>QLNU02014802.1:128419177-128438230 GCA_006491805.2 Dysdera silvatica | reverse complement strand
TTTGATCTAACCTATGCCGCCTTGGCACCGAAGTAGGCGGAGCTAAGTCGCTGTGTGACGTAGCTTGGATGACTCCTGGCTGAATCCGAAGTACCTGCTATTCATTTGCGTGCTTGCTTGTTTCTGTTTTCGCACACTTTTCATGAAGAATTTTTAAAGGTAGTTGTGTATATAATGTTATACATAGGTGTAGCTTGAGGGTTAAACGTAGAGCAAACTAGGGGCGGGGCAAAAACAAAACCCCAAAAGTGGGTGGAAAAATACGATTTTCCCCCTGTTCTAAAGAAAGTGAGGGGGGCATGTGCCCCCCTTGCCTCTAGGTTATACCTATAACGTTACATATACAATCTATATACACAGTATTACATAATTAAAAAATAGTATATAATTATACACGATTGTGGTACGTATTTCAAGAAACAATTCAATCATTTTGTAAGTACAGTAAACTTTTTTTTTTAAATGGCGTTTTGCGCTATAGCTACATGTTCGAATACAGGTAAAAGCGTGAAAGGAAAAAAGTATTTTATTTCATCCTGTCCTTTTGAATGATCTGACCGAATTTAAATGCTGGATTCAACGATATCGCAGAACAGATACTTTGAATACAAAAAACGCTAGAATTTGTATTGAACATTCTAAGAGTTCAGATTATCAAGACGCTATGATGAATCATTTGCTCGGTTTACCAAAGAAAAACTTTTAAAAATCATCTGCCGTGCCGAGTCTTAACTTATCTTAAGGTAATCTATAAGAACTAACACCAACAGGTTAAAGGCTACAAAAAAGGAAAATACTAAGTAATGTGTTAAACAGAATCAAGTGTTTAAGCCCCCCCAAAAAATCTCGTCTTTTCGAATGATTCAGAAAAAAAAAATGAGGCTAATGAATGTGATAATTGCCTAAAATTAACTATTGTAAATCTCAAAGAAAAGCACAATAGAAAAGGGATACATGGCTGAAGTCTCCAGTCGTGAATAAAAAAGGTAAAATTTTAAATATGATACTTTTTTTCTTTTTAAACTGCTTTTAACTTAAGAACTGTTAAAGTGCTAATTTCCAGAACGTTTATTGTAACAAATAATCACAAATAGAAAACAAATAAACAACAAGTAAAAAACTATATGTGTATGTGTGCATGTGTGTGTATGTGATAATTAAATTTTTCTATTTTTATCCCATGATTTTACATTTATATGAGTATATCAAAGGAGTATAGAGGAAAACTTTCAGGCGGAGTGGGGGACAACTTTACTTTTATATTAAAATTTTCAACAAATTTAGTTAAAAATTTAAATAATGGGCATTTAAATACCCATTTTCCTTTACTTTATGTAAATGTATAATTTGCAAGGGAGAGGAGAGGGGGCGTTGTCTTCTTTTTCCCATTCTTGGATTTATTAGTGTTGCATTGAAATTAAAATCCAATTTCCGTAGTACTAGAGTATTTTATTATATTTTATATGTTCGGAAAATTATTTTTTCCCCCTCTACCCTTGTATTTATCATCGACAAACTATGTGGTTATCGGATGCAAAAGAACAAATGGCCGTTTTGAAAAATTAAAAATTGTTTCCTTCCAGGCTTTTAAAGTTTGAATAAAATAATTTTTATATGCCAACTATAAGTGGACGTTAATCAAAATGCATATGTGCGTATAATATATTCACTCAAAAAATATAAAGGACAGCAATTTTTATGAACAAATTAACTTTTTAAACTTAAATCAGGGGCATTTAATATTATTTTGCTAGTGATTTTAAACAAAGCTCTCCCGCAAATCTCAGATCGTGGAGGTCAACCAAGCTACGTCATCACTGACGACTTCCGGTGCCAGCGTAAGAGCGTAAGAGAGAGAGTGACCTAGCGCTTGTATTCTATAAGCCCTGGGTTCAGCTGCGCTTTAATGGGCATGTATTGTACGTTAGTGAAAGGTAAGAAAATTACTCGTAATCTAATAGCAGATTGTTAAATTTCGCACAAAACAGTGAAGTGGGGGGAGGTCCTGTTTGTACTATAGGCCTTTATCTCCTCCCCCTTTTCGTTACCACCCGCGATCGAGCCATTTGTACTACTAAACTGGCTATTAACTTGGAAGACAGAAGAAAGAGGGGAAAAAAATCTCTAGGACAGGGCTTATCCAAGCCCTGTTCGTTTTGAAGGTAAATCTGCTGGGATATACGTCGTCCCACCCGTAAGCTAAAGCTCAATCATCACTCGGGTACCACGCAGCGGGTTTTACACATCTAGTTTTGAAGGTGGGGGCGAAAGGTATGTTTCGCGCCCTCACTTTTGAGAAACACTCTTAAAATTTTAACTTCAAAGTAACATTAAACATCATTATAAATGCAATGGAGCTGAAACAATTTTGGATTCTAATTTCATTTCTTGTCAATAGATGTCGGCACCATACCGTCAATAATACTACTTTGACAGTGCCCCTTGGAGCATACATTGTTTAAAAGAACTGTCGTCTCTTCATTTGCAAATTTTCTTTCATTTTTTGTGAAACCATCGATCTTAAAGCGTGTACTTTGTGAAATCAGTAAAATAGTAAATCTTTCAAATGATTGTTTCGTGATTATTTTTTTAACTATTTAATTAATGAATTAACATTTAATCAGGCACCTGCAGGTGGGGCAGAGTTTTTTTCGCCCCCAATCTCGGAAGAGGAGGGGCGAAAGGCATAATTCGCCCCCTCACTATTGAGGAATACTATTAAAATTTTAATTTCAAAAATATCATTAAACATTGCCACTAATGTAGCAAAGCTGAAAGAAACTTAGATTTTAATTTCATTTTCTGTCAATAGATGTCGGCACCATACCGTGAATGCTATGGAGCCTAGATGTACCCAGAGAAGTGCCATACGAAGATAGATCGACCGAACACGTGCTTGTTGCTATAGTAACCTAATGCTATTCACACAATGAGTGGTTATAATTGAAGTGTCCCTGTTTAAAGTTCTCTGTTTCCCGAACTAATAAAAGGAATGACACCAAATTTTGTGCACATACTACTCAAGGGATGTGGGGAGCCACATCCCTTTCTGCCAGGAAATAAAAATAGTTCCAAATTTTACCCATAGGGGAAAATATGGCTCTCCAAAATAGGAAATACGTGATAAGAGCACAAAAAAAAAAAATCATTTTTTAAGTTGAATCGTTGCGCAAACTAAAAAGACTTACGTAAATTGTCACGAGAAATGAATGTTTCACGACAGATTCAACATTCCTTCATGTTGCACAGTGGTCCAGATTGAATAACTAGCGCGAAAAAAGTGTCAAAACGATTCTCCGTAATTTTAAACAATTTCAATTATTTTGGGTGGTAAACATTTCAAACCACCCCATGCAGTAGACGAGACCTCAAGAAAAGGTCCCTGTGTGACGCACGATAGTCCCCTATCGGGAGATGCTGGCATACTGTGCATTCGCGCTCAGTTGACGCGTGATACCGTTAGCAGACGGGTTAGTCCATTGCAGTTTAGGGAAGGCCGTCTTGGAGGAACTGGTTTTTCCCGCGCGAAAAACCAGTTTCGGCAAGACGCCCTTCCCTAAACTGCAATGGACTAACCCGTCTGCTAACGGTATCAGGCGTCAGGTCTGCGCGAACGCACAATATGTTTTCGTCTGAGTCAGACAGTCGTCGTTTTTCACTTCGCTTTGACGGATGTTTATACTAACTTTGCGCATCATTTTTCTATGTTCTATCATGGCGAACGTTGCGGAAGGTATGTTTAGAATTTTGTTAACTAATATCCTGTTTTAACTACTTTTTTCTTAGATACAATGCAATGGTGTATTTTTTTACCATTCACTATCGACATTTTTTCTTTGATTTATTAAAAAATGCAGGAGTTTTTAGGTTTTGATATTGTTATATATCGATTATACGAGGGCAAATCAGAAAGTCTTTTCCTCTATTTTTTTTTTTTAGTCAAATTACGGCTGTAAATGCGAAGTCAACATATCCATTCCCAGCGGTGGATCTTTCTTGGACCGGACCGGCCTTATCTGCCGGTAGCTCCACGGCACGGCGCTGCTGTCAGTTGTTGAAGGTGGCGGTTGTGCTTCACACGTCCACGGTGTACGAGCAACGAAGCGTGATTCGTTTTCTATGGAGCAAGGAACGAACGCCCATCGAAATCCACAGGGAAATGCAGCCCACGTATGGTGAAAAGTGTCTCGCTTTGAGAAGTGTGAGATGGTGGTGGTGTGAGTTCGCAAAAGGCCGTGAAGACTTGCATGACAATGAGCGTTCGGAGAGGCCGCGTTCATCGATGACTGACGACAACATTTCCCACGTGGATGCAATGGTGAAAGCGGATCGGCGTGTGCACCTCAAGGACATTTCCCGGGAGCTTGGCATTTCGTATGGGATACGATAGTTTACGTTATCGTTCAAGGGCCCTTAGGGTACCAGAAGGTTTCAGTCGGTGGGTGCCAAGGCAGTTGGACGACATGCTAAAAGGCAAGCGAAGGATTGCTTCACTGAATCATCTACAACGGTATGCCGAGGACGGTGGAAGTTTCCTGGACAGTAATGTTACTGGCGATAAAACGCAGATACTGCATTTCATGCCGGAACCAAAGCAGCAGAGCATGGTGTGGAAACATCTGGGTTCGCCTGCGACAAAAAAATTCCGTTCAGTGCCATCTGTTGGGAAAGTGATGTTAACGGTCTTCTGGGATCGCCCTGAACCGATCCTGCTGGATTTCATGCCACAAGGTGCAACCATCAATGCCGACAGTTATTGTTCCACACTGTCACGTCTGACATCATGCGAAAGCGCTGAGGGATCCTCAATGTGGACAACATGGTTATCCTCCACAACAATGCGAGGCCACATGTGGCAATCAGAACCGCCGACAAGCTCCGGTCATTTCACTGGGAGAGTCTGGACCACCCACCATACAGTCCGGACCTCGCCCCTAGTGATTTCCACGTTTTCGGTCCGCTGAAGAAGTTCCTGGCAGGACAGCGATTCACGTGCAACGATGAAGCCAAGACAGCCGGACGAATTCTACCACAGGGGCATCTCAAATTTAGTGCTGCGATGGGACAAATGTCTGAACCGGTGTGGGGACTATGTGGAAAAATAGTGTAAGGTACGTAGAATAGTACGTATATTTGTAATTACCTGTATGTACCTTATTTTGGCTAATAAAAAATAGGGGCAAAGACTTTCTGATTCGCCCTCGTAACATTATTGAAATATATATGTAGAAAAAGTAAGCTGCGTAAGGGCGCGATATCACATGTTATGGTATCTTTTCCAGGTATATCCAGTTCTATCAGCAATTTGGAACTCTTCACTGAATGGCATAAACATAAGCAATTGAAAAGGGATGAATTTTGTGAGGAGTTAAAACTGTTCGTGGCCACGAAAATAGATATTGCCGAAAGTATCGTACAAGATAAAGTGCTCAAATTTATAAAAAAAACCGTTGAAATTCGTTGGAAAAATTGCAGTCGCAACATGACAGCATTTAAACATAAATATATTTCATAGCTAAACTATTTATTTGTTTTACAAAGTTCAGATGATAGTATTTGTGAGCCAAGTACGTTGAAATTTAGTCGTCCAATAAAGGAAATTGAAAAATGTAGTAAGAGGAAAACAGATGAAAGCTAAAAAGCTATCGGTGTGTGAAAGGTCTTGAATAATTGGCTTTTGCAACTCAGATGCAATTGAGAAAATCGGGAAAACGAACTGCTGCATCTGTTCTTGGGGATATAACTTTAACATCAACGAAACGTACGCATAAATATAAGAGAGCTTATAGGTCATTAGAGAATTCTTCTAATGAGACCTTATCGATAACCATCAATGCTAAATTAAGCAAACAGCAATACTTGCTAATAAGATCGGAAGTAAAGATGTACATATTTATCCTTCATTGCACAAAATTATGGAAGCTAAAACTAAGTGCTATCCAGAACCTAATTCTGTGGAAATAGACTTAAAGTCAACAAGCATAAGACTGCAAAATATAATAGATATCACGACAAAACGAATTTGTCAGCTACAAAATGAAATTATAAAATCCTTACCTGGAGAAAATAAGTATACAATGATTTGTAAATGGGGATGAGATGGCAGCTTAGTGCAAATCAATTTCAAACAAAGTTTTTCAGAAGATAAGATAATTCATCAGTATTTGTTACTTCCTTTGTGCCTCTTCAATTATATGACAAGTCTTTAATTGATTACCAAAACAGAGAGATTGTATGGCAAAACCCTTCCCCTTCATCTATGCGATTCTGCCGACCTATAGTTCGTTTCCGCGAGAAACTTCGCATATAACGAAACAGGAGACGGGTGCTATCCAGCAACAAATAAATACACTCAATCCAACTGTAGTGAACGAAAATATAGCTGTCGATTACACGTTTATCTTGATTATGGTAGACGGTAAGATCTGTAACTCATTGACAGACACAACATCGGCACAAGTTTGCTACATTTGTAAGGCAAAGCCATCAGAGATGAATGACGTGAAAAAAGTGTCTCAGAAGATTCCAATTAAACAAAATTATAATTCTGGCTTATCACCGCTCCATTCGTGGATAAGATTTTTTGAATGCTGCATCTACATTAGTTACCGCTTGCAAGTAAAAACATGGCGAGTAAGAGGGGGGAAAATAAAATATTAGTGAACAATAGAAAAAAATAAATTATTATTAACTTCCGGAAAGAACTTGGGCTTATAGTTGACCAACCAAAACCTGGATATGGGTCAACAAACGATGGAAATACAGCCTGGGCACTTTTTCGTAATCCAAAATATTCTTCTAAAATTACAGGAATAGACCAAACATTAATTCAACAATCTGGAGTGATTTTAAAGGTAATATCTTATAGCTACATGATCGATCCTGAAAATGTTGACAATTATGCTAAGGAGACTGCTAAATTATTCATAGAGAAGTATCCGTGGTTTAATATTCCTACAAGCGTCCACAAAGTGCTTTTTCATGGAGCGGAAGTTATAAAACATGAAATACTACCAATTGGACAACTTTGTGAGGAAGCATAAGAAGCAAAAAATAAAGATTTTAAGTATGCTGGGGAACATCATACAAGGGAAAACTGTCGAGTTGCTACAAATGAAGATTTGCTGAATTACCTTAATTTATCTTTGGATCCAATAATATCACATTTGGCTTATGAAAATATGGAAAGGGGAACAAACAACATGTTATTTCAGCAGATATTATGTTCTTATTAAAAGAACCTGAAGTGTACAGAAAGCAGTGAAAGGAGGAACAGTACAGGAGGAAGCAGTGAAAATGACATTTCAGAAAAGAATTAAATCAGTTTAAAAACCATTTTTTGCATATCATTTAATTTTCGTTGTGTTGTAAGTTAATATGAATTTATATTTCTGTGCAGTGGTGGTCTCAGAATTATTTTTTTTTTTTTTTTTTTTTTTGTGATATAAACTTTTTACCTAAAAATTTATACTACCAAATCCAAATGCTTTTTTTTTTTATAATTCGTGGGGAGGGGTCTCCCCCCCGCTCTGACCGCCCCTGTTTCTGTATGAATTTGTGTTTTTACATATATTTTTTCATTTTGTTAAATCTTCTTAGAGTTAGCTGAAATTGTATTGCTTTTTATATATAGCAAGGTATTTGAAAATATTTCTCACACGTTACCTTCACTTCCTCTCCATATAAAATATTAAATCATTGTAAAATTTTCCCAAAATATATTCATTAAATAGAAAATACACAAATCTTTCCGTTATTGGTAATACTAAACTTAATCACGTATGATTTTAGGAGTAATACTTTTTCGCGCTAAATTTGCTTTCTGGACCACTATGCGTTGTCGCAAATGCCTCTGATTTTGGGCTTCACTATGTCTGCCTTTGTTTTGGACCAAAAATTGCATTCGGTACACAACATGCTCATCTGCAGAACGTAACGTATCTGGAGAAATATTCCGCACTTCCTATCCTTTAAAACAGTCAGGTTAGGAACATTTTCTCGGTAAACATCAGCTTTTGAGTGACCCCACAGCCAAAGAAACGCGTGGTGTAAGATCAGGAGACCATGGACGCTATTCCATGAGGAAACAGAGACTAATTACTAGGGCCCGGATTTCTATGCACTTGCATGTTTTTGCATATTTCGCCGTTGTATGCATATTTTGAATATTTCTGCAGATTTTGGTATATTTCTACATAATTTTCATAAAATTTTCCAAAAGTGTGTATTTTTTTAACATACACGTAATTAATTCCATTAATTAGATTAATTCGTTGTTCCTTTTTCTTAAAAGGTTTTTTTTTCTTTTTTTTTTAAATAAAAATGGGAAAAATGCTACAGAATATTTCCATTGTAAATGATATAATTAGATTATATTAAAGTTAGAAAAAAAAAAAATTTTTATACGTCTTCACATTTCTGTGCTCGTATTTCTCAATATGTATAAGTAAAGTATCTATTATAGATTTATACTATATAGACCGATATTGTGACCAGGTTTTTATTTAATTGGGTTAGATATTCAATAACCCTGGCAGGCTTAATTAATTATCATTTGTATGTATTTTTCTCTCATTTTTCTTATTTTTAACAGGTCTGTAACTGGTTATGTCCTTCTATGGTATTTTTTGTAGACCCGGTACAGGATACTGTAATAATGAATGTACACGTAAAAATAAAAATATTATTAATATTTATTGTCCCAACTTTGCCTTCCAATGAAAAAGCTTTCTGTTCCATGGTCCTTTTAAAATTTTAAAACAACTGTAGAATAACGGTGTATAAACGAAGTTAAGATAGAATTAAAGTTGAAAGATTATTAATTAATTAATTATTAATTATTTAAAGTTGAAGATAAGAAATAAAGGTGTTTGGTCATTGAAAGCAATGGGCCAGTTCACTTACGTTTTCATTCATAAGATAAGGGGGTGAGCGTAATTAGTGAGAGGGGTGAACACAGCGCCAGATTAAGGATTTTATGGGCCCTAGGCTGGGAGAGAATGGGCCCTTAAGAAATAGAGCCCCCGTACTATTCAGTCAATAAAGCGTGAGTCGTTCTTTGCAGTTCATTATCACTGATATTCAGGTTTTTTAATAATGGAAATCAGACACTAGTAAATTAACATGATTAAACTAAAGCTTAAGATTAAATACTATCAAGGGACCCAGACTTGTCTGTATAGGATGGGTCTTATACGGCTATAGGTATATTCCTATACGGGTTTGTCCTATACGCAAATCTAGAGCTGTGCAAACCGGGAAAAGAAGGGAAAACGTTTCAAGGGCACTTAAAGTGTTTGACTAAGACAAATTGAAGATCAGAAGGCAGGGACATAACCAAAGACTTTTACAAAGGGGTAAGGGCCGAGTCTGATTAACTAGTTTAGTTTCACACGATCTGAAGCCAATACCGGGTTTATGTATGGGCCAAGTAGGTCTGCAGGGCGGGTGCGAGCTGGGCGGCCGCCCAGGGCCGCCAAAAAAGTGTAGTGCAAGTACCAAGAAATCAGATTTTAGCGGCCCCATATACTTTCGACAGAGTATTTGGTCAACTCACCTTTTGTGTGTGTGACGTCATACTTCCCATAATGCAACTTTTAAATGGTGGTCGAAATAAATACATGTGTTTTAAGTCGAATGTGTTAGCATTAGTAGCCTATGTACGTTACCATGTTTATTGTGGTGGCCATATGACCACTGCAGAGACCCCTGGTTTCTGACACTTGGCTATACATAAGGCTAGAAAAATTACTTTGTAAGTTCTAATAGTATAAAACAAGCAGCTTTGTTCATTAAGTTAGCTTTTCATTAATTCGTTATAATTATAATAATTAAGGTAATAATAAATTATAATGATTCGTATTTTAATTAATTTTTATCTCCTATTTTTAAGATAACTAAATTATCTTCCCTCTACCCTTACCTACAGCGTTCAGACCAGTGAAGAACTTTATTTTGTAATGCTAAACCCTGGTCAATCTTTTTATCGTTGTATTATGCCAAATATTTTTAGGGGCCGCTAACACGGCTCTGTAGGTCTGGGTCTAGATCCTCGCGATTTTAGGGACTCCATTCAAAGACCTTAACAGCGCTTAATGTTATTTAAATTTAACAGAATTTTTGCCTTTGTTTATTTACGAATGTCCGAGTTTCATTCATGATAAAGATGAACGTTACAGTTAATGAACTTCAAAGTAAAACTTACGATTGACTGAATATCTGGGAGGCCATATTGTTTAGAGGCCCATAAGATTCTCAGTCCGGCACTGCCTGAAATTAAAAGCCTTTTAAAATGCTCCTTAAAATTTTTATTCAGGTGGCTGGAGCCGCCACGCCCCCGCTTACGTCCTTGTCAGAAGGTCATCCGTTAACTAAATAAGTAACTGATTAAATAAATGCGATGAAAGAATTAGTGACTTTCCAAGACGTAAGAAGAGAAGACTGAAGAAGAAGACCCCCCCCCACGAGAAGGGCACTAATATTTTACAAGAAAGAAGAGCTGCAAAATAGAAGAAAATTTTTAATACACGTGTACAGAAGGTGTAAAACAACCCTATTAAAATACACAATGACGCTTTTTTTTCTGATGGCATATCCGGGTTTTTCGGACATTTTATGAATTTGTAACCTTGAAAAATGTGACATTCTTTTGGCGCTCACGAGTAGATTTCAGAATTTTGACATAACATCCGTATTGTCGTCATATCCAGGGGCGGACTCAGTTCTCCTCTCAAAGGGCGCATACATTGGATTTTTGGAGGGCGCGGGCCCTATCGCCCATGAGGGCTCACTGGGCCGGCGGCCCCTAGTTATTCTATTTTTTATTAGCTAGTTATTTTATTGTTTATTAGTTCGCATCTAGTCATATCTGAAGTCACTATAACATGTTTCTACAGTATTTGTAAATGACGATATCAGTAAAAACAAAATTGGTGATAGATCTTTGTTTTTTAGAGGGCTAAAAGATGCCATATAATCCGGATAATTAAATTCCAGATAATCATGGATATTCCGCATTTCATTTAAATTCACTCTTATTATATAATTATTATATATATATTATATATATATAATACACTCTTATTTACGAAAACATACAAAAAATAGTTGTTTAATCACAACTGAAAAAAAAGAGAACGACCTTGGTCAGTGAGACCAAAATCAATGCGCCACGAATTTAATATTATATTTCATTAATTAATTAAACAATAATTTTTTAATAAATTCATAATAAATAATTTGAATATTTTATTAATGTTTCCAAATTTTTAAGATGTGTGTATCTTTGTAAATTATTATTACATTTATTAGCCTGCAACGTCGTTGAATTAACGATCGCTGAAAATTATGGTAAAAATATTAATAAAGTATTATATAAAAAAAAAGGTTATAATTGTTGTCATTAATTAATCAATACACAATATTCCGAAATTTCTATTTATAATTAACATTAATTAAGATTATAATAAGAAAGTATATAATTACAAAAATTAAACACGACTCCATTCCTATATGTCGTACGCCTTTATTTGCAAGTATTTTTGTAATGTACAAGTTTATACAGTATTACCTGTCTTAAGTAATTATATAAGCAAAATATTTTATTAATTTTTAATTAAAAATTAATTTATTAATTCCAGTTTTCAAATTTTTTGCCTGCTTCTTATATTACATAAAAATAAACGAAGTGTAGAACTAATGAACGTTCTTCGCTCTCTCTCTTTAGCCATATTAATTAATATTGGTCCATCTGAGCAAGGCAGTGCTCTTCAATCACGATATTAAAAAAACACTTAATTAGATTAAAATTCACTAACCTTGATTTCTCCAATTCATTAGAGATAACACACATCAAGCGAATCCATTTAAGTCACGCAGGCTGGTTTCCGTCGGAACTCGTATTAAATAAGACGTAAAAAATAAAATCATGAAATGTATAAATAGTATAAAAACATTAGCTTTTGGGGGGAACTGTGGAGCTCGAATTCTCCAAGTGCGACTGCATTGAGGTTTTCCATGCCTTTGGTTCTCTTTCCCTGTCCTTCTCTTCCCGGATTTTCACATTCCTATAACGTCACATTGCTTACGTAAACTTCAACCCGGATACAAACGCCTCATCAGAAAAGAATTCCTACATATCGACGGCTGCAGAATCAACATACGATTCGAGTAAGCAATTGGATACACGAATGCACCGAGAAACACTTTACTCAAAGCTGACATATTAGCAGGGGAGGACTGGGACGCCGGTCCCCGGGGCGGTGTGTCCTCATAGGTGATAGGACTTGCGCCTTCATGGACTAGAGGACTCTCGCCCTCCGAGAATTCAAGGTATATGCCCTTTGAGAAGACCTAGTCCGCGCTTGCATGTTGGCAACTTTCATGGGCGCTTCAGTAAGTAAGATTATAAGCCCTCGCACGTGTGTATCATGCACTAAAGTATTATGATTTCCTGCGAGGCGGGAGCGGTTGGCAACTGTTTTGGCGCAATGATGTTAAACGGCGCCTCCTCTCATTCATGTCCTCCTAACATCAGTTGTAGGATGACTGAGCTTATGGAAACTTAACCAAATGTTGAAGTGCGTAGTGTGAATAGATTTCTTTGTTTAATGGCACAGTATCTGCTTAAATTCATCGTCGGAAATGATCTGATCTACTACAAACGGACGCCATAATACTGCATGACAACACCAGACCACATTCGGCCAACACCATACGTGACTTGTTACGGCGCTACCGGTGGGAGGTACTGGGTCATCCTCTCTACAACACAGCTCCAACACTCGATGCTTTTCATTCATTCGCATCATTGAAGAGCAGTTTTGATGGCGGGCGATTGATAACCAACGCAGACCTTCAGCAAGCCGTCATAGCACGATTTCAGGCGCTTGATACAGACTCTTTCTATGCCAGCATAGATACTGTTCGTTCACGAAAAGAAGTCCGATGGAACAGTTAGAAATAATGGGGGGGTGGCGTCACAAACGGGTTAGTTCATTACAGCAGAGGAGGACTACGATTTCAGAACTGGTTTTTGGTGAACGTTTGTCGGCGCCAAAATCAAGTTCTGAAATTGGTCCCCACTCTGCTGCAATGGGATAGGCCGTTTGTAACGTCACCTCCCGTTATTTCTAACTGTTCCATCGGACTTCATTTCGTGAACGAAGAGTGGTGTGCCGTTGAAACAAATGATTAGACATACATAGAGATTGTATCAGCGTGTGTTGTCAGCGTCTGAGGCAAGTTTAGTATCCGCCCGCTAAAATCCGTTAGCGTCCCATTCAGTGACGCAGCTATAGAATTTGCGCCCCCAATATAATAGCTGGTAAAGCCCCCCACCTCAACCCATACCAGGATCCCACAATTATGCTACCTAAGGAAACTCGATTTTCAAAGCCCCCCACCCACAAGGGCAAGTGCTGCAATGCAACTGGATTATGTGGACAAATAATTTGTATAAAGGCCTTTCTATTATTTATAAATATGCATATCATTTGCATATATTTATGTAATGAGAAGTTGTTACCTTGCTTATTGAATCACCTTCGTATAATTCAGCCTAAAAAAGGGTTAAACGGTCTGCCGTTGTGAAAAAAATCACGTGGAAATTGAATTTTTATATACAGTAAAACCTCCGAATAACGGTCACTTTCGCAGAGTCCTGCGGATGACCGTTATTCGGAGGTGGCTGTTATTTAGAAGTTCAGTACAAAAGAACAAAATAAATAAAATTAACAATAAAAAATTATAACCATTTCAAATACATTAATCCTCACCTATTTTAATTTATATTAAAAAAATCAGTGATGCGTAATTGTTTTGCTTTTTTATGGCAAACGTCTTTTTCCTAAAGAAATAATAATATTGGTAGCAGTGGCGGATTCACGGGGAATTAAGGAAATTTCCCCCTTCCAAATCCATTAAAATGCACTAAAATTGATTATAACGAGCGCCGAATAACTACCAACTGCATAAAATGAAGGAATTTTTACAAAAAGTTTGATTGCTTATTTTATTTTTTAAATTGCTCGTTAAACCCAGGTAAAAAAAGGACTTGTTCGTTAAAAGCGGTAAAATTATATCGCACTTAATTATTATACCAAACAAAATCCATATTTTCCTCGCTGTATCTGGAAAATGCAAAATGCGGGCTCATTTGTGTCTACTGTATTTTACATCCCCCTCAAATTCCTCTTTGGATTCGCCCCTGTTTGTAGTCCTTTTGCATAACTCATCATCATTTTTTGTTCAAAGCAAAGTTTTGGATCTCCTGAAAATTTACCAAAACATCAAAATATGTTTTGATGTTAGAATTTTGTGGCAGTTCCACTCTTTCTCTCTTCCGCTTCCATTTCCTCATCACTTTTTTTTCCCTTCATCATATTTTCTAACAATTCCTGAATAGTAGTAAACATAGCACAAACTTCTAGATCTTTGTTCATGCAAACTCGCTGGCTTTTATATTTCCTTCTGGGAAAACAAAGCCGCCTTCGTCGATTCACTATTCCTAACTACGATCAAAAGCATAATATTAAAAAAAAAGCTTTCATATTTGTCATTCCTACTAATCTGAGAATGCCATCCATCATCTCTGCCTATATTTTTGGATTTGTTGGACGAGGAAAAATTCTGCAATTAAAAAATATTTTAATTGCTTTAATTTGAACCAGAACTGTTGAAAACCAATTTTCAATGGACAGTGGGTTTTTGCACAGCTGAAATATTGGGATGGTCGATCATAAATAGTGATGTCGTATTCATAGAAAAGGAGTGTAAAGCTACAAAATGAACATACGTTTCAATAAAGTACCTTAAAAGAAAGTACAGTCAAGTAAATTTTACTTTACATCGTTGACAATTTGGTTGATTGATTGATTGATTGATTGTTTGGCTTTTTTATGGCGCAAGAGCATCTGGGCTATACTGCGCCATTTGACAATTTGGCTTGCAGACATATTTGAAAAATTCGAATAAAAAATGTTTTTCGTGATCCCGACCAGGTGGGCGTTGTTCGGAATTCGTTGATTGGAGGTTAGCATTAATGTTAATCCTGTGGAATGCATTCAATTCCATTGATATGTGGCCGATCTTCGGAGGTTACCGTTGTTTAGAGGTGACCGTTAAAGGAGGTTTTACTGTATATGAAAATAACCTTTGGAATATCTTACTGAATGAATATCCGGTGAAAATCACCAGGTATAGAACATTCGATTTTGAATATGGCATATCCAAGCTCTGCCACGGTTTTGCATTCAATTGTACAATTGGCGCAGTATAGCCCAGATGCTCTTGCGCCATAAAAAATCCAAACAAACAAACAAACAATTGTACAATGGCTGCTTTGCTGACATCATCTCAGAATAAGACAGAGAACATCAGAAAATCCCTGCCGGGGTGCGATAACGATAAAAGTCGGAAACGATATTGTATACAAATATATAATCGTACAAGAGCACTATACATAGTATATATACACAGGCAAGAGTGGACTGGGTCCTCTCGAAGGGCGTATACCTTGGATATCGGAGGGCGCGAGTACTATAGACCATGAGGGCGCACCTTCCCGGGGGGGGTGGGTCGGTTGCCCGGAGGCCCAGTCCACCCCGTATACAGGGCGCTAAAAGGAACTCCCGCTGCTTATGAAGTCCCAAAAACTTCAATTTTTTAATCGCTGAGAGGAAATTCGTGATTTGAATTTTTAAAAGATTCACCTTTGCACTAAAAAATGAAATTTCGGATTATCGGAACTTCTGCTTATCAGAAATCGCCCCACTTCAGATTATTTCAGGTAATCAAGGTTCTAGTCATAGGTTTGGCGCAGTATAGCCCAGATGCTCTTGCGCCATAAAAAAGCCAAACAATCAATCAATCAATCTAGTCATAGGCATAAGCAGAAAGTCCACTTGGGGGGGTTATAGACTCAATGGGGCGTTTACAGAGCTACAACTCCATGTATTCCTAAGTTAAATATACAACATTTCATTGCACATCCCCCTGCGTACGCCAGTGGTTCTATTGCAAATTTATATTTCTTAAAACGGGACACGATTTACAGGCTTCCAGATAGTTCGGCAGATCGGACTCCAAACCAATTATGTGTAGTGACCATAGGCGTAGCCAGGACATGGTTGTGGGGGTTGTAACCCCCCATTGCAATGAAATTTTGTGTATTTAATATAGAAATATACGAGTTGCAGCTCTGCAACCCCCTCCTTGTTGAGCCAATAACCCCTCCCCACCCATGAACTTCCTGGCTACGCCTATAACAGTGACAAATTAGATTTGTCATTGTACATAATTATACATTTATTAGTATTCACGCCAGGCCCCTTAGGATCCCGGTCCCCCAGACTTTTACCCCCACCCATAGGTGTAGCCAGGGAGTGGTTTTGCGGGTTGTAAATGAAATTTTGTATATTTAACATAGGAATATATGAGTTGTAGCTCTGTAACACCCGCCTCATTAAGCTTTTATAACCCCTCCTTATGAACTCTTCCTACGCATGTGCCCCCCACCTGTCCCTGGCACTCGTACGGCCTGTTGGGAAGAGGCGCTTTCCATTCTAAATCGAGACATCTTTTCAGAGAAAGTTACACAGAGGGAGTAACATGTAGACGGAACCGAGTTACCATAATGACGTTCAGCTGCGTCTGGGGGGAACACAAAAAGAATCGAATTGCCTAGAAGCAAGCATTTAACACAGTGGTTACCAACTAAGGGTCCGCCAAAGAGTCCCAAATGGTCCGCGAGACGGGTCATTGGGTATTTAAAAAAAAAAACTGTTGAAAAAAAAAAGTAAAAATTATTATTAAATATTAAAATTAAATATAAAAATGAAACACTGCTTTGTTTACTTCTATACATTTACATCTTTCCCCACAAAAAATCCGGCTTTCTTTTTTTTATTTTTTTAACAGTCGCAGGAACAGACAGGTCATTCAAGGTGGGGGGCGCGATTAATGACTTGATTTTTGAAAATGATACCTCATTAGATTACCTTGTATCTTTTCAATGTTAAATTTTCATTCAAGGGGGGCGATCGTCATCCCCGCCCCTAAATCCGCTCTTGAACTCGTGAGAAGTTTTCTAAATGGTCCGCGGGTACAGTTGAAGTGGAAAAGTGGTCCGCGGCTTAAATTGAGTTGGGAACCACTGAAGAAACCCAGCAGACCTTTCAAGAATTTCCCCGTATTTCTCTACGCCCAGTCTCGGCGAATGCAATACGGCCCCTTACAAAGATAAACTGGTTATATTGTATGTCGTCTTTCAACCTTCGTAACCCCTACAAACATTGAATATCTTTTCCTTTTATCAAGTCATTGTCACTTCAATGTATATAAACAATGCTCTCCAACATTTCTGCGAAGACAAAAGTAGTGACACAAAACTTTTAAACACCAGCTGAACTCACAAAAGGACATTTGGGCTCTTTAGGTTTTTTTTATCCGCAAAATAATTGCTTTTATTTCTGAAACACTTATCAATTAAACATATTCCAAAACGTGCGTCATAAAGAATCGATGGCATTTGCGTTTTTTCCCTAAAGAAAAATTGTGATAGCTGCTGGATGGAATCTCTACGTCTCCTATTCCTCCTTAAGCTATTCTGTATTTTGGACCCAAGTACCATTATGTTTTTAATCTATAATGGTTTAATTTCATATACTTAACTCTTAATAGTACAACTAACTTGTTAATTAACGTTTGTTTAATTAACAATTAATCAAAAATTCAGATTACACATGCTGGCTCTCAGATATCCTTCTGGCTAGCATTTTGATAAACAGATAATTTCACAAGTTTTATCCATGTGTGTATCACAATTTTCTCAAATGAGGCCCATGAAAAGCTCTAAATAACACTAATACTTCTTGCTCATCAATTCGTAAAAACGACGCTCAGTCTGTTCTTAAGTTATTACAATGGTTTTCCACGTCCCTCTGCCAAAGATATACAAAAAGTGAATTTTGTAAAACAAGCATAATTCAGAATCATAAATACCTATACTTTTTTTTGTCAACATCACCGCATTCTGAAGGAGAATCTCGGAACAAGCTTCCGCTTTATATTCTCTTCCATTTCTAACCTCAAAACTTAAAATAATTTAATATAGATCTTCTCTTACATTTCTATAACTTTTATACTTCTCAAGTTATGTATCACGAAATATTGTATATCGGGTTGAATGAAAATTTATTATTATTATTAGACACGAAACCGGCCATTAAGCAGATTAGTTCTCTTACCCGAAATTACCCGCCTGTCCAAACTCAAGCTTCGCTTCCAATTTTCGAAAAATCAGAAATTTCCCTAAAAAATCCCTACAACTTGATTTTTCCCTCATACTGACTTTCAACCGCAACGGCGACTGATTATTATAATTCATAAACCGATTCCATAATTATCAATGCAAATTTTCCACGGAGAGATTTTCAATTTGAAATAAAATTTCGTTTTAAACATTAAATTAAATAAAACTTTCATCTCTTCAACAACTTCAAAGAAAATCTATAGCTATCGAACTTTGCAAATCTCGACAAGGAGCACTCGGCATCGAAGTGTTTGGTTTGCGAAATAATCGTGTTCCTGGCCTTTATTCAAAACATTTTCGACTCAAAAAATCTTCGTATTTGCAATAAATTCCGATAAACAGCTCTTTGGTGTTATTTTAATAATTTTCTCATTGTATAAGAATTTTCGTAACAGCAAATAAATACCTTATATAGACCCATTTGATTTAAAAAAATAAATGTAGAAAATTTTTATAATAAAAAAAAAATAACAGATTATAATCATTTTGATATAAATTTTTTTTACGTACAAATATTTTCAATAATTATTTTAATTATCAACGTTTTCACGAAATTTATAATTTAAAATTTACAACCAATTTTGTTGCAAATGGGCGACGTGAATAATCATTAGTTTGGGATATAATATTTACGTACAGTTATAGGCGCACGCAGAAGTTCATACATGCGGGGCTAATTTTTATTAATTCATTATGAACATGATGCGTATTCTAATTTTATTAGTTCATTATGAACATGATTC
>QLNU02014802.1:128401955-128412558 GCA_006491805.2 Dysdera silvatica | reverse complement strand
TTCTTCTAAAGCATAGCCAAACGCGCCAAATATTGGTATTAAAAAGCTTAGTTTTTATATAATTTTTTAAAATACTCTGAATGATCTTTCGTGTACTTTTATAATTTTATTCGTTAAATGCAACCACCTTCTTTATTCGAATCGAGTTTAAAAGTCATTCTCTTTATACACAGTGCGAATAAAAAATGTCCAACTTCCAATATTCAACTTTTTATATGCTATTCACAAAAAACTGATTTCATATTCTTAATAAGGAACTTAGGGACTATCATTTGTGATATGTCTTGTCTCAAAGTGCGAGCTTCCACAAAAGTGGTTCCCTTGTTAGTAGTATTTAATCTATGCCGTAGACAGAAGCTTAACCTGACTGAGGCTATAGGGGCTGCGCCACCCCCATGGAAATAATTTTTTAAAACGTCAAATATTGTAGAATTTTATTTTAAATTTTTTGTTTTGTACGAAATTGTACATAACAATGAATTCTGTACATAAAAAATGAAAATTTTGTACATGAAAAATGAAAATGAAAATTCTGCACATAACAATGGAAATTGTTCTTTGACGTTAAAAATGTATTCAAAATAGCTTTCTACTGTAGATCTTGTGTATGTAATTTTTTTTACATAGGTTTGAGTCTTCATATACTTTATAATAAGGATTGGGGAAATTATAGAGAGGTATACAAAATTTATGAGTTTTAATGCAAAATTTACGTTAAGAAATTTATTTATTAACGTTAAATATATCAGTCTGCTTATATATTTAGTATTATTAAATATATTAATAAAATACATCAAAACATTTACGAATTTTAAGCCCCCTTCTGTATCTTTCTAATAATATAAACTTACTATATAAAAATATAGAACTGCCACATTTGAAAAGTAAAACAGCCGGACGGTCAAAGTAGAGTCCCTTTATGCAAAATACTTACCAATAGATGGCGTATTATTTACTATACGCTAGAGAGCCTGTACGTTCCCACGTGCTTTCAAACCGATGTTGATTCGGGTAAAAAAAATAAATCCACTTTTATCCTCGGAATCTTTTAAAAGAAATGGATTAAATTTTAGAGCATAGACAAAACCATCCCAAATCAGTTGGGGATCATAGATCAATTATTTTTCGCTCCCTTCCCCTACTTTTAAATTTTTTACATTTGTGAAATATCAAAAGCACGTTGATTTAATAAACGATGACAGTTGATAAAAGGGAAAACAAACCTGAAATTACATGAAACGCTAAGATTAATAAATAAGCTATTCAAATTTGAGCCCCTATCCTAGTCGGGAATCTAGACTCATAAATGTATTTTAAAATATTACTATATATATATAAGATACATATTAGTAATTTAATTAATATTATATATAAATAAGAGACATATTATAGTTTCGATTCGCATATTCTTGCTATAACAAAAATATTCAAAGGCGGAGGTAAAAACCCAAACCATTGTTATCAGGTTCAAAAAATTTCACGATAATAACAACATTTCATTTATTTGTCACATTTATTACAATAATGATACTATAACAACTTGTTCTTCCCTCAACGCAGAACAATTATCCATTGTAGAAATATAAACGTCTCCTTATCATTTTCTTCTTCTTAATAGTGATGTCATTAAAATCGTGTCAAACAAAACTTTCTTTCATTCCTTCGTGACATATTTTGAATATATAAGTTGAAGGTAAAAATTAGGAAATTTTTTATTTCGTTTTAAAATGATAATATTACATTACTTTTAAATATTCATCTGTTATAAAAATATTATATGTGTTTCAAATTAGTATTGCAATTGGTGCCGGGTGAATCTGTACAGTTTCGATCATCCGAAAACTTCGATTTACGGACGAAGACTCGATCCCACACGATTTGGATAATAGAGGGTTTACTGAATATATAAAACCATCTCTCTTGTTGCTGATGCATTTCTTCTGATCTCTTTCAGTGGATTATGTTGTTCGAGGTAGAATTTCATTAATGAAGAACATTTAAACTTGCATTATATCAGCCTAAATTATTACAACATCTTGAATTATTTACATTTAAGAAATGAAATGAGAACATGAACTCAATTTATCAATACACAAAAATGTAGTTATGTAACTGGAATTGTTTATATATAAATTAATTATTATTTTTCTATATATTACTCATGTGTATATATTTAAATATAAATTATTTTCATGTACATTTTATTTTCACCAATGTGAAAAATTCATCAATTTCTTGGAATGAATATCCCGTGAAAATCGCCAGGTACAGAGGATTCGGTTTCAAATGAGGCTCGACCAAGTTCTGTCATGGTCTTTGCATCCAGCAGTACGATGGCCACTTTGCTGACGTCATTAGTAGACAAGAGGGAAAACATCAGAATGCCTGCGAAAAAACAAAACGTGGATGAAGAAAAAGCAAACAAATTATATGGAAATACCCACCATTACAAAAGTGGCTTTTGGCAACAGTGGCCCAGTGTTTCCCAATCTTTACAGATCGCGGCTGTTGGATGTTTTGCACGTTTTTTGCTGTTCCCTATCATCAAGGAAGTGTGATAATTATCCAATATAACTTATGATCTGTTTGCATTAGTAATATATTTTTAAAATAAGATTATATTTGAATATGGGCACATTGCATATTATATGAATATCTTTTGTTTATAATGGATAAAAGAAATAAATAAAATTCACGCTGACCAAAATGAATATGTTCCCAACAACCACAATGAGGAGGAGACGGACGCCGTTTCATTCCACTTTTCCACCTCTTTTTTTTAAAACACAGAAGTCAGATTACAAAAATTGAAATTGACAACTAATTACTGATTAATAGTTCTTCGACTAAATCTTAATCCCCAGCTTATATTTTTGAAAAGTACATGTTGTGGAAACAAGGCAAATGCTAACGCTATCATTAAACTATCCTTAACAAAAGCAGTGTCGCAATCGTGCATATATAATAATAATAAATGAAAATTTTATTCATTTTCAAGAAACTTTTTGGCGAATCTTAATAAATAATCATGACGTTTTCACATGAAAAAAAAATAATATTATATATAATAATATATAGTCGAACTCTCTTGCTTATACCAAATTCGGTTACAGCGAAAACTGGCTCTTGCGCCAAAATTCTTGTCTATATTCGCGAGCATGTTTATCGCTTATAGCGTCCAAATATCGACTGCACCTTTGATGTCGTTATAACCAATTTCGACTGTACACATAATACGTGTATATGCGTATTTTAAATGCGTCAAAATCGTGGGTTTATTTTGAACATGGTGAGTTAGTTTAAAGAGATTTGTAAAGGTTTATACACAGGTGTGTTTTTCATTCGCTCATTGTTTTAGATACCACGTTATGATTATAGCAAATTAATTACATAAGCTTTCATTCATATTTAGTATGTGCTATAAATCAATTCATTATTCGTGAGCACGTATGGGCCCTGGCATAATCAGGACCCCCTGTGCATATAAAATTATAATAATATTCACCTGCGTCTTCGTCACAGGTATCAGCGCTTGGGTCAGCAACGAATACGGGCTCAGAAGGGACAGACTCTTCTTCTTTCCAAGATAAGGTAGCCTTGCTTTTTGTATCTACTTTAATCTAAAAGGAAGTGTGAGAAAGAAAGAAAAAAAGGTAATAAGTGCAATATTCCAGGAAAATACGGTACGAATACATTACTACGAAATATTAATACATTCTCATGATTAATTAAAAAGCAATTAATTACTATAGGACGATATGCTCATTAATGTGAAATGTATACTCTTTTCGAGTGTCCCTATTGCTAGAAGAATCAATTAGCACATTTACTTTTGTGAATTATCATAATTAGAACGTAGTTAATCGGAACTTAATTAAGGGGTGAGCGAAAGCCGGGTGTTAAAAATTTCGACAATAATCTGAATTCTAAAATACCTTTTAGAAAAAATACTAAAGTGTATTATAAAATACTTTTTACAGAGCTTACTACAGGCATTTGATCTGATATATGGAAACGGCCGATGGCATAGAAATATCGGTATTTCTGGGCATTGCACCTCTCGTAATGTACTCTTGGTAGCTCCGTATACCAGCCTGGAGAAGTAAAATAGAAAATACGTACAATACAAAATAATTATATACATTCCCCTTAAAAAAAATACACATAAAAATAAACCTTGGACGTTAGAATGTTTCCTTATATTCTTGCACTATTTTGAGAGTTCAAGGCAAACAACTTAGAATCCTATTATACTGAATACTATATCTTATTATACTGGATACTATATCTTATTATACTGGATACTATATCTTATTATACTGTATACTTTAACCGGATGTCCATACCTTTTTCAGAAAGAATTTCGGGCTCACAACGCACTTTTCCATCTGCTTCTAAGAAAGCTTGGGCAGTGGTCTCAGGTAATTGGACTAAATTTTTGCCCCGTTCCTATTTGAATATAGTAGTGCAAACCAGTGCTTTAGTATTTCAAAAAATTTGCACAAACTTTCAGACCTTAATAGAAAACGAGGTTCAGCCTCAAAAAAAACAAAAAAAAAACAACGCCAGTAAATGTAAAATTTATGTAATTTCAACAGAATTCCTATATCTCTTAAACTAGTTACAACTAGGTATGCTGGTTGACAGCAATATATCGTTAATCAAAGAACAAAATATGTGTGATTACGAAAAATGTGCGTTTTAATTGTTAAAGTCGGTTCAGAATGACAAATCTGTAAGTTTATTATGTTTTGCAAAGTAGTTCATAAGTAATATCCAATGGCTAGTTTTTGCATGAATTAATTAAGTAATTAAAACAAATATATGTATAATAAAAATAAAATAAATATGGCGCAGTATAGCCCAGGTGCTTACGCCATAAAACATCCAAACATCCATACAAAAATAAAATAAATATAAAAAAATATATAATAAAATTAAAATAATATATAAAATAAAGTATAAAATAAAATAATGATAAAATTAAATAATTATAGAATAAGTATAAAATAAAATAATGAATGTACCTGCTAGAGCAGTTAATTTAACATAAATAAGAAAGAAGCGTCGAAAACCAGAACACTATTTTTATAATTCATACAATGCAAAAGAAACTATTTTAAAACTTTGGATTCCAAAAGAATATCATTCCATTCACACAACTAAAAATAAAAAAAAACTTTATTTCTTAATCGTATCTCGAAACATAGTGAACATTATGTTTAAATCATGTGAGTACATCGTTCACAACAGGTAGGTCCTGTTGGGGTGACGAACTCTCCCGTAATTCGGCTAACTTTTTCAAACATTGACATTGACATTGAACATTGACATTCCATTTCTCCCGTACATTTCATAAGCCATCAAATATCAATTAACTATGACTATAGTTGTAACCAGCGGCGTAGGCAGAAAGTTCATAAGGGGGGTTATAGGCTTAAGATAGTTTCTGTACAAACTTGATAAACAAAGGACCCCATATTGCTACCCGTATCCTATTTTGGTTAATCAACTGTTCCAAGTTAAACCAGTGTAATCACAGGCGGTCTTATGGTAAGGCGAGTCAGGCGATCGCCTAGGGCCTCGCGCCATCGGTGCCTCATGGTTAATACTTCACTACCTGTATTAATTTTTCTAAACTTTGAAAAACTTTATACGAAAATTCAAATATTCTTCACATTATAAAATAAATAAATTTACAGGTAATAATTTAGAATAGTATAAAATTTCTCCATTTAATAGAAAGCTGGGAGTTACTGCTAAATATACGTCTCTGCAACAAAAAACGAATCTATGGTCTACGAATGGAGGGAGTCTGACAGTTAACGTGCAAAGGGGAAAGGAAATTGCAAATAAAGTGGGCATGTGGTTGAAAAGGAGGTAAATTTTTAGGGAATAGTTTCTATACTGTCACTAAAGTGAGTCTTAGTAGTTATAACACGTTTGGATTAATTTAGTTATTTTTGAATTTCAAAATAAATACAGCGGCGGAAAAAAAAACGAGTTATGATAAATACTACTGATTCCGTTATTAAGACCAACGTATAAGCGTAATTTAGTTGAGGGTTTCGTTAAGCCTTCGATCCAATACTAAATTACCTGACGTATACATTATACGTAGACGTATAAAGTAAGTACATGAAGAATTTGCGATGTATTTTAGGTATGAATAAGCGAACGTAAATATGGTTATTTGAGCAATAATTTAGGTATGAAGCTCAAGTAAGCTCGTAAAGATAAATCACAGTGTTCAAGTTAAATATTAATACATTCTGTTGCAAACACTTGAGTCATTCGTTAAATATGATCAGTATTGAAATATATATTTCATCTCCTTTTGGTTAGTTGCTTTTTTTTTTCTTAAGAAAATAAAAGAGCGTGGTTTTACTGAAAACTACTGAACATTCTTGAATTTTTTACGGAAAATTCTTGACTTTCTTACGGATGACTGCTTCTCAAGTTGGCATCTCTGATCAAGGCTAAGGGATCTTAGAGACAGGACCCCTCCAAACTATATTTTTAATGGGACTTTGCTATGGCCTTGTATGCTGTGATTGTATCGATACACACTGTACAATTTTTTGAACCCCCTCCGAAATGAAATCCTGGCAATGGTCTTGCCTGAAGCACATGATCTCTTTTGAAGCTATTTTAGCTCCCCCATATTCTTTGGAGATTACCATTACTCATGGAGATTATAATGGAGATTACCATTTGGAGATTATAATGGAGATTACAATTTGGAGATTATAATGGAGATTACCATTTGGAGATTATAGTGGAGATTACCATTTGGAGATTATAATGGAGATTACCATTTGGAGATTATAATGGAGATTACCATTTGAAGATTATAATGGAGATTACCATTTGGAGATTATAATGGAGATTACCATTTGGTGATTATAATGGTGATTACCATTTGGAGATTATAATGGAGATTACCATTTGGAGATTATAATGGGGATTACTCCATTATCCAGGAGGGTAAGGTGTAGGCACACATTGATGGCCTTTTGATGAGGGTACTATATTTCTATTTCATGTTGCAGAGGTTAAGTAGTTTTGCTGCTGCACTTTTTATTTATTTCATAAAAGCTTAAAATACACACACACACACACACAATTGAAATGCGAAAAATATACGTACTTGACCTATATTTAAAGGAATAATGTAACGTCTGGCAGTAGACTGTAATGTTGAAAGCGCATTCTGATTTGCAGCAAATTCTTCGAGAGCTTTTCGATAAGAAGTTTTAATGATTTGCGGATTTTCGTGGCAACACATATCTACCACCAAATGATCATTGTCTTCATATGCATTGATGTGATGAAACACCATAATCGGTTTAGAAATATATTTCGTCTTAACCAGTTCTCCGTTATCACGACGGATGACCAAGAACCGAGTCTAGAAAATTTCAAGTATTATAAAAAAAGACCTCTTACAATAGCATCTTGATAACATCAACAACAAAATTGGAATAGAAAAAGAGGTACTTATTTCTTAATATATGGTCTAAATAGCTAGTGACACTTCATGGATCATAGTGTCAAAGTATAAATATAGCATGTCCCAAAAGTTTATGGACATCCGCTTTTTTGGAATATCAGATGAAGTATGCAGAGAAACGAATTCAAAGTATTTTATGCATACAGCATATCAAAAGACATATATGATACATTATTTAAATATCATTTGACACTCACACATATTTTGTGTAAAAATTATGTAAAAAAAATGCTGTCACAAAAGTATATGGACAGCAAATTAAAACATCGTTCTAATGCTCTAAATTTCAAAATTTGCGTATTACTCTGGTTGCTTTATGATTCAATCATGTTTGTAATTTTGCAGCAAATGTCTTTACTTTTGTTAGTTGAAAAAAAATGCCACATATTTTATGTTTTTCTCAAGCTGAGGTGAGCAAAATATGGCATTTTAAAGCCCAAGGATTAAAAATTAGTGATGGCTTTAAACAAATGCGATGAAGTAGATCTGGCATCAGACTAGTTTTATCAAAAAGTGACAATGTGACTGCAAAAACATGGTGTGAACGGCCGAAAAAGACGAGTGAACGACAAGACAGGCAAATTTTAAGATCAGCTTCTACTCAAGGAAAGTCGGTACGTTACATAACGTAGGATTTAGCTACTGTTATGTCAAAATCTGCCCTTCATCGATGTTTACGGGCAAGTAGAATTCATATTGATCGTAAAACGCGTCGCTCTCCATTGCTAAAACCACATTACAGAGAGGCGCGTGTTGCTTGGGCCAAGAAACGTATGCATTGGACCAACGAATGATTATGCGTTATTTACTGATGGAACAAAATTTAATCTGGATGGTCCCGACGGTTGGGCTTATTATTGGCAAGACGTACGATGAGAACCTTACACTTTTTCAGCCGCCGACAAAGTGAGGCATATGTAGTGGTGTGGGCGACATTTTGTTTCAATGGTACCATTGATATCGCTTATATGCAAGGTCGACAGTGTTCCAATGATTGTCAAGAAATTCTTCAAGGTATTTTATTGCCTTTTGGGAAAATGTTGGGTGATGAACAATGGGTGTTACAACAGGACAATGTTTCTATCCACTTCTCTAAATCAACAATAAGTGGTTTATGAAAAATAATGTTACGTTTATGGAGTGGCCAGCTCTCAGCCCCGACCTCAACCCCATAAAAAGCCTCTGGGAATATTGGTACATGATGTATATGCCAACGTTCTTTAATTTTGTACAGTGGAGGAGTTAAAACAGCAAATACAACGAAGTTGGTCCCCTTTGAATTTCTCCAAATCTTCTTTGAATTTTGAAATCCACAATTTCTCTGAAAACACATTAAAGTTATGTCTGATAGAAAATGTAAAACTATTCAAAATAACGGATACAAAATATGAACTGAAAAGGACAAAATGTGCGATGTCCATATACTTTTGGGACAGCAATTGTTTTATTTCATTTTCCCACAAAATATGTGTGAGTTTTATATTATATTTAAATATTGCATCATATATGTCTTTTGATTTGTTGTATGCATAAAATATTTTACATTTGTTTCTCTGTGTACTTCATCTGATATTACAAAAAAATAGTTGTCCATAAACTTATGGGACACACTATACATATCAATGTCTGATGAAATGGCCTACACAAAATTGAAAAGCATTCGATCAGCCAAAACAGGAGTGGATAGTGTGGCGCCAACGCATTTTTAACTCCATGCCTAAACCTTCGTTAGGTGATGCCAGTTTTGACTACGACTATAATTATAAAAATATGAGGTTTCAGTAGCGTGTGGAAACACTACGGAAATCAAGCGGGCCTATTTATTTTGGCCTTTCAGACCGGACTTTCTGGTCGGTTGGGACTTGTGTAAGCCCCTTAAAAATTAAGCAGCTCCCAGATGGAGCTCCCAGAGTGGCGGATTAAGCGGCTGGCGGACCTGGTGGCCGACAGGGGCCTCGGAGTCCAAAGATTCCCCGTTAAAAAATACCACAACACAAAAAGCGAAAGATTCAATACTTAATATTATTCACGTATTTTACGTATATAAGTACAGAACGTTCTTTTTTTTAAATTAAAGTTAATTAAAAATCATATCAGTTCAAACATGCTCTGGCGCACCTACCTTGGGGGCCCGCGCACCCCTTGGGCTAACAAAGTGGAAAATTATTACGCCAACAGACACTGAAATTCTTTTTTTGAAAGTAGTAAAATTGAAAGTAATGACGATCCCAGCAACATTTCCCTGAACTCTGTGACATTGATGAGACTGCTGTTGAGGTAAGCAACCACAGTGGCTATGGCTGTCTTCAAATGCTTTCCAGGAGGTAAAGGTAGATCAAAACAGTTAAATTGGAAATTCTGAGTGCAGATATTTTTAATTATATCAAGAAATCTAACCTTACTGATGGAGATGAGATAACAGTGCTAAAAAATCTTTGGGAGACATATGAAAATTGCAATTTTCCCACGACCGTCACAAGTGCTGTATAAAGTCAAGGAAAACCTCACCACACACAGTCCTGAAGTTCTGTCCATCTGAACTGAGTAAACATAACTTGCCCAAAGGCAGAAGACAGTGCCTATAGCAAATTTTGTGTGTTCTCTTTTCACCCCATGAAGTCGGTTTAAGATCGACACAAGCCACAGATCTACTTGTTTCAAAAAAATTTAATAATTGGAAGAAGACCTTGGAGAAGTTCAGATAACATTAGAACTTTTCTGTATCATAAGGATTCAGTTCACAAAGCCGATGAGTTTTTAAAGGTCATAAAAAAAAAATGGCAGTAATAGTAAGTAGCCAGTAAAGTAATGGACAGAGGGCAAGCAAAAGCAAGTTTTGCAGAATAGGATTACTTTTAAATCTATTACTAAAACAGTGATCTTTTGTGGAAAACAAAAGCTGGCCATTGTAAAATTGTACAAAAAAATCCACCATTTTTAATCATTTAAGCATATTGCACTGTCAAATTAGTAGCAATTTAATAATGATAAATGAACATAAAAAACAACCGTAACTGATATGGTCTTTGGCCATTTTTTTCCACAAAAAATCCTTGCACTACTGGGCCACACCTTGCGAATATTCTGGGT
>QLNU02014802.1:128380454-128401855 GCA_006491805.2 Dysdera silvatica | reverse complement strand
GATTGGCAAGAAATGCGGCAGGAAAGTAGCATAAATGTTTATGCATGAAACAAAATAAAAAATTACATACAGAGATAAAAACAATATTGAATTTTCATAAATTATAAGATGACGTCATATTGGAGTCATTAACAAAATGAGGTTTAAAGTCAAAACAAACAACAAAAACTGGCATTAATAGGATATTTGAACACCCCTCATCTGCGTACAAAGTTTGCAACGTGTGACCATGCTTTTGATGAGGTGATCATCAACCACCGCAGAATCAAGTAATCGCCATTCCTCCTATAGAGCAGTTTCCAAAGCTGTGAGAGTGGCTGGGGGTGGGAAACGTGTACACATAGCACGGCCGAGGGAATCCCACAGATTTTCAATGGGATTAAGGTCGGGTGAGTATGCTGGCCACTCCATACGCGCAATCCCCTCATTGTACAGGTAGTCATCGACGATGGCAGCTCTATGGGGATGCGCATTATCGTCCATGAAAATGAAAGCAGGACCAACCGCTGCAGCGTACAATCTCACAGTGTGGTCGATGACTTCATCACGATAACGTACAGACGTCACAGAACCCAGCCTGTAGATGTGGAGGTCGGTGCGATATCCCTGCCCAGACCATAATGCTTCCAAGTCTAAATGCGTGATGTTCGGTGATGTTCTGGGGCTGATTGCGTGAACCTTTTTCTCTCCACACCCTTACACGCTTGTCATCGGGTTGCAGGGCGAATCTTGACTTATCCGTGAACATAACGTTGCACCAATCAGACACATTTCAATTGACATGTTGGCGACACCACTTTAATCGTGCTTCTCTGGATTGGACGGATAGCGGAACGCAAACTCGTAGTATCCTTTCGTATAGTCCATTCATGTGTAGCTTTTGGCGCACAGTAGCTGCAGATATCGTCGTATCAATGGCCGCTGCAACCATAGATATCACACGTGCAGAGGTCGTTTTCCGATTCCGCTCGGCTACAACAGCAATATATCGACCTTCCTCGGGGGTTGTTCGGGAGCCATAACTCTCATGAAACTACAGGCTGCAAGAGCGGCCAACTTTTTCAGTCATCCCGTTTTCACACATTGGAAGGTTTTACGAGAATGAATTATCAGAGTGACTCCATCATTCTGTACCTGGGAGAAAGAGTAAAGGTAATGCATATTCTCGCTTTCACAATCTTGTTGAAAAAGCTTGGTGTGATATTATATTTTATGGTTTTTCTAAAGGCTTAAAAGCAGAGGCGTGTTTTAAAAGTTTGTCCCTAATAATCAACATTTCCAGATGTTGTTTCTTCACGTGCAACAATTTTTAACTGGTACACTGTGTTTAAGCGGGGGGAAAGATTATTAGAAGATGATACAAGAAGTGGAAAACCGAGTACATTAGCTACTTACTATCCGTTTTACTTTATTCGGTATTTATTTTATTCTTCTATAAATAAATTTTTAAATTTTTTTGAATATTGCGATTCGTTTGATTGTGCTGTGACATCGTTGTAATTAAAGTATTTGATATAGTTTTATTCAACTCTTTTATTTTTATCAATTTTTTTTTGTTTTTGATGTTTAGTAATAATATGAGTTCCGCGCCTCTGGTCCTAGGTCAGGATGTAAAGGATCAATATTCTAAACTTTCTGAACTTGCCAAATTTAATACTGAGGACATCTTATTCATACACATAAATGCGTGTAGCCTGACTAATAAAATGACTTTATTACAACATTTATTACTATCAATAGAACTCCCGGTGGGTATTGTCTGTGTCTCAGAGATATGGATTTATCCCGATTTTATGATTAATTTAGAGTCCTATGAAATGATTGCTGCAAGCCAAACTGATTCTTGCGGCGGTCGGGTGACAATATTTATTCACGAGCTGTTGTCATTTACATTGGTCTCAGTGTGGTGTGGTATCTATCCAGAAATTGAACTTGTGACCATTCTTACCCATGGAGTATTTGTGGTAACAATTTATAGACCACCAGGTAGTAATATTCATTTTTTTTTTTGCATATTTACAACGTCTTTTGGATTTTTTTTCAAAGCACAGGGAATAAATTTTTCCTTTTAGGTAATTTCAATATTAACATTAATTTGCAGAGTGGTGATACTAACACTTTCGTGAATATTATTTCGTCTTATGGTTGCCAATGTACAAGTTCGCCAACTAGAATAGCGCTTAACTAACAATCAGTCTTGGACTTGCGCATCGTTAATGCAAATTATCTGAAAACCGGAATTATTCATTATCACATTAGCGATCATCTACCCATTTTTATTTTTTTCGATTTCCAAAAATTGCATACCCCTAACCATAAGAAAACATTTTTTATCAAAGATTTTACACTTTTCACAACATAACTTAATTTCATTTGAATCAGCTCTCACTGATATTTATTGGTCTTACATTTTAAGTGTTGACGATTCAACGGATGCTTACAGCAGTCGTTTTTCTTCTATTTTCAAGTCTCTTTATTTGATTTACTTTCCTGATATACAAACTGTGAAAAGTAAGCGCCTAAGGAAACCATGGATTACCAAATTTCTATTGAGAGAGATCAATATTAAAAATAAACTCTTTTCTAATTTAAATTAAATCTAAACTCCCTGAACATCTATCTTTATTTCGTACTTTTCTCAATAACCTTAATAAAAAAATTAAAACTTGCTAAAAGACATTATTTAAATCAATTTTTTAAAATTCTAATCAAAAGAAAATTTGGGTCAAAATTAAAGAACTTTTGGGACATAAACAATAAACTTCTGATCCTATTGACTCCTCGCACACTACTAGTGGGATACTTTCTGATAATAAACAAATAGCTGATGCTTTTAATAATTATTTTATTAACTTTCCTCAATCACATGTTGACCAATTAATAAGTTCATATGATTATAAGGATAATAGTCGTGATTAAAACCTCAATAACTCATTGTTTTTATATGACATTGGTGAACTTAAACTCTTACCTGCTATTCGGAGTTTGGATCAGAATAAGGGACCAGGACATGATCAGATACACCCAATTGTCGTCAAATTTGTCGCAGAGACTATCAAAATATCTTTACTACACATTTACAACTTAATATTTTCTACTGATTTTATTCCTCTGGAGTTTAAGACTGCTTCTATCATTCTAATTTTTAAAAATGATTCAAAATCAGATAGTTTGAATTACTGGCCCATTTCTGTTCTTCCTGTTTTTAATAAAATATTTGAAAAACTTCTTTATGCAAGAATCTACAATTTTTTTTGTCAATCACATATCATTATCAACAAAAATCAATTTGGATTTTCCAGAAATAAATCAAGCTCTCCTCGGCAACTGATTATATCTATTCTTCCATTGATATAAGACAATCCACAGTTGGAGTGTTTTTTGATTTGTCCAGAGTCCTTGATACCATAAGTCACAACAGATTACTTAATAAGCTCCATTTGGCTAGAATTCGTGGTATCACAAATGAGCTCTTGCTGAAGCTCAGATTTGCAATATCACATTAATTTCCTTCGATAACATCGTTGTAAATAACGACTATTCCTGTTTAACCACCGCATTTGCGGTCCTGGCACAAATGCTTCACAAATTTATACAGATTCCAATTAGCGTTCTTTTCTATTTAACAGCGTTTTTCCCGTCTCCTGAAAGTCGTTTGTGGGAGAAATTATTGCAATAATAATTTTCCGAGGGAGAGAGAGAGTGTTTACATGAACTGATATTGAAGTGTAACGTTAAAGAAATGGAAAGAGAGTAGTAGCGGTGGTAGTAACGAGGCTCTCTTTCTTGTAGAATGATTGGGGTTTATTATTAATCAATAAGACTATTGAACGCAGCAGAAATTAAAAAAAGATTAACAGAAATTAAAACACTAGGGGGTCTAAATAACTTTTCCTGTACCCGTGGATCGAATACACCCTTTGGTTCCTGATGGATGAGCAGAAATTGCAGCAATAATTGTCCAGCAGCAGAAATGATAGGTTGAATTGAATCGAAATTTGTAAAAAGGGGATAATATGCTATGTGTAAAATAAATGGCACATATCCCCTTTTTACAAATTCTGATTCAGTTGTTACGGAATGAGATACGGCGTGAGAAGATTGAATGGTACTCGGAGTGTCTTTTCTCTTGCAATCTACAGAGTGCGAGTAGATGTTAATTCTTTAGTGAATCTGCTCTAGTCAATGTTTATAACCTCATTGAGAGAATAGTTTCTCATTGCATCTGTAACCATGAGAATGAATTCTACAGGCTTTATTTTCCAAAGCCGTTGTGTCCATAATACGTTCATGCGTAACGAAATAGGTGATTCTTCTACTTGTTATGCCACGCTCTTTTATTAAAATTTTAATAGAAAAGCATCACTTGCGCTAAAGTTTGTGAGATTTTCTCTCATTGCAATGCTCAGAAACCATAACTTTAAATCGGCATCGTGAACTGTTAATAAAGCATGTTCCCGGGCATTTTTAAACTTCTCAAATATTTCGTCTTTCATCCGTAACAGCTTTTCACATGTTGTACCCTGGGAAGCAACATAATTCCGAAAGCGATAAATTTGTCTATGTGAAAGTGTGTTGTCTTTAAAGCGATGCTGTATGCTTTTCAAGGAACGTAGTTTTCCTGACCCACTCCATGGAAATTCTTTTCATGTCTTCTAATGTGTAAGTTACGCGTGACGGCAAATTAGTTTGTTCATCCCATTCCTCATCATTCATTTCATTACCCTGTATTGCATCATACTTCATTTCATTTAAACAAATATCAGGTGTGTTCTCGTCATTCATTTCGTATGTAAATATTGTTTTCGAAATATCCATCTTATAATCTGATACAAAATCAGCTGGCTTACCGTATTCTGCACAAACAATGTGAAAAAAGGGAATTTGCTATGGTGAAAGACATAATGACAAATAAGGCTTGAAATTCCACGCTTTCCAACAAAAAAATTAAAAAGGTCAAAGGTGATGAAAGCACAGGCAAGTGATGATTGCTTCTGATTTGAAAATTAATGGATCGCGCCTAATTTATACAAGACTTTTTCGCACCATCCTAATTTTTCGAGTTCTTCGCCAAAAATGATCTCAAAATTTGTCAGTTATGCAAAAGTAAGGCAAAATCTTCAAATATTTTTTACTTTTACACTGGCATACACAATGTATAATTATTTCAGGTACAAATGAAATGAATCTTATAAATATGATCTGTATTTTGCTCATATTTATATATTTTTCTACGAAAACCTTTGGCGCTTAATGTCTGCCAAGCAGGCCAAAACATTATTTGCACCCAACATGCAGTAAAGCACCCATCGCGGGATGATGCTTTGCTGCGAAGCATCATTGCAGGGTGAGCTCCATTTTCAGTAGACCGTAGCTCGGCTCAGGGGCGGACACAGACTTTCATTTTGTGGGGTTCAAGGACAGAATTTGCCATGGTCTTGGAATAACACCCTTCATTTATCATGAAAGTTGGAATTTTTTACAGTGAAAAAATATATTTTTGGGTCATGGCCCTTGTGGCCTCCCCTCCCGCCCCCGTGTCCGCCCTTGGCTCGGCTCCCAGGTCGATTGGGCCAAATTTGATTTTGGATTCTTTATCTACTCGATTATGTTGGCCTGTAAACCAAAATTTAGGAAAATCGAGCTTTGACACATTCTTAAGTTTCCCTTGTTACAAGATAGTGTGATTACGGTGTTAGCGGCCCTGGGAAAAATACGTTTTAGCGGCCCTTAAAAACGTTTTAGCGGCCCTTAAAAACGTTTTGACTTAACACAACTAACAAAAACTAACCAGGATTTAGTAATATGAAATAAAGTTCCCCATTCTGGTCTAAAATCCGTGGGTAAACGTAAAAAGAAGACTAGAAACTTAAATTAAAAATAGGTGATAAAAATTAAAATACGAATCACTATAATTATTATTACTATAATTATTAAATTATAATGAATTAATGAAAAGCTAATTCAATGAACAAAGCCGTTTTTATTGTATAATAACTTACAATATTACAACGTTACTTGTAATATTCTATTAGAACTTACGAAGTAATTTTTCTAGCTTTTTATGCAGCCAAGTTTCGGAAACTAGGAGTCTCTGCAGTGGTCATATGGCCACTACAATAAGCATGGTAACGTACATAGGCTACAGATGCTAACTCATTTGACTAATAATACATGTATTTATTTTGACCACCATTTAGAAGCTGCATTATGAGAAGTATGACGTCACACGCAAAAGGTCAATTGACCAAATACTCTGTTAAAAGTATATGGGGCCGCTAAAAACTGATTTCTTGGTATTTGCACTACACACAGGCGGCCCTGAATTTTAGAGGCCTCGGCCACCCAGTTCGCATCCCCTTAAGCACGTCTCTGCTTGTTAGTTTAGAAAAACGAATGTTATTATATTTCATTTTCCTGTAACGAGAAACGTTGGTCACTAGAAACGACTATAGTGAAAGGTAAATTGGGCAGAACACATCCATAACAAATTAACCTTGAGCTCGCTTCAGACGGATCCAGTGGCTTTAAACCTGGCTACTTGATATAAGACTTGACTCATGTTCATGACCCCGAAACTTGAGATGGACAGAATGGTTCGAGTACCGGATCCGTGAACTGTTCCGCCCATCTGACAGACAAGCCAGTTTCTTTCACAATAGTTCACAAGTATGAACGCGCATAAATTAGGTTAACTATAATCCAAAAAATTAGAAGAATATGCATTGCAGGCAGCCAGCTCCGAGGCCGGTACGCCCTCATGGGCCATGTCCAGTGGCGTACTGATAACCCCCGCAAGGAGGGGGGCCCCAGGAAAAAGAGCTTCCTCCCTTTTATCGTCGTCTATTTTTCATAAAATTTATAAGTAAAAAAATAATATTTTTTTTAGTTAATAAGGATTTTTTTTAATCTTTAGGTAAAATATAAAATAAAATGAACGGTTTCCAACTGTGGCAAACTCATTACGCGTATTTACTTTAGCTGATTTTATTGCCTTTAAAATTGAACTCAACATCCGAAAATTATAAAATCTGGACGAGTTTTGAAGCTATAGTATACGCTTTGTGTTAGAACCCTACTTCGTGAAACGGTGACTAATCGATATGTGTTCTGTTTAAAATATTGGAATGCGTCGCCGGTTACTTTCTTATAGAAGACATTATACTATTATATATATATGCATATACAAATTAATTTTCGTAACAGGGGTGGCCCCAAAAAATTTTTGCAGGAGGGCCCCAAGATTTTATGTTACGCTACAGGCTATATCATGAACTTGCGCCCTAAGTTAATCCAAGGTATGCGCCCTTTGATAGGACTCAGTGAGCCCCTGTTCCAGCTCATGGTAAGAAAACCAGCTGCATGAATTCTTTAAGTTGCTGAGTCATATAAAAATAGCGTGTGTACACTCTGTACAGTTCAACCTGTACAGTTCAACTGTACAGTACAACCTATTCAGTGGGCGATATCATTGTTAATTAATTAATTAGTTAATAACTTACCAAGATGTGACAAGTGCAGGATACTCATCGAGCACATGCTTTTGATGGATTGAGCATAGACATGAGATTGATTGAAAAATAAGAAATTCATTATACGTAGCATGATTGTATCCAGAGTGGGGGAGGGGGGGATCTTGGGGACGGATCCCCTCCCCGAAACTAAATTTTTAATGGGACTTGGCTGCAGCATTGCATGTTGTAAAAAAATTGAACCCCCCCCACGAAATTAAATCCTGGCTACGGTCTTGATAGGTAGAATGATAAAAGTTTAAACAATGTTGTTATAATGATGGGCAGTAGTTCAAAGTTTATATCTAAAATGAGCAATTTCATCATCTCGGAACTAAAACATAACCTGAAAATACAGAACCTCCAGTTGTGGCCACCTTTCTCGTTTTTGTCGACATAATTAACAACAATTTCTATGATTTAAGGGAGAAGCGTCTCGTTTTCTCGATAGCATAAAAGTTGAATACATTCTCCTCCGCATAAACCTGGAAATGTGTTTTTCGAAAATAGAATTCTATCAGAAGTTTGCAAAATCTTTCATTGATCAAATAAGTGAGCGAATCTATCCATTTAGTACAAATGAAAAGAATCATTCTTTGATTCGATCAATTTTGCATACCTTTGAACGCTATGCAAAACACACAGCGCCTTCAGCAAGACCATTGTAACGCTATGTGAATAAATAGGTGTCTAATAAATGTCTAATAACAAAAAAACTTCAAAACCTGATGTAACGTTATATTATTTTATGTCTGTAACAATCCAGGGATGGGCGTGTGTGATGTCAGTGGGAGTTGCATTCCGGTTTTTTATGTGTTAAAAAGAGCCACACCATAGTTACATTGCATTAAATACGCAAATTTAATTTATTTAATAGAGTTACATATTCTATACAAGTCTTAAGTTCTATGTAAAGTATATATATAAGAAAATATAATTAAGAGAAAGAAAATACAAAATAATTATTTAAAAATTTTAACAACAAAAATTAAAAAAAATGTACTATTAATAATATAACATTTAACAAAGACCTTTAGTCAACTCTTTGAAATTCGACGAAAATTTGTTAGAGCCATCCGAAGCAATTGTGCGAGGTGAATGTAAATGAAATTGTATGAATGTAAATGAAGTTGTGTGAATGTAAATGAAGTTGTATGAACGTAAATGAAGTTGTATGAATGTAAACGATTGATTGATTGATTGTTTGGCTTTTTTATGGCGCAAAAGCATCTGGGCCATACTGCGCCATTATATTATATTATTTTACTGCGAATTATTTACTGCCATTTATTATACTGCGAATGTAAATGAAGTTGTATGAATGTAAATGAGGTTGTATGAATGTAAATGAAGTTGCATGAATGTAAATGAATGTAAGTGAAGTTCATGAATTCGATATTTCAAATTCATGAACTGCATTGTGGAATACAAAGATTCACAGCAATATGTTGGACCAAAAATTGAAATTAGACGGTAAGAGGCTTTCTTAGAGTATAGATATTTAAATCCTGGCACTAGTTTCCGAAATTCTTGGCGCAGTATAGCCCAGATGCTCTTGCGCCATAAAAAAGCCAAACAATCAATCAGTTTCCAAAATTCAATTATAGAAGTAGATTTGTGCTGCATTTGCAATACCTAATTCCCTTTCATCTCTAAAAACCCGAATTTCCCAGCCGCATTTTCAACAAGAATTATTTTAAAATTTAAAATACACATTCAGAAATATCACAAAATATGCTTAGTATATTTGTTCAGTAGCATCACAAAATATGCAAATGTAAGTTTCAAACTTTTCAAATCTACAAACCTATATTTGAAATCTGCTTGCAAATCTTTCAAATTTTCTTTGTATTCTTCTGACTTTTCTTCTTTGACATTAATTGTATTTGCTTTTACTCGTGTAAAATTATTAAATATTTTGTACTTAAGATCCTACGCAAAAATGATCTTCATATCTCAGTCAATTTAACAAGGTTTGTGAAAAAAGTTATGAAATAATAAAAAAAGGGATTTAAATTTTCAATGGGAGCCGCACTTAACGAAGAGCCGCCTTTGCCTACGCCTGTAATAATCGGTGCGATTAAAACAATATTAATAGACCCTAATGTACAATGCCTTACAGAGGACGCTAATTTGAAAAAAAAAAAACATTGGGGAGGGAAGGCTTGAATGAACCAGCATGTGTTGTCAAGTGAGAATCGAATAAATACTCACTGAATCTATGTTACGGCGGGTTCAGCAATGTATCGTCCAAAATGGAGGTCCCACTCACTGGCGCACGTGGGGTGGTATTCATGGGGGTTGAAACTACTATTTGGGCCTCCATCTCCTTTTTCCAGCACAACAGACTGGCTTGATTACAGAAAAAAAGGCCTGAAGCTTACCTATAACTCTATGCCATTTTTCAACAATCCAGACATGCGCTTTACTCTTTAACATTGAATTTGGCGCAGTATAGCTCAGATGTTCTTGCGCCATAAAACATCCAAACAATCAATCAATAACATTTAACACTTTACTATTTAACATAAATGAATTATACTCTTTCAAGGCTCTCCAAATTATATTGCGTAGAACCTACTCCAACCAATATGCAGGGTCAGATAATGGCAAGGGCTCGCGGGGCCCGCCAGGCCCCTCGAAAAGAAGGGGCCCCCAAAATTTTATTCGACCAGTTTATTTAATGTAATAAAACAGCAAATTAATACAAAAAATTTTTTTTCCTTCCTTTTTCGGGTTTACAATCCAAAACGAATCCAGCGAAATCATAGCTAGTATCCAATTGCAACTACTAGAACTACAATCGCCGCTTTGTGAATAACTAAGTTCGAATCTTTTTCGCTGTTGCCGGGTCTTGCAATTTGACTGCTTAATTAAGTTATAATTTGGCTACTTTTCATCATAAATGGTTGGAAATTTCGGAGATTGTATATTTTTAGCATATATTACTTTCTATTTTTATTTCATATCTTTTCGAACAAATTTTATCTTAGGTCTATTTACATCTTGATAAAACCATAGCATTGTACTTTTTCAAATGATCATGAATGTCCTAGGCGTGAATCGCAATTTTTCCATGAACACGAGATTGCTGCACCAATGCCACACACTATTGGCTACTTTTACCAAAATTTTCACCAATTCAGCTATGCAAGTTCAGTTTTTAACATTCGACGTTGGCGTGAAAGTGGGATTGAAAAAACATGTTCTTGTCCACTTTAAATGGGAATAGCGGTGTGTACATTTTTCGGATTTGTATGTAATCCTTATACGCGCGTCAGGGGGGGAGGGGGCCCTAATTCAAATTGAGCTAGGGGCCCCAATAGTCGTAGACGGTCCCTGCCAACGTGTTCAAATGATACCTTTGAGAACTCCATCCAACTCATGGATTCCCTTCTTCGGAACGATCTAGATGGATCCCGATGCCTATTCGTATTGAGCTCTCAAGAAGAAGATTGGGTTACTCTGCACATATGCTCTAGAATCTACTCCCAGTTGAACTCACAACAATCAGTTCTATATCAACCTTCAAAAATGTGGTTCGTTCATTCCTTTTTATCCAGGGTCTTCCATAGGAGAATTAAATTTGGGTTATCCTGTGTGGAATTCCTTGAGGAGTATGATCTATGTTGATGTCCAAGATGTTGATTCTGTTGGGCGGAAAGTGTGCATTTTTCTTTAACGCTGTCCCACTGTTTTATCCCTTATATTAACGATATTTTTATGTTCGTATAATATATATTAAATAATAGTATTTTTAAATTGCTTTTATGAATCATCGTTAGATATTGTATTTGAAACTGCTATTATTACTGATTATTACTGGCGATTGGACGATTTTCTTTCCTTCATGGGCGGCAACGGCTTTGTTGAATTTACGTTTTTTCTGATGCTGCCCTGGAAAGATATCTTCATAATCATGTAATGATATCTACATGATATCATTACATGATTATGAAGATATCTTCCCATGCCTTTGTATGATATCTCGCCGATTCGTTAAATAAACAAACAAACGAACAAATAAATAAATAAAATAAAAACCAGCAAAATTAAATTTTGTAATTTACATATTAATATATGGAGTAATAGCACTGTACCCCCCCCCACTGAGCCTCTAACCCCCCTTACGAACTTTTTGTGCATGCCTATGGTTCCACTCATAGGTATAATCTGGCAGGGGCAAGGCGGATCCTCTCCATTCTAAAATAAATGCCCCCCTTTCCGTTTTTTTTAGAACAGAGGCAAAATCGTATTTTTACCATGAAATTTAGATTTTTTGTTGTTTTTGCCCCTCCCAAGTTTACGCCATATTTAACACTCAAGTTACATGTATGGCTCCACTTCTCATTAATCTGCCTCTATGAATATTTTAAACCACTAGGGCCTTGTCTGTATGTGAAAATTAAATCATCTGTTCTACACCTGGTTGGCTATCTATGGTTGTACTTTGGTTTATTTTTCAACATTCCTTCATGGTGTGGCATTTTCTTTGCCAGATATGTGTGGCATTTTCTTTGCCAGATAGGTGTGGCATTTTCTTTGCCAGATATGTATGTACTTTATATACCTTTCGTGTCTCATTTAACTTGACAAACTGAAATATCTCGAAAACTGCTCACCGAATTGGAAAAAAAGTACCAATAATTTTTTTGTTGTCTCGAAGGGGGTTATTTAATGATACTAAAATTTACCTTACCCCTCCCGCTCCGTGTTTGGGGCGGGGACAACTTGCGAATTTCACAGGATATTGCATAGTTTTTAAAAGCTTTTCACTCCACTAAACTGTAGCTGCCCCCTCCCTCCCTTTTCAATAGACAAATTAACTATTTTAATGTTACTAGGAACAACGACGTAGACGTAGTCGTTTTCTAACTTTTCACGATTATAGTGCCATCGAAAACAAAAATCTAATGAGATTCGTGTTACAATTGGACCCCCCACTTTTTTATTGCAGATTCGGATTTCCCAGGAAAATATAAATATTTATTTTTTCCTGGGGAATCCAAATCTGCAATAAAAATGGGGTTCCGATTTAAAATTTCAATATTTGCCCCGTCCTGCATGCAGGGGGGAGGGGAAGGTCAATCTTATCATCATTAGATAGCCCCCCCTTCGAGAAGAACGAATTTGATTTTTACTTTTTTTTTTATTCGGTGCGTAGTTTTCGGGATATTTCGGTTTTTCAAGTTAAATGGGACACCCTGTATATCGGGTATGTATGAAAGTATCGGAATATTTCTAAAGCAATCAATGTTTTTTGACTAATACATATATGCGCTTCATCCCGTTTTTCCCTATCAATATAGTAGTTTAGCAAAATGCAGTTAAACATGTCTTTGGATAGATATTGAAGAAAATGAATTTCCGTATTATCCCAACTTTTGCTTCTCCGAAACTCGATTCGCCCATATTTCGAATAATCGAGCTTCTATTACATTTAAATTTAGAATCGTATCCGTAGCCTTTTCTTATTGTTCGCATACAACAGATTCCCTCTTAACCAATGACAGTTTAATCGGCTGCCATTTCAACCAGCCCCTTCCGTCAGCTCGCCTCAATTCTTATCATAGTATTTAAAGAAGTGTTACACCATGTTTGGCGCAGTATAGCCCAGATGCTCTTGCGCCATAAAAAAGCCAAACAAACAAACAAACAAACAAACAAACAAACAAACAAACAAAAAAGTGTTACAACGTTTTCCTGCAGCATGACTTTGTCCCTTCTTGCGTGCGTGTGCGTGTGTGTGTGTTACTTAAGACTGCGGTAACTATGGCGACTGTTCAAAACTTTCCATCATGGTGGACATGCATACGTACCGCGGTTCCGCCATTTTGGAAATCGCATTTTTTGTTTGTTTATGGAGAAATGCTTGGAAATTGTAATAATCAAAATTTTGAAAATCTAAGATCTCTTTTTTGGGAGCTCCAGTACTCTTCTTGAATCAGAGGATGCGTAATGAGAGAAGGCCTCCCTCATAACCACACACACCCTTTCTGGATTCTAGCATTGAACCTAGGCCTCGCACCCTGCTTAATCTGTAAATCTTGTGAAAGTGTGGGGTAAATGTATTTCCCTTCCAAAATCGCTAAATACACCAAAGGGGCAAGTGTTTGGGGAGTTACCATAATCTGTTTTTTTTTTTTTTAATAATAATAATAATAAATGTTCTAAAAATCAATTAATTGAGAAGTTTCCATTGTAGCTCAATTACAGCCCCTTTATAAATAACACAATTTTCGAATTAGGCGGGCAGGATTCCGGTCATAACCGGTTTGTTTGTGGATTTTACGGCGCAAGGACAGCAAGTGTCATGCTGCGACCGGATCTATAGTTTTCCGAGGCATGCGGACCTCTTATGGCCTAGAGAACCAGTCCCAGGACCGCAGTTAGTCGATAAGCAGGTTTTTTTTTTGGCATTGTTGGGAGTCGAATCCGAGAGAAAGACGCGCTAGGAAAATGCGTTACCACTGCACCATCGCAGAACGCATGATCGGTTTAGAAGCAATCTGCTCCATATACAAAATAAACTTTCCTTAGCGACCACATCTATTTAGCGACCACTTCACTTAACAACCATTTTTTCTGGAAACGGATTTTCTCCACCCCATAGACCCAATGCTAAATTTACCTCCATTCAGAGGCCATCTCTCTCTGAACGACCTCTTTTTCATGGCACAGACGGTGGTCGCGTTAGGGAAGTTTTACAGTATTTAGAAATTTATATATAGCGTTACTATTTTAGAATATTGTATAAGTTATAGGATTATGTTTTTGTGTTGTGTATATGTTTTACATCTTGTGTTTTGAATACTCTTAGGAAATATACCGGAATGGCTTGAAGGCACTCTGATAAGAATTGGCTCCGGTCTTTTGGATGTTGGACCTGACCATTATGCCCATATTTTTGATGGTCTCGCTCTGATGCACAAATTCTCAATTCACAAAGGTCAGATCACCTACCAAAACCGATTTCTACGTAGCGACAGTTACAAGAAGAACATGAAAGCTGGGAGGATAGTGGTATCAGAATTCGGCACTATGGCTTCCATTCCAGACCCATGCAAAACCATATTTCAAAGGTAAACGAAGTTATGCAAGGTGAGCTGAAGCTTTTTGTGCGAACTTTAACAGAAGATAAGGAACACTAAATCAAACACGTTTTGTTAACTAACAGACGTTTGCAGGTGTCAGGAGGTTGATATTGAATGGCGCGGCAATGGGAGGGTGTTCGCCGTAGTCATACGTTAAGCAGACATCCTAGGCGGTGGCGGATTTACCAATAGGCTATGTAGGATGTAGCCCAAGGCGGCAACTTCTTGTCGCCGGGATATTTTTGACGAGAAGTTTTCAAAGGCGGAACTGAATTATTTAGTGGCCAGATGAATTAATTTTGAATTATGTTCAGAGCCGTGACTAGACATTGACAAAGCGCTGTCATTGACGCAGCCTCGAGAGAGGTTTAACCCTTTATAAGGCCATTTTGTTTTTCTAGTAATGGTATATTAAAATGTTTTTGGGATTGCGATTGATTTAAAAAAGAAATTCATTTAGCTTATTAGATAAAATTAATTATTAATAAAAATAATCAGACATGGCAAAATAGCTTACCATGGACATTCAAAAATTGATGAAGTTGGTGGTAAGCATCCTTCCCACGTTCTTATAAAGGGTTAAAAGGCGCCAAATTCACGAATACTTGCTAAAATACGAATTTGGAATAACCGCCAGAGGTATCAATTTAAAAATTTGATAAAAGTGCCAAAATCTCTGTCTCTAGTTACGTTTGGTACGATTAGGCGGCAGAATACGGCAGAGCGTACAGGCAGAAAAATCGCAAATCTGCCTTTGATCGCAAGTGTAACATGAAGTCATTACATGAATGCCGAGATAGTTGACGTACATCGAACACGTATAGAACTGCCAATGGCCATTCTCTCTACGCGTAGAATCCTCCTCGTTGGTTACAGGGCGGTTGTAAAACTCGGGTTAATCTTTGTACACACACGTTCATTAACGGAAAAGTTTTATTTCAGAGTGTTCTCCATCTTATCTTTCATTTAAGTTTGTACAAAGAATTTCGAACCATCTTGAAAATTATTCTCTGCTCCTTCACATTTCCTGTGCCTTTCTGTCATCTTCAATGTTTCAGGCTCCTGCCAGACGCTACAGTCTGCCTTTAAAAATGGAATATAGTATATTCCATTTTTACATGAGGATTGCTTAATGCGGTCCGTCACAACTTGGGTGTCGCTTGGTGATATCTGTGGAAACTTCGGGATTGCTCAATGATGTCTGTGATAATTCAGGATTGCTTAGTGTGGTCTGTAGTTACTTGAAGATTACTTAATGGCGTCCGTGGTAACTTGAGGATTGCTTAATGGCGCACGTGATAATTTGAGGATTACTTAGTATGATCCGTGATAACTCGATGGTTATTTAGTAAGATTCATGGTAACTTCATAGTTGCTCAGTGTGGTCCGTAAGTAACCGAAGTCTAAGAGATACTGCTTTAAATAATTATAATAACTCGGCATTATAACGCACCTTGGGAAAAAAACTGTCTCCCTGAAAATTCAAAAGATCGATTGACACTCCTTTGACTTGAATCCTCTCGTTTGATATTGAATTTACAAACCACACGTATAACTTGATTTCGTTTGGTTTAGAACGGCCTTCGCTCTTCTTGCGCAATAGAAATTCAACCAATAACATTGAATGCTCATTGTCTTTCGTGAATACAAACAAAATTTCCTCCTCTTCAAACCTATTGCCATGTACTAACTGATATTTGTCTTTCTAGGTTTTCAAGTTTCTTTTCGGAAGAAAAGCTAAGCGATAACGATTTAGTTAATATTGTAAAATACACCGATGAGTTTTACGCCTGTTCAGAGATGAATTATATCTGGAAAATTGATGCAGAAACATTAGAATCGCAGAAAAAAGTAAGATATTTTAAAGTAGTTACTATTCAACCTCGATAATGAAAACATTCACGGTGATCTGTTACCTGGAAAGAATGAGGTCCAATTACTCAAATTTGACGGAACTCAGCAAACCCCTATTAAAATTAGTATCGTAACAGCATTTCACGATGCATGCATTTGTTTAATACATGTTATATAATTGTATTCATTCATCTCGCGAGAATATCATTTACGAATTATAAATTATTTAAACTTTGTATTTTTCTTCCAAAACATTGCAACATAATCAAATCTGAAGATATCCCAGATTTTTTTTATTGCTTTTGGCGCCAGCAGAAATGCTATTATACAAAGGGGGGGGGATATAAACGTCCGGGGTGTATAGAGGATATATATTTCTGCTTGCGCAATAAAAACACAGGTGGGGGTTGAAACATTACGTCATGTAACGAGTTCAGACGGCATCCCAATAGTCCAATCACACAGTAAATAGGAAGAGCGTTTCTTTTATTACAAATTGCAACATTGGTCAAATTATAAAAGTTTTCTCGGTGACTGGACAACGGAGGTGTGATCGACATCTTCGTGAGGAAGTAAGAGGAGAGAAAAGAGAATGACGAGAGTTCTTCGGAAGAGGTCGACGAGAAAGTTTCCAGCCGGAGAGAGGCAAGCTTCATCGGCCAGTCTCACAAAATGTGTCCATCAGTAGCAGATTTATCTTCCACATCGAAACTCGAATACTGTCATCACCAGTCTCACAAACTGTGTCGATGGTCAGCCGGAGGAGCAGCATTCCATCTTTGTCAGTCGTAGTTATGATGAGGCATTGGTTCGTGAGTAAATTTTTCACTTCTTGAACATCAGCAGATGAAATAAATATTAGGCTTAGGTTGGCCATTGTTCGAGGATAGTGTTTCAGCAGTGCAATGACGAAGAAATTATTTTTGGCCAAAATACAATCTGCTATATTTTGATGCTCTTTGGACTGGCCCGATGAAATTGGTATGATATATTGGTCGGGCACTGGCAAAATTTGAGTTCAAGGAAAGTAAGTTAAGTTGATACTCTGAAAGTAAAATACTTGAGAGGTTCAGAACCACATCTTGGATTGTCGTTCTGATTGGTCGCTGTTGATTGGTCGGAGGAATGATAAGCTTAGAGAATTTTTCCAAATGAGTAGAATGACATTTCTCCATAATGCGTTGGCATCTTGATTAAACTCTGCCTTCCTAAACACAAAAGTTTAGGACTTCTTTGGATAATTTCAGGTGGAGAGGATAGAGTTTATTTTTGACATAAGCAAGCCATTCATTGATATGATTGGCATTATTGTATATGAATGTGTTCTACCAAAATCAAACCCTATTAAAGAAAATGTCTGTTTTTCACCTTTATGCGATAGCTGCCTTTAATTTGGAAGAAAATAATTAAAACCACTTTGATCAGAGTTAAAAATTTGTTGGGGGATAATATTAGCAGTAACATTTCTCGTTATCAAAATAAATTCTATGGCACTATCTTCTATATTACCCATATTCTGGGTGTATATTTGAGTGATATATTTTGTTACTTTCCGCGCAACTATTTTGTTTTGGCTCTTAAAATTATCTATAAAATTATCGGAACATTTAAAATCCTCAAATCCTAACTCTTGGGATTTCAGGATCGCCCATCTTTTCAAATCTATATCATGAACAGGTAAATAATTTTCCCTAGCTTTTGTAAATCTGGCTAACATTTCATTTTTTATTATTTTATACTTTTCTATATTTGTGCCCATATTTGATATATATTTTCTAAACCTCGAAATATAAGTAGGGTATTTTACTGTTGGATATCTCCTGTTTGTTTTCTGGAATTTATTTTTTTGACAACTGTCAAAATACTGAACAATTGTTTGCATATTTTCTAAACTGAATTCATTTGCCAATTGATCGCCCTTTACAGTACAGTTATAATATTCGTCACCGACTATACTAATATCACTTTCTTCGTCGATACGGAAATCACAATTGTCTTCAAAATCTAAACTGATATTTTCACTGACATTGTTATTAAAAATTATGTTTTCGATTTTCGACAATACTTCCCGACTTTCCTTAAGTTCTTGATCAGTTATTAACGACGGAAGCGTGTCGTATTTATTAACGACCAAATTCAAAACGGATTGAATTATGTTCACTATATTTTTCATTTTCTCACAATCGGAAACTCGTACAACTATATTGACGTTACACTTGCGGACGAGTTTATATAGCTAGTGGAATGCGAAACTTAAATGTCCCGCCAACTCTTCAAAATTGTCGCCAAATTCGCCAAATATCTATGCTAAAAGTTCATTTTTCATATTAATTTTTTTATACTGTTTAAATTAGCTGAGACATAATTTTTTATTTTTATCCGTTAAATACGATGATCCTTCATAATCTTACCGACTTCAAACCTGTTTTTGCTCACATACAGTGCGATTAAAAAATATCAAACCTGGCGAAAAAAGTGTCATTTTTGGACTTCAAATATTCATAAAAAATTGTCATATCATTTTAGCAGACAAATGATTACATACTTGTGATCAGGAAGTCAAGCACTATCATCTCCCATAGGTCTGATCTCAAAGTGCAGTGAACAGCGAAAGGGGTTCCCTTGTGTGAGTCCAGTGATTAGCTTTAGATTGACTGTCTCATTTGTAGAGGAAACAGTTGTACCTAGTGTAGCCATCCTTTTGACCAAGAATCATAGAGAGCACTTTTAGATCGCCACAGATGACCCATTCGTCCCTTGCAATTGAGCTTGGTCAGGATCAAGGCTAAATTCTGTTACCTCTCTTTCAGATGAACTGAAAGGCCAACCGGTATGGAGGCATATCTGTTGCAGTTGTAAAGAAGGACAGCTTTCAAACTTCTTTGTGACGAGTCAATAAAAAGTCTTCAATTTTTGCATTAAATCTTGCGGGTTTTTTTTCCCGATCCCTTTTGGATCGAAAACTCCAAGTTACTTGAAGTTTATTACGTTGAATTATTATTTTAAATGTTTTTTGATTTATGATATCATCTATGTTTTTTACTTTTTGATAAAAATTTTCGACTTTCTATATTTAAATGTATCGTTGATGAGGTAAAACATCTCTTTTCTAAGCAAAAATATTGCTTTGACACATTTTTATAGTAGCGCACCACCTAGTAGGTAGGCAACCAGACAGAAATTCTCGATTTGTGTCAAAACTGTACGTGATAGAATTTTTTAAGTATTTTTCCTGAAATCAGCATCCAAAAATACATAAGAAATACCCTTCGCTTTAAAAAATAATTTCATTGCAGACTTGTATAATTAAATTAATAATTTATAGCCTAAAGAATGGAGATCGTAGAAATTATAATTGCAAAATAAATTTAAATGTTGCGTTGTGCATTATTTATTTTTTTTTGAAGAATAATAAGGGCAGTAACCAAGAACGGATGAATGGAGAGGACGGACCTTGATTTCGATAAATTATATATTCCAACACAATTAAAAAACCCGTTGATATTACCAGCTGAACAATGCTAGTTATGCACATTATAGGACACTGAGAATATTCACATAGGTAATGGCAACCTCGGGAAATTTGGGGAACACAGGGACACATAGAAGAAAAATGATTTTTGAATATAGATTCCCATGAAAGGGACTCCATCTTCATCTATACCGGCGATGGGATCCGGAAAAGTGACCCTCAGCACCCCCCCCGCATTTCACCCCCTGTAGATAATCAGAAGGCTATATAAATATGTAAATAACACATTCAATATTTATACGTATACTGATAGGTATCTTGACTTTCGTTCTCATAGCCTGGCATCACACAAAGCATCTGTCATTAGAGCCTTGCACCGACGAGCCTTTACACATTGTTGTAATGATGACCTTCGCAATGTTGAATTACGACGCAACAAAAGCGTGTTGAAAAAGAACGGTTACCCGACTAAATTTATCGCTCGTAACTAATGTGGTGTTAGTGGTGGAAACAGGAATGTAGAGGATGAGACTAGGAAGACATCAGTGGTTTTGCCATATGTGGCGGGTGTCTCAGAAAAGCTGTCTCGAATTCTCAGTTGTGTGAATGTTAAGACCTACTACAAACCTGTCTACACCCTGCGTGATCTATTACTTAAAGTTAAGGATCGCGTCCCTGAGGAGGAAAAATCTGGTGCTATTTACCAAATACCGTGTGGAGACTGTGACAAGGTGTATGTTGGACAGACGGGAAGATCGATACGTCTACGAGGGAAGGAGCATATGCGTGCGGTAGCTAGGGGAGACGATTCAAACCAGTTGGCTGAACATGTCTTCAGGGAGGGTCACGAACCAGATTGGCATTCGATGAAAATATTACATCAGAATGTGACGAATCTGGGGAGTAGACTTTTTCTGGAATCATGGGAAACCTACGGTTTGAGGAGTCGTGCAATAAACATCGCAAAACCTCTACCAGAACCTTACAGGATTTTTGCAAAACCTCGAGTTGGGGGTGTTCATCTGACATCGTCGGGTGCGGGGGCTTTCCCGGCGAGGGTTTCCCCGATTGGGGTTTCCCCAGCTGGAACTGCTCCGCACCAAATGGCGTCAGATGGGGATTCCCAACATGCGGGTATATAAGCTTAGGACTTTCACGAACTCTTCATTCTGCCTTCACTTGACAAAGGGAGCAGTTGGCTCCCGAAACGTCGTGTTTTTAAACCTTACGCCAGTGTCGAAATAACTGTTTGTTATGGAATCTCCTGGTGAAACTCTGTATTGTTTCGTTATAATCAACAATTCCCCAACTGTTTTCCAGTTATTAAGCGTACTGCGTTCACTTCTCAGAAAAATTTATTTATTTATTACAGAATCAAAATAAATTCAAATACGATTTAAATTTTGACATTCCGCTTTTACACGGGTCATGTGTGCTGGGAACTTGGGTCTTAGAGAGAAAAGAAAACAC
>QLNU02014802.1:128367704-128380354 GCA_006491805.2 Dysdera silvatica | reverse complement strand
CTTGGACCGGTTCCGCGCGCGTAGAAATGAGATGAGAATTGCGAGAGTGGGGGGGGGGATTTTGGTCCCGCTGGTGGTGATCGGTGGCGGCCCACGTGCCTATAGTAGGATCCATGCTTAGGCACGTATGTGTCAAAGATGAAGATTTCCTCCTCTTGGCGCCTTCATTTGGCGACGTTTAATGCTTCAATCATCTGTTTTACAGGCTTTTCTTTTAATGTTGCTGTTTTATTTATGAAGAAATTGTTTAAAAATTGCGGAGAATAATACATTGTATTAATTTTACAGTAGACAAAATAAGCTAGATAAGATAAATTATAATTAAAAAGGGTTTATAACTAAAAAATACACCATAAAAGCAATTATTCCATATCCAAAAAGCAAATATCAGCCAGAAAGCATAGGAATCATGTTTTTTGTTTCGTATCATTACATTTTGTGTATTATTCTATTACGTGATTACATTTTTTTGGATCATAAGTGTCGTTATAAAAGAAAAACCTGTTTATTAAGAAAAGCCTGTTAATCGTTTTTTGAAGGGTGGGTGCAGTGGCGGTTCTAGGCTGAGGCCGGGGGGTTCATGCCCCCCTCCCAAATACACAACCGAATTTTATTTTTAATTATAATGAACATTTAAACGGTTCCACATACGCAGAAATTCTGCCCCAAATTTTTAGAGCCGCCACTAGGTGGGTGGATAAAGGTACCATTATCTTTCAATGTTACACATTCTATTTTCATGGACTACGGACAAAAAATCGAAAATAATGAAATGAATTATCAATCAGAAAAAATCAAATAACTCATTGGTTTTTCTTTTTTTTTTCTTGATTATTACAGCAGGGAGAATCTTAAAATTTCTATGAAGCGAATTAAAATTTTTCAAATTAATGAAGAAAGCGTTTTGTTCGGACGCGAACGGAGGGAGCAACCGCCAAAGGTGGCGCCGAAGCCTGAAGAAATGGACCAGATGCAAGGGATTGAAAGACGAGCATAGAATCCTGGAGGAGAGTGTATTGATGGCATGGGAACTGGCAAGACCTTTGCCTGGTAACTAGAAAACCCCATGGGAAAGTTTTCTCCGAGAAACCGCTGCCCCCCTTTCGCCTCCCCCCACTGTGAACCTGAAATTAGAGGGAAGGAGAAATCTTTTCAGACACGGGGGTAATGATTTGGTGGGAAGGTTAGGAAAAGAAAAAAAAAAAAAGAAACTCCGGTTGGAGGTGGATTCCCGTTTGAGATAGAGTTTTTTTGTTTGTTTTTTTGAAAAAAGCTGTTCCGTACCATGTTTCAGAGACGTTGACATATTTTTCTAAGTCCAGTTGTCAATTTCTAACAATCGCTGTCGATTGCTGAAATATTTTTTCCTTCAAAAAGGATCATTACATGATAATAATTTTGTCTGATTATCAAGTTATCATTATCAAGCTTTCTGCATCGTGTTAAGACTGATCATAATGTAATATATTATAATATTCATTATAAATAAATAATCATAATGTAATTAATTATAAGAAGCTGATGTGAAGTGCTGATAAAACACTACTACATATTTTAGTCTAAATTCTTGAAATTTCCAATTCACTAATAATTTTTCTCTGCACCTATTAGCATTCCGTGCTCTACATCTATTAGCATTTCTTTCTTTACATTTGTTAGTACTTTCCTGTCCTCATTTATTGTTCGTAGTCTATGTATCTATCAGTGTTCCAACATTTTTAAAATAGTTTTCTAAAGAGTGATATGACTGTCTACTATGATTCATGTAGATGTAGTTTCTTTATAAAGCGGGCTTAAATTGGGCAGGAGCCCACCGGAGCCCAGCTCCACAGTACTTTTTCATTTTCGGCGCTTATTTACATATTAGCCATATACCCACATATTACATTGGGTTTTATTCTGAGGAAATGGGACACAGAGATATTATTTATCTCTGTGCCCCATTTCCTCAGAAGCCACAGAAGACGACATTAGCTGAGAAAATTATGTTTTATTACACTGGCTTTTATTCTGTGGTTTTTGGGGAAGTGGTGCATAGTCCACGTTAGGCGAGAACGCAAACACGTTCCTAAGTGTAACACTTGTTGAGGGTGGCAGCAAAATGTTCAAAACTACAATTTTCCAAACTCGACAATAAGAAAATTCGTTTAGATGTTCTATGGTACAAATAAAAATGAATATAAGTTTAATCAGGGGCATAACAATTTAAAAATTATGGGGGTGGGGGGCGCTGATATGATACAGAGTTGAAGCGAAAAATGTATTTTGTTAACCAATGAGGGAGGGGGGGGCTTGAGTTCTTTGATTCCCCCCGTTTTCTACGTCACTGAATTTAATATTTGTATTGGCATAAATTGTCCGTGAACAAGATGGCGTCAATTCCCACAATATCATGGGCGCCGACGGCATAAAATAAGGGGGACAATATACGAATAGAAGGTATTTTGTTTGAAATCGGAGGGAAACATGGAACCCTAATACCAGCATTGGTGGGGGGGACGCTTAGGGCGCCTGTGCACAATATCAGGTTCCAATCGCTTCTTACTTGATGTACATAATAATCAGAGACGGATTTAAATTATACGGCGCCTGGTACGAGCCCAAAATTTGGCGCTCTTCTCCTTGAAAAATGTTAATTATTTCCAAATAATTTCTTTTGTGGCGAAATTGTTTTTTTAATTTCTAAGTATTTTCTCAATAGGTTACTGATTTTTCTTGTAAAAAAATACTGAATGTTATTACAAGACAGAAAGCCACGGTAACAACTAAAATTTCCTTACAACAAATGTCATGTAATAACTACAAACAAAATTCATGTCATGTAAAAACCACAAACAAAACAAATGTCATGTATTTCAACTACAAGTACTTTTCTCGGTAAAAAATTAAATTGTTTTAATATAAAAATTAAAGCCTTTCATAAGTTTTAATAATCTGTAATTTCTTCTGTGTAGTAAGGTAAATTCATCCATTTCGATGTAGTTTTCACTTATTAGCCTGAATTTATTCTTTTCGGTGCCAGAAAACATGTGGAAATAGACATAATTACACATAGTATTCAGAGAACTTTACAACGTCAATCGGATTTATTGAAACCTATTTAGTAATAAAGACTTAGATGATCAAATTGGATTTAGCTCTGTCTACATTTCGGGGTTGTTAGGCCATTTTGGCGCCAAGGGCGACGGCACCGGACCGCCCTCGATCCTCCATTGCTAATAATTCTGTCTGCACATCTTTGGGATGGATATCTGGAAAACTGTCAATTTCTACATGTGTAATTATGTAAAATAAATTGTTTCTTATTATATAAAAACTTCAACGTCACTGTTCGTTGTGAAAATTCTTTCTTTTGCTATTTGGAAAAACATATTGATCTCAATAACGATCAAACAAAAGAAATAAGGTGCTGAATTGACCTGGCAAAAACAAAATTCAATGAAATGCAAAAAGTTCTGTGTGAGAGAAAATTAAATTTACATCTCAGAATCCTCATTCTAAAATGTTACATTTGGCTTATTCTGTTTCTGGTTACGAGACCTGGACGTTAAAAACCGACGCCAGAAATAAAATTGAATCTTTTAAAATGTGAACCCTTAGAAGACTAATGGAGATATAAAATGGACTGGCAAGATATTAGGAAGTCCTGAACTGATCAAATACAAACAAAACTATCACCATGTAAATTCTGAGAAGAAAGCATATTGTAGTCACATAGTGAGGGGAGAAAAGTCAGTGGCGATTGGTCGGGTGACGCGACTGAAGCGGCACTTCAGCGATTCGTCGGGTGACGCGACTGAAGCGGCACTTCAGCGATTGAACAGTTTTTTTTTTATTTAAATTCCAAATCCTTTTTATTTTTTATCAAATTTAAAATTTGATTAGAAAAATAAAATTCAAAATTTTATTTTGAGCCCACTATTTTTTTTTTTTTTTTAATTTAATTCCTTTAATATAATTGGAATTACATTCAGGAACAGAAGGCTACGTTTTTAAGTCAGCGCTTTAAACGCGTTAAACGCACCATCGAAATGTTGCCCGCCAAATAAAAGGGTCGAATTAAGCGACGCGATAGAAATTCTGAGCTTCGCTTCAAAATGGAAATAATTTATATATTGTGAATATTTGGAATGTTATGCATGACAGATTATTGAAATTTTAAATTAAAACAATTTTTTGTATATAATGAATAACTTTATATGTTTTGATAATATTTAAATTTCATACAATTACTAGTGCATGCGCAGTTTTTGTATTGAAAGGTCTATTATGTGTAAATAATTGAATTATTTAAATACATCCATATTTTTAAATTATATATATATAGATATATATATATCATAATAAATACAATTATTTTGCTAGAAAACGGAAATTTATTGGCCACTTTTCCGGTTTCTTTGTGGGGGTGGAGGAGGGGCTCGCCGCTTCACCCGTTCTTGAAGTCACGAGCCGCCACTGAGAAAAATGCAACTATTCACAGGTGCAAACTGGGGGGGGGGACCCCCCCCAGCTTTTTAGAAAAGAGGCGAAATTGTACTTTTTTTCCATATATTTTAGGTTTATTGTTTTATTGCCCTCCATTTTACACTGTATTTAACCCCCAAGTTACACCTATGAAACTACCCCAATTAGCACTGGAAGGAAACGTCATAGGGAAGAGACCTAGAGGCAGGAAAAGAAAAGGATGGATGGATGACAGACATTATTCATGCCAGTAGAGACAGGGAAAGATGGTATATATTGGCCGCCAACCTCCGAATCGGAGAAGGCACTTGATGATGATTATTATTATATAAAACTATTAGTTAAAATATCGCTTTAAATAACCATCTGAAAAATTATCTTGGTATATATTACAGTTAATATATAAAAATAACATATTATTAGGTTAAGGGTGTGCAATGAGTGATTTTTTTTTTCAAACGTATTACCTTTTTAGGACCGGGGGGGAGGGGGGGGGTTAATACAGCTTGTACTCAGAGGCGTCAATTTCTTAAATAGGCAACTGGCTAAGAAAACCATATTTTGTTAATATGCATAAAACGTGTGGCTTCATAACATTTGAGTAAAATAAGATATTGTGGATTTCATGGAAAACTGAGGCAAATTAAATAAATATTAGAAATGAGCAAATTACAATTTCTGAACTGAATTAACTTCAATGAAGTGGTTAGCTTTACACCATTTTAACTAGTGAACTGCTATGTAAATTGACAAGTTTGGTTTCACTATTTGGTTATTTTCTTATAATTTGTTATGCTGTACGCTGCCTGAAAAATATTAACAAATAACCAATGATACGTAATCGGAAACGAAGGATTGAGTATTATGATTTTTGCATTGTTACATCGATCTAAAATTACTGGAATATAATTAATTGTAATGTCTAGCGATATTTAAGTACTTTTCGGTATTGCAATGCCTGCAGTATATAATTAAATAGGGTGCATAAATTATAGCTTTTGTTATTGGTGCGTTCAATGGAGTCGCATACAATTCATGTTGGAGCTCTTATTTGCCTTGCGAAAGTTAAGTCCCACTAAAATTTCAAATAATTGCAGAAAACTGAACGAAAAAAAAAAGTAGATATTGAAAAATAATCCATTGGCGTACGCAGGTGGTGTTGATGGGGTTGTAACCCCCCCTTTTTGCAATGAAATTTTGTATATTCAACATAGGAATATGTGAGTTGTAGCTCTGTAACCCCACCTCATTGGGTCTATAACCTCCCCCTTATGAATTTTCTGCACATGGCTATGTAATTAACACAAAATAAAATTAAGCATATTTGCAAGACATTTTTAAAGACAAAAGCTAAAAAATAAGATACAATGATAATCAGGGATAATCTTGAAGTTTATTGTGCGAGGCGTACTTGAAGACTGAAATGACAAACAATGTAAGGGGTCGTTTAACTATTACGTAAACATCGTTGGGGGAGTTTAATATTTGCTTATTTTTGGTGACAACGAGGAGGGGCGGGAGTCTGAACCAATCTTACATAAGACATAGAAAATTATAAAACCAGCACATAGTCACGAAGTAACAGCCGCCCTGACAGGATTACAATACTGGGATGCACGACACACTATGAGTAAAAGATATAAAATACACGTAATCACAGTTAAATATTTAATTATTTAATCCAGTGGCTGGCCATTAACCCTTATTCGCTAGGAGGCTACCTTCTATACTCCCCGTGGCCCCTCTAATATTTTTAAATTAAAACGAACGTATTATTTTTAATAAATGCATTTTATCAAATTCACCTTTTATTCACTATTTACTTGCAACATAAAAAATATTAATACGTAATCAAAATGTGACAAAATACTGTATAATAAATTAGTATATTATTTTTTATAGTTTAATAACATGTATACTATAGCCTATATAATTTAATAATATACATAGTTTAATAATAATAGTAACCAAAAAATTAAAGAACCAGATCTTATGTAAGCATAAGGAAGAGATCAGACATTTGCTTATTTTTTCTTACAAGGTGGAGGGGGGAGTATAAAATGGCCAAAAATTTGCTTACATAATATTTGAACGGCCCCTAATCAGTCGACATCGACGCTTATAACACTAAAATGCTTTAAAGATAAAAATTCGAAAACATTATAATACGTGGGCATTGCTAATTGCGGTTCATATTGAAATTGAATTGAAATTGAAAAGCATATTGAAATTTTTGGCGCAGTATAGCCCAGATGCTCTTGCGCCATAAAAAAATCAATCAATCAATCAATCATATTGAAATTGTACCATGCAAGACGAATTTGAAAGTGAAAGCCAGAAAATAATAATAGAAAAGAGGTAGCTATTACATTTTACCATACAAGGCATTTTTAAAGGCAAGAGCCGAGGAAAATAGACAATACTAATAAGAGCTAACCTTGGACCTAACTAATAAGACCCTATTTAACCTATATTTTAAATCTAACTAATAAGAGCGCTTTTAAACACGTAAGACGTATTTAAAAAGGAAAGCAAAATGATGATAAAAATACTACTCAGTGAGTTATCGTTGAGAGTTTACTGTGCAAGACATACGCCATACACACTGTGCAAAACCTAATCTAACACTGTGCAAAATCTAATAAAGAAAAAAAAAAAATACTGTCGTGGTTAAAATAGCACGTGCTATTGAAACAGTTGTTAATGACATGTTAATAAATTTTAACCGCGACAATATTATGTCTTTTATTATTCATCGTGGAAAGCATATTTCAACGTAGAAAGACAGAAAATACACCGAATTAATTAATTAGAATTAATCTTAGAACTTTATGATGTACTTAAAGATGGAAGTTGGGATAAAGTATTTTTTTTTTTAAATATTTATTTTGAATCGGGGTGGTGGGGGGGCGCATTTTAAAGTTAAACAGGGGAGAAGTTCTCCTCTTTACACCCCCGAGTCGAAATACCTGCACATTCTTCAGTACACGCGCAGCTGCTCTGCTCCCCTCACACCATATGGGGGAGGGGCTTGGCCCCCTCGTAGCTCGCTGCAGGTGTGTCGGTTACATAGGAATGCTTTGCAAAGAAGAGGGGGGGGGGGCAGTAGAGGAAGTGGCCGTTATTGCTTACTACCTTGCTTTCCCACGAGGAGTGTGTCACAATTTACCCCCAGAAAATCCCCCCTTTGCTTATCGATGAAAAAAGAAGGGGGGACGAATGTTAGAATGCACTTCCAAAGCTGTTCCAGTTAGAAATTTGGGGGGATGACGATGAAGCTGGGACACGCGTGTGGCCGCGCGTCGCCAATTATTGCGGATGCCGTTTTTTCTTTTTTCTTTTGGTACCTGGTAGAGCGTAGCTTTCCCACGCTGGTGCTTTCCCACTTTCTGGGGGGGACCTCCCCTAAGCTAGAAACGAATTGGGGGGAGATAATCCCATGGAATTCAACTCTCTCCCTTTCTCTCTTTTGCCTTTTTTTCCCCGCCTTTAGCTAAGACATGAGTGAAACCAGGGCCGGCGGAAGGTACGGGCGAAGCGGGTGACTCCCCGGGGCGCCACTTTACGAGGGGGCGCCCTAATCAATAAGCCGATTGTACATAAAGTAAAACAGATTGTTTACTTATTAAAAAATTAGAAAGGGGACGCCAAAATAGAGTTCCGCCCTGTATCATATTTACTGTGACTTTGAGTGCAACATCAAGTTTTCGTCGCTTATTATAAAATTTTAATCATATTCTTGCAAAACGCATTATGTTTAGGGATGTACTTATATATATATTATTGAAATTCCTCCGAAGAAGAAATATATTTTATTATTTATATTTATAGCATGGAATGAAATCGTGCGGTAAAATTTCTCATTTTGACGTCTTTAACCCGGCCACCCACATTTTAGGGACACCTTCTGGAGCGGACAACTTTTTGACAAGAAAAGGAGAGAATTGGAAAAATCAGGAGAGCACACTTCCCTTATTTCCACCACCATCATGTATTCCAAACCGGTAACCGTGGATTACAATGACCGTTTAATAAAAAACCGTTATTTAATAACAGTCATTTAAATAACAGTTATTTTTAATAACCGTTTTTATAACGTGTTTTTAATAACCGTTTTCTAATAACGTCGATTGATGGTGTGAAGGCAAATGCTTTTAAAATTAAATTAAGGAGCCTGCCGCGAAATTTTAATAACTTAAGAAATATAATTTGTTATTAAATGTAATTTGTTGGAGGTACCCAATCTGCAAACTGCCCGACGGCCCGTAAATACCGTACCCAGCCCTGGTTGGCCATATTAGACAAATTTCACTATACAGTATTTATACAATATGACACATAACCCTTGCTCGTTATATTACTTTATCTTTTATTTATTATATTAATTATAATTTTCCAATGATCTTTGATTATCAGTTCGTTGTAAATGGTATTTCGTCTTAACCTTGTTCGTGGTAAAATAAAAATTAACGTGGGGGATTCCTATACAATTTGACGGGACTTCAGAAATTGGTTCCTATTAAAAGTAATTCGTCTTAAGCGTATTTGTTTCAACGAAGTTCGACTGTATTAATATTCTGTATAGTAATATTACATATAGTAATATATAATATTCTATATAGTAATATATAATAATATTCTATATAGTATTATATAATAATATTCTATATAGTATTATATAATATTCTATATATGGTATTATAATAATATTCTATATAGTATTATATAATATTTATAGTAATATATAATATTCTATAGTATTATATAACAATATTCGATATAATAATAATATATATTAATATTCGATATAATAATATATAATAATATTCGATATAATAATATATAATAATATTCGATATAATAATATTCGATATAATAATATATAATAATATTCTATATGATAATTCTATATAATATAATTGAATTTATAATTTTTATTTCACCTGTGTTACTTTTTCAGTTTAGTACTTATCCACTACTGCATCTCTGTTTTCTCAAATGAGGCCCAAATATTGTATATACGGTATTAATATTAACATATTCTAATCGTCAGCTCACGGAAATGCTATTTAAATCAGTTAATGAATTATACAATGTTCGATATTTCTGATATTTAAGAAAATGACAAACTTCGACAGAATTGTAAAACCATTTTGGAAGAGAATCCCGTAACAAGCTTTGGCTTTATATTCTCTTCCAATTCTAACCCAAATCTCAAACATGAAGTCCAAAAGATTTCTTCTATGTTTTCTCAAAGCGTTGATGGTATGTACCTCACGAAAATGTATAAAAAAAAAAAAATTGGGTTGAATAAACAAATATTATTGCTATGTTGTAAGTAAATAGTGGATAAATAAGAAGCGGATTTGATAAAATGCATTTATTAAAAATAACACATTCGTTATAAATAAATATGTCAGAGGGGCCTGTAGCGTATAGCGTATTGACGAAATTTGGTAGCGCACAAACGTATCCAATGACTAGGCGTTTTGGTGCTGTTTCTTGTTTATGAGCTCATACACACATACACATACAGCTACCTGTATATACTTATTTAAATGTTGCTTATACGAAGGTATTTGCCGAAGATAAAAATACGAAACAATTTCGAAGGAGGGATTTCATTCCTCCCTTTATCCAGACAGAGGGATAATACGCCGCTCTGTACATGAGTTCCTAGTCAACAGATGAACTAAGAAAATACGAAGTGTGATTTTTCATTGGACGTGAAACAGGGTGCGATTTAATCACTTCAGGGCGAAGTCTCGAACACATGAAATTCCAAGCGCTTCTCAGTTTTGTTGCAAAATTTTAGTAGGAGGAGTTACTTGGATAGTAGAGCTACTATTGGTTGAAGAAATCTGCGCAAGCGCATTAAAATGAATTTGCAGCTGCACGGGACATGCTGAACATCACTCGATAAGAGACAGTAAAAGAGCGTTTACAGGTATCCAGTCCAGACCATCCGTACTGTCAAAATTAGGAGTTTTACGGTTTCTGCAATGTTCAGAGAAGCACTTAAGTAGCGATTTATGTTATTGAGAAAGGGATCCGCATGGTATTCGTTGTGTGGTCCTTTCTTAATCTCTAAACAGGGAAAACTTGAAATTTTTGGAAATGGTGAAAGATTTTGAGAGAAGGAGTCACATAGGCAGATGTTTCTGTTGATTCGAAAAGAAGAGAGGTATTCCGAACTAATCTTCGAGGAAAAGTATACAAATTTAGTTTGTTATATTTAAAGTGTATCATTTGACACTACAGGCCACGGGAAGCCTGAAAGCCAGAAGGCGACCTCCGAGCGAAAAAAGGTTGACAGCCAGCTACTGGTTTTAAATAATCAGACATTTAACCTTGATTACAAGTATTTTGCAACCTCTACTGGTAGTGTGTTGCACCTCCCAGTATTGCAGTTTTGTGAAGACGGTTATCGCATTCTGTCTATGTGCTAGTTTTAACACTTTCTGTCTTACGTAAGTATGGTTCAGACTTCAAAAATTAACAAATCCCCCCCTCCCCAGATGCTTACGAAATACCCGAACGGGCCACTAAATTATGTACACAGTATTTATCATAATACTATTTATAAAGTACTCTTACTTTATTCAAAAGGACAAGAAGTATAGTAGCTCCACTGGCATACGCAAGGAGAGGGGATGGGTGTTGGGAGTTTGTAACCCCCCCATTACGTTAAAATTTCGTATATGTATATGCGTACGGAAAAGTGTAGTTGTAGCTCCATAACCCCCCACTATAAATCTGTAACCACCACCTTCATGAACTTCTGTGTAGGCTTATGAGTGAGTAGTGCCCAAGCTTAACTCTGATGAAAAATTATTTTCTCCAATTCTTGACCAAACACTTCAAACAGTCAGTTTTCTCTTTCTGTCTGCTATAACGGCAGTAAATCCGCTTTAGTAACATAAAATTGCTTAACAAGCAAGGACGTTTTCTGGTCAACAACTCCTCGAAAATGAATGGAATTGTGAGAAAGTACGAGATAAAAAATAATCACGTGAATTACTCCCCATGTGATTCCGATATTTGTGGACCGTTCTTGCTTCCGGTGTACGGATGCGCTGCAATTCTTTTTGTGAAAATACATATTTCCTTGGATAGTTCTTCATGCATTTATCAAGTTGGAATTCCATAATGAAACACCAGTTCGACTCAGTGCCGTATTTCCCAATAGGCTATAGACTAGGGCGGCAAAATTTTGTGTATTGAGTCTGATATAACAAAATCAATACCATATGATATAATCAGATGCTTTCCATTTAAATACCAATTTAAAATTAAAATTTATTTCAATAAAATTGAATTTGATTTATTATATACCAAGAAGAGACAATAGCAATAAGTGGCTAGTGGCTGCCTACCTGCCAGCCATTTAGCCACTTTTCACACTGACTTTCTTAGAAGCTACAAACTTAATGCTAAATACCCAATCGTCAGATACCAATGCCCCTAATTGAATTGCGGAAATCTGTAGTAGTGGGAAGTATGCATAAGAACCGCATAAGTGCATAATGTATTAAGCCTAAAAAATATCCCATACTTTTAATGATATCGAAACCCGTTTACGTTGCTAATCTATAACCCCACAAACAGGTAGTACTGTACAGATAGATAGATAGATAGATAGATAGATAGATAGATAGATAGATAGATAGATAGATAGATAGATAGATAGATAGATAGATAGATAGATAGATAGATAGATAGATAGATAGATAGATAGATAGATAGATAGATAGATAGATAGATAGATAGATAGATAGATAGATAGATAGATGGATGGATGGATGGACGGACGGACAGACAGACAGACAGATAGATAGATAGATAGATAGATAGATAGATAGATAGATAGATAGATAGATAGATAGATAGATAGATATAGATAGATATAGATAGATAGATAGATATAGATAGATAGATATAGATAGAGATAGATGGATAGATAGAGAGAGAGAGAGAGAGATAGATAGATAGATAGATAGATAGATAGATAGATAGATAGATAGATAGATAGATAGATAGATAGATAGATAGATAGATAGATAGATAGATAGATAGATAGATAGATAGATAGATAGATAGATAGATAGATAGATAGATAGATAGGATAGACAGATAGATAGATAGATAGATCGATAGATAGATAGATGATAGATAGATAGATA
>QLNU02014802.1:128338966-128367604 GCA_006491805.2 Dysdera silvatica | reverse complement strand
CAAAAGTGTGGGGGAGGAGGGTTCTGCAAACCAGGTAGTAGACAGAGGGCAAGCAAAAGCAAGTTTTGCACACTGGGGTTAGTCTTCAACCTATTACCAAAATGGTGATTTTTTGTGGAAGACCAGTTTCTGGCTACAGTAAAATTGTATAAGCATAATCTACTAATATTTCTAATGATTTAAGTATCTTGCACTGTAGAATTACTAGTAATTTAATAATGATAAATTAATAAAAAAAAATTGTAATTGATATGGAACCTGGCCACTTTATCCACCAAAAATTCCTTGCACCACTGGCTCCCCCCATCTTGGGGATATTCTGGGCGCGCCACTGATTATTACGACAAACTTACTACTGGAAATTGCCATTGGTTACATTGAAGATAAAGCGCGTTAAAAAACAGGAGATTTTTTTTTTCAAATGGGACGTTTGCCCCATTTAGACGAGGAAAATAGTCAAACAATGAATTCGAAAGATGGAATGAATTTAAAGAACCATTTCTTTCCTTGTAAAGGAATTTACTTAAAAAAAATTTTTAATAATTAAATTTTTTTTAAAAAAAACATTTACTTAAAAAAAAGTGAGAAATGCAAAATTCCCCCTTTCTCTCTCCGCTTGCTCCTCTTCTCTTTCACCACTTTTCTCTCCTTTTAAAAAAATTAATACACGCGGTCTGCTAAATGAAGTGTTAAAACGAGAAATAGTAATTTTTACGCCTCATATTGTCAATAGATGGCGCGTGTTCAACTTGCTGTGGAAACTCCATTTAAAAAATACAGTGAAAATCGTTTATAACGACGCCGGTTATAACGACCAACCGCATATAATGACGGAATTTTTACAAGAAGTTTGGTTTGCTACTCCATGCTAAATATATCGATTATAACGACATCGTGTATAACGACGAAACCTTCCATGGGGTATTTCAAGAATTACATAAGCACATTTCTGACCATTTTATATTGCCCCCTCCTACTAGTAAGCAAAAATAAGCAAATGTCTAACCCCTCCTCCTGCTTACATAAGATTTCGATTCTCTGTTTGGTACAAGTTTTTGAAATAAAAATGTAACGTGTGCACAGGCCTGTAGCCAAACCGGGGCCAGCAGGGGGGCTGCCCCAATTGCCCCATCGAGCTATTTGGATACTATGTCCACAAATACTATATTGAAGGTTTGAGTAACAAACTCTACGGGTGTATATGTCACTTAAAAAAATATATGTTAACACAGAATTTTTTTTTGAATGCAATTGAAATAGTTGTGTGCGTTTCAGTGGAATTTATTATTTTTGAACTACTACTATGCCCTCTGTTGCGTGTTTCTTCTCGACCTCTCCCCAAATCCCTGTCTTAGGACCCCATCCCCCCTCTCAAAAATTCTTAAAGGGGTCTGGTTGGCATTATATTACGACGGGGTGCGTTACGTCACATCAGAGATTAACTCTGGTCTATACCAAATCCAATGTACCAGTATAGGAAACGAGCAAAACTACATATATGTATCATTTCCACGTAAACCCATGACCTTTTAATGGCAGCCACGTGGTGTCCGCTGTCATCCCAACCCAGAAAGGGTAATGCTCATCCTAGTTACAAGACTTTAACATTTGGACCACAAAGTTTCGGAAATGCCTGCTGAGAAAGGAAAAAAACGATCAAGAGTTTAAAGCTGCAGCTAAAGGTTGCAAAATTCTTAAAGTTACGTTTAAAAAGTGTCCACGTTTTAGCAATTGCCCCCCATTCTTTGTGAAGGAGAAAATGAAACAGCATGAGAACTAGTGTAAGAAAAATATCTACACATTCAAGAAAACACACTAAATTTTCAAGTCATTCCAGCTAAGCCATCATGGCTTAGCTATGACTTATAATTATAGAGCATTTCATTATGGAAAGCAGTGGCGCACCCACGTAGGGGGTCTAGGGGGCCCGGACCCCTCCCTTGGGCTAACGAAGTGAAAAATTAAGCCAACATACACTGGTAAATTATTATTTTTTTTTAGAAAAAGTAAGACTAAACGTAGTGACGTTCCCAACGACATTTCTTTAAACACTGGTGACATCGATGGGGACTGCTGTTGAAGCAAGAAACAACAGTGAACAACACAAAACAACAGTGTCCTGGAAAAAAATGATTAAGAGTTCAAACAGTGTCTCGAATCTATGAAGTCGGCGCCACTGGGAGCAGGGATTTATAGCCCCCCCCGCGACCTAGAGTATTATATGTCCTATGAGGACGTTTGACAAATTTTACTGTGTTTTTTCTGTGAAATTGTCTTTTTTCTAATATATGCCTTGTGACCGATTGAAATCATGTATTGTTTTTAACAATAAATCTGAAATCCAGAACGACGTTTGTCGGAAAGTTTTCAGATAGTCGATTCCACATTATTATAATGAGTTTGCAAAGAATGTTAGGGTAATGTGGAAATTGGAAATCGTACGTTCACTTTCAGTGACTTGACCACCACATACACCTACTCAGAAACAGACAGGAAGTGAAAGAAAAATAGCCATTTAGCTGTTTAGGCGTCCGTACGTGGGTAATGGACGTCACACCGACCCACACCTTTCTTCCGAGCACCAAGAAAGGACTTCCAGAGAATGGTGCACCCCGTCGTCGGCAGGGCGCCACCCTGTAATTAGGTGGATGGAAAGTGAGTGATGAGCCGTTTTAAGCCGATCATCTCTGAAGATTGGCCGCAGATTGGGTAGTTAGCCCCGGAGAAAATAGGTGTGCTGGGACGTCCCACGTGCCATGATTGACAGTTGTCGTAGTACGGTCTATTTGTCTCACCCACAGACCCCTGGTCCTTTTTTTTTTCCCCAAACACCACCGAGATAACACTGTCTCGTAGACTGAGAAGGAAAATCTATCAAGGATTTCGTCAAATTAATTACAGGGCCTCAGACCATCTATTTTCTGTCCTTAGGTCCAAATTTTGATGTAATCTCCGAAATCTTTTTAGCGTTTGGGAATATTTTGAAAGAACAGAATATAATAACATAGAAGTTCCAAGGGCCGTGCGTATGGTTTCAAAATTGGGGCGTGAATGGTAGAAAACCGTAGAGCAGCGGTTCTTCAATTCTGGTCTGGGCAGACCTGGGGGTCCGTGAGATCCTCCCAGTGTTCCACAAAGATTCGAAAAAATACCGAAACAAGAGCATTTGCTCTTTAATGCTAAGAATAAATTATGAGGGGACGAAAAATTCTTTCCTTAAATGGTGAAAATTAGTGATGAAACACTAGAAATAAATATGTATGATGCAAATTCCGGGCTTTAAACTTTGAGTTAAGGGAGTATTTAAGTATTACATAAGCGCCTTGGGAGGAGGGTGTTGCTGTTGTGTTTATTTTCCTATGTTAGCCAATGTTAATTTTTGCTTACCAGGGGAGGGGGGTAAAATGGCCAAAATATTGCTTACGTAATACTTGAACGCTTTCTAATTCTCGGGGGTTCGCGAGGAAGAATAATACCTGAAGGGTGTCCATGATCTAAGAATTAAAGAATTTGAAGAATCATTAATCATTAAAAGAAATTAAAGAATCATTGCAATAGAGGGTTACTTTTTACGTTTATTTTTTCGATTTTTTTTCAAAAGCTATTCTATTTTGGGTGAAATTGGGATCTTTTTTTTCAAATGTTAACCCCTTTCCTCCTTGTGCATAACGTTAGGAATTATAGACCATTCAATCACTGGCGTACGCAAGGGAGGGTTGATGGGCTTTTAAACCCCCATTGCTATATAATTTCGTATATATACATATAAATACATGGAGTAGTAGCCACTGGCGGATCCAGTGGGGGGCTCCGCCCCCACCAGAGCTGTCGTAAGTGCGATTTTCGGATTTTTGGATTCAACAAATAAAAATGTTTGTGCGTTTGTTTGAATTTTTTTATGACGCAAGAGTATCTGGGCTATGCTGCGCCAACAAATAAAAATCATCAAAAAATCAAATAAAAATCATTTAAAATTACTACTTGCAGTGAATAAAAAAGTAATTTTTAAATCTTATAATCATATACAGTGAAAATCGGTTATAACGACCTCCAAGGGACCGTGCAAATTCGGTCGTTATAAACGATATTTTTTAAAATCATGGTCCAGTAATACATGTTAGAGTTTTATAGATTGTTTTGATAGCAAAAAGTAAAAAAAAAAATAATTTTTTTTTGTTTTAAAATAAAATAAAAATATAGTTAATTATAATAAATATAATTACTGTATATATTAAAATACATTGATAGCCACACCAAATATATGATGAATGTCTTAAACGAAAAAGTTGCAGCAAATAATGTAGTATACGTTTGTTTGTTTGGCTTTTTTATGGCGCAAGAGCATCTGGGCTATACTGCGCCAAAGTATACGTATCAAGGGTGAGCACGAAGGAGGTCAGTGAGAACCGCATTTCTGATTTATCGTATGTTATAAAGAGCCATGCCATAGTTACATAGTATTAAATACACAAATTTAATTAATATGGTTACATATTGTACCAAAGTCTTAAGTGCTGTATAAAATATACATGTAAGAAAATATAATTAAGAGAAAGAAAATACAAAGTAATTATTTCAAAATTTAGTAGCAACTCCTAGAGGACCTATCGACACAACCGAAGATGTACTTTTGAAGCGATTACGTACGGCTTTTACTGTTCATTAACCGATTGACTTTCTTAGTCAATTTAACAAGATTCATAAAAAAACTTCTGGAAAAAAAAAGGATTTAAATTTTCGACGGGAACGGTACTTAACTCAATAAAGAGCCGCATTTGCCCACCTCTGGTGTATATATATATAATATTATAAAAAGCAAATGACCAATAAAATCTTAAGTAAAATTTCTTTCTTTCAAAGCAATAAGTATAATATTATCTTCATAATGTTAATGATTTCTGAAAAAAATAGGTTGTTTTCGTTCGCTTTCTCGCGTTCTTTTTTAAAAATCGGGTTTCTAAATTGTTTTCAATAAAATTTAAAGAAGCCTCAACATATGTTAGCATCTCATTGTGTAAATACAATGAACGAAAGACTGACATTGCAGGTAATGCTTTTGAAATTGTTAGCTGTGTGAAGGGAATTTGCCGGTTTTTTTTTAAATAATAATATAGAAATGCTGTTAAAATAGTCTTGGGCAGCCAATCTCCAACAATTCGCCTATTTGGCATGTGTAGATAGTTTTATGGGCTTATTAACTTGTTGGAACAGGGGAAATCTGGCGCCACTACCTCACATTATTTGGGTTGCTATGTGAAAGAAAAGGAATGTGTTGTAATTGATAATTCGTGGAAGCAAGAGTTCTCACGTTTGCAAAGGACACACACACGCTCTTTACTATGCATTTAGCATCAGCGGTTTGAAGAGAAAAGGAATTCATGTCACTTTATCAAACAATCCGTTCGATTTCTCCTTTTATTTAAACGAAATAGTATGATCCCGCTTTTTAATAATTGTCAAGTCGCGTCGTTATATCCGATACGGATTTCCCTACTGGAGACAAAATCGCCGTCGTTATTTACGATGTCGTTATAACCGATATTTTTAGTTAAGAATTGAATAGGAAAGCAAACTTCATGCAAAAATTCCGTCGTTATATGCGCGTGGTCGTTATAACCGATTTTCACCGTATTAATAAATACTCCCTCTGTCCTGAAATATGGTATCCACTTAAAAAGCCATTGACGATTAACAGAGGAAGTGAACGTTTGAGTAAGGAACTAAGATTAGTATGTAATTGACGAACAAAAATTACTTTTACATGTATGCCCATACCGTATTTTCAGACAAAAAAAAAATCGTATGTATACCAGATTTTCGGATGGAAAAAAAAATTCAAACTTATACCACATTTCAGAACAACAAATTTTTTAAATGTATACCATATTTTCGAACAACAAATTTTTTAAATGTATACCATATTTTCGAACAACAAATTTTTTAAATGTATACCATATTTTCGGATGGAGGGAATACTAAGTTCTAAAATTATAAAAATAATTTTGAAGATTTTTAATCTCTTCACCTTTTCCCTCTCATACGCAGTGGCGCAAGGAATTTTTGGTGAAAAAAATGGTCAGGGGCCATATCAACTACGATTGTTTTTTTGTGCTCATTTGTCATTATTAAATAACTAATAATTCTACAGTGCAAGATACTCAAATAATTAAAAATAGTAGTAGATTTTGTTTATACAATTCTACAATGGCCAGCCCTTGTCTTCCACAAAAAATCACCGGTTTAGTAATAGTAGGTTGAAAACAACCCTATTGTGCAAAACGTACTTATGCTTGCCCTCTGTCCACTACTTGATCTATAGAAGCGGCTTTTCAGAATGGGCATTTCGAAGAATTTCATACCTATCTCTTTGCAATTTAGTTTAAAAAGCAGTCCATTTACTGCCTCATTCCGCGAAATAACAGGTTTTCGGAAAATATGCTTTAAATACGTTTATAAGGGATTGAGTGCTTGTCGGCTGTAGCTCAGTTTGTAAGAGCACCTGCCCGGATAGCAAAAGGTCGTGGGATCGTTCCCCACCAGACGTGGAAAAATATTTTTTTTTTTTTACAAATGTTTCACCATCCAACATGCCATAACATCGGCGTTATACTACGCCTAAAAAACGTTGATGAAAATTGTTTCTTAATTTAATCTGCGTAGTGTTTGAGACCTGTGTAAATAAATCTCATCAAACCAGAATTCAGAGAAATGTAGTTGGGATCGTCACTATTTTCAATTTTACTGAGGCTTAGGGGGGGCCCGGCCCCCCCAAGGGGTAACAGAGCAAAAAATTACTACACCAACAGACACTGAAATTCTTTTTTTTTTTTAAAGTAGTAAAACTGAAAGTGTGAACATCCAAACGACATTCCCATGAACTCTGGTGACATTGATGTGATTGTGATTGCTTGTCTCAACGGCAATCTCATTTCATTAAATTCTTCGAAAAGCACTTTGCAACATGTCGCCCCAGTTGCAGAAAAAGCATTTTCTCTTTTTTTTTTTTTTTTTTATGAATATTCCGTCGTCTAATCATGCATCTAAACATTGGCGTTATTATTACTACACCTAAAAAAGTTGATGAAAATTGTTTCTTAATTGATGAGATTGCTGTTGAGTAAGGCAACAGCAGTGGCTAGGGGCTGTCTTCAAACGCTTTCCAGGAGGTAAAGATGGATCAAAACACAATATCAAACACAGTTGAAATGGAAATTCTGACTGCAGATATTTTTAATTATGTCAAGAAATCTAACCTCACTGATGAAGGTAGGATAACAGTGCTGAAAATCTTTGGGAACCATATGCAAATTGCAATTCTCCCCCGACTTTTACTAATGCTGTATATGATCAAGGAAAATATTACTACAGTCTGAAGTTCTGCTCATCCGAATTGAGTAAGCATAACTATCTAGCATACCCAAAGGTAGAAGCCAGTGCCTACAGAAAATTTTGTGTGTTTTCTTTTCACCCTATGAAGTCTGTTTAAGATCAACACAAGCCACAGGTCAACTTGTTTCAAAAGAATTTAATAATTGGAAGAAAACATTGGGGAAGTTTAGCCAACATAGAACTTTTCTCTATCATAAGGATTCAGTTCACGAAGCCGATGAGTTTTTTGAAGGTCACAAAAGGAAAAGCTGATCAAGTAGTGGACAGAGGGCAAGAAAAGCAAGTTTTGCACAATCGGGCTATTTTGAATCTATTACTAAACCGGTGATTTTTTGTGGGAGACAAGGCCCGGCCATTGTAAAATCGTATAAATAATATCTGCTATTATTTTTAATTATTTAAGTATCTTGCACTGTGTAATTATTAGCAATTTAATAATGATAAATGAATACCAAAAAAAGTCGTAATTTATATGACCCCTGGCCAGTGTTTTCACCAAAAAATTTCTTCCACTACTGCCCCCCCCCCACTTTGGGAATATTCTGGATGAGCCACTGTGTAGGACGAGCGTTGCTTGCATGTAATAGAAATATTCCTTTAAATGTAGGAAACGTTATTGAAAAATTTTCCCGCATTCGTAGACGTAGAGGTGGATTTTTACTATAATATATATTAAAAAATTATAAAGATGCTTCTGCTTACAAGTGCTTGAAACATATCCCTTTTTTTCCTCGGCGTTCTTATTCAACTTTCAAAATGCGTTTCTCAATATTGGCGCGGGCCCCAAACACATCTTAGATGTTTTGAAGCGTGTTTAGATATTTAGAACTCGAAATGTAGCTTGCGTTCGGATTTATTGTTTTTATACAACAACGTTTGCGACTTCAGGGAAATGTCGTTGGGATCGTCACTACTTGTAATCTTACTATTTTGAATAAAATAATTTCAGTATCTGTTGGCGTGAGAATTTTTCGCTTTGTCAGCCCAAGGGATTCCCGAGCCCCCTCGGTCCCCTGTGTGGATGCGCCAGTGACTAAAGATCACTATAAAGATAATAAGCCTATAATTAATTACTAAAGATAGCTATAAGAATAATATAATTAATTACTAAAGGTCGCTTTAGCAATAATATAATCGCTAAAAATCACTGTTCGAATGATACAATAAATTTCTAACGTCCCAAGATCAGTGCCGAACCAAGAACTTTTTTGTGGGGGAGATGTTTATCCATAAGTTAGAAAGGGTAAATTGCTTTTACGAAAAATCGAACGTTATATATAATACAATGATGTGTTTTTGATTTCACGTTTGCATCTAATATAAAATGATCTAATTAATCACATGCATGACCGCCTAAAATTAACATATTTGTGCTAGTTTTAAGTCCAATCATATTGATTTCTTTAATAGTTCATTTAATATATCTTCGGCGGGTGGCGTATATTCACAATGGATATTTAAAAGAGCTAAGCCATTCAGCCTTCTTTTGATCATAGTAGTGCGAAAATAAGTCTTGAGTCGACGCGAGGTCGAAAATAAGTCTTGAGTCGACGCAAGGTCGAAAAAAATCTTTCACTTTTGCATGCTGTGACAGGTGATGTTACCAATAAATGCAATAGAGTTTTTATATTCAGTAACGCATTATCCTACTACAGTTTCAGTCCATTCAAAGCATTAGTTCGCTATTCGGATTTTTCAACACGGAAAATCCGTCTATGCAACCTATTTAATTGTGTAGAGAGTTCTTCAGGACTATTCACCATGTCGTTGACATGGAACTCTGTTAATGCTTTAAAGTTTTGAATTTCCTTTTATGAAGACTTTTATGAAGTTGGATTGCTTGAAAACAGTACTTGAAAACTTAATAACACCTCTTTGTGTTTTAGGAACCTAGCTTCAAGTGCACTAATAAATGTATCCGAAAATGGTATGAATATGGATATTCGATGGTACAAGTCTGGAGTTGTGCAATTCGCATTTAAAAGTTGCGTTTGGCAGGTAGTTAGTTATTCGAGACAGTTTCAGAATGAACCCATATTCATTAGCAATGCTTTTTTCTTTTTCAAAAATGCTGGTAAAGGAAATATTCGCAGAGTTTTTTAGTTGTTTCAACTATTCAATGGTCCCCTCTGTGAATTGCATTGCTTGACCTAACCAGGGGTGGACTGGGCAGCCGGTCAATCGGCCTGGGGCGGACTCGTTCCCTCCGAAAATCCAAGGTATGCGCCTTCTTAGAGGACCTAGTCCATCACTGGTCCTAACTCTACTTTATGATCTTGTAACAGTTTACAAAGATAATACATTAAGGAGAATAATACCTTATACAGCACTGAAAGTGATATGATGCAATTATCTTGTTTATTGCACACGTTAGTTGATTAGCAGCTGAAGAAGTTTCATGTCAATTGCTCATATTTTACCAGAGCATTCGTAATCGCGGGTTAAGACAACTACCAACGACTGACTGAAAAGGAATTGCATTGTTCAGTCCAACGAATTGAACACGTCCTTTTCAAATTTCCTCTTTTGACTTCTGGACAATTTTCTGTAATTAACGTTTATAATATTTTTATTTATAAAATTTTGCTTTTTCGGCATACGAAAACAATCGTTTAAACTATTGATTGTTGCCAAACAATTTCGAATATGTATACACATGTACTTCACATGAATTTGCTACTGCAAGATTGAGGGAATGGGATGTACAGTGTACGTGTAAAGTCGTTGAGTAAATATTCTGAATTTTTATACTAATACTGCACATTACTAACGCGACGTTCCGTCCCTGGTTTCAAAGTTGAGTTTGAACTACCCCATATGAAATGCAATAAATGTCGTGCAGCCTTATTTCTAAAATAGCTATTTTTTTGGGTAAATTCAGCTTATTTTTAAGAAAATCGTACTGCTTAGCTATGGGATATGGCCAACATCAATCATTGGCGTACGCAGGGGGGGGTGGTGTTGATGGGGGTTGTAACTCCCATTGCAATGAAATTTTGTATATTTAACATAGGAATATGTGAGTTGTAGCTCTGTAACCCCCCATTGAGCCTATAACCCCCTTATGAACTTTCTGCTTACGCCTATGATATCAGTTGTAATGTGTCAGCCGCAAAAATACTTTAATGTATACGTTTATCATAGAAATAAAATACAGGGTACCAGGGAGGAAATTACATAAAAAGGTTAAACACTGGTAAAATAGCAATGAAAAAGATCACTCAAGCTTTCGGACGCATCAGCAGCAGTCCTTCATCAGGAGTAATGACGATGTTAATGATAATACGTTTATCGTTTTCCAAACCCTGAATTATAAGATAATATTTGTGACACATTTTGTTAACAATATTACTTTTTTTTTCTAATTGTGGCATGCAGAAGATTTTAAAATTAACAATATTTAGTTGAAATTGAAATATGTAAGCGAATCAGAGGATGAGAATAAATAAATAAAAAAAAAAAATGCAGGAAAGTAAAAATTTCCACTAACTAAAACCACATTTTAATTATTTTTTCACTGTCAGATTTGGAGGGTTTAAACACCCCCTTGTGTGCGCCATTGCCCAAGACGGTCCTAATGATTATTTGGAGCGGGACCATCTGAATGCAAGTTACGATACGCTTCCACGAGACCTCCTTTTACTATGGCTCATTGAGAAACAACATTTAATTATCCCAACAAGAGGTGGTCGTAGAAGCGAGGGTCTACTTCATGTGCGTATAGTGTCTCCGCCTTTTTTTTTTAATTAAAAAAAAAAAAGAGAATTTTTCCGCCTGCATTTTTATGACACATAGATGGGCTTCGGCTTTTGAACGTTTGTTTGTTTGGATGTTTTATGGCGCAAGAGCATCTGGGCTATACTGCGCCAAAAGGCTTTTGAACGTGTGCCTGCTCATCCGAGGAGGTTGCGGACTTGTGAATAATTACCTGACTTTTTTTTCGCAATCCGATTAATGGAAGCGGAAAAGTTTGCTGTCCGGTGCGAAGCGGGAAATGGCACGGGCATCGTTTCCGGGATGGTAATTGTACAGAACGCAGGCATCGCCCCGATGTGATAACAACTAACGGATGGAGGCGCCGATGACCGGCATGCTGTGGATTAAAAGACTTAAATAGTGGCAAGTTGGCTGCCAACCGTGTCGCTCGCTACACACACACACATTTGCCATTACTGCTTTTCGCTGTCACTGCCGGATGCCCCTCTTTTTGCCTTCACTACAAAGTGAATGGGATTTGAGTGGAAATGTGGGCGAGATTCGATCAACACGTGCCCAGTCCCATTGGACTGCGAACCTGTGGTTGGTGAACCGTTCGAACCTAATGCGGCGTTCGCTTAAATGCAGCAAAGCGTGAGAGGACCAAATCGCCATTTGGAGGGCATATATCTCTGCAGTGGCGGACTGGCCCCAATTAAAGGGCGCGAGTCCTGTAGCCCATGAGGGCGTAAGTTCTATTGCTTATGAGGGCGGACCGGTTGCCCAGTCCGCCCTTGTATCTCTGCTCAGTCTTCATAGTCATTGTTTACATCATTTATCGGCAGGGACATCGCAATTCAAAACTTCTGGCCCTTTGGCGAGGAAATTTTTGGCGAGAAAAATTTTGGCGAGGAAAATGAAGATGACAAATTTTATTGCCAAATTTGCGAATGAAAAGGCTCGAAAAGGATTTTAAAATTGCAATTTTATTATTTTTTTATTTATTAACTTTTAATTAGATAACGAAAGCTAGCATTACTAGCATTCATTATTTTAAGTCATTCATCATTAATGTTCATTTAGGCTGCTATTTTCTTTCAGATATAAAAAATATATGCCATTTTTGAAAACAAACATCAGGGAAAAGTTTGGCTGTATACATTCTTGTATATAAAACTATGTAATTATTTATTGATTATGATAGATACATATACAGTCCTAGACCTACTGACTGTAAGATAGATGTAAATCATTTCGTAATACATTTTTCGTCTTAAAAAATTCAGCTAGCGAGGGGACCCCAAAATAAATTTTTGCTTGTGGGCTCATAAAATTGTAGTTAAGCCTCTGACAACCTCTTATACCTCTATGACGCGAGTTGTAAAAGAAACTCTGGACAAACTCTACTAAACCACACAGACACAAGAAATCAGTGAAAAAAAGTTGGCAGAACATACTTTTTGACATTTCAGCCTTTCCTTGTCGATACGTTGTTGTAGCTTTTCGTTTAGAAACAGAACATGACTACCTAGCCAAACATCTACATAGATTTAAAATTTTTACCAACCTGAAATGTACTCTTTATGGGAGCGACAAGGAAATGTATGCATCTCACCTCAAAGAGTGCCAGGCGGCGACTGGGGACCTATATGAAAAACAATGGTGAGCCAGAGAACACGACTCCAAAACCTTCAGACTGTTCGAGAATTTCAAACAGTCTGAAGAAATAATGATGCAATCTGAAAGAACAACAATATATAAAAACACGAAAATTTAACATTTTCGTGTTTTTATATATTGTTGTTTTTTGTATATACTCTCTGCAGCGTACGTTCTTCACACCTTAGTTAATGAATTGTTCAGTGAAAATCGGTTATAACGACCTTCAAGGGACAGTGAAAATTCGGTCGTTATAAACGATATATTTTTAAGGCATGGTACAGTACTACACTTTAGAGTTTTATAGAACGTTTTGATAGCAAAAAGTATAAAAACTTGTTGATTTTAAAATAAAATTATATTTAATTATAATAAATTTAATTACTGCATATATTAAAATATATTGATAGCCACACCAAATATATAATGAATTTTTTTAAATGAAAAAATTGAAGCAAATATAACAGTATATATTATAAAAAACAAATGACCAATAAAACATTACGTAAACTTTCTTTCAGAGCAATAAGCATAGTATTATCTTCATAATTTTAATGACTTTGGAAAAAAATCGATAGTTTTCGTTTGTTTTCTCGCGTACTTTTTTAAAAATGTTTTTTTTTAATTGTTTTCAATAAAATTTAAAGAAGCCTTAACATATATTGGCATCTCATGGTGCAAATATAATGAACGAACGATTGCCATTGCGGGTAATGCTTTTGAAATTGTTGGTTGTGTGAAGGAAATTTGCATTTTTTTCCAAATAATGTAGAAATGCTGTTAACATAGTATTGGGCAGCTGATCTCCAACCATTCGCCTATTTGGCATGTGTAGATAGTTTTGTTTATGTGTTTATTAACTGTTGCAACAGGAGCAATCTGGCGCTACAACTTTTAGTTGCTTTGGTTGCTATGTGGAAGGAAAAGAATGCGTTGTAATTGATAATCCGTGGAAGCAATAGCTCTCGCGCGTGCATTGCAAAGGATACAAACACCCTCTTTGCTATGCATTTAGCATTAGCGGTATGAAGAAAAACGAAAGTGAGGTCAACTTGGATTGAACAAGGTGTTCGATTTCTTTCGTTTGAACGAAACAGTGTGGGCCCAGCCTTGTTTCGAACTCACGTTGTTCCGATGAATGATTGTCAAGTCGCGTCGTTATATCCGATACAGATTTCCCTACTTGGGACAAAATCGCCGTCATTATAACCGATATATATTTAGTTAAGAATAGGAAACCAAACTTCTCACAAAAATTCAAAAATGTTATATGCAGTTGGTCGTTATAACCGATTTTCACTGCATCTTCAAGTGCTACTGCTTAAAAAATAAATAGAGAAGTTGAGACTAATCGATTTCCACGTCAGATGCGATAATATACTTGCAAAGGGAATGTTCAAGTATTATGTAAGCACCTTTGGTGGGGGAGGGGTGTGTGTGTGTTGTTGTGGTGCTTATGTTCCTATGTTAAGCCACCTTTTTACCACCATCACTCTTTCGTCTATATCTCCCCCTGTCTACAACCACTAACATCCAGCGTTACAGCAATGCTTCTATTATACTTTTAATCATTAAACCCGTTAATTATATTTATATTTTAGACTTATATTAGTTATTTTGTAACATTAGGGTATTGTGAATAGTAATTGTGATTATTGTGAATAGTTATTGTGAATAGTAAAACAATTGCTACATGTTATAATCGTTTAATTTCAACATTTTATATTTTTGAAAACTGAAATATTAAAGGAGTAATATTTCAAAACACAACGTTGTATTATCAGAGCTAGAAGGCTTAAATGTATTAGATATAGAAAAAAAACTTGTGTGCAAAATTAAACAATGAAACACATCAAACATTTTTACATTCGTCAAAGTAAAGACTTATTAAGTAATTGTTCCGTATGCTTTTGAAAACAATTCGATGTTTTAATTTTTCTTCTTTTTCATTTTTTCTCCTCATTTGCTCAATTTTTTCTTTGTTTGATTTAAAATTAAAATTTTTACGCTATTTTGCCGCCCTAGGCAGTCACCAACTCTGGCCTAATGGTAGAAACGGCCTTGACTGGTGGGATAGAAATGGACAAAATATTGCTTACGCAACATTTGAACGCTCCTAAAGGACATAGCCTGATATTTATGTTTAAGCGTTATTATAATTCTATTAATTTGTCCCATAAATTTGTATTACTAATAAATTCAAATATTAAAATAATGAAATTCAAAGGAAACTCGTGGTTTATTAATTGATTATCATAAGGGCCACAGTTTTTAAAGGCCTATTCAATTCTTCCGGCCATGGGCACATGCCTCAATTCGGCACTGATACAGATATCTCAGATTTCTTACATACGGTAATACTTCGTTTTTCAATTCATTCGTTAAAAATACTATTATCAATTTATTAACTCTCATCATCATTTATCATTAAAATGTAAAATAATATGTTTTATTATCAATTTTAAATTGCTGTTTATTTAAAAGGGGCCATTATTAAAGGAGGAGGATTGTGCAAGGGTTTCATTGGGAAGGGTGGCCGCCGGGGGGAAAGCATTATTAAAAAAGGCAAATATTGTTAGTAAGCTGCTAATGGCGGTCAAGTACGTGACAAGCCCTGTTGGAACCATAAATCTAAGGTTAAAGAATTCGAATTGAAAAAGAATCGTCCGCTTGCTGAATTTTGCTAACAGAAGCCATTGACCATGGTCAACAAAGATATCTGGTAACAAGAATAGGCAACGTTCAACGAAACGGTATAGAACCATTGGACACAGGTGAGTGGCTGCACGTGGGGATCGCCAGTTGACCATTGTTTGTCCCGTTGGGGTCCAGCTATTGTCACAGGCTCAAGTCAACCGTAGAGAGGTAGTGCACGATTCAATGTCGCATTTGTATGCTTACCTAGATAGTTGTCTCGCTCTTTCCTGTTGTTGGTGACAATTGAAAGCCGCGATTTGAAAACACGTTAAAATCTAAAGTAAAATTTGAACCAATTTGGACAAAAATAAACCAAAAATGAAAAGATTTATTAAAAACCATACCCACAGGCCTGTAGCCAGGATGAAGGGGCAAGTGGGACAAGACAAAGGTCATATGGGGCAAAAGACTTAATGGAAACTATACCCACAGGCCTGTAGCCAGGATGAAGGGACAAGACAAAGGGCATATGGGGCAAAAGACTTAATGGAAGCCGTACCCGCAGGCTTGTAGCCAGGATGAATAGGCAACTGGGACAAGACAAAGGGCATATGGGGCAAAATATTTAATGGAAGCCATACCCACAGGCCTGAAACCAGGATGAAGGGGCAACTGGGATAAGACAAAGGGCATATGGGGCAAAATATTTAATGGAAGCCATACTTACAGGCCTGTAGGCAGGATGAAGGGGCAACTGGGGAAAGGCAAAGGGCATACGGGGCAAAATATTTAATGGAAGCCATACCCACAGGTCTGTAACCAGGATGAAGGGGCAAATGGGACAAGACAAAGCGCATATGGGGCAAAAGACTTAATGGAAGACATACCCATAGTCCTGTAGCCAGGATGAAGGGGCAACTGGGACAAAGCAAAGGGCATATGGGGCATAAAGTAACCGGAGATTTTTCTATATATGTATATAAATAGTTCGATGCGGTAACTGGGGTACAAGCATGGGTCAACTGGGGCCATGCCTCTGCTGGCCTCGGCTTGGCTACGGGCCTGCATATCCATCATTTAAGCCTGTGAAAACGAACTTGTCATTCTAATGAAGTAAATACAAACAAAATGAATTTTAATCCAATCGCGTCGATTTCTTTTCATCGGGGGCTACTCTAACTCGCCATTAGCGGGCTGTATTTTCTGATTGTATCTTTAGAAATCGAAAGTTCGATTTTCGATAATGAAAACATAATTGTGTCATGGTAGAACAATAATTGCAAATGCTCTACCTGCTATGTAGAACTAATTTTAATGGTTCCCGGTAATAATTGCAAGTTCTCTACGTGTTATGTAGAACTAATTTTAATTGTTCCCGGAGTGAAGTTAAAAATGAAATGAATGTTTACATTTCTGGAGCATGTTTATAATTTTCTGCATATTTATTTATTTATCTTTTTTGATTGTGAACTAGTTTTTATTTTTTATTTATTTATTTTTTAGAAGACGGGTAGTTTGTGGATGTTTTCAGAAGAAACGTTGCTCTAATAATAAAGTTTTTGAGTAGTCTGTAATGAAAACGTAATCATTGAGATTATTATTAAATAGAATTATGGGTAATAGGCAATCTGCGCCCCCCTCCCCGGGTCGCGGAGGTTTTATTTGCGATTGTAGTTGTAATTTTAAAAATTAATTAACTGAAACCAAGAACAACGTATAATTTTTTATAATCTGAAATTATAATCAAAACGAAACGTCATTAGAAAAATTGCAATTTCAAATTATAAACTGACTGAACGATTTATATCATAACTTGCCTGAATTGTAAGGTACGTAACTTCGGTAAGTAAGTACTTTGCGTGTAAGTACATAACTTACGTGAATTGTAAGTAGCTTGTGTGAACTGTACATTATACATATATAAATTGTGAGAACGATAAATTGCATAACGTGCGAACTGTAGCTTACGTAGCATATATCTAGATCTATTCGATTCACTGAAGGCCGATGGCAATAAGAAAAATAATATGACAAGATAATGATCTAACACAAGTATTTAGAAAAGCGGAGAAGCCTGAAAATCAATTTGTTAAGCATCGTAGAAAATGGCGTGACCATTACTTGAGAAACCTGCTACGAAGAAAGGAAAAAACGGACGATTTTAATGCATTCAGGTGTTTGGGTAGTGGCGTGAGAAAAGAGGGGCTGAAGACCCCCATTGGACAGCAAAACATATTATCGTGTTTAACGCTATATTTCATGATCTGTCATAAAGTTACTTGAACCCCCCAATAATTTTTGAATTGTTACACTCCTGAGCTTAGACTCGATTATTTTATTCGATTTAGATAATTTTGCTTATCTTGAGTTCGATAGTATTTAATAGAACGTTGGGGGATCCCCTGATTTGATTTTTGTGAACTTTTGTTTATCTCTTAATGTACTTATTTTTGGTGTTATTTGGAGCCGTTCACCGGCAATGGTCTTCTCTATAAATATGTAGTTTTTATGTTTTGGCAATATCTTACTGTATTTATTTTAATTTTTTTGTGTGCATATATATTTTTTTAATTTAATTGAAGGGTTGCGCGCCTGTAGTTTAACTAGTTCTGTTGTAGTCTGTTTTTTGTCATAGTTTTCGCCTGGTTTTGCTGTAGTCTGCTTTTGGTCATAGTTTTCGCCTGGCTTTCTTGTAGTCTGCTTTTGGTCATAGTTTTCGCCTAATTTTGTTGCAGTCTGCTTTTGGTCATAGTTTTCGCCTGGCTTTCTTGTAGTCTGCTTTTGGTCATAGTTTTCGCCTGGTTTTGTTGTAGTTTGCTTTTGGTCATAGGTTTCGCCTGGTTTTGTTGTGGTCTGCTTTTGGTCATAGTTTTCGACTGATTTTGTTGTAGTCTGCTTTTGGTCACAGTTTTCGCCTGATTTTGTTGTAGTCGTGTTTTCTGATTTGCTTTAACGTAATTATACATAAAAATTTATTCTATATCACAACTTAAGGGTCTTCTTTTTAACAGAAATGACGTTTTAAACTTATGCCACTTTAATTCAAGGGATATTCTTGACACGTTAATTTACTTTCAAGACTTTCTTGATGATTTTGAAACATGTTTTCATTTTATTTGTATCACTGAGACCTGGCTGCGGGATGGTGACAATTTTGATGTTCCATGTTATAATTTTTTTAATTTAAATCGCTGTAACAGGAGAGGTGGGGGGTGGCTATATTGGTACGAGACGATATACGATGTCTTTTGATAAATGAAGTTACCTGAAATTTTGATGGCGTTGAGATGCTTTCAGTTTCTTCGGACACCGCTTTAATAGTGGTAATATACCGCCTTCCTTCTTCAAATATTTATTCCTTTTTTAATATATTTTCATTAATAGTGAACTATATTTCAATTAATCGTCTTACTCTTCTTTTTGCGGGAGGCTGTAATATTGATCTTTTGGGCAATGCTACTGGAAGGGAGTTATTTTCTGATTTAATTATCTCCCCCAATTGTTTTAACACCATTTCTGAACCAACTAGAGTGACTCCCACCACTTATACTCTACTTGATATATGCGTGACCAATGGAACATGTGTCTATTCGGGTATAATCGACTTTGGATTCAGTGATCATCTGCCAATATTTGCCCAGTTTTCACCTACTCGTGGTATTCCTATTATTTATAATAAAACTATAACGAAAACCTTGATAAGGTTATTTTTCTGATTCTGGCCTGACGTCATTTGTAGATGCTTTGGCTTTGATGGACTGGACGGAGCTGCTGAATATTACTGATCCAATTCAATCTTGCTCTTTATTTCTTGAGACGTTTATGAGACTTTACAATGAATTCTGTCCTAAAGTTGAATGGTGTCCTTCTAAAAAACAAGAAAATCCTGAGTAACCCGCCATCTTTATCGAGCGATAAAAAACAAAAATCGTTTATTTATTAAATTTCTTAAAACTATACAAAGCAATGACTGGAATACAGTTCGTTGTTATCAAAATCAGTTACATACAAATTTACGAATGGCCAAGAAAAATTATTATTTTCGTAAATTTCAGCTCAGTAACTCTAGACAAATTTGGAGTACTGTGAATCAGCTTCTTGGTAAAAGTAAATCTGGGGCCTTCAGATAAAATTATTGTTAATAATATTACATTCACTGACCCCTATAATGTCGCCTCAATTTTTAATGATTACTTGACTGAAGCTCCTGAGGTACTACGTTCTAAACTTAAACCACAAACGTCACATTTGCGTTCGTTTAACAATTGTAACGACACATTTTACCTCGCTCCAGTGACTTCTTCGGAAATATTTCTGACTTTATCAACTATTGATAAAGATCGGTTTGGTACCTCCTTCATTTAAGACTGGTAAAGTAATTATGATTTACAAAAAAGGTGACAGAACTGATCCTGCAAATTATCGCTCAATTTCCATTCTTAACGTAATTGCAAAAGTTTTTGAGAGGCTACTTTATACTCGGTTAAAAACCTTTTATTTCTAAGCATAATTTGATTAATAAAAACCAATATGGCTTTCGTAGGGCAAAATCTACTGAACAAACACTTTTGGCGATCTCTAATATAATATATAGCAATCTTGATAATCATATTCATGTTCTTGGTATATTCTGCGATCTTTCGAGGGCCTTTGATACTCTTAATCATGAAATTCTTTTGCAAAACCTGCATGACTCGGTCTTTCATGGTATTCCACATATGCTGCTTAAGAATCTTATTACTCAACGTAGACAATTTGTCCAGATAAATAATATCGCGTCTACCATGTGCGAGTCTAAGTATGGTGTTCCACAGGGCTCTATTCTCGGCCCTCTTTTATTTATTATTTACATTAACAATATTTTTCGAATCGAAAACCAAGCTCAAATTGTTGTGTATGCCGATGACACTGGTGTTTTTTATGCACACCGTGATTTTGACGAACTTATGTTATTGTCTAATACTGACATTGGTGCTTTCAGTACCTGGTTCAACGATGTTGGGCTAACACTAAATCTCGCCAAAACTAAAGCTGTGCTTTTCACAATGGCTCATCAATTTCCTCGACCTTTAAATTCACTTTGATTAATGATGCTACAATTCCATTGGTTGACGAGTTTAAGTTACTTGGAGTCGTTTTTCAATCTTCTATGAAATGGAATAAACGTATAGGACTAATTCAACGTCCATTAGTAGACTTACAGGAGCGCTTCTCATGTTCTCCCTCGTAAAGTGCTTCTTTTATTATATTACGCCGGTGTTTTCACATATTAACTACTGTAATTTGGTCTGGGGGGGGGGACATACTCCACAGCGTAATGTTAATATACTCGGGATTCTACAAAAAAGATTCTTCAGATTTAGCTTTTTACTACCGGAGGTTCATGTCTTCTTTTATTAATAACTAATAATGTCCTGTCAATTTCCAATATTTATAATTTTAATTTGGCTCTAGCAATGCATGATAGAATCCATGCAAAAAATATACTGATATAATTAATTTGAACTCTGCCTCCCATACGTATAACACACGATTTAGAAATTTTCTTTTACCTTGCCCCTCCCACACGCACCTTATATTTCATAGTAATATTAACTCTACCGGTCATAGATTGTGGAACAATCTTCTTACTGAAATCAAATCATTCTTGCGCAGATCTATTTTTAAGAGGGCTTTGAAGGAATGGTTTCTTGCAACGCAGTTACCCAGTTAGAATCCAGGTCTCTTGTCTGTTACTTGATTTTGTTAAGTGCTACATTTCTGGCGCTAATGCTTTTGTTCATTTGTATTTGGTTTTATCATTTATTTAAATACTTCTGTTTGTATCTCCTAATATTCAGCGACTTATTATGTATTGAAATACTCAATGAGATAATTACCTTAACTTTTTTGTATGTGTATTATGTTATCCACGTCTAATATGCAATGCTCTGCGATGCTCTCACCTGCGGTGTTATGTTTCGTAGATGACAGCGGGTTCGTAAGGCCATACTCTTTTTTTTTTGGCCCTTTTCTGCTGCCTCCCCCTTTTGCACCACTGTGTACTCAAGGAAAAATAAATGAATATGAATTTTTTGAGGCCCTTTTTGCACCAACTTTTAAATTTCCCACACTTTTGCAAGAAGTAAAACATAATACTTATATAATAAACGTCGTCGATCTGCACCCCCCCCCCTGTTTGTGTCGGCACTGACCAGTTGACCCACCCGTTAAAACGGCACTAGGCACGAGAGTATAGAATCGCCTGAATTTAACTTGCTCGTTATGTGTACATTGGTACTCAAATGGCAGGAGTTAATACTTTTGGACAGAATATGAGAATGTACACGGGCGCCCATATGAGTATTTCTGAAGGAGGGGGCTGAGCAAAATGATTACCTCCTTTTCAAGGCTGCCAAACATTTTAGTGGATGTACAATATACTAAAATGCTACAAAAATAATTGAGACTGCTCAGTGGCGCACCCAGAATATTCCCGAGGCAGAGGGCCCAGCGTTGCAGGGAATTTTTGGTGGAAAAAAATGATTAAAAGCCATATCAATTACGGTTGTCTTTTTGTATACATTTATCATTCTTGAATTACTAATAATTCTATAATGCAATATACTTAAATAATTAGAAGTAGTAGATTATGTTTGCACAATTTTACAATGGCCAGCACTCTTGTCTTATCTCTATCAGTGAGGTTAGATTTCTTGACATAATTAGAAATATCTGCAGTCAGAATTTCTATTTCAACAGCGTTTGATATTGTGTTTTGGGCTACCTTTACTTTCCTGGAAAGCGTTTGAAGACAGTCCCAGACCACTGCTGCTATTGTTTGCCTCAGCAGTAGTCTCGTCAATGTCATCAGAGTTACAGAAAATGTTGGGAACATCACTACTTTCATCTTACATTTTTTAATAAAATAATTTACCAGTGTCTGTTGGCGTAATAATTTTTCGTTTTGTTAGCACAAGGGAGGGGCTCGGGCCCCTTAGACTTCATACGTGTGTGCGCCACTGATACTGCTTGACAATTAGTAATGAATTAAAAAGTACCTTATTTTAAAATGTGACTGAAATTTTTTTTAAAATAAATGCACAGCAGAATTGAGGAAATCAAATTTTTGAATGGCTGGGGGGGAGGGGCTCGAGTCCCCCTGCCCACTTATATGGGCGCCCATGGAATATACGTGTAAAGCAGAATTGTCTACAAAGCTACGTCGGATGGAAGTTATAGCACCACGACCTTGTAATCACGTCGAGTTACTAATTAGGATGCTGTTAATCACTGGTTAATCTCTCAGCAAGGTAAGTGATTATAGATCCTTTAGGCCCAAAAATCACAAACGTCGTGCGTGTCATCTGAAAGAAAAATTGTAAACCCTTTTTTTTTTTGCAAGAGATCGAACGATTACGAGGGATCAAGATCGATGAGTTGATAAACGACTACAAAATTGATACCTCGATGCAACAGTTCCCAATAGTGCCAGACACGTTAATTTTCTTAAAAGACTATTGGAATTTGCCCATCAGCAGCGCCATCTGCAGAAGGACGGGATTTTCGGACTATAAGTACACGTCGCGACCAATTTTGCGTTCACGTCAGCGCTTGCGGGGATTCCGCACCTCATCGATGCGTTGTCAATAGACCACTCATGACATATCAAAGGCAATAATTAAATTTCCATCTGGGACTGGAAGATCGCTGATTTATCTATCATTTGTTGCAATCGCGTCAACTTATTTATCACGACGCTTACCAATTTGATTTGGCGTTAATGGTGTGTCATCCCGTTCGAACAGGCGAGAGGCATGTTGATTCTCGACTTAAGAAACAACATATTTTAAGTTCAATATTCTATAAATATAATGTTTATATGCCCTTTGCATTTCACTAATCAATGTGGGATTCTCGTTTGTATAAGGATCATGAACGTGTTGTTTCTCTGGTTCCAGTTCTGCATAGTTCTACAAAGCTTTACAAAGCTCTACTTGTTTCAGCTCTGCATAGCTCTACTGGCGTAGTGATAATATGCTCGCCTACCAAGCAAAAAACGGTTAGATTTGAACCTAAACGGTAGCAAATGTTTGCCATTTTCCTATTAGTCTGTAGTTTGGGATTTGATTTATTAGGTCCTGATTCAGCAAAAAACCCCAGGTCTTGATACTGCATGACCTTTGTTGCCTTTGCGCCATATAGGTCAAACGAATATGCTCCGACTTCATGCTTCTTTGAATAGCTTGCCATCAGTAAAATAATAATAATGAAGTGAAGTGGAGTGGGAAGGGTGGCCGCTGAAGGCGTCACTGTTATCGCAGAACGATAACAGCAATGAGAAAGCCTGTATTTTTATACGGTGTTAAGACGTTAATAGTTAAAAACGAAGAATTTTACTGGGAGTATTGGAAAAAAATTACTTCAGAAAATATATGAGGCAGAGTTAATGAAATCGGCAGAGAATTGGAAAAAATAAAAGAAACAAAAGTGCATCATCCACATGAAGATCTAGGGCTTGTGACAGAACTAAGGAAAAGATGACAAAAGGGTTTGGACATGAGCATTTCTATTACCTCATGACAAATGGTTTGGAGTAGGGGCGCCAAGAGCCCACGCGGGCCCCCAGGCTCACTTTGACCGGCCCCATGAGCACTTTCCTGGGCTGGGCGCCCACAGCATAGGTCCTTACCAGTACGGACTCCTAAACTTAATCTGGGGCCCCCGGGGCTGTAGCCCCTGCTTGCCTTCTCTCCTTTCGTCGGTTCTGGTTTGGAGAAGGTGGGGGGGGGGGTAGCCTGATTTTCTGAACTGCCTCAGCGCCTGTAAATCCTACCCACGGCCCTGATTTTGAACTTATGTGTACTTCAGTTTTGAACTTATTGTTTTGCGAACGAGGAAACTTGGATGCTTTTGAGCTTTATTCCAATATGTGGTTTGGCTTTCCAGAGGAATACAAATTAGCTTGCTTGAATGGTTGGATAAATCCGGGGGGAATTTAGACATTTTTGCCAGTGTTGGAAAATAAATAAATAGCTGTGGGGACCGGATCTGTGAATAGTCTTTTATATTCTTGTGGCACGAATGTGTGTTCGCTCTGGTAGTTGGGTTTCAAAGCGGTTGAAGGCACAAAATAAGTTCGAGGCTTTCTTGTGGTAGACGCAGACGTCAGAAGGGGTGAAAGGGGTTTCCTGGATCCGAAGCAGTGGAAAATTGAGTTTTATTTATTCTTTCACCTTCCCCACACCTTCAATTTCCAACCTCGGTTTCAATGCAATTCAGAAGGCCCTTTCGCAACAGAAACAGATCTTTGCCCGTGCTGGTCAGGCGATATAGAAGCGGTAATAAATTTCACCGTTTGCGGCAATTTCTTCAAATGTCCACTCGTCCGTAGTTTCCGACTCTGCAAAGAAATGTTAAGAAATAATAATCCCCCGTTGTATTCCTCGACTTGTGGGGACTATTCATCATTCCCGCCTCTGTACACAGGGAGAACTCTTTTAGAATTTGAAATTTCCTTTCGAATGCTGCTCCATCAATAAGATATCATCATCATCATCATCACTAAGGTCATCATCATCATTATCCTCACTGCTAAACAGTGGTGTAGTCTTAAAATAAAAAGTAGCCAGCGCTCTTCTAAATAAAGGATGGATCCACGGGTGTCAAAGGGAACCCTCTAACTCAGTGGTTCCCAACCTTTCAACCGCGACCCACTTTATAGTAACCAAAAAGATCGCGTCCCACAATTATTCATGACCCCTCAAAACACATTCAATAAAAAATTATATTATATATATATATTACATTAATAATATACATTATATTAATTATATATATTGCATTAATTATGTACAGTGGTCCCACTTTTATTACATTACATACAATGGAGTCCATGTTCGAATTGCCCCCCTCCCCCCGTGGGGTGTGGGCCCCACGTTGGGAAACACTGCTCTAACCAGTCAATAACCCATTAATCTTATAGAGGCCAAAATTATCGTTATGTATGGGTTGTTGAGCTGGCATTGCAAGACCCCAAAATTCCCCTCCGGATCCGACACTGCCTATAGTATATAGATTCGGCGCATATAAGCGTAAGTAATAATAATGTGATATATATGCATGAGCCCAAGCCGAACTAAACCAGGAATGACCTCTGAAGTGAGCTAATAAAATAAAGAAAAAAATTGAACAAGATAGCCAAAATTCCACCTTTTCGCCCTTGTCGCCTCCGTTATGTTAACCAACACATTGTGGCTTTTATTATTCGGAACGCAGTTTATGACACGTGTTCCAAGCTGTAATTTCGTTTAAATTCCCACAATTCTTAGTTGATTTATTCAAAATTTTATGGCCATTATTCTAAATTTTTTTTTTTTGTTCACAGAATTGTAGAATTCACATATTTTTTATTTACAACTTGAACAGAATTTTGTTTTTAAAATTTTTTGCTTTGCTAAAATTTTGCCCTTGCGCCGCTAGACCTCCAAAATAAGTGCCCTATCACCGCCAGACCTCCAAAAGAAGTGCCCTAGTGCCACCAGACCTCCAAAAGAAGTATCCTAGAGCCACTAGGCCTCGACTACACCATTGCTGCTAAAATTAATCATCATCAGTACCACTATCTATTTTATTTAAAAACTGGTTGGGAGAAGTTATGGCTTCCTTTCCCGTTCCTTCCTTCCTTCCATCCTTCCATCCATCCATCTGTCTCTCTCTCTCTCTGAATATTCCTTGATTCATTGCATGCTTTTATTTTCTATCGATGTCTACGTTCATTTCTTCTTCTTTCGTGTAAATTTCGATTTATGCTTCGCATAGCATAATATAATCACATAAAAAACATAAAAACACATATTTCCCTCGCATTGCGCAGTTTACATGCTGTCATTTCAATTTTACATGATAACAGGTTATGTAACATACGGTTTACAGGATAACAAGTTATGTAAATCCATAGTTATAGAACAGTAAGTTATATAACTCTATAACTTACATAAGAGCAAGTTAGGAAATTTATGAGTTACCTGACACGTTCAGTAATTTGTAATTTACATGATAAAATTATGTCATTTAAAATTTATATAGAGATAAATTATGCAAATTATAATCAGTGGCACAGAAAAGGGGAGGGTTCAGGGGACTCAAGCCCCTCCCGTTGGATATTAAAACGCCTTAATCTCTCTAAGGCCACATTACATAATCTTCCTTGAAGCCACTTAAGCCCCCCACCCCATGAGTTTTGAATTGATACACTACTGATTATATAGTTTACGTGACACTTTAGAATGTACGTAAGAGGGATTATATAACTTACGATTTACAGGATAAGTTCTATAGTTTATAATTTACATGACCATCTAGAATGTACGTAAGAGGGATTATACAACTTAACGGTTTACAGGGTAAGTTCTATAGTTTATAGTTTACGTGACCATCTAGAGTGTACGTGAGAGGGATTATATAACGTACGATTTACATGATAAGTTCTGTAGTTTATGAGAACTCCCAACCTCTTTATACCCGGTCAAGTGCTCTTACCAATTGAGCTACAAGCCGTGGTAAGAGCACTTGGCTGGTTATCAAGAGATTGTGAGTTCGGCTCCCACCAGGGGCCAAGAAATCATTCTTTTCTTTGGGAGTAATTTATCATCCAAGCAAGGGCGTATCCTGTTCAGCAACTCTTTGAAAATGAGGGAAATTGTGGGGAAGTATAGGACACAAAAGTCACGTGATTCACTTCGCATGCAATATTCGGAATTCTGATATGTGCACTTTTGTGGCCAGAAAACGGAAAAGGGCGCCAGCATGGAGACTGGAGAGGTTCGAGTCCCCCGTAGCCGTTTAAAAATTTAATTTGCCCGAACCTGCTACGCATTTACTTTCAAAAGTTTTACAGTCACATTTTAAAATAAGGTACTTTTTAGCTCATTACTAATTGTCAAGCAGTATCAATTATTTTTGTAGCGTTTTGGTATCTTGTACATTCACAAAAATTCTCGACAGCTTTGAGGTGGGGGAAATAATTGTTCTCAGCCCCCAGAAATACTCCTTAATTTTTTTTCAGCCCCCCTCCCCTTCCTAGAAGTACTCGTATGGACACTCATGAATGAATGAAAACTCCACAGTTTTAATTTAGGAAAACAATCAAACTTCTTTTTTGGTAAGACTCGTTTAGGATTTCAGATGGAAATTTATGTAAATTAACATCATGTCATATAATAAAATGGCGAAATACAGCATTTTTATATTAAATAATTTAATAATTATTATATATTTTAATAATTATTGTTACAGAGTTAACCGCATATACGCTAGCGTAGTTGGTCTCGAAATCAAGAGGGGCTAGCCCCCCCACACAATATTTCCCACCTAGCATTTATTTTTAAATTTTCGTTTTCCTTATTAAAATTTTCATAGGGGGGGGGGTTAAACCCCGCCCCCTCTCCTCGCCCCACCCATGTACATACACCTCAATAAATATGTTCATAATACATATATAACTATATAGCATATTACATATTATTATTACAATTGCATGTTAAATAGACTATTATTACTGACGATGCCGGTTATAACGAGGGAATATAAAAGGTGCTTGGTTATATTAAAAATATACAGGACGAAAACCCTTTATTACTAGAGAAAACCTGCATATAGCGAGCAACAGCCGAATAAAATTTCTCCTTAATTTTCATGGTTTGAGTCTAAAAATAAAATTTGTCCCTTTTTTACAAAAAAGAAAGAAAAAAGTAAGTTTTATTTTTCCTGAAAATAGGATATGTTAGATATTCCTAATCCTGAAGATGTTATAACTGATATACAAGCTGCAAAGAATACTGAATCCAACAATGTAGGCAATGTGGAAATACCCGTCTACACCCCACCACCGGCGCTCATGTGAGTGCGGGTGGGGGGGCTGAGAAAAATTATTACCTTCTTCTAAGCTGTCAAACATTTTAGTAAATGTACAAGATACTAAAATACTATAAAAAATAATTGATACTGCTTGGCAATTAGTAATGAGATAAAAAGTACCTTATTTTAAAATGTGACTGTAAAACTTTTGAAAATAAATGCATAGCAGAATTGTGCAAATAAAATTTTAAATAAAGGCTGAGAGCTTCAGTTCCCCCGCACCCTATACGGGCGCTCAATCACCCTATATGGGCACTCATGCACCCTGTACTGGCGCTCATGCACCCCACCAACTCACACAATGGTATTAAAGTGTGGCGAAAATATGTAAAATTCAAATATTTAAATATATAATATATG
>QLNU02014802.1:128303625-128338866 GCA_006491805.2 Dysdera silvatica | reverse complement strand
GAGACATTGGTGCAAATTTGCTGGGTGTGTCCGCGAAAATAAAATTAGAGCCGAGATACTTTTCACTGATTGCCGATAACTTGGCGAGGAGAGCGAAAGAGACACCGATTGTCACCCAATCACTCTTCGGCGAAAATTCGCCTGTTGATACCTGCCGTGCGATGCATTCCAAATTCTTATTATTTAAGAACCATCCCAAGGCTTGGTATTCTAAAAAAAAAAACGATTTCGAAACACCCCATCTATCAGAAAAATTACTTCTGTTTCTGAAGAAATCCTTCAACTTTACACTAGAGGTCGTGGGGGAGGGGGGGCGTCAGGGTCTTATTAACCAATAGGCTAATTAGGCTATTGCCTAGGGCGCAAGGTTTCAGGGGGTGCAAAATTTTGAAAACAAAGAGGCCTAAACCAAAAACTCAGAATATAAGAAAGAGAGTGTTCAAGTATTACGTAAGCAATATTTTGGCCATTTCACCCCCACCTCAGAAAGCAAAATTTAACATTGGCTAACATAGGAAAATAAGACCAACGGCAACCCCTCCCCACAAGGTTCTTACGTAATACTTGAAATTTCCCAAAATAAGAATTTTTTTCTAGAGTTAAAAACAGAATGTTAACTTAAAAAATCAGACACTCGATCAGAGTAATTGTTTAATGAATAATTAATTATTCTAACATGTTTTAATTTATGTTAGAATAATTAATTATTCTAACATAAATTAAAACAGTTTTTGTGTTTAATGCAGGGTGGGCATTTGCCTCCTTCGGACGGCCCTGCATTTGGCTGAAGTATTTTCTGAAGAGTGCGTTCATTTAGTAGTATTTTTGGAAGCCAACCAGGCGCCAGAAGCCAACCAGGCGCCAGAAGCCGAAAATCCTTTAACGATGTTAAAAACTTAATTTTAAAAAATCGCCAAAATGGCCTAACGGCACCAAAGTGCAAAAACATTTTATAAACATTTATCATACCAAATTTTTAGAATTTAAAATGTTTTAAACTTTATTTAATTTTTTTTATAAATTCATTATCCTTTTATTGTTATTCCTTATTCAATTCTTGCATAACTTTTATTACTATCATATGTTTAATTAAATTAGTGTGTAACAAAGTGAAAACAGCCTTTTTCCAAGAAGACCACAATATGACACTCAAAAGTAAAAATTATATTAAAATGTATGAACTTATTTGACTGTATAGAGAACATTCCAGATCATTGAAATTCACATAAGCCTTTAATTTTCACATTAAAACAATTTAATTTTTGACTCATCAGAAAAAGTACTTGTTGTTTAGTTACATGTTATTTGTTGTAAGGAAATTTTAATTGTTATCGTGGCTTTCCGCCTTGTAATAATACTCAGTAAGATAATGAGATATATATGACAACGTAAAGCGGGTAAAAAGTTATTTTATTACATTAGCCTGGCTTTCGGCTGTTCCATTGGACAGCCATCATCAGATGCAGAATGAAAATGATTTACGTTGTCTGCTTTACGTTGTCATATATATCTCATTACTTCATCAAGCGGTGGTATTCTCTCTTTAACTCAGCAAGATGTTGAGAAGATCTCTTTAAAAAAGAAGTTAAAAAAAAACAAAAACAAACTTGAGCCACAAGAGGGATTACTTTGAGAACAATTAATATTTAGTGGGACAAACATTTGTAAATAAGGAAATTTGTCGTAAAAAGTAATTGTAATGTGCTACTTTTGAAATTTAGTAATTTTACAGGTTATTCGTTACATTTTACGAAAAGTGATTGCCACGACTTACATTTAAACAAGTAACGGCCCAGCCCTGGATATAAATGCATTTGCAATCAGTTTAAGCACATAGTGTCTTATAAAATTGCCCACTTATTAATACGATGTTTTCCCAACTGGAAAACTTCGTTTATAACTTATTTTATATGTTTTTTTAACACACTATACGATAAAGAATTACGTGGAAATTTTTTCTTGTTCGTGATTTTACGGCTCAAGAATTACAATGGTCATACTGCTCCGGAATCTACTGTTTTCCGAGGAATCCGAACCTGTTTAGGCCTAGGGAACCAAACCCTGGACTACAGTGAGCAGTGAGATCCTTATGAGATCTCTGGGTAAGCGTCCTTTGCACTGTTTGGAGTCGAACCCGGATAAACGGCGCACTAGGCGAACGCGTTACCACACTGCGCAACCGCAGACCACACGTGGGAATCTGGAGAGTATGCAAAACGTACTTTGCCCTATATAGGGTGTCCGGGCTAAAGGTATAGAAAAGTAATGACTTATACTGGGAGAATGACACAGGGTTAGTTATAAATTTCAGTTGCATTAAAGATGGCAACTCCTTAAGTTTCTTTTCAGATTAACGAATTTTAATGTAATCACCATTAGTGGCTCTGCGGATGTCCAAATATCATTCCATCTCTTGCCCAGCTATTTAGTTACATCTGAGGTATTATTAAATCAATACTGCTGCATAGATACTCTGTTTCAAAACATCCAAATTACGAACTGTTTGCTGGTATACAATCATTTTATTGAAGCCCCAAGCAAAAAGTCCAACGACCTAATGTCCAAAGATCTCTGAGGCCAAGCAGTATGACCTTCTCTTCCGATCCAGCATCCAGGAAAGATCTCATTCAAAAACTCGGTAACATCTCCATGAAAGTTTGGTGGAGCACTGTCTTGCTGGAATATGAAATTTGGTCGAATATGTGGAATAGCAAAGTTCTCCAACAAGTCAATGTTACTGCGTCCTGCCACTATCGGTTCTGCGAAACAAAATGTGCCGATGATTCCATTTCTAAGCATTCCTTACCACAAGTCAGCATACGACTGCTGTGGAAAGCAGCTCAACGCAACTGTCAACAATGCGCATGCGCGACCATAGCAAACTTGGATAAATGAACAATTTATTTACATATTACAATATTTTATTTACACATTATGAATTAGGAGTTACTATTTTGCTGAAAACATCATGAATATCATCATATTTGTCATTTTTACTAGAAAGAAACGTTTATACTGAACTGCAAATATTTACATTTGACAAATTTTGAAATTTTTCTCACTTAAAATAAAACAAACACAACACAACAATAAACATGAAAACGTCCATAGTCTACTGATGTTAATGCATTTGACTAATAACGTGTATATTTATTTTGACCACCATTTAGAAGCCTCATGAACATTATGGGGAAATATAACGCAACACACATAAGGTCAATTACCCAAATACTCTGGGAAAGTATATAAAGGCCGCTAAAAATGTATTTCATGGTGCTTGACTTGCCCAGCTCGCAACGTCATGACCACCACCACCTTTCAACATAATCTGGCATGCCCAGTTGGCACGTTATCTTACCTTTTTTTTTTTTTTTCGCAGTCAATTTTCCATTAGAATTCCAATTTCAATGTCGAATTTCAACAGGAAAACTAATGGCTGTACATGGTCTTTACCACGAGATTACTCTTCCCACATGTCCCGTTCAAACGATTGATACTTTTTTAACGTGACTTTCACTAACAAACTGCATCTCCATGCATTTGCAGCTCAAATGAACAGTTTGGGAAAGAAAAATATCAAGGCCTGGGGATTTTGGAATCTCAAAATTCCTACCTCGATATTTCATCCCCGTTTCGGCGGTTATATTTCTTCTTGGTCATCACTTACCTTCCTGTTGCGAACCGCCCCATCGTTCCGATTCTTGATGCGTGATATTTATCATCCAGAAGTGTCGTTTTTATCTCTTGGGCAGGATCATCCTCTAAGCGATCTAAAACTTCAATATCCATTTTGGGGAGAAGGGAGGGGCAGAATTTAAATGACGGATCGTAACCAGGTATTTGATCCTTCATTAGCTGGTGCCATCTAACCTCGCCTCTTCCTCATTTCAAAATTTCCACATGACCGTCCCATTTCACCTCGCGAAATAGTAGTTTTCAGCGAAAATTCTCCCCACCTTGTCTCCGAAGGCAGCTTGAGAACAGGGGTGGACCGTTGGCAATTTTTCTAATAACGGTGGTGATTTGAAGACACATTAAGCGGTAGTTACTTTAACAGCATTTCGGTTCGCTCGTTTCGTCCATACATTGGAATACAGCTTCAATTAGTTCTCTTGAATCTTCAAAAATAGATTTTAGGCATTTGACCTGACTGGCGTAATGGGAATGATAATGACGACGAAAGTGATTATTAAATAGCAAAATAAAATAATTGAATGACTACAGTATGCAGGGTATTTAGCATCTTGAATATATAGAATTGCAGTTAATCTGCTGTTGTACTGTCATATATATAATTAATTAACCGTGTACCTTCTATTAGTAAAATGATGATTTTATACAATTATATAATTCATGATTATAATCAGTCATGATGTGTCTGTCAATATCTGCTTTTATAATCATTTGCCATTTCTTTCTTTGTCTTTCTTTCTGCATAAATTACTCTCCTTGCCTGTTTTTCTAATTTCCTGACCATGTCTGTCTGCTCTTCGGTTATGCTTATCTGCTTACCTACCTTCACAATGACAATCGAACCTCGTTAAGACGAACACCAAAGGGAACAAAAAATCTGTTCATATTAACAGTAATTCGTCTTATCCGGAAAGGGTAGTATGTTATACAATATGAAGATAGTTCAGAAAACGGTTCGTATTAAAAGTAATTCGTCTTAAGCGTGTTCGTCTTAACGAGGTTCGACTGTATTTGTCCCACTGTCTGCTTTTCTGTTTATGTCTGTCTGATTTTCTGTTTATTTGCCCATGTCTGTTTGCTTGTTCACCTGCTTGTTTATCAGTCTGTTTGATCAGAAGTAACGTTAAACATGGTTAATAAAAATATGGATAAATTTACTTAAGAGGTAGTCAATTAATCAAAAAGTAAAGAAATTTACTCAACCGGAGTGTAAGCAAACTTACATTATCCATCAGAAATTATAATTTGTGCTAGTAACTTCTACACGAACTTTTTTGATATTTAACGGTGTTTACAACCGAAGTAGTTCAGATTTTACCCACGTTTGCTGTAAAATACTATTTTAGATTAAGTAATAGTAGTTTTGTTAAAAAGATATTAATTATCTATCAGCCTTAATTTTCAGTCTTGGGTCTCTAAAACGAAAACAAGCCAATGAAAGAAAATCGCCTAAGGTCAATATTTAAATTTAGCGAGTTTCAATTAACATTAATTCGCAATTCTCTAATCCGCAACTCTCTAATTCGTCACTCTCTAATTCTCAAGTAACTCGGTAGATTTTCCACGTTAACAATTTACAGAAGACCTTTACCTTACCCTTTTTATTGCAGACAGACAGACAGACAGAAAAACCCAGACAATAGCGGGTTTAATATCTACTGAAACTCGATAATAAATATATTATTATTAATACAAATTATTATTATAACTAAGAAACAAGCTTATCCAGACATGGGGAAAAACCGCCATTAAAGAGGATTTTTCCGTCTTTAGGCAAACCGAACGATTTGTATACATTTATATAGTAATTTACGCAAATACGGCAGGATTCTGTCTTTTCTTTAATGTCTTTTCTTTTTGTTACTTAATTTAATGTCTTGTCTTTTCTTTTGAATGTCTTTTTCTTAAGAAGGTCCTCCAACTTCTCCGTCTCAGAGGCCCCTTTATTCTCACAAACTTTATTGAGAAGCTCTTTAAAATCTAAAAATTTATTGAGAACTTCAAAGAGTTTTTCTTTATATAAGTTGTATTTGTCCATATTTTTCGATATTGGAAATTAAAGCTGATTATATAGTAGTATTATACAAATGATTTTGAGGACCCCTTATGAATATCTGGGGACCCCTCGAGATACTTCCAGAACCACCGTTTTAAGTTTGATTTCGATCCATTGTATATCTAATGGTGATATGAAATTGTCACCACTTTATAATATATGTATGAAATTTACACCATTGTCAAATGGTGATATGAAACCAAACAGTGCAGCAAAAGTAACTAAATTTAAAAATAAAGATTTTCTTTTCATTTTGACTCTACTAAAGTATCAATAATATAAATTGGTGTCCAAAATTAAGGTTACACTCAATTCTGTTCCAATGGGAGAGGTATATATTTTTCTGTGTAACTTTCAATGTGTTTATTTACAAGAAATCATTTTATAGAAAATTAAAGAGCTATAAATACTTAATATAATTATAAAATAAATCAAAATTTTTAGGTATCTTATGAAGGAAAATCCACGATTGAAATTGATGCAAACATTGAAAGTCGAAAAAAAAAAAAATTAGAATGACGATTTTTCTCACTTAAACATGTAGAATTATTAGAAAAAGATAGTTGATGCTCATGCAAGCAAATTTTTTTTATCCAAAATCTTGGGTTTTTTTTTACAAATTTTTGTTTCTCACTTTTAATTATTGTTCCATTTTTGACCGTGGGTTCTCCTGCATAGGATACCTGAAAAAAAATTTTTTTTTTTGTAATTATGTTAAGTGTTTATAGCTCTTTAATTTTCTGTAAAATGATTTTTTATAAATAAAGCACGTCGGAAGTTACAGAGCAAAATATGTACCTCTCCCATTGAAATAACATTGAATGTAACCTTAATTTTGGACACCAGTAAAGTGGCGCAGTATAGCCCAGATGCTCTTGCGCCATAAAAATCCAAACAAACAAACAAACACCAGTATAGATCAACGCTTTCGATTTTATTCCTTTGTTTCCTCTTTCTTCCGCAATATTCCCAGTTCTTATGAAATTTATGAAAGTATATATCCCGTTTGGTATACAGAGGTGGATTTACGATTTTGCTGCCTATAGGCTCGTACATTTTGCTGCCTGTAGACTAACATATTTTGGCGCCTAATCTCAGCAAACATAAGTAGAGGCATAATAGAAATCTTGGCGCTTTTGTCAAATTCTTAACTATGCCCTTGGCGGTTGTTTGAAATTCGTATTTTAGTAAGCATTCGCCAATTTACCGCCTTTTAAGCCTCTCTCTCAAAGCAGCTCTTATGGCAGTTCTCTCTTTGCCGATGTCTACTTACGCCTCTAAATATAGAAATTCGCTTTTGCTTGTTTTTTTGGTTTTACGGCTCAAAGACTACAGTGGTCATGCTGCGCCGGGACCTACTGTTTTCCGAGGAATCCGAACCTCTTAAGGCCTAGGGAACCAAACCCCGGACTACAGTGAGCAGTGCGATCTTTATGAGATCTCTGAGTAAGCGTTCTTTTTGCACTGCTGGGAGTCGAACCCGGATTAGCCGCGCAATAGGAGAACGCGTTACCACACTGCGCCACCGCAGGGCCAAATATAGAAATTCAAAATTAATAATTCATTTGGCCAACAAAAATTCAGCCCCGCATTTACAGACTTTTCGTCGAAAATTTTCCTCCATAGACTTCAGTCCACTTAACTTATTGGCTGGCAAATCTGTCACTGTTGGCAGAGCATGACCTATGTCGTCCTTGCGCCATAGAATCCCATCAATCAACCACAACAAATTATAAAAAAAAACAACCAACAAATCAATTTATTGAATTAATAAAGGAGAAATTAAGGAAATAAACCAAATAGACATCAAGTGGTTAATCCTCGGTATAAACAGCAAAATGCCTGCATATATATGAATCTGAAAATAACATAAAGGTTAACGTTCGGAAATGTCCTTTTATGGTGTCTATTTCCTATGGTCCTCTAGAAACTGTTTACTATTACATGTATCAGTAGAAATTGTCAAAAAAAAAAAAAATTGGGCCTGGAGGCGAGGGTGTTGCAAAGGTCCAAACAGCCAAGGCGGGGAAATGAACGCTCAGGACCTCTAATTTGGACAGAAACCGAGGCGTCCGCCGTCGCTTATTTGAGGGGCCCCATGCAACTAAAGATCCCCGGGGCCCCTCTCTAAAATGTCCGGCGCCACGCCCTGCTTGTCTGCTATTCTGCTCAGCAACCGCTGACTTGTCCGCCACCGCCCTGCCATAAAGAATGGATGATTGCTTTTCGTGTTCGGCACATTTTTTTTTTGTCGAAAATCCACTAGCTCGTTACCCATTGGAAAATGACAGCACGACTGGTATCCGGAATTTGCCAGGTGCGGAAACTAACCTCTAGTCATTTGCAAACGGATCGCACGTCCTCCCAAAATTACTTACGGTTGTCAACAATCAACCGCAAATTGGTGCAGTGACATCGGATCTTTTTCAGCATTAGCGAAATGTAGAACCATTAATATTATTAATATCGTTGTTTGCTAATAGGTTTTCTTTCAGTTATTGGTTCAAATATTATTTCTGCTCCGTTGTTTCAAAAATAGTATTTTAATTTTTATTTCGCAATTAAAGCTACAGTTTCATTTTTTGAAATAAATCAACTTCAGCTGTATAATGAATTTCATAAAAATATACCATTTAAATTAAAATTCTTATTGCTTATATTGTAAATTATTTCTTAAATAACTGTATTTGAAATAAAAATATTTACACAATCAAAAAAAAAAAAGAATAATCGAAATAGATTTGTTATGTTTCAAAGACTCGTTTAAATTAAAATCTTAACATTAAAGTGTTTTTATCTTATATTATAGAACTGGAATCGGAAAATCATGGACGCCGACGGCATAAAATATTGGGTGGGGGGACAATATACCAGTAGAAGGCATTTTGTTTGAAATTGGAAGGGGATATGGAACTCTAATACCAACATTGGGGGATGGGTCCCCCTGTTTACTAACGGCGCACGTACGGTAACCTATATCACGTGTTCCATACTCGGCATACGGACTACTTTTGAGTGAAACGCGGAGTGATTTTAAAGTAAAATTCTGAATATAGTCCCTAAAATTCGAAAACAGTACTTCGTTTATTTAAAAATAAAATCCATTGTAAAAAGAATCCTCTCTCTGACTAAGATTTTTTTATTCTTTAAATTAAGTAATTATTAATTTGTGTCCTATTGAATGATTAATTATTAATTTTTATCCTCTTAATTAACTAATCTGTTACTTTTCGTGAATAATTAGATAGTAAATTAAACACTCACAATTTGGGTGAATGTAGGTTGACCCGCGGAGAGAGATTACAGCATTACTTTGGCACAATACCTTCAAAAATCTGCTAATCACTTTTACATAAAAATATTGAAAAATTTCCTTTATAACTAAAATTTTTTTTTCAAGCCTGTACTGGGGCAACGCATGGTGTACAATATCATAAAACACAATGAATGTCGTAGGAGACAAATCATGTGATCATCAGTAGCGTGGAAAATAGGGAGAAGCTTAGGGATTTCAATCCCCTTCCATAGGACATTAAGGAAACTTTTTCCCTTTAGCGCCGAATCGCATATTTTTTTTTTTTTAAATGCTTGACCCTACCCATCAGAGGCGGCGCTAGGCCCAGAGCAAAGAGTCAACTTAGCGCCCTTTATACAATACCTCCATAAATATATAAAACAGAATATTGTGAAGAATTACGTGTTTAATATAAATTATATAATATTTAATAAAAGGTACATGATGCTAAATAAAAATAATACATGTAATAAAAATTATGTAATGGTTAATAATATTATTACATAATGTTTATAATAATACATTACATAATGATGTTTATAATATACAGTGAAAACTGTCTTAGGCGGAACCTACATAAAGCGGAAACTTGCTCAACACGGAATTTTTTTGCAATCCCTTCAAAAGTCAATGGTAGTTAACATTAGCTACGGAAACTGTCTAACGCGGAAACGGAAAGCACTATTTAGTCCCGTTAAAGAGAAAAACCTGCATAAAGCGGAAAATCGTTAGTAGGAAGGAAATTTTCTCAGCAGAAAAAGGAAAGAGGGTTGTAATACAATGCAAATAGCAAAGTGGGGGATGACGAACAAAAGACATTTTACAGATATAGAATGCCCTTGTCCGCATAAGAGTTGCCAGGGGGCGGTTTTGGGGGTTGTAACCCCCATTGCAATGAAATTTTGTATATTTAACATAGGAATATATGAGTTGTAGCTCTGTAATCCCTCCCATTAAGCCTGTACCTCTCCCTTATGAACTTTCTGCCTACGCACATGCTTGTCCGACCACCATTTTGCACACCACCCACCCACCATAGGCATACCCAGAAAGTTCATAAGGGGAGGGTTAAGAGCTACAAATCCATTGTATATATATATATATATATATATCATCATCATCATATTCAACCATTATCTATCCACTGCTGGATGAAGGTCTCTCCAAATGCTTTCCACACAAGTCTATCCTGGGCCATTCGTTTCCACGTCACCCCAACCTGTTTTCTTATTTCATCCACCCATCTAGTTTGAGGACGTTTTCTAGGTCTTCGGTGGTCTCTTGGAATCCAGTTCAGAATTTCTGTTGTCCATCGTTGATCAGTTCTTCTTGCAATATGCCCAGCCCATCGCCATTTCAGCCCTTTTACTTTAACAATGATGTCCTCTACTCTAGTTTGCTCTCTCACCCAAGTGTTTCTTTTTCGATCTCTCCTAGTTATTCCAAGCATGCACCTCTCCATGCTCCTTTGCGTTGTCTGTAACTTTCGTATTGCTCCAACTGTTAGACTCCATGTCTCTGATCCATAAGAGAGGACTGGCAATACACACTGGTTGAAGACCTTTCTTTTTAGACACAAAGGCAATTTCCCCTTCAGGATAAAACTGTTTCTTCCAAATGCACTCCAGCCAAGTTTAATACGTCTGTTGAGTTCTTTCATAATGTTGCCATCCATTGAAATCAGCTGGCCAAGGTAAATATATGAATCAGCAATTTCTAGCTCAATGTTGTCAACTTGTATTTTTGTTTCCTCTACGAAATTATTGAACATGATCTTAGTTTTTTGTAGGTTCATCTTGAGTCCAACTTCTTTACTTCTAGTTGAGAGCTCCTGTACCATGTCTTGGAGTTCTAATGGGTTCGTTGAAAAAATAACAATGTCATCAGCAAACCGCAAATGATTTAAATATTCACCATTTATTTTTATTCCCTTGTTATTCCAATTTATCTGCTGAAAAATCATCTGTAAAGCTGAAGTAAAAAGTTTTGGAGAAATGGTATCTCCCTGCCTCACACCTTTACCAATTTTGATAGTTTTGGTATCTTTATGTAACCGAAATTTTGCACTTGCATTTTTATACACACGTTTCACCATGTCAATGTACACATCCTCAATGTCTGTTGATCTTAAAGAGTTGATGACTGCTGATGTTTTAATAGAGTCAAAGGCCTTCTCATAGTCAATAAATGCCACACACAATGGAAGTTCATATTCATGTGTTCTTTCAATTAATTCTCTTAATACTTGAATATGGTCCACTGTACTGAATCCACTTCGAAATCCAGCTTGTTCTCTTGGTTGAGCTGCATCTAATTTTTTCTGCAGGCGATGTGTTAGCACTTTTGTGAAGATTTTATAAATAGCAGGTAACAAGCTAATTGGTCGGTAATTTTTCAAATCCTCTTTATCACCTTTTTTATGCAAAAGAATTACTGTTGCAGAATCCCATTGGTTTGGTATGTTACCGCTGTTAAGACATTTGGTAAAGAATTTTGCAAGTATGTCTTCTACATATTCTCCAGCTTCTTTTAGGATATCTAATGTAATACCATCATCACCAGGGGCTCTTCCTTTCTTCATACTTTTTATTGCAAATGAAACTTCTTCTTTTAAGATTTTAGGAGCTGTTCCTTCGACTATTTCAATGTCTTCGTTTAATCCACTGTTACTTTCGTATAGATTTTTGTAGAATTCTTCAACTCTTCTAAGTATTTCTTCCCTATTTCTTGTTACGGTGCCATCCTCTCCTTTTAATGCAATGATGTGTTTCTTCCCAACAGATAAACTTCCTTTAACAACCCTAAGGCTCTTGTTATTTTCAATGGCTTTCCTTACTAGCTCACAGTTGAATTTTCTTATGTCTTCTTTCATGCTTTTGCGCAGAGTTTTACAAAGTTCTATGTACTCAATCCTGGAACTGGTATTTTGATTGTCCACCTTCATATCTCTTCGCCTTTTCATGAGCTGTTTCGTCTTCTCAGATAATTTGCTATTGTGCTTTTTACAGGTTACACCACCAATTTCCCCAGCAGTTTCAACTATTGTCTTAACAATGTTTTCATTTGCTTCTGAGATATCACTTTCATCAATAAGTCCTTCCAGTGCAGAAAAGCGATTTTTTAATTCCAACTTGAATGCCTCGGTATTTTCTTTTAATTTCTTTAAATCCACCCTCTTACTTACTTGTTTCCTAATGAGCTTCTGTCGTTCTAATTTAGTATTTAAGTGCACTTTACATCTCACCATTCGATGATCACTTCCAGTATTAAATCTGTTCAGTACACTGCAATCTTCAATAATTGATTTCTTGTTTGCCAGGATATAGTCAATTTCACTAGTTCCCCCATTTGGGTGTTTCCATGTCCATTTTCTTTGCGGTTTCTTCTTAAAAAATGAATTCATGATGCTAAGATTTTCAGCTTCTGCAAATTCGATGAGTTGATCGCCACGTTCATTCCTTTCCCCATATCCGTATTTACCAACCGATGTCTCTCCTTGTTCCTGTTGTCCAATTCTTGCATTGAAATCCCCCATGATGAGCTTGATATGTTGTTTCCCTTTGGTGTGTAACTCTTTGATTTCTTCATAAAATTCTTCAACCTCTTCGTCGGTATGGCTTGATGTTGGTGCATATACCTGTACTATTTGAAGTTGGTATCGCTGGGTTAGTTGAACAACGAGCCTCGCTGCTCGATCTGACGTGCTTTCGACTTCAAGAAGGTAGTCTTTAATTCTTTTGTTGATTAAGAAGCCAACACCACTTGTTCTTCCAGTTTCCGTTCCTCTATAATAAAACAAATGTCCACTTTTAAGTTCCACCAACTCTTCACCTTTTCTTCTAACTTCACTGAGTCCTACAATGTCCCATTTGATCTTGTCAAGTTCTTCTTCCAATTCCTGAAGTTTTGCTTCAGAAGCAAGGGATCGTCCATTAAACGTAGCCAAGGTCAATAACAAACGGCAGCCTGGGCCATTCCAGTGATTCTTAGCACCCCCTGCTTTCATGCCACACTGACCGCTGCCTTGATCAGGAGCACTCCAGCACCTGGAGACTAGGGGCCATGGTTTCTGGTGTGTCAACATAATGGAGGAATTAGCCATAATTTCACCACGCTGGCTAGACGGGTTGGTGAATTAGCCCTCCCCTTCCGCCTTTCTATCCGTGTAGCAAATATTAATTTGCCACATAAATAGAAAGCTCAGCCTGCACCACTTGAAGGCGGGGTAGGACACTAGGTTACTGGCCTGGCCGGTTCCACACATCGTCACATACGTTCAGCGTGTGGGTCTCCTTCCAGTTAGATACCAGCAACCCTTTTGCTGACTTTTACATGTATACTATACACAATTTCATCGCAATGGGGGTTACAACCATAATCGCGACCACCCCCCCCTTGCGTATGACAACGCCACCCACTTCTTAAATAAAAACGTTCATTATTAACCAGAACGAAAAGTCACTCATATCGACTTTATCAATTCATGGATAAACCCACCGCAAGGAAGAGTATCTTTATACAAGGGAATCATTATCTTTACAAGGGAGGTACTTTATCGTTACAATTTAAGCTTACGTAATAGACTTTTTGTATGGAATAAGCATGTATAATAAGCATGTATAGTTTGCATGAAATTTTGCATCATATTGATCGTAACTACTAAACCCACAAAATAGTGCAAAAATTAAAATTAATAAAAATAAAATGCAGTGATAAAATAAATATTTTTATCAAAAGGAAAATAAATATAATCTTAAAGTTCGTAAGAAAAGACAAAGAAAAAAATAGCACATGCAGTCATCTCTTACCACTGAATTTATTTTGCATGTATATGTATTATTTTATGTATTTATTTATTTTATTTATGTATTTATGTATTTATTTTGCATGTAACCTCCATAAGGCGGAAACCTGCATACTACGGAATTTTTTTCCGGTCCCGTGAGTTTCTGCCTTAGGAAGGTTTCCCTGTACATTACATAGCATGTATAATAAATATTACACAATGTTTATAATAAATACTACATGATGTTTATAATATATTTTACATAACATTTATAATAAATATTGCATAATATATATATAATATACATTACACAGTATTTATAATAAATATTACATAATGTTTATAGCAAATATTACGTACTGTTTATAATAAATATTATGTAAGTGCACACATAAATAAAACATATAGCAACTTAATCTTGTATACTTTATTCGTCCTCAAACTAGATGGGTGGATGAAATAAGAAAACAGGTTGGGGTGACTTGGAAGCGAATTGCTCAGGATAGACTTGTGTGGAAAGCATTTGGAGAGACCTTCATCCAGCAGTGGATAGATAATGGTTGAATATGATGATGATATATATATATATATATATATATATATATATATATCTATAGATATAATCATAGCATTTTTTAGGCCGTAGCCAAGTCCCATTAAAAAATTTGTTAAGGGACCGACCCTAAGATCCTAGATCTCTAGATACGGGCATGTATATGGGGACTTTCAATAATTTTGTTCAAATGCACTATCTGGACATAATGTCATAATTGTCGTTAATTAAAGGAAGAGAAGTGGAGAACAGGCATACTAAAAAAATATATCTCGTGGGTGTCGTAATTCTGCTTAAGGAGGAAAACACAAAGTGCGGACACGGGGTGGGGGTCACAGGGGTCATGACCCCCCAAAATATATTTTTCACTGTAAAAAATTCCAACTTTCATGATAAATGAAGGGTGTTATTCCAAGACCATGGCAAATTCTGTCCTTGAACCCCCCAAATGAAAGTCTATGTCCGCCTCTGAAAAATACATTTACATATTTTAAATCCTTCTGTGTAATTAGAATTGCATTTTGTTGTTTTCCTTTTAATGTCATTCACATTTATGAACGCTCGATTTTACGAACTTTTTAAAGTCCCTAGGGGTTCGTAAAAACTCAAGTCTGCTGTACTTTTATGGCATTGCGATTTCTACGCGCAAGAAAGGTGAGTTATTAAATAGGAAATGTGCTTAGAAAAATGAGAAAAAGGTGCTAGAATCTCTATCAAATGACCGTTGAGCTTGTTGATATCGTTACCACCAACAGAAAATTTTTTGCTCTGTCGGGAACGGCGGAGAGATAATGTTATCTCATCCAGACTTGCAAAAATATTCAAAAGCGTGTGAAACGCAATAGTTATCTCTATTTCGGGAGCTCAAAGAACTAATAAAATCAACTTGAAAAATTTACGATGACGATTTTGATCAATCAGTTCTCGAAAATTATAAACAAAGATAATTTTTACGGCATTTACTTTTTGTTTACGGCGTACAAATGGAGCATATGATCTTGAAGTTCATGCACGCACGTAAGCTCGCACACACCAGTATCTATCTACCCGTCCGTCCATCTATTCTGTATTTATTATTATATTAATATTATTAACAATCGTGTCATAGACATACGCAGATATTAATTTAAGTACACAGTTCATACGTGGGGGTTATAAACTCAATGGGGAGTACAGACATAGGCGTAGCCAGGGGGTAGTTTTGCGGGTTGTGAACTCCTCATCGCAATGAAATTTTATATATTTAACATAGAAATATATGAGTTGCAGCAATGAGTCATTAGTGAGCCTATAACACCCCCCCCCCTTATGAACTTTCTGCGTATGCCAATGGTTACAGAGCCACAACTCATACGTTAAATGTACAAAATTTCACTGCAACGGTTACAACCCCTAGTAGTTAGTATTCATAGGAATATATGAGGTGCAGCTCTGTGAGTTGCAGCAATGAATCTGATCATTGAACCTATAAGTAGGGGCAAAGTGTCGGTTCTACGCCAGTGGCACGGTGGCACAGTGGTCCGGGTGGGAGGCGTTACACGGATGCGGGTTCCCCCTAGGGGCAAAATTTGGAACATATTTCGTTTTCTATTGTTTTCAAGAATCTGTTCCATTTTCAGTTGAATCTTCTTCAAAGTTTTGGGGCGTCAAAAGGTATTAATTCTTGTAGACATCAATTCGATGTACTTTTAACAACCATCTGCTTCAGTATAGATGAGGACAGCACTTCTTATTATATTGGTAAACAATAAATAAAGAACTACAGAACATAATTACGGGCAACAAGCAATATATTCTTCATAGTACATATTAATTCAAACTAATGTTTTTCCTGTTTTTGGTAGACTCATTCGATTACACATGCGGGTTTTTCAATTCATCCCCCACCCCCAACGTTTTTTTAATGTCGGCGCCACTACACAGGTGTGATTACAGTAATTACAAGTTATATAAAAGAAAAGAATTTGAAAACTATGCACGCCTCTCTTAAAGAGTGAGAGAGAGAGAGATCAACTGTTTTTTTTTCTAACCTAATTATACCAACACTCTTCAGAATGACGAATGATAGTATAAATGATTCTTACATTACCATCATCTCCTAAAATTGTTACCGACAGTGATGATGAATGAAGTCTATATAATCATAATTTTCTTAGTTCATTATCGATTGCGATGATCACAGACAGCTTTAGGCAATAAGACTAATCATCAGGTGACCGCTTAACACACAGCGTTTTTCAACCTTTTTATCATTGCCCTCGAAATTATATTATTCATATTCGAGAAAACTCCTATATAAAAATCATCATATATCATGATCAATATCTTCCTTAAAGTTCAAAAGAGGAAAGCCCAATATATATTTTTTTTTTTTCTGTTTATTTTTTGTATGTTTTGTTGGTTTAACAAAAAATAGGTGTGTTATTAAGCAATATAAGAAGTTCACTAAAAAATTAATTGCTTATTTAAAAGAACTCAGACAGAGGTTTTCATATATACACACACATATACAAAAAAGGATACCTGTAAACAGAGGCTGATTTACGATTTTGCCACCTCAGGCCTGTAGCCAGGATGAAGGGGAAACTGGGGCAAGGCAAAGAGCATATTGGGCACAGGGCACCCGGGAGATTGTTCTATATATATCGAGATGAAGAGGCAACTGAGGCCCACGCCCCGGCTTGGCTACAGGCCTGTGCCACCTGTAGGCTGACATATTTTGCCGCTTAATCTTACCAAACGTAACTAGAGATATAGCATAGATTTTGACTATTTTGTCAACTTCTAAATTTGACGTCCATGGTGATTATTTCAAATTCGTCTTTTCGTAAGTATTCACGAATTTGGCTCTTTTTGAACCCCTCTCGTCCATATCAGCTCACCCTACGCCAATGCCTAGTCGTGTCTCTTGATATAACAATTCAATCGGCCACCAAAATATTCAGAAACTCTTTTGCAAACTTCTTGGCGACAAACTTTTCGCCAAAAATTTGCCGATGTAGGCTTCAGCCTATTTAACTTATTGGCAAATCCTCCACTGTCTGTAAACACAAATCTGTAAAATACCATATGAATAAAATATATTATTACGTATATAAATAAATAAATTTGCCAAGGGCATTTAACTTTTGAAGCAAATTTTTAATGTGAAAGCTATGCTTGTCTATTGATACACTCAGGGTCATTTTTAGCATTAAGCCAGGACGGCCGCCTAGGGCGGAAAAATTGCGTAAAAGTATCAATTTTAAATCAAACAAAGAAAAAACTGAGCAAATGAGGAGAAAAAATGAAAAAGAAGAAAAATTAAAACATCGAATTGTTTTCAAAAGCATACGGAACAATTACTTAAAAAGTCTTTATTTTGACGAATGTAAAAATATTTGACATGTTTCATTGTTTAATTCTGCACACACAAATTCTTTTACACCTAATATATATTTAAGCCTTCTAGCTCTGATAATACAACGTTGTGTTTTGTAATATTACTCTCTTAATATCCCAGTTTTCAAAAATATAAATTGTTGAAATTAAACGATTATAACATGTAGCAATTGTTTTACTATTCACAATATTCTAATATTACAAAATAACTAATATAAATATAAAATGTAGTGTAATTAACGAGTTTAATGACTGAAAGAATAACAGAAGATTCGTATTGTTGTACTGCTGTATGTTGGTAGTGGTAGAGAGGAAGATATAGGCGAAAGAGAGATGGTAGTAAAAGGGTAGGTCGGCAGTTTTCAATTCTCACCCACGGCGGCAAAACAGCTCTGAGAAACTCTCAGAAAAGCTCTATAGAAACGGCTCTGATTATACCAATATTTAATTCGGGATTAAACTTTGAATACATGCATCTTCAGTTAATTTTCGACTGAAAGGAGACGATTTCTGTATTTGTTCTTACTACTTGTTAAATTTGCTTCACACACACACGTAAGAGGTTGAAAATTGCAGCAATATGTGTATCGCTTTCCTATATGCATGGTAGAATATCATGCTTTTACAAAAATATAGAACTATGGCTACCATTCTTCCTTTAATATCGCTCGCCTTGGGACTCGCGCGATGTTGGTGTATTTATAAATATTTGTGCACATTATTCTTTTCCCTAAGCGGAAATCGAGTGCTTAAACGAGGGGATAGGGGCATGGGCGCCCAAACGAGTACTTCTAGGGGGCGGGGCTGAAGAAAATTAATGAATATTTCTAGTGGGGGCTGCTGAGAAAAATTATTACCTCCTTCTCAAAGCTGTCGAGAATTTTAGTGAATGTACAAGATTCCAAAATGCTACAAAAATAATTGATACTGCTTGACAATTAGTAATGAGCTAAAAAGTACCTTATTTTAAAATGTGACTGTAAAACTTTTAAAATTAAATGCATAACAGGCTCGGGAAAATGAAATATTTAAACGGCAAGGAAGAAGGTCTGGAGCCCCCTTCTGCCACCCACATGGGCGTCCATGGATTGGAGCGATGTTTTCAGGCGGTGGGAGTAAAATATGTCTTGAAATTAGTAATAGTTAAAAAGAAATAGAAACAAATTGTTTATTAAAGGTATTAGCGTAGTAATTCAAAAAATATGGGGGCGGGGCGCTTCAAGTAGCCTTAAAGACGATTGTGTGATACGGCCTTTAGAGAAAATAGTGCGTTTCGATAGCCAATGGGAGGGCTTGAGCACCTAAGCCCCTCCCCATTTCTTGTGCCACTGATTTAGGGCTAATTTTTCATTAAATACAGTACTAGTATCAGGGTCCAATTGCTGGCTAGGCCCGCATGCAATGCCGGATTAAGGTTTTTTTGGGCCCTAGACTGGAAAAGTAGAATGGGGCCCTCTCGAAATTTAATTAATAAAAATGAGTTTTTCTTTAAGATTTATAACCTTTTTATACATGGGCATGTCAATAATGAAAATTTATTTTTTAAATACACGAGATTAAACCGACGCTTAAACTTAAATAGAACTAAATCCCTTCAAGGCCTCTGCAGGGGGTATAGAGCTTCCAGTTGGTGGGGGACCCAAATTACGTGAGTTTTTGTTAGAAATTGACTTTTAGCTATTCACTTTTGATCAGTATCTAGCAAATTTTTAAGTAAAAGCTTACTTTTTGGACTGTTTTGGAAAATTCATCCCAAATTTGAAAAATATAAATCTGTTACCGTGCGTAAGAGATAGAAAGGGCCCCATCTGATACTGTGCCTACAAACGCGGACACGGGGGAGGGGGGGTACACAGGGGTCATGACCTTTCCCGAAATGTATTTTTTCACCGTAAAAAGTTCCAACTTCGGAAGCCAGGGTTTAATTTCGGGGTGGAGGGGGTCAACAGTTTTTACAGAATCCAAGGCCGTAGCCAAGTCCCATTAAAAATTTAATTTCGGGGGGAACCGGTCCCTAAGATTCCCCCTCCCCCCCACTCTGGATACGTGTATGTCTAACTTTCATGATAACTGTAGGGTGTTTGTTATTCCAAGATCATGGCAAATCTTGTTCTTGACCAAAATGAAAGTCTGTGTCCGCCCCTGCGTGCTTATAGACTCATTTGACTTAATCGGGCCTTGACTTACATGAACACTGAACATTTCTTTAATGCTAAATGAATACTGAACATTCCTTTAATGTTAAATGAATACTGAACATTCCTTTAATGCTAAATGAATACTGAACATTCCTTTAATGCTAAATTAATTTCTTTAATGCTAAATGAATACTGAACATTCCTTTAATGTTAAATGAATACTGAACATTCCTTTAATGCTAAATGAATACTGAACATTCCTTTAATGCTAAATGAATATCATACGTCACCGTTCAATCTCTGATTAAAAACCTTTCAGATAACGAAGTTTCCTTGGCGCAGTATAGCCCAGATGCTCTTGCGCCATAAAAAAGCCAAACAAACAAACGAAGTTTCTAAACAGAGTGTTTCATGTCCCTTTCAAATGTCACCCCTTCGTTTTCTTTTTTAATACTTAAACCATTAATTATTCCACATTTTCTAGTCATCATTTCCTTTCCAAGCGAACATTCTTTCCATAACGAATACTTCTTTCTATGTAATATGCTTATATGGAACTCTTTCCATATAAACCGTTTCCTCAAATAATCTACCCTTATACGACCATCTCTTCTAAACGACCACTTCTTTTTAGCTGCAATTGCCATTTTTCCTTGTTGAGCAGATCTTTTTGTGTGTGTGTGTGTGTATATAAGACCCTTTACACACCGACCTTTTTTTTTAAGCAACTGCCCTTTATACCCCGGCCACCTTTTCCAAATCAACACTTTATTTTATGACGAATATTTCTTTCTGTTGAGGGGTTATTTGCGCATAGGATCCTTTTAACACCAACTGAGTCCTTAAACTGGGTTTTCAACCTTTTTGCGTCAAGAAGCACTTTTTAAGGGGTTTGGCGCAGTATAGCCCAGATGCTCTTGCGCCATAAAACACCTAAACAAACAAACAAACTTTTTAAGGGAAAAATTATTCGTGGAGAAATATCATCGGCCTCATACATACCAAAGACACATATGTGCATTTTTGACTGATTTTACCTAACCATATTTTCCAAGTCGTTAGTCAACATTTTATTGTATTATAGTAAAAGCACGAATTTGTTTTAGAATTTTACAGAGCTTAAATTTGAATCTAATCTTAATTTTCCCAATCAAAGTTGTTAAAAACTGGAACTTTAAATATCATTTTCTGGAGACATCAATTATGCATATACTTTCTTACATGCCTTTATTATTTTTTTTTATACTTTTCTTTTCTCATACGGCCGAAAATATTTTCACCAACATAGGTCCTAAACCCAATGACAGCAGTATTAACGATGGAAGGTATTTTTGAAGCATTTGGGCGCGTAAAACGTCAAGTTTTATTTTATTCAAAATATTGTATTTCTCACAAATTTCAGAGAAATGGGAAACTTACATAACTACCTAAACATAAACGAAAAATAGTAACAAAAACATAAAGTATGGCAAAGCATTTAAGAACAAATTCAAAGCAGATATTTTAGAATCCACAGTGTTGGTTGCTTTTTGGTTTTACGGCTCAAAGACTACAGTGGTCATGCTGCGCCGGGACCTACTGTTTTCCGAGGAATCCGAACCTCTTAAGGCCTAGGGAACCAAACCCCAAAATCCACAGTGTGTTACCCATATAAATATGATAGTTAAAACCATTTTTGAAGTTATAAAACTAAAACTGTCACTTGGCATCAAAAAAGAATGATGAAGCCCAAGAAATTTAGCGACGTTTTGTAATTTTTAAGCATTGGAGCTCTACGGAGCACTTGAAAAGGTTTAGCGGAGCACCAAATGCCCCACGGAGCACAGGTTGATAACTGCTGACCTATATCATCGATGTATGAAATCTACATTTTTTGCGATTGTTTGTTCCAAAATTACATTGTGAAAAAACAGTCAGTACAGTGTTCTATTGGAAGCTTTTTGCAATCGCTGTTTTGAGTTTATTACGATTTGTGCGATTTCTAATGAGCTTAAGAACATGTCTTGTAGGACACGTTAAACCTATGGTCCCGTCTCACACGACAAATTACGCCCAGTTTTCGGAATTAAAATCAGACAAATAAGGACATGGGACAAAGGGCGCCAATTTGAAAATATTGTGGAGGTTTTTTGCACCCACCCTTCTAATTTCGCCAAAACACCAAAGACAGATACGGCAGGCAGGTAGGTAGGCAGGCAGGTTTTTTTTTTTTTTTTCATTTTTTGTGATTACTTCAGATCTATGGTCAGTGGTGAGAGTTCTGTGAAAATAGAAGTTTACTCAAAAAGAGAAATTTTATAGATAAGAGATAATTTCCAGACTCACTGCCATTTATGTAATTACATTGTTGTTTTTGAAAAATTAATAAAAATTTAATTTAATTTATAATATAATTTCACGTTCTCTGACATCCAAGTGTTGATCCAATATGAACACGTTTCGTCGATTTGCAGTGCCGACTTACCCATAAGCGTAGAGTTTTCAAAATTATTGGGGTCCAAACACATAATATGGATATTTAAACATTACAATATATGTAAAATTGAAAATTATTGGGACGTGGGAGCTCGGGCCCCACGGGCGCATATAACCCTACACCTGTGGCTACATATTCAAAGGCCCTGGGTTCGAGGGTTTCTTTTTAGGGCCCATTTCACACTAACTTCTAAATTTCCAAAGTTTTGCAATAGGAAAAATATAGTCGATGATAAATGAACTTGTCAGCTTGGGGTTCCAGGCCTCATTGACCCACCCTTTAAGACGGCACTGCTTATTTTACCAATTCAACCACTCTACAGGGCATGGGCACCCCCAGAATTATATGCAGGGGGGTGCATCCAGGAAAAATTCAAATTGAATAATGCTGTTGAATTATAGTTTCTTATGGATTGTCCATTTTTCCCCTTTTTTCACAGGCCAAGGGGGTGCATGCACCCCCTTGCACCCTGTCGGGGCGCCCATGCTACAGGGACAATGAAAACTACAATAAATTAACTGTAATAATCTCCTGTAATAACCAAAGGAGCCTTTGGTTATTATAGGGGACTGCTGAATTTTAATGAACTACACCTTTTTACGAACTACTGATTTAAAAGTATCCCATATTACTAATGCTAATTCCCTAATTTAGGAACTTCTGATTTTATGAACTCTTTTGGGGGCTCTTCGGGTTCGTAAAATCGCGAGTCCACTACATTTGACGATTCCCTTCGGGGCTGTTGCGCCAAAAGAGGTAACCTCGAAGAAACCAAAGAAATAAGAAAAGGATAAGAGAAAACGAGGCGGAGTTTTCCCACGCGGTGGCGCGTGCAACGTTTCCGTCCGCGATCGACAGATGTCGCCGCTGCCGCCAATTGATCTCGAAGATGCAACATTAGTGGCGTGCTTTTTTACTACTTTATTCCTCAATACCGTTCTTTCCCCCCTTCGTTTACAATACAGGCAAGAGCCATCGCGTGGGAACGCCGCCAGTGGGCATTCTCGTCGAAGCACGACTCAAGAAAAGCATGAGTACCATGTTGCATCATGCGGGCAACCCCCGTTTAAAAAAAACAACAACTTTGGCGACTTTTCTCTTTTTTTCTTCGGCCCTCCTTTTCTTTTTCTTAGCGAGTGTATTAGTCAGCTTGGTCGCGGAATTAAAGGTCGCCATGGTGGTGGTCGTCGTGACGCGGAAACAATTTTGTTTTTATTATTTTCAGTTTTGCGATACCACATTTTCCATTCTTTCTCTTTTATTTTGTGGTTCGGCTAGCTGCAATTTAAAAATGTCCAGGAATGCCCGTGGAAAAACACAGACCTCGGTCAGTGCGTAATCTATGGAAGCGCCAATGTTTGTTTGTTTGTTTGGTTGTTTTTTTTATGGCGCAAGAGCATCTGGGCTATTCTGCGCCAAGCGCCAATGTAAAAGCGGAAAATTATGTAGGACCCAGGCAGTGCCGGATTAACCCATGGGCATTAGGGGCTGAAGCCTAGGGGCCTTCGTCGACTTGAGGGTGCCTCCAGAGGCGTGTTCTCCTGCAGACAATCCTTTTGAACTATTTTATGTGGGCCTCAAAAACTGTAATCCGCCACTGGAGCCAGGCCCGTAGCTAGACACTTGTTACGGGGGATTCTGAAGTTACAGGATGGGGCTCAAAAGCTACAGGGGGGGCTTAAAATTCGTAAATGTTTTGATATATTTCATTAATATGTTTAATAATACTAAATATATAAGCAAACTAATATATTTAACATTAATAAATAAATTTTGCATTGAAAATTTGTAAATTTTAGTACACCCCTCAATAATTTACATTATCCTTATTATAAAGCATATGAAGACTCAAACCTTTGAAAAAAACATTATATACACACGATTAAACTATTTTGAATACATTTTTAACGTTAAAGAACAATTTCCACTGTCATGTGAAATTTCGTACAAAACAAAAAATTTAAAATAAAATTCTGCAGTATTTTATTTTCAGAAAAAGTATTTCCGACGAGGGGGGGGAGGGGGTGATTACATTTCCAGGGGCTCGGCCCCCTATAGCCCCAACCTGGCTTTTCAAGTATTACGTAAGCAATATTTCTTCCCCCCTTGTAAGCAAAAATTAACATTGGCTAACACATGGGAAGAGCTAATAGCAACCCCACAAAGAAGTGATTACGTAATGCTTGAAAACATCCTACGGCTCTATCCGAACCCCACTGGTTATTCAAAATAAACTGGAATTTTACAAACATTGTAATGTAGTTCTTAACCATTATGAGGCAGGCCCCTGCCCGTTAAATTATTATTTTTTTTAATAAAACGTGGACCCGTCCTGGACAAATTTATTCCTAAATTCCTTCCATTTTTTTATTCCATACATTAAACTACCATAAGTATAAATAATTAATTATGACATAATCATAAAGAATTATCAGTACATTCATTCTTTTAATACACGCTTTGCCTATACACTTTCTCGATGTTTGGTCACTGTCATTTACAACACCGATGTTATTTCGTTCAGTTCTAAGAACAGAGGATGCACCGCACATTATCCTCATCGGCTTACGGGCACTTTTTATGACGTCATAATTAGCAGTATAACCTTTCTTGAATGGCTACTGCTAATTATGACTGATCATAATTAGCAGTATAAACTTTCTTGAATGCTAAAAGATGTCAATGTCTGAAAATTCTCGATCATTTGCAAATACTCACATATTTAATGTCATAATATATAATAATGTAATAATATATGATATAATGAAGTGATTATTACATTATTATATATTGTCAAAATATATAATAATGTAATAATATATGATATAATAATAATTATTACATTATTATATATTGTCATAATATATAATAATGTAATAATATATAATAATGATAATATTAATTATCACACGGCTTGGTCAATAGCAGTTGTTGCATAGATGTTATTTAAGCGTTCTGAATCTGAGCTTTCTGATACCTTCGCGACTATTATTCTCTTCTCAGAATATTTTCATGATAAAAATATTCATTCATGAAAAACGCTTTGAAACTGACAAAATTTCAGAACCTTTTGCGGGCCGGTATATTTGATGCCAAGCGGTTAAGAAGCATTATTATAATGTGTACAAGTACATAATATGTGCTTGGTCCCCTCCTCCTCAATAATTTCGAAAACTCGACGTTGCTGCACTAATAAGAACATTTTATAAAAACGAACAATATATAGAAATTGACACGTGCTCTATAGAAATTAAGAAGTAAGAGAGAGAGAGAGAGTTCAAGTGTTACGTAAGCAATATTTTGGTCATTTCAACCCCCCTCCCCTGGTAAGCAAAAATTAACATTGGCTAACATAGGAAAATAAACACAACGGCAACTCCCCACCCCACAAAAAAAAGTGCTTAAGTAATACTTGAACTCTCCCCTAACTTGAAGAAACACTTAGAAACTAATAAGCAATTGATGGAAACTTTTTAATGAGGAATATATAAATATGATAAGAGAGAGTGCAACTATTACGTAAGCAATACCTTGGCCAATTCAAACCCCCGCCCCCATAAGCAAAAATTAACATTGGCTAACATAGGAAAATAAGCACAACGGCACCCCCCAAGGTGCTTACGTAATACTTGAAAGCTCCCCTAATGTAAGCATATAATTCTTGTAGCTTTCGTTAATTACAGGTTGCGTTATTATTAACGAATTATTGACAATTTTAATTAGTCCTATTAATTAATTAGTCCCATTAATTAATTAATTAATTAATTAATTAGTCCTATTAATTAAGCTAGTAAAGTGACCACCTTGGTGAACTGACCACCTAAATAAAGTGATTACTTTTCATAAGAGAGAACTGATAGGGACTTAATCATGCCTATATCAAAGTCTATCCTGTATAGTTACAACCTGTCTATGATGACCATTGCGGTTTCGTCCCAAAGGTGGTCGCATTAGGCAGTACTGTATTTATCTTTTAATCATTGTTTGAATTCTGTTGTCGGTTTCTCCTTTCTTTCTTTTTTATTTCTTTTTCTTTTTTTTATGGCTTTATTGTATGTTCTTTATTAGTCCTGTGCACAGGTTTTAAAATTGGGGGGAGGGGGTAAGAAAGAGATGTGGGTTAAATATATATAACATTTTCTCTTGTAAAGTGAATTTTATTTGACAGCTAATGATATCTTTCAAGAGAGGGGAGGTAGCGCCCCCTCCGTCTCCCCCTTGTGCACGATCTCGGATTTACTACGAGAGCGTATTTTAACACTTTTCGAGGGTTCATATTGGAAAAAACCTGAGATGCGACACCTTAATAAGTTTGTGCTTTATAGTGTAAAGATACCAAATGCTATGCTGAGAATTTGTAATGTTCTAAGGAAAGCAAACCCCGAGCTACGGATCAGTGGGAAAAAAGTAAACGCTTCGTATCCTATTTAAGTTTATTGTTTATTTCTTAAAGCTCTCTTCGGTCAATTTCTTTTATGTTCTACCTTTTCCTCTCCTTTCTTATGGATTCCAGTCTAATAATAGATAGTCTAATAATATGGATTCCAGTCTAATATGCGTGTCTGTCTTCTTCCATTAAAAGAGTGTACTTACTATACCTGCCATAGGCGTACGCAGAAAGTTCATGAGGTGGTTATAGGCTCAATGTGGGGGAGGTTACAGAGCTACAACTCTATGTACTCCTATGTTAAATATACAAAATTTCATTGCAATGGGGGGTTTACAACCCCCATCAACACCCCTCTGCGTACGCCAGTAATATCTGCACTCTTTATAAAAACAAAAATTTGATGTACCTACAAAAAGGGCAATTTGTAATTCGTTCCCAGAGACGTACATCGGTCATATGCGCCCCACCCCCGTTAAATATCGATTATTTTCAAAATAATTTCATTTGTTGAGCCTTTTTTTTAGAGATCTTATGAATAGGTTACTGAATCTTATTACAAACAATATCGAATATTATTATTATTATAATATGAAAAGCCACGATGACAATTAAAATTTCCTTATAACAAATAACATTTATATAAATCGAACACTACGCAGATTAAATTAAACAACAATATTAATCAACGTCTTTTGGCGTAGTGATACCAGCTCCGATGTCAACCACACCATAACATCGGCGCTGGTATCACTACGCCAATAAACGTTGATTAATATTGTTGTTTAACAAATAACATGTAATTAACCACAAGTACTTTTTCTGATGAGTCAAAAATTAAATTGTTTTGATATAAAAATGAAAGCCATATATAAGTTCTAACAATCTGGAATGTCCTCTGTACAATCAGATAAATTCATCCATTTTGATGTAGTTTTCGCTTACCTAATGTTTTTGCTTGCAGTGTCGCATTGTATCATACGAAGAAATCTTATATTCTGCGTGAGCCCGAATTTATTCATGTCGGTTTCAGGAAACTTGTGATATTAAACATAATTACACGTTGCATTCAAAGAACTTATAAACCATGAAATTGATTTCTTGAAACCTATTTAAGAAACTTAGACGACCAAATTGGATCCGACCTTGTCTGCACTTAGGAATCGTTAGGTCATTTTAGCACCCCACCCACCACCACAACCCTGGTTTGGTGCTCAGTGCGACGGTACAGGTCGCACCGCCCTTAATCCGTTACCGAGTGCTTTCGGTGACTCGTATTTTGCAGTGCAAAGACAGATGATGTCATTCCGCTCCTGGACCAACGATTTTCGTAACCGAACAAAACCTCGAGCTACGAGGTGGCAGAAAAAACGGCGTGGGTTCTACGAGACATTTGGAATCGAATCCGAGATAATGCCATGATAGACGACCACGTTACTTCCAGGCCACTTCGAGAAAAAGACGAATTGTTCTGAAAGCAAATCGTTTTTTGATTAAGTGCATAATGAGAAAGAAAGGGAGCAGTGCCGAATTCAAGTACAGATACATGGGGAGGTCACAGTGGTCATGCCCCCCAAAAGCATTTTTCACTGTAAAAAATTCCAACTTTTATGAAAAATGAAGGGTGTTATTCCAAGATTCTGCAAATTTGCCGTTGACCTCCCAAAATGAGTCTGTGTCCGCCCCGGCCGTTTAATACGGAGTGGGTCTTAGGAGGATAGAATGCCTCCCTCAAAGATTGTGGCCCCTCACGATAATATCAAACAATAAGTCGAATTTTCTTTGAAGTTCACATTCCAGTATCGATTTTTATTCATGTTATTATCGATAGTTGAAATTTATCGGACATTTGTAAATGACCAAGATTGAAAATGGCACTCTGAATTTAACAGAACCATGTTCCTTCAAAAACCTTTGCAGGAACTTAGACCCTAGCCTATGCGCAACCAGGCACCGAAAGGGGAAAATTCAGCGACTAAAATATAACAAATACCCATCAAAGGTTCTCTATACTATTTACATTCAGTGTCGCTGTTAAAACATATCCAATATAATAGTATTATATAGTATATTTCAAGTATAATATTAACTTTAAAAAATAAGGTCAAAACATAATCTCATTCATTCGACACATCCTAGAGATCTAACAGAATCGAATTCATAATTTTATTTCACCTGTGTTACTTTTTCAGTCTAACACATAAACTTTATCCAATTTTGTGTCATCGTTTTCTCCGTAAATATATATATATATATAGCATTAATTTTAATATATTCTAATCGTCGGCTCATGGAAATGCTATTTAAATCAGTTAATGAATTATACAATGTTCGATATTTCTGATATTTAAGAAAATAATAAATTTCAACAGAATTGTAAAACCATTTTGGAAGAGAATCAAGTAACAAGCTTCGGCTTTATATTCTCTTCCAATTCTAACCCAAATCATAAATGTAAAATGTAAAAAGATTTCTTCTATGTTTTTTCTCAAAGCGCTGATGGTATGTACCTCACGAAAAATGTATACAAAATTGGGTTAAATAAACAAACATTATTATCATTCTTATTAAATTCAAACGTATACGATGCAAGTTAAATAGCAATTGCCTCCGGGCGCTGCTTCAACTTCGCCAGGCCTTCCTCATTCCATACTTTTAGAATTACAGTCCCATTGAGGCATGCAATTACGAACCCGAAAATTATCGATAGGAGATTAGCTGAAAATGGACTGTTTATTTACTGAGATTTTTTTTTTTTGCATCCCTACCTCCCTCCCTCCCCGATGCATCAATTTGACCCTAAATAGTTCAATCATATAGTTATAAATTGACGCCATTATTATCAACCATTATCCATCCGCTGATGATGATGGGGTTTTACTACTTACCCTTCATTATCGATGTATTTTGTTTATCTACTCATGACAATGATTGGACCGGTTAGCGATGATGGACACCCTTCACGTCCTGCTGTCTCTCCTTGAAATTTAAAATTAAGAATTCAGAAAAATCAATAGAGCCAAACCTCATTAAAACGAACACGCTTAAGACGAATTACTTTTAATACAAATCATTTTCTGAAGTCCCGTCAAATTGTATAGCATACTATGCTTTCTGGAAAAGGCGAATTACTCTTAATGCAAACATATTTTCTGTTCCCCTTGGTGTTCGTCTTAACGAGGTTCGATCGTATTAAAATATTTTATCTTGCAACACAGTTTTGGGAGCGTTCGAGTATTATGTAAGCACCTTGAGGGGTAAGGGGTTGACGTTTTGCTGCTTATTTCCCTATGTTAGCCAATGCTAATGTTTGCTTACTGTGGAGAGGGAGTTTGAAATGGCCAAAATATTGCTTATGCAATACTCGAACGCTTACTTTGCACCTGAAAGTTGTTTTATAATTAATATAAGGGGGGGTTCAAGTATTACGTAAGCAATATTTTGGCCATTTTATACCCCTCCCCCTCCTAAGCAAAAATTAACATTGGCTAACATAGGAAAATAAGCACAACAGTAACCCCTACGAAGGTGCTTACGTGATACTTGAACGCTTCCTCATACGCTGTTCATTAAATTTTAAGCAAATTCACAGGTGAATATTATTGTATGCATATTGCATGTATGCAGTGTACGCATATTTCTGTATAGACCTTGTTTTCAAAGTCTGCAATTTCAGTCTTCTGGCGCAGTATAGCCCAGATGCTCTTGCGCCATAAAAAAGCCAAACAAACAAATAATTTCAATCCTAAAATGGATTTTTAGATTAATTCTAGGATAAAATTAATTAAAATCAGGGAAAAAGAGTGTACTCAAACGATGATACCTTTCCGGGTAAATACCATAAAATATGTCGCCAGAAACATTTTTGGCGAATTGAAAACTACAGTGTTTCCTGTCATGGGAGACCATTGGTGTACGCGGGGAGGGGGGGGTGATGGAGATTATAAACTCCCCCATTGCAATGAAATTTTGTATATTTAACATAGGAATGTGTGAGTTGTAGCTCTGTAACCCCTCCATTGGGGCTATAACCCGCCCCTTACGAACTTTCTGCATACGCCTATGTGGGAGAAATCTTCAAAGGTTTTCATAACCAACTCCCGTTTTTTTTATAATTGTCAACACCACTGGTGTACGCAGGGGGGTGTTGAAGGGTTTGTATCCTTCCCCCCCACTGCAATGAAATTTTGTATATTTAACATAGAAATATATGAGTTGTAGCTCTGTAACTCCCTCATTGAGCCTATAAGCTCCCCCTTATGAACTTTTTGCATAAGCCTATCAACACAAGACTTGGGAAGTACGAAATTTAAATCGATATCGTTCTTACGCATTCTCTTCTTCTTTAACGACACTTTTTCTTGTAAGATATTATTACTCTTACAAGAGTAATAATATCTTACAAGAAAAAGTGTTGCAAGGTATTATTAATTTTTTTGAGGGCTAACACAATCACCAAATAATGGTCAAAGTACAAAGCCACCGGGAGTTTTTTCAATTTTTGTGGGAATTTAATTATAGGCATAGGCGCCCATATGAATGGTAGAAGCGTGAGGGGGCCTGAGTCCCTAGTCATTTAAAATTTGATTTGCCCGGAACTGCTGTACATTTTACATTTATAAAGTTTCATGTTTTTCATTTTAAAATAAGTTACCCTTTTGGCCCATTAATAATTGTCAAACAGTATTAATTTTTATTTTATTATTTTTGTAACATTTTAGCATTTTGTTATCTACCAAAATTCTCGTCACGTCAGCTTTGAGAGAATAAGGTAATCATTTTTCTTGTAGCCCCCTAGAAGTACTCGTTAATTTTTCTTAGCCCCCCCCCCCTAGAAGTACTCGTATGGGCGCCCATGATTATAGGTAAGATTTTTCTATACCCACGCCTGAAATCAAACTAGAGCTTTTAAAGTACAGGAGAAAAAAAGAGACGCCGTCCCTGACCTGGATTCGAACTAGGTTCCTTCCGTTGGATCCGCAGTACCTCAACCGCTAGACCACCGAGGACAGAAAATTTTCACTTATTGCACTTTTTCTACAACACCGAGATTTTATTTTTGCCATTGCGAACATACACAGCCAATTAGAAAGGGTGAAAAATCGTAATTTTTCTAAAAAAGAAAAAAAAATTATATATAGAAATTTTTTTATGCCATAATAACCACAGAGATTCACAAGAACTTTGATCTATAAAAGTTTGAAATATGGAAGTTCTACTGCAATTGTATGCAAAAAATATATAGCACATTTTGTTTTATAGACACTGGGACAAAGAGTTGGTTGTTATATACAAGCGTGGACACAGGGGTCATGACCCCCAAAAATATATTTTTTCACTGTAAAAAATTCCAACTTTCATGAAAAATGAAAAGTGATTTATTATTATTCTAAGACCCGCGAAAATTCAGATCTTGACTCCCCAAAAATAAAAGTCTGTGTCCGCCCTGGTTAAATAGTTTATATTAAAACGTATTTTGTAATGTGGGTTAAAATAATGTAATATGCACATATGCTACGCAGAAAGTGCATAAGTGGCGCCATGCGCTTACAGTTGCAGAGATGTGACTTATATATATATATATATATACAAAAATTTCGCCGCAATGGGGGTTACAACCTCCATTAATCCCTCCCTTCGTACGCTAGTGGAATATGTATTATACTTCAATATTCTGATGCATATTCAATTTAATAATATGTATATTTAATACATATATATATATGCTATATTTCTTGACAACATATTTATATACATATGCTGTCAAGAAGTACAACACGTATATATATATGCTGTATTTATTGACAACATATTTATATAAAACATAGCTCTGGAAGAACATAACATATTGAAAAATAGAACTTGGCGTTCAGTTTGTAGCGAACTAACTGATGATGAAATTAGCGAAGCAAGTGTCAGTTTCCAGAAAGTGACGTAATGTCGCTCGGGGCGTTGTTGGTTATATCTATAATTACGCTTTTGTACAGTGCAGTTAAATGTAGCATAAAGAATTACGATGCATCATCTTCGCTATTTCCAAACAGACATGACACCAGAAAGAGACAAGTTGGGCAATAAAGCGAGGGGGCAACAATCTATCTCCAATTAAAAAGAAAGAAGGTGATTATAAAAATGGAAGAAAATTGCGCAAGAAATCTCCTAATAGGAGGAAAGCGACGAGTTTGGTTTTTTCAGCCGTTGGGCAAGTTTTGAAATCGACACGCTATTTACAACCGGAATTAAATTGCTCTCAGAGAACGGAGACTGACACCCGTAACTCCGAAAAAAATCATTAAATCAAGCCTGTCGCGACAGGTCTTAAAACTTCCTGTTTGTACCAAGGCGCGTGAAATGGGCATTGTCTATTTCTCAGTCTCTTTCTCAAGGTATTAGTCAATTTCTTGGAGGGGACGCTCCTGTTCGAATGGAGAAAAGAAATCTGCTCTGAAAACTTTCGGTTTCTTTTGGACGAATGAGGTTTTCTTTTTGAGAGGGTTCAAGTATTACGTAAGCAATATTTTGGCCATTTCAATCCCCCCTCCCTCCGGGTAAGCAAAAATTAACATTGGCTAACATAGGAAAATAAGACCAACGGCAACCCCCCACCCCTACCCCACAAGGTGCTTACGTAATACTTGAAATACTTGAACGCTTTCTTATGGGCGATAAAACGAAGTACAGATTGCATACAAAATAATGCTTATCGGAATGGATTTTCTTATTTTACTTGATATTTATTTTATTATTCTATTGGGAAGGGTTCAAGTATTACGTAAGCATCCTTTGGGGGGTGCCGTGGTGCTTATTTTTCTATGCTAGCCAATGTTAATTTTTGATTACGGGGGAGAGGGGAATGGCCAAAACATTGCTTACGTAATGCTTGAACTCTCGCTTATCGGAACTTTCGACCTTCGGAATTTCAGAACCAAACTGACGCCGATTATCAGAACCGGTTTTCTTATTTTACCTGGGACTCACTAAAATATTCTATTATCGGAACTTTCGGAACCACAAGATCCAGTCTGACGCCGATTATCAGAACGGTTTTTCTTATTTTACCTGCGAAGTATGATGATAGTCCATTATCGGAATTTCAACTGTCGGAACAAGATCCAGTCTGATGTCGATTATCGGAACCGTCTTTCTTATTTCACCTGATATTTATAATATTCCATTATCAGAACTTTTTCGATATTCTGAACCAAGTCCAGTTGAGTTAGTTGCGATGTTCGAAGCTCTACAACATATTTAAATTTTTCTTAACTTTTTTTTTAATGGTCCATCGTTCCCAGGAATCATGCAATAATGATCGTATTGTATATATGATCATTATTGCATGATAATGATTATATTGTATATATTGGATATAATTACAGCAAATTTCCAAGAGTCCGAGATGACCAGGACAGTGCTTACCTTCAACTGTCGGAAATAAAAAAATCGACATTTTTTAATCAATGATATTTTTATTGAAAAATTCGTTAAACGTACAAATAATGTTCTTAGTTTTCATTAAAAAAGTTTTTAATTTGTAATTTGAGAATAAAATATAACCCTTCCTCCCCTCTACCTCCAAAGGTGTGTTCAAGTATTACGTAAGCAATATTTTGGCCATTTCATCCCCCCCCCTCAGAAAGCAAAAATTAACATTGGCTAACATAGGAAAATAAGACCAACGGCAGGGGTGTAGTCGAGGCCTAGTGGCGTGACACTGGTTAAAAATTTCCGCATTAGTTTTTGCCAAAATATGGTGAAAATGCCGGAATTTCACCAAAATTTGGTACACTTGAAAATTCAAAAGTACCACTTATTGGTGAAAGTATGGTATTTTTTAAAAGATGGTTAAACACCGAACCACATTTTCGTTCCACCTCCTAGCCAATCACTTGAGGCGAGAGAAGTCACGTGTGGCAAACAGCCGTTGCGATTCTTTACCGATATTCCAAATTTGTTTACGTGCCAATATCTCTCCAATCATCCAACAAGATACGATCATTCCAATTGATTGATTTATGCTATGTAAATTCTTTATTTTTGATGAATTACAATGATTTATATAATAATTTCTATGTCTATGACTTGTTGATGTTTTATCTCACTAATAGCTAACACGCTTATATTAGGCATAATACAAAACCTTTGCAATTTCACTTGGTTGCTATCGTTCTGTAATTAATAAAAATTATGTGTACTCTCTGTATATGAAATGGGGTAGATGTGGCTTCAATAGCAGCCGAGATAAGTAATGGGGGCTGCGGAACTCTCCGATACGCCCCTGATAGGTAGCATGTGAAAGTCAAGTTTTTATATTGTTATACAGTGTCCGGGAAATTTTGGCCATATTTGGTTCAACCTACAACAGTATATTTGGTTCAAGCTGGAACCATGAATTTGGTTCAATGTTGCCTTATTCGTTATTGAAAGTATATCCATATTTTGGTTCAACATCCAGCCAAGTATTGGTAACATAGCTGGT
>QLNU02014802.1:128199469-128297906 GCA_006491805.2 Dysdera silvatica | reverse complement strand
AGTTATTTCCATTTCCACATCTGTGGTATACTGTCCAGTCAAGGGCCGGCCTTCTGGGGTGGATGGACGGAACTCGGAAAAATCAAGCTCCAAGTTGGGAAATTCCAGTTAAACTCGAAAAAAAAGGGGATAAATAATTAATTCTTTGGGTAGTTGGAAATTCATGCAATTTCAATTGCCAACTTGGCGAAAATTTAGATTTTCCCGGGTGAAAAATGTGGATTTTTTTTTTTTTTTACTCTTCACCCTTAGACAAATGGAATTTTTTTTGACATTGGCAAAATCGAGAGTTTCTTGGAGAAAAAGATAAGGCTTTTTTGCTTTCGTTGGTCGGAAAAATTTGCGATCGTAACTGCCCATTTTGTTATTGTTAAGTCATTTCCGTTTCCGCGGAATCCAGCCCAATGGGGTGGAAGGGCGTGTCTCCCCCAATTGGAAAAATCAAGTCCCAAATTCAGAAATCTCAAGTTCCAAGTTGGGAAATTCCAGTTAACCTTTAGGTAACGGCAAGTACAAGGGGTGAATTCGCCTTTGGCACGGCTGAAATACTCTAATGCTTCCACCCCCCCCCTCTTATGCTTTTTCTTAGGTCAACGTCGCGACATGGAGTCATTTCCAAATTTTAGCAAAATGGGTGCTGATAACTGCCTTTCAAAACCTCTTTATTCCATCTATTCTTCATGCGGATGCAGAATCTAACCCCCCACCCGCAGCTAACGTGCGAATCTTAGAATAATAGGTCTTTGTAAATTGATGGGACCGAGGTGGGGGGAGAAGTACTGTATGATACATATATGTCCCATGAGCCGTAAACTTCGGGCAAAAATTTCATGGGATGTTCCCGTCCCGTCGTTTCACCAGCAACCTTCCCCAAAAAAAAAAAAAAAAGAATTCTTTAGGTAGTTGGAAATTCATACAATTTCAATTGCCAACTTGACAAAAATTTAGATTTTCCCCAGGAAAAAAGGTGGAATAATTTATTTTTTTTTACTCTGAGGCTTTAGAAGACTGGAAAACTTTTGGACATTGACAAAATCAAGAGTTATTTGGAGAAAAACGACTTTTTTGCTTTAGAAATAAAATACAGGGTACCAGGGAGGAAATTACATAAAAAGGTTAAACACTGGTAAAAGTACAACCTTTTCATTGCTATTTTACCAGTGTTTAACCTTTTTATGTAAGTTTTTTGCTTTAGCTTTTCGAAAAATTTTGCGATTATAACTGCCCATTTTGTTAACAGTTATTTCCGTTTCCACGTCTGTGGTATATTGTCCAGCTTAGGGCCAGCCTAATGGGGGGATGATAGGAATCTTCCTCCAATCTAAAACATCAAGTTCCAATTTGGGAAATTCCAGTTAAACTCGAAAAAAAAGGGATGAATAAGTAATTCTTTGGGTAGTTGGAAATTCACGCAATTTCAATTGCCAACTTGGCAAAAATTTAGATTTCCTCGGAGGAAAAAGATGAAATAATTTTTTATTAACTTTTCACACTTTACACAATCGGAAATTTTTTTGACGTTGACAAAATTAAGAGTTACTTGGCTAAAAAGACAGACTTTTTTTGCTTTGTTTATCGGAAAAATTTGGATTATAACTGCCCATTTTGTAAACAGCTATTTCCATTTCCACGTCTGTGGTATATTGTCCTGCCGATAGGGCACCAGAACCACAAATTCGGTGACTCTGCTTCTGAACTTTCTTATTTAACCCTCGTTTTAAGTGCCACAAAGAAGAAACCAGGACTTTTTCCCTGATATTCCTTATTTTGGATCCAATTTGCAACTGACCATAGTGTCGAGTTCTCAAATTTGCTGTGAAACTGGAGGATCTGTCTATAGCTATATCTGTACAGCAGGCACGAAGAAGTTTCAAATAGTTCCTCTCGCGTCGTAAAACGCTAAATACTTTCAATGTCTGTTACCATGTTTTTTTGCTTGTTTATTTAACAGTAAATGCCATCTTTAAATATATATGCAGCAAAACCTCTCTAAGGCGATCGCTCTTCGATTCTGCGAAAAAGCGGTCACTCAGCGAGGTGGTCTATGAATGGAAGTAAATTTAGCACTGAGGGATAAAATCTGTTTCTAGAAAAAGGGTCGTTAAGGGAGGTTTACTATATGTATCTTTTTCAATGCTTTTGGGTAATTGGGATATTTTGTGCTTCACAAAGGAGGTATGCTTGAGCCACCTCTGCTTACAGTATGTCATGTATCTAAGTATTTCTTGTATGGGCTATTTTTATTATTTTCCATGTCTTACGTAAGCATGTATCAGACTCCCCCCACCCTCTTGTCAGCAAAAATAAGCAAATTTCAACCCCCCCCCATCCCACTAAAAATGCTTGCATAATATTTGAAAGGCCCCTAAGTTAAATGACTGATTTTACCAATTCATTTTAGTTAAGCAGCTAATTAATCCTGATTAATTGATTCACTGCAGCTAAATAAGTGGAATTATTAATTCATCCAAGCTGAATGATAAATTGAACTTGCCCCTTCATTTTAGTTAAACAACTAAAGAACACAAAACACACTAAAGAAAAACTACTTTATTCTTAAGAACTAAAGTGTGGAAAAATGTGAAATTAAAATGACAGAAGTTCCCATTTGTCATTAACACAATTGATGGAGGATGTCATAAGTGAATGCCAATAAGTGGTACACAAACAATTTCTAAACACAAAGGAGTTTCACATGACATAAAAGCAACGATGCTTTTGTTTATGAACTTTACGTAGTTGTTCGTGTTCGTCAGTAAAATCGCACCTCAATCGGGCGTCCGTCAAATCTTACACCATTCATGAGATCTTTAACAAAGGTTAAGGCAAACACAAAAACTTCGTAAACTGGAAGAAAATAGAAGCTTAAATCAAATATGTTGAAAGTGATAATGTTAATATAGGGTTCATACACACTTCTTTACATGAAATTTAAGGACCGGAAATAAAAAAAATAATGAAATTCCCCATCAGCAAATGGAAATCGGATGAATTAGAGGTAATAACAGACAGTTATTTTGACACTGGCGTAAGGTTCAAAAACACGACGTTTCGGGAGCCAACTGCTCCCTTTGTCAAGTGAAGGCAGAATGAAGAGTTCGTGAAAGTCCTAAGCTTATATACCCGCATGTTGGGAATCCCCATCTGACGTCATCTGGTGTGGGATAGTTTTGAATGGGGAAACCTCTGTTCTCGTAGTGGTTTCGCTTATACTCTGTTCTCAACCTCTCAAGTGACCACCACAAACTCCAGAACGAGTAGTTGCTTCTTCTCTTTCAGCTTCAACCAAAACACGGGAGAAGGTTTCAGAGTCGAGAGCAGTTTCCAGACTAGGTTCAAAAGATACCAACATCAGGCGCGTACGATTAATCATGTTATGACAATGACCAATCCGTGCAGACAAAAACTTTGAACTTGCATTCTTTACAGCGCTATTCCCTTCAGTCGTAAAGACAAGGCCTTGGGCACCAATTTCTCTGATTTACCACAGTGATTGAAAGTCATATGTTCTTTGAAGCGGACAACCCTACATCTCCCTTTGATGCATTTCCTAAAGGAAATACATCAAGGTCCTTAGGAAGAAAGTCCCTAAGAATAAACATAATTATGAAACAAGAAGGGTTGAGAATTAAAAGCAATTCCATGAAAGTGACCAAGCTTTAAACAAAATAATATAAATCAAAGTTGATAATTAAAGGTGGTGGGTTTCAAGTTCATAATAAATTCGCCATCCATTTCTCTGATTATTGTCCAACATAAATAAAACATGCAGCCTTCTTAGATTATAGCTAACTTAATGCAACCTTTCAATGTGAGGTTTTCTCACCCCTGGTTATGCTATCTTGACCAGGGTTCCCCACACCTGGTCAAGATAGCATAATGAACTTACAGTACGTCTTTATAAATTTTATAACATTGCCATATCAGACGATCTCGGCGCATTACTCCCTGGGTGGGATTTTCAATATTAAAAATAAAACTATGCTTAAAGGATACTGACAGCACGTTGCGCATCTTGAACGGAGCTGAAACGAAGCAAAGCTGTGTCTCTTCCTTTCATTTCAGCAAATCTCACATCACCTAAAAATAGAATCTAATCATGTATATCGTTTCTTTTTTTTCATCTCCACATGCATAATATTGACATATATAATATGTATTTTAATTTTCGAACTTAGAATATTATAAAGAACCTACCAACATCTCGGAATCTCTCTTTGAATACTTGCCAAGAAAAATTGCTAGGAAGCTGAAAATATGAAGGAAAACGTAAGTTTTACAAAAGTACAAACTTAAAACAGTGAGATTTGTCTACGACGGTAAGGGTCCTCACTTACATTGGGTGAGAAAAAAAAATTCCTGAGCCATAGACGTACACACAAAGTTCGTAAGAAGAGATTATAAGCTCAATGGGGGGGGGGTATAGAACTACAACTCATATATTCCTATGTTAAATATACAGAATTTTATTGCAATGGAAGTGGGTCACAACTACCATCAACCCACCCTGCGTATGCCAATGCCCTGAGCGAACACAGGCAACTTTCAACTAAACTTCAGCCAACAGAACATGATTTCACGTTCACAAGAAATTTAGCTATTCAAAACAGAAGTTAAAATGGCTTTTCCCCCTGATCTTTCCACGTTTGACCAAAGAATCTTGTTTTCCCCTGGCCCTTAGGAGTGATTTCGAATTCCCTGACAATACCAGGTTCTTAAGGTTCCGTGGAAACCCCGATAACTCTAGGGCAGTGGTTCCCAACCCGGGGGGGTCCTGACCTGCAAGTGGGTCATAAACAGGTTTCTGGGGGAGGGAGGGGTCACCGCAACTATTTTTATAAAGAATTTCATACCAAATGTTTCCAACGCTTTTATATTTCAACATGGATACACACATTGCAATATTCTACTAATCGTTGTTAACTTTATAATATAATTTTATATTTAATGTGCTTTCTTTACTCTTAACTCTTTTATTATGCAAATGTGGTGGCAGTGGATGGGGAGGGGACACAGATCTTTTAGTTACTACAAAAAGGGGTTGCGGATTACTTGGCTACTATAAAAGTGGGTCGCAGCTTGAAAGGAGTTTGGGAACCACTGCTCTACGGACTGGAAAAATACATCGTTATAGACAAAGTTGAACTTGGTTGTAGGGACAGCAGAAAATACCCTTACAGACATATTTATTCTAAGCAACATCATGAGATATACAGATTTCACTGCATGTTCAAGGCAGCTGTTCTGCTTTCCAAATTGAAGTCTATTTCACACCACTAAAAAATCAGTCGCTTAGGACGCCAACTGAATTTCATACTTTAAAGTATGTTGTTTGTACTTTTGTTTGTCTAAGACAAAACTATCATTAAATTATATTTTTGTTTGTTCGTTTGAGTTTTATGTTGTAAAAGAAGCAAGAGTCATTCTACACTGGGACCTACAATTTTCCAATGAATACAAACATCTTCAGGCCTTGGAAATCAGTCTCCGGACTACAATGAACAGGTTTTTTTTTTTTTTTTATTTAAAATACCTGCACAAGCTGTGGGTTAAACCAGGAATATTCACACAATAGGCAACCGTGTTACCACTGCTGAAACACCAATGAGGCCCAATCTGTACTTTTAAGTCCCAAAACGTGTTCCATTTAAGTCACTGAGACCAATTACCGATGCCTCACAATCAGGTTTTTGGGGAATGAAAGCCAATCCACTGGGCATCATGGCCGATTTACAATGACACCGAAAGAACACTGTATTCACAATATACATTCCAATTTGAATCTGTAATCAGTGAACTCGAAACCCTATTTGCACATGCACAATGGCAGCGGCATAATGTATTTTAACAACTTTCCCTACTTCTAAAATCTTTACATTTTCTTTGCAGCTTTTAAAAATGTTCTTTGCAATGAGTTCAAGACACTAACTGGTAAATAAATATGACTGAATTCTTCCAGCTGTGACAATTACACACCACTTTCAACGTGTCACAGAAGCTAAAACTGCACCAATCAGCAAGATATCTGGATATTAAATTTGGTATTTTAAAATCGTGATACGCCACCAGAGATGGGGCGACCAGCTGAATGTTGTCCCAATACCACCATGAATGTATGAACCCGTAAAGCTTATAGACAGAGCCTAATTTTAAATTCAATGAATCTGCCAAAGAAAAGACCTTTAAATCGATAATAAAAAAACAGATCCTGAGAATTATAAAAAAGATGGTCGCCACTCAGTGTGGTTGCAAATATTTTACTGTCAATTTAATATTTATGAGAAAAAACCCACTCTCTTCAAAAATTGTGAGTTATATTCAAGTTCCAACATTTTGTGTATAAAACAATCCCAATTCATTAATCTAACTCCATTATTGTTATATTGTTATTAAGTTCATGCCTGCTCCAGAGAAACGAGGGTGGTAAAACCGGTCGGTTGAATTCTTGTAGGGTAAGGAGAGAAAGGGTCGTTTTGTGCCAAGCTTTATTTCCCTATGAACTACGATAGTGTGTCGTTTGTTTAAATTTTTGCTTTTCAAAACTGCTCGACAGCCTATCTGGCAATGGTAAGGACACGATTAGCAACTGCTCTCTACTACACCTTCTGAAACACGATATGGGTTTGAACCAACCGTAAGTTTACTAGAGGTCAAACTGTTTGGTCAATTCGAAGATTACGATGATAGCCATTAATACATGCAACGATAAGGAAATTACTTGATTCGAACCATCACTTACGGTAGAGCAAATTTTCAGAATGTGTGGTCTCCGAAAAAAGGTCGGAAGGAATTACAAACTGATTCATTATGGATATGAAAAAAAAAAAGACAACATTTAATCAAAATAACTAGCACGTTTGAAATGCAGGAAAGACTTCAAACACTGTGTTAGCAATGACTCCTTCGAACTGAAAACCTTACACTTGCATTCACGCAAACAACATACTAATAAACTTCTGTTAAACTAACACACATAGCTTAAACAATTTATATTTCAGACGTATCACTGTGATATAAAAATGGAATAAAACCCATCACAATCCTTTCATTCTCAAGATTTGTCTGAACCTTTCGAGAGTAATCTTAACTACCATAATATCAGATAACAACATACATTTAGTCGATGTTTAAAATCAACAAACGTAAGTGTGTGTAGCTCAAGCCTGGGAAGTGCAATACTATCTAACTCTGTAATATATGAGAAACATCTCTATTACACCAAATTTAGAAAATAATTTCCTTCTTTAATCTGATGTTAAACAGAGAAAAATTGTTTATGGTTTTACGGCTTAAGGACTACAGTGGTCATGCTGTGCAGGACCAACTGTTTTCCGAGGAATCCAAACCTCTGGACCTATAATTTTCCGAGAAATCCGACCTCTTATAACTAGTTTTTCGAGGAATCTAAAAGGCCTAGGGAACCAAACCCCGGACTACAGTGAGCAGTGCAATCTTTATGAGATCTCTGAGTAAGCATTCTTTGTACCGTTGGGAGTCGAACCCGAGTTAACGACACACTAGGCAAATTGGTAACCGTACTGCACCATGACAGAGCCCAGAGAAAAGTAGTATCCGCAATTTAAAGGGAAGATTACAATCAACTCAGTTTCACAGCCCAAAAAAAAAAAACACTAACAGAACCTTTTGTTCACAGATGGGCATTTTCTAAGACTGAATAATGGTTTATGAGACAGAACTTTTAATTTTCTTTCCTGTGTTGAAAATTTTGTAAGCAAAAGTTCTTTTCCACCTTTCACTTTTTTCTTACTTCAGACTGCCTCACCATACAGTTTTGGCTTTGCCAGTATTCACATATACTACATCCCACAACTTTCTTTCCTCCCAGCATTCCAACACTCCATTTTCAGCTTGATGTTTAATCTCTATTCCACTGCCTTGACCCTCCAAATCCTTGTTCTCCGTGTTCCTCCTGTCCATTAGAAAGCCCTTAACCTGAAAAGCCCTTTTCCTGTTCATTAGAAAGCCCTTAACCTGAAAGTGTCAGCCCATTTCCCTTTCTTCTCTAATTTCAAAGTTTGCTTGTCTCTTTCAACCTCTACTTAATTTTTGTTTTCAAAACATTCCCACTCCACTCTTCTTTCTTTCTCTTACATCCCTTTAGTCTTCTTTTTTTTTTCTTTTTGTGTGCGTGTGTGTGTGTCCAACTTTTAAGCTCTTATAAATAAGTTTTGACAAATTTCTCTGTGACAGTACTAGGTAGAAATATATGACAAAGTTGCAGACATCCTTTAGTTATCTCTCTACTTCAGTGGTTGCATGACAAACTTGCATTTTATTTGGGAGTAACAGCAGTTTACCTATGATAGTGTGTAAAGCTGAAGTCATGTTTTTCACTTTATACAAATTACCTCCTAAAAGCTTCCATGTTGTCAAAATGTGACCCCTTTGAAGCTATTTTTTTCTTTTGAAAAAAAAATATAATTACATTTATCTCTTTCCTTAACGAAATTGTTGCAATACAGAAATATTTCCATGTAAAACATGTTATCTTACACCTTCAAAGTGACTACTACACTATCTTGCTGGCAAGATATTAATGCCACATAAATAAAGAGCATAACAATTCAATTGACACTTTCAAAACACCTAAATGCATTGACCCACTTAAACCAATCACTCCACATAGCATACACATACTCAAACCATTGGCAACACAAAGACATCAGCATAAATTTCACCAGTGTTCTCACAATAGCAATATAAAGGATAAAAACAAAAGGAATGCAACGTTTTTCGACATTACTCTCCCACTAAAAAATAATAGTTTCACAATGACATACATTTCCCACTACAACTGTGTCCGAAACATTACTGGAAAAGGCATCATGACCACGGTCAAAACTATCTCTAAAGCCGGAGCCACGTGAAGGAGTCGACGGTGAAAGCGGAAAACTGCCACCGCGGCCCGCATTATCCATAGAACTTGGCATGACGGAGGACATCATTCCAGATGATGACATCATACCCATACCACCACCAGACATTGAAGAGCCGCCGAGACTGGATCCAACCATGCCCATCCCCATGGACGAAGAGCCCATCATATTTCTGTCGCTGGTCATGGCATTACTCATACCCAGCGATGATCCAGATGACATTCCCATGGAATTTGACACCATTCCTAAATTACTTGAACTGACACCCATTCCACCGGACACCGCATTGCCCATATTGCCTAAAAGGGACGAAACAAATTATGTCACACAGTCATAGATACACAGTGAACGTACCATATTACTACTGATTTAGCACCAGTACATATAGTCAACATACAAGTCCCACATTTCTTCAAAATCTGCAGCAATTTAGAGAGTCACATATGCTCCATCGCAGTGTAGAATTTCAAGAAACAGGGCTTCAGAGGCAAAAGGTTTGGTTTATTCATTTGACGTTGAAAAGCATTTGTGGTCTAGGGTGGATCTAAGCCCAAAGTGCTCCAAATCCCACGTATAAAGGATTGTTTTTATGGCACTAGGACCGCACAGGTCATGCTGTGACGGGACCCATGGTTTTCTAAACAATTTCAACCTTTGTTGTCAAGGGAGCTAAATCCCATGCTTCATAAGGCGGGAAAACGGCACACATTCTACAATGCCATTTAAAGTCAAACCTTGGTTAATGGCGAAGTTGACAAACACCATTGTGGTGCAGTGGACACAAACTTTTTCCGAGGAATCCAAGCCTCTTGGCTTAGGAAACTAACCCCTCGACTATAGTAAGCAGTCAATAAGCAGTTTAACTTACATTTTTTTTTTTGGTGCCGTTGGAAGTCAATTTCTAATTTACAGTATGCGAGGCAGGCATGTTACCACCACCAAGCCCAAGGGTTGCTCAATTTACTCCTCGAGACTGTAAAACAGGTCTTCCGAGACATAATCAGCCGACCACAATAAATTTACTTATGTACCGAACAGTCAAACGTAAGGTTTAATTGCCAATTCTTCATCCTAGAATCACGAATCAAACGCATTATAATTGAAATCCAGCTTGTTAAGCTTAAAACCGGTACCGAAATCGCAAAATTATAAAAAAATTCCCACGTGTGAAGAACATGTTTCTCTCCTGGTTTTTTTTTTTACAAAATTTGTAGTGATACACAATTGTGTTTTACGATGGAAAGCAAGTTAAGATCAAGCTGTACAAGGATATACAGTTTCCCGAAGGGTTTTACTGTCTGGGAAACTAAACAGGAACTAGTAAAAAAATGCCTCACAGGCAATGAGGTTCGAATTTGCAGTTTCTGCATGGCAACCAAATGTATTACTTCTACACTACCATAGAGCTAAAATTCAAAGTAAAACCCCTTACACAAGACCATTTGTTGACTAATGATGTGCTAACACAAGATATGACAAAAGGAAAAAACAAGTGATCACTAATCCAACTTCTCAGTTCATGAAAAAGGGTTTTCAAAGAAATCTTTATTCTAAAGAACCACGTCACACATTGATACTGACAGCCTAAAGCTGTTTCCACGTTTTTTAAAGAAAACACCCATTTGCAAGTTAATGAAAACAAGGAGATTGTACAACATCATTATTCCAAAGTGTTTACGATTCTGTGTTACAGAGGTCTCCCTTCAGTTTGCCAAAGGCCTATTAAACACTACTATTGGCAAAATCGAAAGAGTAATGCCAAACATGCAAAAAAAAAAAAAAAACCACCACAATCGCTGCTGAAAATATTCTGAAACCCCAAAAGCACATTTCTTTTTCCGAACAATATACACATGAAATCAAACCAATAGATAATAATACCAAAGTTTCAAATACCATACTAACTTTTCCAATCACCATATTAAAAACCTAACATTAACAGATTATCTGTTAGGTGTGACATACTGTTTTAATGACCATTCCTTTGGGTGCAGATAATTTATGCACTTTATCAAGCACTGACTGGGATGCACCACTTTTCACATGAACATTTACTTCACCTAGCGCGGGGGGAGTCAAGAATGGATGCACATTTCAAATGCACGGCAATGTGAAATCTTCTACCATAACAGTGGTAAACCAAAATTGATTTTTCAATGCATCAGATCATTAGTGGACAAACATCGCTATAATTCGTCCGTTGAAAGAAAATGTGCATTATGGTGAAAGTACGTGATGTTCCCCCTGCACGAAGACACGAACGCAAGATGTACTCAGGACTGCCGCTAACGGCGGTAGACCCCAACCCCCATCAAAGGTTGTTATAGTTCGTTATCTGTTTGGAGTAGTCACAAGGGCGACTGCATTTTATGATACAAGGACAATTACAGCCATGCTGTGTGAAAATCTCGTTTTCCATTACATGAAACCCTGGAATAATAATCGGTGGAAAACAGTCAAAATGCCCAGCATCATCAGGATTCAGCCTTTCATACTCGGGAATCAGGCTTCGGATGATCAGGAAAAGGAACAAGGCTGAATGGTATGCACGCTACGACCAAAACAGGAATGTCTGGCCATTCCGCACAATGAGACAAACATGGTAAAAGCAAGAAGCTACTTACCTTCAAAATAAGGAAACTTTCAATGACAAATATGCTTAAAAAATTAACTTAAGAAAAATATATAATACAGAAAACATGGCTACATAGATCAGTTAACACATATTTCCAATCAAACACAATCGTTTTATAATTTTTTAGATTTTTCTATATAAAATTATACCTAGTCAGATTTTTATTTATTATAACACTGGTCAGAATACAAAAGAAAGCAAAGAAAATAGAAAGGGAAATAAAACAGAAAAGTAAATTGGAAATAATAGAAAAGGTAACGAGGGACGAAAATAAATTAGAAAAAGTTACGGGAAAATGAAGAAAACAGAAAAAGGTTAAAAAGAAAAGTAGAAACAGAAAAAGTGATAAGAAAAACTTACCAACAGCATAAGAAAAATATCACACCATTTCAAGAACTGTTCTTATCAAGCAAAGTGTCGAGGAAATGAGTGTCCTGTATTTATACCCCCCCTCCGCAGTTCTGGGTTTTTCCCAGCGAAGTCCCATTGCCCTTTTTATCACCGTTCCACCCCTCACTTATTTATGTATATAAAATTAGTTGCGATAGTAAAAGTGAAGAGTACATAAGAATTTGATCATAGTCATCTGTTAGTATATTTCAGAAGGTGACATGCAACCACAATTCACATTTTTATGTTCCGTTGTTTATGCATTATGGTACAAAGACAGCTAAGATCATTCCGTACCAGGGCCTACAGTTTTCCAAAAAACCGAAACCTCTACCACCTGGAAAATGACCCCCACCCCCGAATGCAGATTCATGGGGGGGGGAGGGGAAGTGAAAGTCAAACTAAGACTTGCAGCAGAGTGGACAAGTCCATTACCTCTGTGTTACCACGCAGCATTTTTGCCATTCCATGTCTTCATGATGGATCATCCGAGATAGGCCTGACATCTTAATGAAGTTCCTAACCATGATACATTAGAACACAGTGGAACTTCATGAAAACCGAAACTAATAAGCTCAAAGGTCATAACTATCAAGCGGCAAAAGTGCTATTAAAAAATTTAATAAGTGTGCAAGTTCTATTTCGGAGGAAATTGATCCATAAACACCAATCCAAAATACAGTGTAACCTCGGTAACTCTCAAACTGACAAGGTGATTCTCACTCCGTTTGAACACCAATAACTTGAAAAGTAGGTAACTAAAAAAACTAAAGTAAAAACTCTTTCCCTTGTATTCAGAGTCATCGAAGTTCCACTGTATTTACACTGACTATATATTGTTAAGTAATTAATGAAGAAACTACTAATTAACTTCTAGTTGAAAGCTTAAAACACATACCTATGCCAATACCAAAATTTCCAACGCCATTGGACACACCAGAATTTCCTAGTGAGTAAAACTCGTTAAAAGATGTAGCTCAAACGTCAAGAAAGTGTTCTACATATTAAATCACTAAGAAAAAGTACACACATCCATTATTTAAAAGCAACACAAATACTTATTTTAAAACCTCCATTCACAAAAAAGTTCGGTGAATGACTTTCGCACACTGGTAAAAGTTGATATGTGCAGTAAAATGTGCATGCAGTGTATGTGTGTTGTTGTTTAGACAAGCAGTGTTTCGTTCGGACATTTTATTTTCTTATACGTAAGTTGGAAGTGCAGCATAATAACGCAGGGTTCGAAATTAACTTTTTAAATCAGGTGCACCAAATACTAGTTAGGTGCACAACTAGCAGAATAAAAATTAAACCTCAACATTAAAAATGGGTAAAATGTAAGTGTAGCAACTATATTTAAGCATGTAAGCTAAAAAAGTGCAACTTTTCAAAATAATTGAACATTCGTATGTAATAAAAAAAAATTCAAAGCAAATGCAGATACATTGAGAAAATTATATAAAATTATTCCGTAGTTCACTATTCTTGAAAAATAAAAGTAAGTAGCCATAGTTTTGAATAGTTAGGTGCACGCAGTGCACCCAAATTAAAAATTTACGTGCACGGATAAAATTTCATGTGCACAGTGCACCCACTAATTTTGAACCCTGGCATAGTGTAGTGGCTTTGTAAAAACAAAAACATAGGTCAACGTGTCAATATGCGATTTTGTTTTAAACTCGTAATGTTAGCTAAAGATTGTCATCAAATGCTTTTAGCGGTGTATGGACAAGATATTGTATCTTTAAAGTGTGTGTACGAATGGTATCGATGGTTTCGTGAAGGCCCTGACAACGTGAAAGATCTCCAATGCAGTAGAAGACCCGCCACTTAGAGCGATGAGAATCACATTCAAAAATTGAAGGACTTATCAGTCGAAGACTGTCGCCAGACAATAAGAATGTTAGTGTTGGCACAGCATTTGCAATTTTGACTGAGAAACTGGGTAAACGTAAACTTTGCTCGTGTTTAGTGCCTCACCATTTGCATGCAGAACAAAAACAAGGATGTTTAGATGCATGCGGGGAATTCATTGACATTGCAGATAATGACCCCACTTTCCGTAATCGTATTGTTACCCGCGATGAGAGTTGGTGCGTCAGGTACGACCCCGAATCAAAGAGGTAGAGTATGGAGTGGCGGGGAATGGACTTGCCAAAGTCGAAAAAAGTCAAAAGTGAAAAACCTTGCATAAAGACAATGTTCATTCGTTTTTTTGATGCTGCAGTCATAATTCATAAGGAATTTTTGCCTGAAGGAAGCACATTGAATAGGCCTAAGTACGTTGAAATTTGGGATCGCCTCATGAAACAGATACGAGTGAGGCCTCAGTATGTAATAAAGGGTTTATGGTTTCTACTCCACGACAACGCGCAACCACGTACGGCCATCATTATACACCAGTTTCTAGCCAAAAAGGGAGATTGCATCACTTGTTCATCCCCCCCTACTCTCCTGATCTGTCACCCAAAAGATTACTTCCTGTTTCTGTTACTGAAGAGAGCCAAAGGACAAAGATTTTCGACGATTGAGAAGATTCCGAACTGAAGTGCATCCCAAAAGATGCCTTCTCGCGTAGTTTCAGTGTCTTATACACACGTTGTCATACGTGCATAACATCAGATGGTGATTACTTTGACGGACAATAAGCCTTGTTTGCCGATATGTATGAATACCTTTCACACATTATATGTTTCACCGAACCTTTTGAACAGAGGATGTATTTATAAACCTATTCAAAAACCTGCGTGATACACAATGCATTATTTTTTAATCTTACATCTACTATCTATATATGAATGATAAATATTATTGTACCTAGAGACGAATTATGACTTTGGGAGATGGGGGAAGCATTAACAAGCTTTCTAACATTATGTTTCATTTCGTGCTGAATCGCCACCACTGAAATGTCCTGTACTAAACTGTCGTAGATTCCACCCGAACTGTGACACGACCAAGTTTAAGGAGAGTCTAAGTCAGCCCAGCAAGTAATGGACATAGCCACTGAATGACTGAAGCTCCAGAGACATTAATATATAGTGAATTATTAAAAAAGAATGCAGATATACCGAACACACGGTCAAAGGATTTTTTAACAGTGAGGTTAAATAAAAGAAAACCACTTACTGTTAAATTGCATGGGTTGTCCATTAGCTCCCAAGCCTTTCCCAATACCATGCAAGCCAGCTAAAAAATAAGTAACTAGGTTTAATAGTGCCCTTTGAAAATGGCATTTCTATGGAATTTTTCCTATGCACACACTTCATCCACGCACCATGTAATTATTTAACTAATACATATACTTTTTTTTTATTTACTTTTAATGGCCATGGGTTATATTTTACACAGAAGCATATGTATTTTGCAATATGTATATACACACACACATATGCATATATATAGTCAATTCACGATGGATTACACTGAATGACAGTTTTGGTTTTTTTTTCAATTGCAAAAACTTTGTTTGCTAAATCATGCAATATTTGTTATACTAATTTCCAAATCTGATTTCAAGATGTTGCTATCGGGCATAGTTTTTTAGCAATTTGATCTTACTCTTTTGTAACATACCTCCATCTCTCACATACACATTTGTGCTGAAAGAGAAGTGTTTTATTACTTTAAAATGCTGTGTTAGATATTCTTCCATATTTTGGCTGTACAACATCCCTTTTCAAAGTCCAATAATAGTCAGCTAACATTTTAGAACTCCATTTTCCTTTGTGATGGTTCTCCATAGTACTTGCACCTTGATGAAAACGTTCTCCGTGCTCATCACTAACAGCTCCCAAATTTTTTTGGGGGGAAATCTGTGAATAGTGGAAATGCAATTTAAGGAACATATTGCATCCCATGGTATTATAATTTCTTAGAAGTTGACTAACAAGTTATTTATAATTTGATGCCCTCCTGTTACCTAAAAAACTAACTACCACTTCTTTAAAAGATTTCCATGCAAAGCCTTCAGTTTTATTCAAACCGTCTTTAAATACAGGATCCGTCATAAGTTCCGTAGTTCATGGGCCAATAAAAATGCCCTGTTTGATTTTAGCTTCAGTTATTTTGGGGAACTTATTCTTCAAAAAACGAAAGCCTTCTTTATCCATTGCCTTTATAAAAAATTTTATGAAGCCAAACATAAATCGTAGCAGTACTAATGGCTCAGCAATATCATTTTTATCACCTGGAATTAAGGCCATTCTTTTAGGCCATTTCTCTTTCATGTAATGAGACTTTTTGTACCTACCATTCCATTTTCATAGAAAGAAGCAATATTTCGTATATTGCTGCTTTTTCAATTCTAGTGCTTTATTCCAAGTTGAAGACCAAGGAGTATAGCTATAACCTTAAGATCTCCACAAATATGCCATAATTGTATTTTGTGCGCTATACACTGAAGTAATTGTTTTGTATTTGCACATGTTTCTTTCACATATCTAGAATACGCAATGAGTACGGATGGGTTAAGATTACTGTTACGAAGGAAGACAGCTTTTAAGCTTCTTTTCGAGTCTATGAAAAGTCTCCGTTCTTCTGATTCATGTTTGCAGCCTATAGATTCAAAAAGTATGTCTATATCATTACAAAACATAAGATCACCGCACTTAGAAAAAAACTGGTTCAAATTCATGTTGTCGTCGACGAAAAGTGCATATTTTTTTTTACTCGTATGCAAAAAATTCCATCCCTCCAATCTTGTTGTGGCTCCAGAACGTCTGCATATGAGGCACTATTCTGACTGCACACTGATATAACCTCTGGGAGTCACAGGCCATTTCCTTTCATTTAAAGGTTAATTGTTCATTTAACTGTTTAGATGCCAATGTTCCCATTTGGGAACATCAATCTTCAAAAAAATTGCTAAAAATTCCAATTTTAGAATAACATAATAAAAATTGGTTTGAGCAAAGCTGAATAATTTCAAGATTTTTCTGAGTCATTTAAACTTTTATAAATTAATTTATTTCGATTTTAAAACTTTTTTAGCTTTTCACCTTGGTTGGTAATACAAAAAAAGAAGTTGCAGAATTTAATTTTTGCAAAATTTTTGCACATCATGAAAATGGAAAACTCAATATTTTAAATGTCATTTTTTAAAAAAAAAAATGACACACAATTTGTTAATTATCACAATTTTTCCGATGTTCCCATTTGCGAACATTGGCCTCAGGTGTTAACTTTTTTGACACATTTTTTAAACTATTGGATTGGATTCTATTAGCTACATTAAATAGTAGAAAACGGACATATTTATATATGTTTATAATTATCTGCATTCAGGGGCGTATTTCAGTGGGAGCGGATGACCTAGTTCCCCCCTCCCCCCATGAAACTGGCAAAATTTGTAAATATAATGTAGAAAAATGGCACATTTCTAAATGTAATTTCAATGTAAGATTAGATTTTTGCTGAGTTATTATAATTATCTAATAAGCACATTAATTAATAAGCTATTTAACAATTAAATAACCAGGTAATAAGTAATGATATCAATAATTAACAATATCGAAAGAATTTGAGGCAATTCGGAATTCTTCAGAAAGGACTGAGTATTGATGAGTCTATGATACTGTATTATGGCCATCATACATGCAAAATGTTGGTTTGCGATAAACCTGTTAGATTTGGTTTCAAAATATAGATGCTTTGTTGTTCTTCTGGATATACATATTCAATGGTAATTTACTGTGGGAAAAGGAGTCATGATGTGCCATTGCCTTTAGGTGAAAATGCTGTAATGTATTTACTTTCTGCTGTTGAAAATCCTGGAAAACATGAGTTCTACTTTGATAACTTTTTCACGTCCTACAATTTGCTTGAAAAATTGGTAGATTCTGGAATGAAGGCCACCAGAACAATTCGTAAAAACTGTACCAAGTGGCAGGGGCGGATTGGGTTTTCTCAAAGGGGAACACATTTTGGATTATCAGAGGGTGCACTGGGCCAGTGGCCCAATCCGCCCCTGCCAAGCGGTGTCCTTTGCAAGATGAGAAAGCATTAACAAAAAAAGAACGTGGGGCAATGGATTATCGCTGTGACAGTGTTATATACATTTGCCGCTGGAATGATACTGCAGTAGTGACTGTTGCCTCAAACCATCAAACTCATAACCCCCTTTCAACAGCTAAACGTTACTCAAAAGCTAAAAAAAAAGAAAAAAAGATTGATATTATCCAGCCTGGTCTTATAAAGCAATGCAATGAAGGAATGGGAGGAGTTTATGTATTAGATAAACACCTTTCCTCTTATAGATCTCAGACGAGGAGCAAAAATTGGTATTAGAATCTATTTGTCAATGCTCTGAACATGGCTGTTGCAGCATCTTGGCAACTTCATAGAGACATATATTCCGTTCACGGAAAATTGGCAGCCAATCCCGTTAGCAGACGGCTTGTTTCATTGCAGTAGAGCAGTGGTTCCTAGCTGGTGGTCCGCGAGACGGGTCATTATTTAAAAAGAAATAATAATTAATAAAAACACTTATAAAAATTATTATTAAATATTAAAATTAAATATAATAATAATATTGATAGTATATTTGTAGTATTTTACAATCTGATGGAACTTCAGAAAACGGTTCGTATTAAAAGTAATTCGTCTTAACGACGTTCGACTGTATTATCATTAGATTTTTTTTCTGTTTATTATTTCTTTTCTTCCAAAGAACGATTTCACCCCCCCAAAAGATTCTGTTCCCTTTTTTTTTATTAAGGTCTGGCAGTCAACTCATGAGAATTTTTCAAAGGAGTCTTCAGGTACAGTGGAAGTGGAAAAATGGTCCGCGGCTTAAATTGAGTTGGGAACCACTGCAGTAGAGGGTAGAGCATCTTCCCTCTATTGCAATGAAACAAACCATCTGCTAACAGGATTGGCTGCCAATTTTCCTTGAACTGGAAATCTTTCTTTTCTCTTTATTCTTGGCACAGGACAGCTGTGGGGGATATATATGTATATGTATATATATATATATATTTATTTCATATTCAAGAACTGCGAATTATAATTAACTTAAACTAGAACAACAAGTTTCACTGAATCAATATTGGTAACTTACAGGGCAATTTCGAAGTTGGCTCATCATCCGCAAATCTGTCCTGTTAAAATGATGATAAAACATTAAAAACAAAAATTAGGTTGAATACAGCAAGTTTTCATAGAGCTAGAAGTATCACAAAGAAAAAGTACTTTAACTTAAACAAATTTTGAAGCTCCTCGTATACATCAACTGCGCGAAATGAGGTTCACATTTTATAATGCATGTACAACTAATGCCATGTTATGTCAAACAAGGGCAAATGAATTTTTTTTTAGAGATGACTGAGTCACCCCTACGCAACAGAATCTTAACGTAACCTGACAGTAAGGCATATCCCCCTCGCCCACACACTGGGAATCAGTGCGACGGTCAGAAGGCTGCCAATATCACGTTCTTAATACTCAAGACTTCTTAAGTTTTCCAAAGTGTCTGCTGTGACCAATCACACTCTAAGGCTATAAACTGGTTTCCCATCTTACCTGTGAGCAGAATCGACATAACATAGGCTTCATAGTACTTTTTCTATTCGTTTAGAGTAGTACACACATACAAATGCCTGGCATACGGGTGAGTGCATTACTTAGCAAACAAGTTAACGTCTGTACAAACAACTGCAGTGTACACCATAAAATACAACAGGGCACAATGTAATGGACAGGGGCGGCTCGAGGTTGATTTTGAACCCGGGCGGCCTGGCACAGATTGTGTTTTGGTGCCCCACCTCCGGCGAAAACGGGAGATTTTCACAGATGCACAGTGAGCCATGTAACATATAAAAGCGGCCAAAAGTCTCTGAAAGAATTTCTCTAAAATGTCTCTAAAATTTTCCCTTTTTAGAGAGATTTTCTACTGTTGGATCAATTAAAAAAATTCAACTTGACTTCAGTTTGGCGCCCTCATCCAAACGGAGCCTGGGCAGCCACCCCCAGTAATGGACATAGTGTGCTACTGTAAGACCAAGATACGTATCGTGTACATATTTTGGTCCCCTATGGACGGTTATGTTACTCGACTCGCGGCAACCACATAAAGCCCCTTTGTCCACTGAGACTTCACTACTCTCCACAATGAAGTAACTCAGTCTTTATCCCTGGAAGACTTTTCTTCCACGTTCCTTCTCATCTCGCATCCCCCATTTGTGTTCAATGACTCCCCAACCCGTCTTAAACATTACAGAATAAATGAGAACTGTTCAGTTCGGTGGGGGAGAGGGAGTTCCGATCTAGTGGTATCGAGATGAACATATATAAATAAAAGAAAATGGTTTACAAGTCCCTTTTTTTAAAAGCTACAAAACCAAAGTTTGAACTTAAAATCTGAAGGGAATAAATAACTGAAATCAAACCAAAAAAAAAAAAGAAAAAACCTCCAATTAAACCTATTAATGACAATCATAATTGCATATGGTTGAGGAGGTACATTAAACTACAATACATCTTGACAATGAATAAATTCTTACCATCCGAACATTAAGCTGGCGAGTATATAACTTCTGACCGCTGAACATAGCTATTTCATGAATTAAGTACAAATTGTAATAGTATAAGCGCATGAAACAGGCATTAAATACCCAAAACATAAATGTATTTGCAGTTTGCTGCTCCTGTAACACAAAAACGAATTGCCTAAAACGGAGGCTGTTCACGTTTTATGATAAGACAACTAAGCACATACTGCACTAGAAACTTTTTCCAATGAATTGGAACATCTGTTGAATTAGACCATGGAATTCAGATTGACAGAAAAATAGCAGTTGTAAATCTGGATTTTTTTTTTTTCCCCATATTAAACAACAAGCTTATTTCTCCATCCCTGTATATCTCTGAAACTGAGAAACCCACAGTTTTACATTGTGCTTACACATAACTATGCGTTCTAGGAATAAAACCCAGCCAAACATGATGGATAGCTATATTTATAGCCACAGAACGAAGAAACCAATAAAGTACAGCAATTACACACACTAGAGTGCAACTTTTTGTTTTAAATGCTCGAGGGGACAGCATGGTCGTAGTGACCAAACATCGTTTTTGTTTGTGGTTTCACGGCTCAAGGGCTACAATGGTCGTGCTGCGCTGGGACCTACTGTTCTCCGAGGAATCTGAACCTCTTAAGGCCTAGGGAATCAAACGCCGGACCACAGTGAGCAGTATTACCTTTAAGAGGTCTCTAAGTAAGCGTTCTTTGCACGGTTGGGAGTCGAACCCGAGTTAATAGCACACTAGGCAAATGTGCCACCGCAGGGCCCCCATACATCATAAGAATGGACATGGGATATATCAAAGCACAACAGGAAAATCACCAGGAAGGAAAGTAAGAAGATAAGTAATATAGCAAGAATAAATGAAGGAAAAAAAAGATGATTTTTTAAAACTACAAAGGATACAAATGGCTTGAACTGCCTCCAATGGATGTTCATATTCACCAATTGCATGACCTTTACTTTTGCCTTCGTTATCCAAATTTAAGTCCATTTTGACCAACTTTCCGGCAAGCTTGAAAATTTCTTCCAATTTCTTTTCTGTAACTTTGTAATCAAGCTAAAGAAAATATATATTATATATATACATACACACACACATTTTCATACTGCCTCCCCACACAATTGTATTCATGGAATGATTATCATATCTGTCAATTCTGCGTTAATTTTTACTGTATTGAACCATCTCACTGTACACAATTGTATTGAATCAACCGTAAATTGTTTAAAAATCCATATCAGACATAAATAATTTCAAGGAATTTGTTTGCTGTTGCTCCTCATAAGGTTTAAATTTAGATTGCGGGGGAATTTATGCAAGTTGGCAAGTACTACTGGCATCGAGTGCTTATACTTTCAGGCACACAAAGATAGCCAAGCTCGTGCTGTATCGCAGTGGTTCTCGATTAGTTTTCATCGCGGGCCACTTCAGTTTTTTTTCCAGTTAGAAGATACGAAAACTAAATTATCTTACACACTATATAGATATACAATATATACAACACTATATACAATAGGGGCTTATCCTCACAAATTTTCTGATTCGATGAAATAATATTGAGGTACAAGCTTTAGACCCCCACCCTAGAAAAATGTTCAGTTGTGTATTTTTTTTTTTAGTCAGACTAGTTTTTACTTTTGTGAGTCAGATCTGACACGTGGGACACCTAAGAATCTGCTGTATAAGGACATCCAGTTTCCAGAGAAATCAAACTCTTAGAAAAAAATAAAAACCACGAGCAATCGCTACCATTCAATTCAAATCAAGCTCGGCATAATAGATGAAAGCATTTTTACTTCACACCATCTTAGGACTTGACATCAAGTGTGTTTCATGTTCCAATGTTTAGAACTATGGAGGAGAAGGGACCCATGATGCGCTTTCCAGTCAATAAAATTCTAGCTAGCAGGTGATGAGGCACAAAACATGACATCCCCCGCAACTACGCGCCATGAAGGGTCCCAGTTATCAAAGATGATTAAAGTGTACCTGGATCAAACTTGAGCTATGACAGTACCACCTTCTTTAAAAAAAAAGCTTGTTTGAATTAAAGCGGGGGTTTCACAAAATATTAGACATCCTGATTCCCATGTAAAATGTAAGTTACAAAAAACAGGCTCAAATGACTGTGTATGAACTAGTTGGCAATTGTGTTAACCCTGAGAAGGGTAATAATATCTTACAAACACAAAGTTCAAAACTACACATGGGCATATTCAAGACTGACAAGAGTGGGGGTAGAAGGTGTTCAGATGAAGTCCAGGAGCTCGAGCTAGCAAGGACCTATGCTGTGGAGAAGGCATGGCTCAGCCAGACCAGTTTTGCTAGTGAGGAGGGCAGGAAAAATTGTTCTCTAAATCCAGATTAATAAGATTTTGTACACTTTTAATGTACAGTTTTTTAATTATTCTTCATTAGCCTGTCTCGATTATTGAAAAACAAAAATAGCCTACGTCAATTTCTTGTCAGCAGTGATTTTGTATAATAGCTAAGTAATAAGTACAAAAAAAAATGTATCTTTATTTCGTACTTTTTATTCATTTGGGTTCAACCCCTCACCTAAAAAGAAAAAAATATCTATGCCACTGCCCAGGGAAGGATTCATGGGGGCCCACCTTGGTTCTCTGTGCCCCTGGGCATACTGTTTTGAATGAAAATGTCATAACTGTTTTTTTAGGAAATTTTTCCTTGTTAAATTTCACCTTTGTTAATAGAAAGATTATAATGATACCTTGGATAACAGACTTTTTCATGAACTTTTATGCAAGCACAATTGAACAAAAAAATTTCTTAAGTCACCTAACAATCTGTTACTCACCGACTATAAAAATTGTAACTTAAGAAATATATTTACATTGGAAATGAATATTTTTGTTGTCAATGGTCCTGAAATGGCAAGGGACTTCAGAAATTCTGGATTCAGTCCGTATATGTTGTAGGAGGGTTCTCGGAAGTCACCACTTCCTCCAAAGCCCATTCCACGATCTCTTCCGCGTTCTCGTTCCATTCCCCTTGAAGCAGGTCTAGCTCTTCCTTTCTCCGGCTCCGAATCCTAAAAACAAATACACAAACTATTATGTGCAGTGCATTTGGCACCATGCATAGCATAGCAAATACTACTTCCCACTATAAGCAGAAATCAGTGAAATCAGGAAAAAAAAGTTCAACTGTTGTGTGACTAACAACACTCACTGACTTGATTTCAATGCTTCGTCAATTTATTAACTACTATAATAAAAATACTGCATCAGTTGGTTAACTGTTAAGGTCAGATAGCCAATGAATACTTTTGGTTAAATCACTGAACTTGTCAGCTGCTCAGCACCAAAATTATATACACCAATTTGGTTAGTTGGTTGGTTGCATTCTTATGGTGCAAGGGTCACTCTGCACCAAGGTTTATACTCCAATTTTAAAATAAAAATTAAGGAGTTTTTAAGACGAATGAACAACATTTTTAAGGAGTCCATACATTCGTATTTAAAACATTTCTGAAATGCACATTCTGATGAGGGGGAGGGGTGCACAGGAGAAATCGTCCACGATTTTAGCGCTTATTACATATATTTTAAATTTAAATAACATTAAAATTAGTATATATGACTTCATTTTTCTCTAACCATAATTTATTAAAAACACATTTTTCGCCATGCATATTGAGTGCATACGTGTAAAACAAAAATATTGTTCTCCCAAATCACCCAGTCAAGTTAACTAAAACAGCTCACATTGTGTAATCAGCATGTACGTGCATACCTGCCAACATGACAATTTTTAAAAATGTGCGTGCATCATCAGCCAGTGTACGAAATACATGCAGTGTAGCATGTCCAGAACTTAAAGTGGTACTATATTTTTTTCTTATTATGTACAGGTTACTTATAAATGTAGACCACATTAAATAGAAAATAAAATCCAAGGTAATTTTCCAAAATTACAATATATTAATTAAATAATTAAAAACAGCAACATACACTTAATGCTATAAAAAAAACTATGGTAAACACCAAGACAGACATAAAAACAAAAATACCGATTCATTATGATTATTCTACTTTGTAGAGTAATTCAAAGGCCAGTCCCCCTATTAATTTTTTGGTGGGTTCAGGCAGATAAACGTCGTTTCGGGAAAGTTCCTTGTTGAAAAGGAACTAACTTTTGTCCTGTGTTGCGACTCACCAGCAGCACTAGGGGGCAACTGGAAAATTTCAAATGGCAACCCCATCGAGTAATACCTTGTTTTGAAGGTCTCGTCTTGAAAAAAATGATGACATTTACAGTATGGCGCTATGACACCCATAGCACCAACAATGTGTCCGCAAAATTAAAAATCAAACTTTATTCTCCTGGTTTTTGCTCATGTTAGTAAGGTCATAGGCAAACGACAAAAACTGTAGAAAATAGAGCAATGTGTGTTCTATAAGTGAAATTTCTAGATTTCGTGTTAGCCCAATGGGGAAAGTTTCAAGGATCGCTTAAAAATATCAATATTCTAACCCTCAAAAGCTCAAATATTTCCATGGCAATAATAGTTGTTTGAAATCACCCACGCGTCCTCACAAAAAGTATTCCTTTTTATACGAACACACTTTGAAGAAATGGCTCGTCCACTCAGTTACCGAATGGACGTCATTCTTTTTCAACGCAAGTTTCCAAGAAGATGGATTAACCATCGTAGGTTTGTGGAACAGCCATCTCGTAGCCCAGATATGACACCTTTGGATTTTTTCCTTTAGAGTTATTTGAAATCAATAGTTTATGAACTGTCACCTGAAAATATAAATGTGCTGCACCAAAGAATATGAGATGAGTACCATAAAATTACTCCACACACTTTTCAAAAAGTCAGAGAAGGCTTTGAGGTCCGGGTTTATAACTGCCAAGGAGTGCCAGGCCTTCAATTTGAGCAGCTACTTCATTAAAAGGTAACTTCTTTTCTTTCTTTTTTTATATTTCTTTTATTTTTTAATATTTTATTGTTTTCTTTTTTAATATTTTTATTTGAGTTTTTGAGGATTAAAATATTGATATTTTTAAACGATCCTTGAAACTTTTCCCATTGGGTTAACACGAAATCTGAAATTTTCGCTGATAGAACACCCACTACTTTACATTCCCAGTTTTCGGCATTTGCCTACGACCTTACTAGCGTGAGCAAAAGCCACGAGAATAAAGGTCGATTTTTAACTTTGCGGATACGTTGTTACTATGGGCGTTGTAGCGCCATACTGTAAATGTCTTTTTTTTTTTCAACGAGACCTTCAAAAGAAGGTATTACTCGATGGGGGTTGCTATTTGAAATTTTTTATTCCCCTGGAAAAGCTGGCAGTGAATGTAAGCAACACAGGGCAAAAGTTAGTTCCTCTTCAACAAGCAACTTTCCCAAAAGGACGTTTATCTGCCTGAACCCACTAAAAAATTAACAGTGGGGGGACTGACTTTTGAATCACCCCGTATATTAAGTGTTTAAAAGCAGCTGATTTAGCTATTGACAAAATTTTGTTACCAAATTTTTACTCATAGCAGTGTTCTTTTTACATATTTTTAGTTATCAAAATGCAGGGTTTTGAAAAATATTACTGTAAATCAGTTTTTGCCAGGGAAATTTTATCTGACCATATCTACAGGGTGTCCATTAAGAGGAGGCTTCACTATTTCTCTTATGTGGTATATTTCCTATACCTAACATTCCTTAAAATTTAAATTGCTTCTCAACTTAAAGTTTAAAACTTAACTATTTACACAAAGCCCAAACTTATTCTCTCTCAACATCTAATTTCTTCCAGAGTACTACTACATGCAAAAGCTTGTTGCCAAATATAAGAGAGATGTTTAATTTTAAAAAACAATCAAATCTAACTAAAAAGAAAAACCTACAAATTTCACATTTCCTTCATTATTTCACAAGTATGCAGGAATTTCTCTCAATAATGTTGTTCCAATTAATAACTATTTTATCTAACAGCAGTATTTCACAGTCCTGATAAACGCTTTCTAGACTTACACACACACTGTCTTTTTCTGCTTGATGGCTTGTCTCTTGAAAGTCACTGAGGAGAGAGAGATTATTGTAAGTTCTTGATTTTTTTAAAGATTTTTCCGGTCTTTCCACAACTTGAACAGCTAAGTATACCCATCTATGCATATTTTAATTGGTTGGTTGGACTTTTATGATGCAAGGACAGCAATGCTCATTCTGCTACGAACAAGGTCCATACATAATGACTGCGTGCACTTAAAAAAAGCAATTTATTATGATATGAATGTTTAGAGATAAGAAGTGTGAACAAACCTCTTTAACGTTAAGCAGTCTTCCACGGTAATCAAATTTGTGCATGACAGAAATGGCTTTTTGAGCCGTTTCATTGTCTTTAAATTCCACAACCCTGAAAGAAAGTCGTTAAACTCAAACATGGTCAATCAAAATCTATCTCCAAAATTGGAAAACCAAATTCAATATATACACATTATCTTTATGCCAAAGTAACTGATTACATTATCTTTCTAGTTCAAGACCACTCAAGTGATCTGAATTGGGACAACGACAATGGATATAGAGGTATGTCGACTCAAGCCCCTTCAATAATTTAAAAATAAATTGCAATTTTTATATATATTGTAATGTATAAATGTGTTTAAGTTCCCCCCCACCTCCAATAATTTTGAAAACTCTACATTACTTCCAACAGCTTAACCAATCTGAGTAGAAAAGCTTAACCAATCCAAAACATTACTGACCTCTCTTCTTCAGAGATTGAATCCTCGTTAGGGAACTACTGCAGGAATATATTTAACATGCAAAACCACAATGGTGTCAATAAAAAGTGTGATCATTAACATTTTCCAACAAAAAGAAGTATGACTATATATCGTAAACAGTTGTTAAATTGTATACATTGAATTCTTTGACTTAATATACATATAAAGATCCTAATAGAATTAGAAATGTGAGAAAACATAGCTTGCAGCGATGGACTCTCTTCAAGAAGTATGATGAAGAATATAAAATAAGATCCCTAAATGCAGAAACTAAGATCACAATTTACTGAAGCAATTCCTGTCAACACAAAACCTTCCTACCTTTTGAATGACATTTCATCAATTATTTGCTAAATTTCTCTACTTTTACAGGATTTTTTTTTTAATTCTCTACTTTAGAAAATTACAACATTGCGTTAGGAAAAACAAGGGACAAATAATTCAATTGTTCCAATTCAAGAGCCACTCCGGGGAAAAAAATCTAGAGGTTTAGAAGTGCTATATAGGAGAATGAGTCAATAAGTTCTAGAAAAGAGTTAATAATAAAAAAGCAAATAATAAGGAGTAAAAACTTTTTTATTTTTCTATATAATCACTATCCTTTTCATACATCTATCCCACCTTTTTACAAGATTGCCAAATCCCTCAGGAAAGATTTATGATTATCCCCGACATCAATTTTGGGCAAAATTTTCCACCTCCAAATTCGTAGAGCACCTTAAAGGTGCATAAACAAATAAAAGTCACATGATTGTTTGTTTGGATTTTTTTATGGCACAAGAGCATCTAGGCTATACTGTGCCAAAAAGTCACATGAAGCTAGGCCAGGACTACAGGCTGGATGTGCTAAGAGTTCCCAACCAAGTTTTCTTAATGTTTCTGTAGTACGTCCGGCCGTGTGAGGATGAGCGCTGTGATGACGAAAAATTACACCGTGTTTCAGTTTCCTGGTCTTTTACGACATATAGCTTCACGTACTAGACCTTTAAGCTGGTTAGAGTAGTACTCTGAATTTATTATACATTAATTTTTTTTTTTGGAAGAAAAAACATACATTATGACTGAGGCATAGAAACAGGTTGATAAAAGCTTTCCAGACAGAAATTGAACGTTGCCGTAATGCTGAGCGTCGCAAACACCTAGATGTCCCGATTTAAATTTATTATGCCATAAATAAAGTATAAATTTACTCATGCATTCGTTACTATAATGCATTTGTAATCTTGATAAAATTTCTTTAGGTTTTACACCTTCTTTGGTTAGAAATGTTGGCTCAATGTTTGTCAGGCCTCCTATAATCACTGCCGTTTGTTTTTATTTATTGTGCATGTGCCGTAAGTGTTAGGAAGGTGCCAATTTGTTAGAGTATTCCCAAGTGTTTACTCTATAAACGTATTCAATGATTTAAATTTACTTTTTACACATTTTTATAGATTTTTCCTAAAACTTTTTGACACATACAAGGCTTCTTAACCCATGTAATTAAGCTCTACACATCCTGATGCACATGGACATATCCATGGGACTGAAACTGATAAATCCCTACGATCCATGGTATCTTTACATAGAATCAATTTTACCGAGAATAGAATCTAAAGATCCACAGCAGGAATGACTCACAGGAACAGCTTCTCTAAGTGACTGGAAATAATAAACCATACCTTGAAAGAAATCATTGTTGATGGTCAATTAAGGAAGACATTCCTACAAAAGAATGTTTCTGCTCATCTCTATTAGAATCCAACTACGGAAGTTTAACCCTTTGACAACCGATTGTTTTAGATGATGCTGTGAAACATGAAATGCTTACAAAACCATCTGTATCACCCCAGCCTGCAACCATTATCTATCCATTGCTAGATGGTGTCTCCAAATGCTTTCTACCCATCTATCCTGAGCAATTTGTTTCCATATCACTCCAACCTGTTTTCCTATTTCATAATCCCCCCCCCCCCTCTATCTAGTTTGAGGATGTCTCCTAGGTCTTCAGTGACCTTTTGGAATCTGGTTCAAAATTCCAGCTGTTCATCATTGTTCTGTTCTATCCATATTCCCAGCCCATTGCCATTTCAGTTTTTTTTTTTTGTTGTTGTTTTTTCACTTTAACAATGATGTCCTCTTCTCCTGTTTGCTCTCTCACCCAAGTGCTTTTTGATCCTAATTATCCTGGGCACACACCTCTCCATGTTCCTTTGAGTTGTTTGTAATTTCTATATTGCTGCATTCGTTAGGCTCCATGCCTCTGACTCATAAGAGAAGACTAGCAATACACACTGGTTAAGACCTTTTCAGACACAAGGGTAATTTTCCCTTCAGCATAAAACTGTTTCTGAATGCATTCCAGCCCAGTTTAATACATCTATGGAGTCTCTTCATAATGTTGCCTTCGATTTAAAATCAGTACATATCAATAGAAATGCAACTATCATTAACTTTGGGACAAAAAAAGGATTCTCTCACAATTTTAGCATGCCCGGACATACGGAATCAAACCTGACAGCTTTCTGAAATTATGAGATCCGACACGAGAGAGTTAAAGATCATAATTGTAACTAGTAATCCATAAAGCCACTTGGCCAAGAGATAAGCTATTCGCAAGTGTATTTTAGGCTTAGGAGTACAGCATCCAATCTAACACACTATGGGCGAGTAAATTATATTTTCACTAGTAAAAGTTTAACCAATATTTCTGGAGCTCTGGTTAAAACTAAGGGGCATACACATTAGAAACAAAACGTCAAATAATCAAAAACAGGAAAAAATGATGAGGTACGTTACCCAGTGCCGCTGAACTTCCCCTTTTCGTCATCAAACAGCTCGACAAATGTCACGTCGCCAACTAATAAAATTATACCTCATTAAGCCACAAAATGCAAGTTATACAAGCACACACATACACAAAGTGATCAAAACAAAACTGCCAACTTTCTATAACACAGGTAACTTCACTATATGGGCTACAAACTGTTGTCACTAGGAAAACCTGACAAAACAACTGACTTCCATAATTAGTTTTAGCCATTGTAATGTTGTTCTTTAACCATTATATATTCCACTATAAGTTGGCTTATTCCCTTATTTCGTTCTTGTGCCCGAAGTTCACAAAGTGGTGTTCCCTGAGCTACTGTAGAAAAACAGGCATAAAAATAAAATTCCAACACTTTTGTTTTTTACGGTTCATTCATATCAGGCAAACACGACGTTGCACCAGCGTATATGAACCTTAAGATCAGTTATACCTAGCGATGTGATCAAAAACCATCTTTCGAAGGCCATATTTTTTAACTTATTATGCCTATTTCGCCTTATTTATATTCTCTACCTCATTAGACCTTTGGCTATAAAATAAAAAATAGCAACATTGACAGACTGGCAGTAAGAAAAAGCCTTAGTGGTTTATGACCAATCAGATTAGATCAATCAATTACAGCCAAAGAATCACACTTTTTTTTTAAATCTGTTGTAAAGCATATCGTATCTATTTAAAAAGTTTGAGAAATCGGTACAGACAAGGTGCTTGGCTAAAGGAATACATAAACACTGTAAAGCCACAAACACCCAGCAATATAAGGTGGAAAAGTTAGGTAGATTGCTTGGAATTGTTCATAAAGAATCATCCGTATTACTCGCAGATCATGAAAATTATATGGATGATATATAAAGGTGCTGTTCAAGTTATAAATAATCGGATGATTAATAAAGACGTAAAAAGACTTGTTGCAGCTTTTAAAATCTATTGCTATTGCCCTGTATAAGCTTTGAAAAGATGACTTTTTTATTGCAGATGCTTGTGAAATTCAGCTGACCCTAATTGGTGATAATAATCTCATGGAAATGAATCAAAAAAGGGTAAAAAGTAAACTTAATCAGGCAATAACTCAACATCATATATGCCAGTTTATATACTTCATCCAAAGTACATGTGATCTAAATTGTCACATGAGCAGGAAGAAAATACAGTAAAACCTCTCTGCAACACTATTATACGGACCAAGAAAAATTATCGTTACATCGAATATCGTGCTAGGAAATTTCTGAATGTTATTAACCCAGATTTTGTGAGTTACATTATGTTTCTCTGAGAAAAATCAGTTCCTTTTGTGAAACATACTACTCCAATAAAATCTTCGAAAATGTCTCAGCTTCTACACGGTGGTCTAGTTTAAAGGAAACAACTATAAATGAAGTTCTGTAACTCTGGTCTACGCAGTGATATTACCTTCAGTACTGGTGGGCTTGGCAAAATCTCTCACTCTTAAGCTTTTCACCTATTCATAATAAACTAAGGAATTATTTCAATTAGGAAATAGCAGCAAAACTCCTCTTTCACTGTAGACTGCAGTATTGAAAAGATCAGCCTGAACCTATTTTCTTTAGAATACATCGCCTTTTGTACTTCAGGGTATTTTGATAAGCTTTTAAGGCACAAAATAATTATTTTTAGGGTTTCTGCCGGTTATTGTCACTTTTATGGCAGGAACTAGTTTCTGCCATGCCAGTTTTAATCGATTATAACCAGTGGTTTTAACCGCCTTGGCAGAAACTTGCCAACCCTGGTCAAATTAAAGGTGTGGCTATTTGGAAACTCAGCATTTTCGATCATAACCACATGGGAGGCTTTCTACAATAAAATAAGCCATATTTCCTATCCTTTGCGTTTGATCAAATCATTCCAGGAGGTGGGGACACCATGCATATATATATATAACCACTTAATTACTAGGGCACCAAACATTAACCAAAGATTTACAAAGCTAACCAAAGCATTTTAAATGCTAATTAGCCAAATTCCTAAAAAGAAGATACTGTTCAATTATATTTTTATACAGACAAACTTATTATGCATACTCGTATGCACAATGTTTACATAATTGTAAACTAAAACACATAACTTTGTAAACTTACATAAGTTACTTGAATTGTTGTGACACATTGCATAAAGTTATGAAAGAGCGAGTAAACAACAACAAATAATCGCAGTTAAAAATGGTTAGTTACACTGTTCATAGCTATTCCGGCTAATCCGCCACCATCCTCAGAACAGTTAAGACTGTTTACATAATTGGGTGTAAGGTGTTGCCATCGCCATGATCACAAAAACAGCGAACTAAGTAAGTATTTACAGGTTGTACGTTAGGGGTGGCGTCTCTTGCGGTAGAACTAAGCAAATTTTTCCAAATAGGTGAAAGGGCGTTAAAAGGGAGCTGATCATTCACGGAATTAGCTGTATTTGTAAGGATGTGATAAGCTTCGAAGAAGATGAGGTTAAAAATTGGAGACTTTTTCAATTAACTGTGCTTTGGACAAAAGAAATTTATAGCCAGCTTCCCAAAAATGCTTCGCCAGCATGGATTTATGGAATTCTTGTTTTCGAATGTATGCCTCGTGCTCTTTTAATCGAAAACGTAAGACCCGACATGTTTGGCCGATGTATATCATGTCACACTGACGCGGGACAGAGTAAATTTACCAATTATCATTGTCCGGAATGCTATCTTTCAATTTTGAAAAACTCAACTTATTGACTGGGGTGAAAACCACATGGAAATTGAATTTATGTAGAATAGCAGAGATTTTCGGAACGAAGGGATTGATAATAGAAGAGCTATTGGAGAGAGTGGTGGTCAGTGTAGGTCTATTGAGTTTAGAAAAGATCTCGTTGACAATGGACGGATCGTAACCAGGATCCGACGCAATTTTCGGTAGGATATTGAGTTCAATATCCAAGGCTTGCCTAGTAGAATTAAATTTTGTCTCACGGGAGATAAGCCAATAAAATGAACTCATTTTTTGTCATTGTGGATGCGCAGATAGTGAGTGCGGTGGAAAAGACACAGCGAAAGGTTTTCTGTATACACTGGTTTGGAAAGGGGTTCTTGTGACGTAGACATCCAGAAATGGCAATGAGCTATTGGCTTCTTCGGAAGTAAACGAGATATGTAGATCGACTGAATTTGGTATAACAATGACACATAAAAGATCGGAGTCATCATCAGGAAGGATTGCAAAAGTGTCGTCCACATATCTTGTCCAAAACTTGAATGGGATTCATTTTAGGATCTCAGCTTCTACATGATGCATGTACACGTCGCACAAGATAGGAGAGAGAGGGTTGCCCCCTCTCTCCTAATTAAATTGATTAAAAGAGTACAAGGTGTATGTTCGAAGACAAGAATTCCATAAATCCGTACTGACGAAACATTCTTGGGAAGCTGGCCACAAATTTCTTTTTTCCAAAGCACAGTTAATTGTAAAAATCTCTTCAACTTTTGACCTCAACTTCTTGGAAGCTTATCACATCCTTACAAATGCAGTCAATTCTGTGAAAGACCAGTTCCCTTTCAATGCGCTTTCACCTACTTGGAAAAATTTTCTCAGTTCTACAGCAAGAGATGCCACACCTAATGTACAACCTGTAAATACCTCTTAGTTCACTGCTTTTGTGATCACCGTGTTAGCAACGCCTCACACCCACATACGTAAACAGAGTCTTAACTGTTCTGAGGATGGTGGCGGATTAGCCAGAATAGCTATCAACAGTATAATTAAACATTTTTAACTGCATCAATTGGTTGCTTTTTACTCACGTTTTCATTACATAAGTTGTTTCATAATAAAGTTATAGTTGTTTAAATAAAGTTATAGCTGTTTACATAAGGTTACAGCTGTTTACATAATAAAGTTATAGTTGTTTACGTAAGTTTACACCCAGTAGCAGAAAATGTGAGACCAGACGGACGGACGACGTCGATTTTTGAGCAGCCTGCAGATCATTTTACAAAACTGGAGATGACAACGACCCCCCCCACCCAGAAAGATCTTTCGAGTCTGATTTGCCAAAAACAGAAAGAAAATAAACACGTTTGTGAGCGACCCCTTTCTTTGTCCCTGTTCCGATGTTTCGTTAACTAACGGTGGCTACACACATGCCGATTTATTGCACAGATTTTCCCTGTGTGTCCACACAAACTCGGGTTTTCCTATGGTGTCATGTCCTATTGAGGCTAAAAGAATCATTTTTTGATCAAATCGTTCTCCAAATCAATTCGTCAAATCGATCAACTCATTTTTTGATCATTCGAGATGATCGTAAAGCTCGTAAAACCCGCGGATTTTCATCATACACACGGGTAGTTTTTCCCGCTGCCGCCTACGATAAATCACTATGTGTGTAGCCACCTTTATACTCTTTTTCCCATCCCAACTCCCCTAAAGTATATATTCACGTAAAATAAGGTTTTTGGTTTAAAAAAAAGATTTAATTATTTCTTCTATTTTAAAGAGGGAAGTGAGAAGTAAGGGGCTAATTAACAAATTCTGGCAGGGCTGACACTAAAAACACGCATCTGGTCTACTGCGAACTTGAACTAGTGCACATGGCCGGAGTTCAAAAATAGATCTTCAAATTGAGATAAGAGGGGAAGGAGAAAGTTTGATTCTGGTTTCAGTTTGTCATCCACTTGTTTTTCAACTTATTTAAGTATTGAGAATGCTAGATTGTCTTGATTATGGATTGCATATTCAAAGATTCAGGGGTTATTGTAACCCAATGTAAAAACCCCGCAAATTCGGGGATGGATCCAGGGTTCCGTAAAGAGGGTTGTCTTGCTCCCCCCACCCCCCTTTTAAGGTGATGCTATTGCTAATTCACAACATTTTACATAACTAAACACATTTTAATGGCATTTAACGTGAAATGCATGGCCTACTGCAGGAAAAAAATGAAATCATAGTGGGTGGAGGATTTGGATTTCTCTCTACGCCACTTCAAATAAAGGTATCCTATTCTTTCACCTTTCAGGGACCCATTTTTTGAAAATCTGTCGTAATACATATTTAAGAAAAAAAAAGCAAAACATTCTTAGTTACATTTTAATTAAAAGAAATTTAAATAAAGCACATTTATTTATTTTTTTGGGAAAAGTGTAATAATTTTAATGGCATTCAACGTTTAATTAAGAAAGTAAAATCTTATTTGTCATTTTTTTTTCAATAAAAATTAAGTGTTGCAGTAATAAAAGCTACAGTTTTATTATTCAACTGTGGTGAAAGTTTAGTCTTGGCTATTTTGAAATGTTTAATTTTACGAAAAACAATATATGATTATTTTCTTAAAATAATATGAAATTAAAATACAACAACATTAAATATTTTACTTTTAATATTATATTTTGTCAGATTTCAATGTTCATGAAAAACAAAGAAATTTTTGACAAAATGCCTGTGTATTTTATGCAAACTTTAAAAAAAAAATTATACTGCAGATTATTTTCAAATGCCAAAATCAGTGTCGCAGACTGGTAGAAAAGTTTCTGCAACTGGAGTTTACATAAGGTATTTACGTAACTTTGTAAACTCATTGCGCATACTTGTATACACAATGTTTACATTATCCATAAAAAAACGTATTAGCATTATACCTTTCTCCCTGAATAAATCTTTCAGTTCCATCCACCTGCATTCAAAGGGAATATTATTCACAAATACGCGATTCCTCTTCACTTTTTCACCACGGCCACTGTCTCGTCGTTGTCTCTTCACATCACGATCAATAGGCCTCTCATTAAAATTTTTGCGAAATGGGGACCGTGACCTTTAAAAAATGATTCATAATACAAAAACTCATCTTTTTACATGTAGGCAAAATGGACAAACACAAAGAAAATGCAAAATGGAAAACGCAAAACAAATAAACACAAAGCATACTCTTTTTTATATGTGTAAAAACATATATATATTTAAATAATAAACTTATACCTTTAAATTTGTTTTTTCTTTTCCAACTAGTAAATTACATAGATAAAATATATATATATTTCCTTAATCACACACTACTTGATAACACTGAATATTTTGTAATCTCTTTGGGATTATATGCAGTTTATGCAAACATTGTGATGTCAGGTAGGTATTGTGCAAGGGTTTCATTGGGAAGGGTGGCCGCCGGAGGCGGCGCTGTAATCCCAGACAGGACACTCAAACACTGATGTCGTTGTAGGCGGACCCTGTATATAGTCAGCCAATCTAATTGGACTGCCCAGTGCTGCCTGCTATAAAGATAGTGAGGGAATGGTATTTCAATTATATTAAGAAACAATTTTCTTATCACTGTTTCTTAGGCGCAGTAATAGTAACACCGATGTTATGGCATGGTTAGATGGTGAAACGCATGCTGTTTCTGCATCTGGTAGGTACAATGCCACAACCTTCCACTACATGGACAGGTGCTTTTACCAACTGAACTCAGTGTTGTATAATTTTACTGATTCGATCAAATTTGCCATGAGCACAAGAGATTTCATAACCTAAGAAAGCTTCCATAATGCAAAAAAAAAAAAGTATGAGTTTCTTCGGTGTATTACTTCCTCGTCTGTCGCCAATCACACCACTAAATTTTTTCTCGAATTACGTCATCATGAAATGCCGTTTTGCACGTTTGCTTTATTTCTGGTCACCATGATGGATTACCGTTTACAAATGGACAACATATTTGCATTGTACTGATTGAAATCTTTTAATATTCAGGCAGCTTCTCGAGAGTCTAACCATATAAAGTAGAGGACGTCTACTGATTCATGTATTATCTGATGTATGTGTGCCCAACGTCCAGCTTTCTTTCTTTCAATGTTCAAAAAAACAAACGATGCTGTACTTATGCTGTAATAAACTTGTGTGCAGATCCGGTGTGCAGAAACGGCCCAACGTACAATTATCGAACCGATTTTAAGAGTACAGCATGAGTTTTGATGACATCCATGAAAAGGAAGTAATATGCACTGTTCTCGTTTTTTGTTTTGTTTTGTTTTATTGGCAGATAAACATACAGTAGTGTCACGCAAAATATTATCGGTTATTACCTGGTACTTTTAAATTTGAGGAAAAACAACGACTGGCAGACATGCAGTCTCCAAAGCAAAATATGGTAAAACTTCAGAATTATCCCGGTTGGCAAGCTCCTTTCATCACCAAAACTCATGATGTACTTGTAAAATTGAATCTGAAAGCACTAAGCACCATGCCTGCGTGTGAATCACAGCATACGCAAAGCCTGGTTTGTGTCTTGGAACATTGCCAAAACAAGCTCAGGGTAACGGTCATGTTCCATTCAGACCCAAGGGGATTTTTCACGAATCGGTATTTTTCCTGAACCAGTGAAAGCCTAGTAGGGGATACCCACACCCCTACCTGCCACCAAAAAAAAAAAGCATCAATAAAGAATGGTCATACTCTCCCACAATTTGAAAGCTTGCAATGGTAAAAAACTCGCCTCCGTACATGCAGTGGTCGTTAACATTGATGAAAGGATAGAAGACAGATTTACCCAAGAAAACGAAACCACAACAGTCATATTCCAACTTCAGCAAACTTCATACAACATTGGTAAGCTTTTTCGAAACATTTAGAAAAATTTGCCTTCACTTGACAAAGGGAGCAGTTGGCTCCCGAAACGTCGTGTTTTTAAACCTTACGCCAGTGTCGAAATAACTGTGTTATAAAAAATTTACGACTCGCAAAACGTTAATCCGTAGTATCATCTGAGAACGATTATCAGAGAAGGAAGGAAGGAAGCTCTTTTGGCGACCGGGATAATTTTGAAGTGTCGCCCAAAATGTTTTGCAATGTTCTGCAACAAGCCTTCAGCTGATCAAAAATGTTCTGCAGGAGATGCATGTATATACAGGGTTTGTCCCAAAAGTTCCCGAAATGATTTTTTTAAAATCATTTATTCAATATCAGTTTACAATCTTTTCAGAACTTTTCAAAGTATTCTCCCCCTGCTTCGATGCACCGTTGCCAACGCTTCACCCAATCATTGAAGGCGCCCTGGAAGTCGTCAACGGGAATCTCCTTCAGTGAGGTCGTCGCGGCTGCTTTTACCGCCTCCAGCGTCCCATGCCGAGTTCCTTTCAGGGTTCTTTTGATCCTTGGGAACAAAAAGAAATCCGCTGGTGCCAGATCGGGGCTGTACGGCGGCTGGGGCAGCGTTGCCACACCCATTTTGGCCAGCAACTCGGAGACAATGAGCGCGGTGTGGGTTGACGCGTTGTCATGGTGCAAGATCCAATTGTCGCGAATTTCGTTTCGGACGCGTCGAACCCTGTTGCGCAACCGTTTGAGCACTTCACAGTAAAACTCCTTGTTGACTGTTTGTCCTTGTGGCACGAATTCACTGTGAACTACACCTTTTCTGTCAAAAAACACAATGAGCATTGCCTTGATTCGCGATTTGCTCATCCTTGCTTTTTTCGGGCGAGGAGACTCCTTGGTGTGCCACTCGCTGCTCTGGCGCTTTGATTCGGGATCGTACTGAAAAATCCACGTCTCGTCCCCTGTGATCACTCTGTCCAAAAATTCTGGGTCCGTTTCGTAGCGTTCATGCAATTCCTGGCACTTCAACAAACGCTGCTCCTTCATCTCACTCGTCAGGACTTTTGGCACCATTTTCGAGCAGACTTTCCTCATTTGAAGATCCTCCGTTAAAATGCGATGAACGATTGTTTTGGGTATTCCACACTCCTCTGCAATCACCCGAACACTTAATCGTCGGTCATTGTCCAAAACTTGACGCACTTTTTGCACCGAGTCGTCCGTTTGTGATGTCGACGGGCGTCCAGAGCGGTCGTCGTCGTTGACGGACTCCCGACCTTCCCGGAACCGCTTGTGCCACATGAAAGTTTGGCTTTTTTTCATCGCCCCGTCACCGTAGGCTTTCCGAAGCATTTCGAGTGTCTCCGCCCCGTTTTTACCCAGTTTCACACAAAATTTGATTGCATAACGCTGCTCCAAAAACTGGTCCATTTTTTGATCGACGAGGGTGCAGTAGATACCTCTGCGCGGAGCGTGACCCTGCCTCAACAACTGCCCGCAGGCGACTGATACCGGTCTCGTTTCCAAGCTCAGATCCCCCACCAACTTCTCCGCCCCGTCAGCCAGCGTTGCCAACTACAAAAAATCATTCCGGGAACTTCTGGGACAAACCCTGTATACATATGTAGGCCTATCATACACATTTTCAAATTTCATAAAATGCAAATTCCTGCTTTACTAGAAGGGCAGAAAATATAGGACCAATTTTTCATTTCTTTATTTTAAGAAGAAAAATGGTTCACCTAGCTTATTGTTCAAGAGTGAAGCTGTTTGTTCTACGACATGCTACCAGTTTTACCATATTCTGCTTTGGGACATGCAGTGGCGGTTCTAGGCTAGGAGCCATGCCCTCCCTCAAAAATATAACCATTTTATTAATATGCTCATGTGCATGTGGTGCCACCAGAACCATCTGTGTATATACACAGAAATTGTCCCCACCCCAATTTTTCTTTGCTTAGGAATCGCCATTGCAGACATGAAACACTAGAAGTAGGGACCATAGCTAGATGACCTTGTGCCGCTGGTAGAACAGTCCAGAATATGCCCCTGGCATGGGCTTTCCCCACCAACCCCCTAACTACAGCCTAGACTAGAAGGAAAAGAGCAAGGGCTATTCGGAGCGGAACAAGGCGAACAGAACAATAGATAAAAGGGCCAAACTACACGTATATCCCCTGTGCGATTTGTCGTCAAGACGTGGCAACCCTGTCGCGGCAACCTCCTTTCCGGATTACGTCATCGTGCGCTCGCTTCCCGGCCGCCATGTTTTTTTAAGGAGTAATTACCTGTTATACTGAGTTTACTACCTATTATACTCTTTTCAGATTTTTTTAACAAAAAAAAAAAACTTCTGTCTTTAAGCGTCTGATTTTTTATGGCTTTTGGAATCATTTCCTCCACTTCCTTTTTGTGACGCCGTCTCCACATATACTCTGCGTAGTATGAGTCAAACAGCTTTTCAGCGCCGACATTCCGATTCTCCATTATCCCCTCATACCTCCTCTCCCTTCTTCCTCCCCCACCCCTTACCTTCTATGAAGTACGAGTCCAACAGCTGATCAACGCCAATTTGCGAAGTACGAGTCCAACTGCTTCTCATCACCGACAATGTGATACTCCACATTGCCCTCATCTCCCCTCCAGACCTCTTCCCCTATACCTCCTCTAACCTCTTCTCTCCCCCACTACCTCCTTGAATCTCTTCCTCCTTAAACCGCTTCCTCCTATACCCCTCTCCGTCATAAACTATCAATTCCAATCCGTTACAAAAATAAAATCATTTAAACGTTCGCTTATCCTATCGCTACAACTCATAAACCACCACCCAAACGAAATGACGCTAAGACACCACAATACAACTGCCATCCGCATATTTTTAACGCTTCCTAAAACTTTCCCTCTGTTTTAAGAGTATAGCATCAGTTTTGGAGACGAGTTGGCGACAAAACAGGGGATTCAGCTGTAGTTTTACCGATAAAAGAATGCGAAAATAGGTTCTCGAGAATTCAACGAAGTGTTAAAAAACAGGCAACATTGCTTGGTGGCAAGCATGACGAGAATTTGGCGGACCGTCGAAAATACATTAAACCCACTGTCACGCTTAATTTTTTAAAGTAAAGGATCTTTTCCACACACGTCCCCGTCATTCAAGTCGTCTTAAACCACTCTTTTCTACTGCACTTGTCTTCCTTGCGGTGTCTCTCAGCGATTAATAATTAAGATGCACGTCTCATTTCTTATTTACACAGTCTTAAAAACATAAGTAGGGGCACTTTTAACCATAGGTGGGGGCCTCGAGACCCTTTAGCTAGCGTTAGGCGTCAACCGTGATTTAAAATGTGGAATGGAACACCATTAATATGCATAAAACAATATTAAATAACTCACCGAGATCGTGAATGTTTTTCATAACCTCGAGAATATCTTGAATCGCCCATTTTCTTTCAACCGCCTTTTTAATTAAAACCGTTCACCAATTCTGCAATGGAGCACGCTAAACGAACTAAACACCGCTAACGAAATTTATTGATGATTCGTTTTATTATTTTATTTATAGCAAGTTGTTTCCTTCTCCCGAGATTATAAGTGCAGTGCAGGCTTTAAAGGAATTCGAAATGGCGACGTTCTTCTCGCAATTTTTTTTTCCACTAGGAAGCCCTGAAGTCATTTCATGCTTCGGCCCTGAACTTATAAGAAAAATTAAAAAGTGCAAGCGGACTTTGCGCGATCAATAATAATAGTATTAGCTCTAAAAGTCTTACTTCATTACTTTTTAACCTGTTCAGAGCATTTTAACTTATCTGTAAGAATAAAATTTCATGAAGCAAGACTTTTAGAAGTTATAGTATCAGTCATGTAGGCAGAAAGTTCATAAGGGGGGGTTATAGGCTTAATGGGAGGGGTTACAGAGCTACAACTCATATATTCCTATATTAAATATACAAAATTTCATTGCGAAGGGGGTTACAACCTTCAAAACCTTCCCCTGGCTATGCCTCTGAATGGTATTGCAGGTAATGTCATTACCTATGATTATTGATCGTGAAAGATTCACTTAATTTGCTTAGATATACAGAAAGAAAGGGTGTGTGTGCGCATGTGTAGGGTGTTTGGAAAAGTTGGCCGAGCTGGCGGCACTGTATTTCTAGGAGATGTAGGTACAAAGATCTGATTGCCGAAATGAAGAAAAAGTAGAAAGTTCGTAGAAGTGAGGCTATTCTCTATGGACTCTTGTGACTTGTAATCTTGTTGTAGAAAGAGAGCTCCAAATTAGTTGAATGATGAAGAGAATTTGAGTGCCTGTACAGAAAGTTTCGAAGAATAAATGAACACGAATGTGCACAAATAATCAAGTAAAACAGGTAGGAAGGATATGTAGCGGCCAGTGTACATGAAGAAACTGCAGACAGCCGTCAGCACTTGCAACTTTGTATGAGGAGACTGGTGAGAATCAAACAGGTCCTGTATAGTTGGAGGTGTGGTGAGACCCATGTCTTGAAGTTCCTGGAAGAGGTCCTTTCTTAGTAGTGGGTAAGCACTGCAGTTCAATAGTAAGTGGGACACGGTGTCTATTTCTTTAATATATATATATTATGTATGCAATGTAGATGTTTATTAGTGAGGAAGGTGCCTGCTCTGTAACGATGAAAGCGTGTGCAGATGTGTCGTGGGGCTTTCTTGTATAGGAAGGTAGGCTTGTCTTTGACTGAGTAAAATACTCGGTGATGCCCTGCAATGCCTTTTGTTAGTGTTTGCACTTTATCTTGTTTTATCGCAGCTTTTATCCTGCTGGTGTAACTTGATAGACTTATTCCATGTAAGAACGTTTTTGGTTGTCTTTTTGCATTATTCCGAGGTTTCTAATGCACTGCGGTCATGTAGATCAGCAAAGTCATTACCTGGATGTCCACCATATCCAGGAATCCAAAAAAAAAAATGTAATTTTATGGTTACTTCGATGACACTGTGAGGTGAAAAAGATTATGTGTTGCACTATTGGAATGCAAATCCATTTTGAAGGATGTGACAGAAGGCTGAAGAGGGCAGGTTGGGAATCATAGAAAATGACTGTCTTCATAACAATTTTTTGAAATCCAGTAGACGGCTTCGTAAAATCCAATTAATTGCGCTTCGGTGGAAGAGAAGCAGTCCATGAGATGAAAATTAAAAGATATGCATGCATGTATATCATGTGTGTGTGTGTGTGTGTGTGTGTGTGTGTGTAAACAATGAAATCTGTATAAAACGGAACCCCCACAAAGCAAAAACTTGCTAGAAACGGAATTTTTTTGCATGCCTTCAAAAATCAATTAACATTAGCTAAAACAGAAACTGTCTAACCCGGAAATGGAAAACGAAGAGCACTATTTATTCCCGTCAAGGAGAAAAATCAGCATAAAACGGAAAATCGCGAGCAGGAAGAAAATTTTCTCAGCGAAAAAAGGATAGAGAGCTGTAATACAATGCAAATAGCCAAATGGGGGGGGGGAGGACGAACAAAAGACATTTTATACTTTATAAATACAGAATGCCCTTACCCGACCGCCATTTTGCGCACCACCCCTACTAAATAAAAACGTTCATTGTTAGCCAGAAAGAAATGTCACTTTATCGTGTCGACTTTATCAATTCATGAATGAGCTCACAGCAGGGTGTAGTACAAATGGTCATCCATTGTGAGGTCTATATCCTGAGAAGCACACTAAGTTCCCATTTGTACTCGAAAATATTTCCCTAAGACACTTAGTTTTTGAGTTAGTTTATTCTTGAAAATCGCAAATTGAAATAAAAGGACTTTCTGGAAGCTAACAAAAAATTAAATTGAGAAAAGTGAAAATTTATATATTTTTTTCTTTTTTCCATCAAGAAACAATCACTCTGGGGATGATAAAATGTTCATGAATCAGTCTATTTTCTTGGCATCTAGAAAACACGTTAGGGTACGAGTTATATGTACGAGTTATATTTGTTCTGATTCCTCTTTTTAGCCAAGTGTTCGGTACTTTTCATTTCATTTTCCATAATACGATTTCGGTTCGGGGAGGAGGGGGTGGGTGCAATCGCCCAATCGCTCTCCTTGGATCCGTCAGCCCGCCCGGGTATACTTACAACAGTACGTACAAAATTTTGTCTTCAACTAAACAATTCAAAAATAATGAACATGATGAATGATTCAATATGCGAAGTTGAAACGTGTATTGTAAAACAGAATTGTATGCAAATTACCATAATTTTTTTTGTGTGTGTAATACAGTTAATGTATCAAAGAATTGCATACTGTGAGTGAATATTAAAGGTTGAATACTTGATACGTCAGCACATTTCTCATTTTAATCCTGATATAAAATGGACTGATTGAAAATTGGGGAATAAGGGCAATTATGTACTTTATCGTTACATTTTAGGTTTGCATAATATGCTTGTTGTATGTAACAGGCGTGTAAAGTTGCCATGAAAATTTGTATTATATTGATCGTAACTACTAACACAAAATAATGCAAAAATGAATAAATATAAAATGCAGTGATAAAATAAATATTTTTATCACGAGGAAAATAAATTTAGTTATAAAGTTCGCAAGATGAGACAAATAAAAACAATTAGCATATCCAGTCATCTCTCACCACTGAATTTAACTACAGAGGCTAGAAAATAGCCTCTGAAATTTAACTATGCATGTGTACCTCCATAAGACAGAAACCTGAATACTACGCAATTTTTTGTAGTCCCGTGAGTTTCTTTGTTAGTATTAACTACCATTGACTTTTTAAGGAAACGCAAAAAAAGAAAAGAAAAAAAAACAACGTTTTGAGCAAGTTTCTGCTTTGTGGAAGTTCCGTTATAGACAGATTTCACTGTATACATAGCTCTGTTCGCATGGCAACAACGTAAGCAAAATCACTGTTGCCACTAAAATTCTTTCATTTTTTAGCAATATGACAAAATGTCACCTAATTTTATTCACTAAAGAATTCCATAATAGATTTTTCACATTATAGTGCAGTTTATTTTTACGAAGTGCAACAAATACAGCGTTTCGGGAGCTAACTCTTCCTTTTATCAAGTAAAATTTCAGATAAACCATCCTTGAACCTGTCTTTTTCTTGATAAAGTTTGATAGTTTTTCTTGGTTAAATTTCTATCTTTCTACTTGATAAAGGGGGAAGCTGGCTCCTGAAACGTTATATTGTATTTCATATAAATAAACTGCATTAATATCAAAAAATTTTCACAAAATTAATGGACATAAATAACTCCGTTGCAATTTTCATATACTGATCAATATAATCTCGTTAACGTTTTTCAGTTTCTGCCATCTTTATGCGCCAGAAGGAAAGCAAATCAGATTACTAACTAAAAGAGTGTACTACTTTAAGTATCATATATACATACCGCACATTCTAATACAATTTTAATAAAATAAAAAGATCTAAAAAGGAAGTTGAAAATGCTGTGCAGATTGTTTAAGCGGAAGACCCAGACACAAAAAAATACCAACGAAATATTCTTCAGTGAAAAAGCCAGTATCTCGTAAGAAAAGTTTCGAATTACAAAAGAGAGAGGAAAACATACGTCTTCTATTTACGAAGTATTTGCAGAGCAAAGACCTTTAAAAGACTAGACTTAGAGGTAGACAGTTTCATAATCAATAAATAGGCGTAACGTACGAAGGTGCGAGGTCTAGACATATGTAATCCAAATTAATCTATGGGAAAATACCTCATTAACGAAAACTGCCATTTGCAGTCATTTCAGAAATTTAAATACACTTTAATGCACTTAACGGAGTTTTATTTTTAAAATCATCAGTTTCAGCATTTTTAAATTTCTTAGTGGCTAGAAAAAATTGTCTAGGGAGTCTGGCCTTTGTTTGCGTTCCCTCCTGCTATTGGCCCAAAAGCAGACAAAATAGTTCATTGTGGACGGAGACGGTAGGGGGTTGTGAAGGTTATGTGTGTTTGTTGTCTCAAGGCTTTAATAGTTAGTTAAAAACAAAAAAAACATGGCGTTATTTTTATTTTCGTTTTTCGCTATGTTTTCGCAAAATTTTATGAGATTCCCTGCGAAGGCGTTCGCGAGAATGGAGCTCCTTGTAATTACAGCCAACGTCTAGTATGAAAACTCGTTCGAGGAGATATTTGGGAGATGATAGAGTAAGTTTGTTTTCGGATTTATCCGATTTTGCATCCGCGTTTAAATGTGACATTTTATTATTTTTCGTTGGAAGAAATTTGTGGGATTCGTGTTTATTTGCATGTTTTATGCTTAAATGCGCGATGCCTTCATTGGTGGACATCCGATTGTCCATAGGCGTAGAGTTATGTTGTCTCGATCTCCGAGCATTCGACATGTACATATAGTATCATTGGCGCCGACGGCATAAAGAAAAATGGGGGGGGGACAGTATACCAGTAGAAGGCATTTTGTTTGAAATTGGAGGGGGATATGGAACTTATACCAACATTGAAGGGGACGGTCCCTCCACTAACGGCGCCCGTGTGTGTATAGTATGCTTACGGATATATGTTTGAGTCTTCCTACGTTCCAATAATTTTTTAAAACTACGTTTATTTGATTATAAGTGCCGTGTTAGCTTTGTGTTGTTGGTCCGCCTTGAAACACAAAAAATTTACGTTTTCTATCCGAATGTTTAAGTTATGAACTCATCTATATGAGATAGATATGGTCTTTATTTCATATTTTTGTTCTACGTTCCTAATTTCGTGTGAGCTAACCAACTGCATCTTTTGTACAAACAGTAATTTAAATTACTGTTATGGTGTATAAACTTACTATGTTTGTTTAAAAATATACCTTTTGTAAATTTTATATATTAAATACCGAATGTTTGTGTGAGCATATGTAGTTGAATATTAGCAATTTTTTAATCCTATCTTCAATTCCTTACTGATTCCATATTTATATTTCTGCTTACAACTTACGTTTTCTCATCATCAGATTTATTTGGCACGGATTGGTTATCTATTTGCATATGGTTTGGTAAATATTTGTCAATTCAATTTTACATATTCATGTAAAGTGCATGATTACAGAATTTTTTTATGATAAAAAAATCGGGCATTAGTATACGACACATTACCCACGCAATTCTAGTCAGTGTTTCCAAAACTGACAATCAGCACAAAGTGACTAGCCGCCATGTTGTTTATGGCATTTTTTGTGATTTTTCCCACTCCTTCGCTTCCTCTTCCCCAATCATAAATAAAAAAAGATAATCCTCCACTCTTTTTCTCCTCTTCCCTCCCAACCCTAAAAAAGTAAAAAACGAGTAGTACACATCGCCTTCTTGCACTTCAGGCACTCATACTCAGATGCAATTAACCTCTCTTTTATGGCCTACTCAATCACACTTTTCTTACTTTGCATACATAATCCATAAACAAATAAAAGCTTCAGACGCTCAGACATTTTTGCTGCAACAAACAAACAAACAAAATGGGAAGAGTATGAATGTTAAGTAAACAGAAAATTATGTATCATAACACTTTTCACTGCATTGTACAGACGTCAGAGTATGTCACGTCACAACCCCATCTAGTGTAATTTACAACAATTTCAAGAGGACAGTGAGAAGTGGGTAACGTGTTCTGTACTGTCATCAAAAATCGTAATCAAGCTAAATTTACAATCAAGGCATTAACAGATTTACCAATCAAGCTATTCAGTTATAATCACAAGTCAGTAATTAGTGTGTCCATTTAAAACAAGCAGAGACTAGTCAGTGGAGTTGCTGCTCGTTCATTCACATTGGAGTTAGTAATGTATGATTACAAGATGTTTTTGTAATCCATGCATAGTCAGCTTCATTCAAGTAAGTTTGTTGGTACATTGGCCCTTACGATGGAATAAAGCCAATGAAAAAACAATTATTCACGAAAAGGATGCAGACAGATTGAATGTGAAGTTATGGCCAGATTTCAAATTTTGAGGCAGACACATCGCTAAATAAATTGTAAAATTTTGATTATAAATGATGCATGTTTTTATTTTTTAGCTTAAGAAAACGAGATTTCTAAAATAAATGCGTAACGTTACTAAAACCCATAATTTACTCGTTAATAAAATGCATTCTATCGTACCTATAGTGAAAAAAAAAATGGTGTACATTGCGGAGAACGAACATATTACGTAAAGCAGGGTTCGAAATTTGTGGGTGCATGCATGCACTGTGCACACGAAATTTTTAATTTGGGTGCACACAGTGCACCTAACTATTCAAAACTATGGCTACTTGCATTTATTTTTCAAGAACAGTGACCTATGGAATAATTTTATATAATTTTCTCAACGTATCTGTATTTGCTTTGATTTTTTTTTTTCATTATTACAAACGAACGTTTAATTATTTTGAAAAATTGCAGTTTTCTTAGTTTACATGTTTAAATATAATTGCTACGATTACATTTTACCTGTTTTTAATGTTGAGGTTTACTTTCTATTCTGTTACTTGTACACCTAACTAGTATTTAGTGCACCTGATTTAAAAAGTTAATTTTTACCCTGGACGTAAAGCTGTTTTATCACAGAGTTTATATACTCTGGAGTGTGGGCCTGAGTTGAGACTCCCTATATTCAGAAGCATTAGTTTCAGAAAAATAAGAATGTAGAATCAAAAAGTGAGGCTTTGAAATTCTGGACCTGGGACGGGGGAGGGTAAAGGCCCAACAGCCTGGTCAAAAGCATTTTTTTTTTAATTGCCATTAAATACAGCTCAAAAAACAAATAACCTTTGAGTTTTTTTATTTAGCACCATGATCGATTGCTTCTGGAAATGCCTTTGTAAGTATATGATTATAACTGATTATTTAGGTAAGTTTAACCACTCAATTCCTGATTAAGCATCAATTAAACTTGTGAAAAAAAGGGGGAAAATAATAATAAAAAAAAAAAAATAAAATGTACGTGAAACGAAACTGTGGAATTTCGCATAAAAACCAAACCCTGGGTAGAAGCATCTCTGCGATTAAAAAAAAAGACTGAAGATCGCGGAAAGTTAAGTGCATTTTTGCTATACCGGTTCCCTGCTAAAGTTTCCAGTATTTTTCAAAAATTCCCTGATTTTTTCCGGGTCTACTGAATATTCCTTGGCAATTCTTGGTTCACTGGCCATCCTGTTTAAAATCACGGTGATTGAAAAGTAGCGATTACTGACAGGGTTGGCAAGTTTCTGCCAAAGCGGTTAAAACCGGCATGGCAGAAACTAGTTTCTGCCACAAAAGTGGCAATAACCGGCAGAAACCCAGAAAATAATTGTTTTGTGTGTTAAAAGTTTACCAAAGTACTCTAAATTGCGAAAGGGGTTGCATTTTAAAGTAAAATAGGTTTAGTTACAATGTGTATAGTATTTATTCAAAGGTTACATCATAGCAAATTCACTAGCATTTAAGTTCAGGCTGATCTTTTCGATAAAGCAGTCTATATTAAAAGACAAGTTTTGCTGCCTTTCCGAATTCAAATAATTTTTTAAATTATCGTGAATAAATGAAAAGCTTAAGAAAAACATTTTTCCAAGCCCACCGGTACTGCAGGTAATATCATCACTACATAGACAAGAGTTGGAAATCCTATTTGTAGTTGTCTTCTTTAAATTAAACCATCACATAGAAACTGAGATATTTTCTAAGATTTTATTGGAGTAGTATGTTTTAGGAAAAGATGACTTTGCTCAAAAGGCTAGAGTGTGAGGCACAAAATTTGGGTTAATGATATTAAGGAATTTCCTAGTACTTTCTTCATTCTCATATGACATTTCAGACACATGTACTTTGGATGAACCATATAAGCTGACATATGACGTTGATTTTTTTGATTCATTTCTATGAGATTTTCATCATCCGTCAGGATCAACTCAATTTCATAAGCATCTGCAATAGAAAAGTCATCTTTCCGAATCTTATACAGGGCAATAGATTTTAAAAGCTGCACCAAGTCTTTTACATCTTTATTAATCATCTGATTATTTATGACTTGAACAGCTCCTTTATCACCCATATCATTTTCATGATTTGCAAGTAACATGGATGATTCTTTATGAATGATTCCGAGCAATCTACCTGACTTTTCACCACCTTATACTGCTGGGTATTTGTGGCTTCACAGTGTTTATGTATTCCTTTAGCCAAACATCTTGTCTGTAATGATTTCTAAAATATTTCTCAACCACATCCTTTCCAACAGATTTTAAAAAAAGTGTGGTTCATTGGCTGTAATACAGCTTAACCGATTGGTTATAAACCACTAAGGCTTTTTCTTACCACCAAGCTGTTAATGTTGTTGCTTTTTATTTTATAGCCAAAAGTCTAATGAGGTAGGGAAGATAAATGAGATGAAATAGCTTAATAAGTTAAATAATATGACTTTGAGAAGATGATTTTTGTAACAAGTCATTGATTTACTCTATTTTTTTAATTAGTTTAAATGGTACTTTAATTATTGAAATAATATATATAAAGCTCTATAATATACTAAACTATTGTTATAAAAATATGTGTTTGTAATCTTTCCTTTACTAAATAATACAATACTGTTTTCAGTACTTTTATTAGTTTCTGCCAGTTTCTCCCACTTTCTGCCGGTTAAAACCAGTTTCTGCCGGCAGAAAGCCAACCCAGATTACTGATCATGGCGGTATCGGAAATTCACCAGTTCATTCATCGACAGTGGTTACATTGTCTTTATCACACCCCCTCCTGTGTCACTGTGATGTAATGTATGCAAGTATGCACGTAAGCAAGATATTTTGCCATGGATCAGAAAAACTTGCAGTCATCAGGCGGATGTTTAATCACGGATGCTTTCAATGCTGAGAGTACCAATTTTTTATTTTTCACTGTAGGCTATTCAATAATTTTTCGTGATTTTTAAAATCACGTCGCAAAATGTGATGCCAATTATTTTTTGCATTGCAGAATACAATTTTTGCATTACAATTAGCTATGCCATACCACTTATTTTGCACCCTGGTGTATGTCAAATTATCAGTTTCAAAATGTGCTCCAACTTCCATTTAATGGTTTCCTCAATTTAACAATTCTTTTTATTGGTCTGGACTGAGTACCATTGAGCTCAGTGTTATATTTTCCTCGATTTAATGATAACATTTTATCATTAGCCTGTAGCTGCAAGTAGAATTTCAGTTAGGAAGTCAACTTCAGTTGAAGTGAATTCTGGTTTACGGTGTTACGGTTACGGGGGCTCAGGAGGCTCAAGCCCCGTATTGGATATCAAACCACATTTTCTCTAAGGCCACATCACAATCTTCCTTAAAGCCACTTGAGCCTCCCATGAGTTTTGAATTGCTAGAGATTTCAGTGTAGATTTGATATTATCATTGAAAAATTTGCAAAATTAAAAGGCAATTTAAATACATTTAAATATACTGACATTCAATGCACCTTTCATCAAAAACATTTTAATTATAAATTTTTTTTTAAATATGTCAGTATTTTCTTAAAATACAATACACATGCTTGTGAGGGAGGTGGTGGGGGATGGGGCGGCTTCAATGTTAAACTGGTGGAAGGCAATGCTGTCGTCAAGTTTCATGGATGCAATACTTAACTTGCCCAGGCACATACAACCCCTGCTACACTGCTTGTAAAACGCAATTGAAGGAAGACCCCATATTACTTTAGTTTTCTGGCATTTTTAGCATTGGTGTACTCAGGGGGGGTGTTGATGGGGGTTGTAACCCCCCATTGCAAGGAAATTTTGTATATTTAACATAGGAATATGTGAGTTGTAGCTCTGTAATCCTCCTATTGAGCCTATAACCCCTTCCCTTATGAACTTTCTGCGTACACCTATGGTTTTAAGATATTTATTACGAAATGTGAAAGTGTAGATTGAATAAAATAGATAAATTTCAGACCCAAAGTGATCAAGGGGCGTTATTTTTGTGTGAAGCAATTTGCATTTTTTCACGAGCCGGCGGACTACATAAAATGTGTCGTTCGGTCGTAAGTTGAAGAATAGTGCTTTAATTGTTCATATTGGATTTGCATGTGTGCGTCGTAGGGATAATTTGCTTCTTGCCGTTATCTTCAGATTTAATATGTATTTATAAAATATAACCCAGAATTAATATGGAGTAGAATGTTGAAAAAATAAATTCAAATTTTGTAGTTTTTATAATACGTTTTCTGAAATATAAGACACATTTCGTATAAAATGTTGACTTCCTCATTGCCTTGTGCGCTTGTTTTAAATATATTCATTTATAATATAGAGTTTTTCGAGTCACTACAGTGCTTACCTTGACATGAATGTGACTTATGAATATCGTTACACTTTATTTGATATTTTATTGAGCTTTTTTAATTTATTTTTAAATAATTATTTTTTTTAGTATGATAGCATGGACAAAAACATCGTCTTTTTCCAGCTTTTGTATTCTTGAGTAGCTTATTTCTAATGCATTAACATTAAACTAAAATTAAAAAACTTTCAATATTTTGCTCTTTGAATGCCACATGTAAAAAGTATTGAATATATTCGTTGATGTTTATTATTATTTGTTTTTTAAGGTGAATACTAGCATGTAAATGTACATGTATGTATTATAGGAGACTGACTCAGATGAAAGTTTGTTTGCAAGTTCATTGAAGAGAAGGAAACGGTTTGACCTGCGAAGAAGAGGTGGAAAGTATAGGCAGCCAGTCTTGAATGAAAAGATAGGAAGGTATAGGCATTCATTAAGGTTAGGTAAGTATTAGACAGCATTCAGAAAATACCCGAAATGTGTGAACAGAGTGTATGCATGAGTAGAGTGCATGCATGTGTGCAGAGTAGTATGCATGAGGGTTCGTGTGGAAGCAGAGAGAATATCATACTCACTTTGTGCATTTTCCTATATCATATTTTTTTTTTTGACAGACCCTGTGAAAAATTTAAAGCAAGCATTTCGCTGTATTGTAATATTAAAGCTGTCAAATTTACTTTTAAAATGCTTTGTGCTCCCTCTGTCCTTAGATTCCCAATTTTACGAATTTGTTCAGACCTCCAAAATAGTTCATAAAATTGAAAATTCATGGATGGGAATTAGTTCCAATTCAGTGGTATACTTTTATAGGACTAACATAATAATTTATAAAAATGTACAGTTCACAAATTGGAGACTTACAAAAATGAGAGTCCAGTATGTATCAACTTTTTTATTTAAAAAAAAAAAAAAAAAAAAAAAAAAAAAAAGAACGAGTAGCAAAATTTGATATTTTGTAATTTTTTCATTGTCAATTTATCAATTTATTATATTGAAGTTTTGATCCTACCAAATTTTTCATCACATAACTAATAAAGATTTTTTGAGATGCTTCTTCAGTTTTTCTTATATTGGATATCTGCCATCAAGTTGTTGATGCTGCTCTTGGAGTTACCAAATATAATATGAGGCGTTGAAAACAACAGTGGTGTAAGTCACAAAAATGAAATTTTTGAGTTAAGTCCATGGAAGTATCCTCTGGGGTTGCCTTGTTGCCTGCAACACTGGTATATGACCATAGTGTAATAAGTTGTTGCAGGATAGCACCACGTTACTATTGGCCAACACGAAACTGGATCGATTGGACGCAAATCCTTTCTTATCTCATTTTAAGCAAAAATGGACTTGTACCATTGTTGTTTTCACGGCCTCATATTACAGCAAGTTATTTACCGTTGTCTTTGATGCTTTTTCTTTAGGTATGCAATTGCAATATCCTGAAAAGAATCATCTGTCAGAAAATATGGGTCGTGAACACCAGAGTGGAGAAAAGCTTGAGAAAAAGTCCTCCCCGATTATCTCTGATCCTTCACATTCCAGTTCGAATCAAACATACATAAATGGAGATGAAAACGGAGACGAGAAAAAGAACGTTCGTCGTAGCACAAGGCAAAGGAAGTTTATGTACGACAACTTGAACCAGACGTGGTTGTTGGCACCAAGCATTCCTGACTTTTCAAAATTGGAACCTTTGTTTGCGTCGAATGAGAGCAACTTGAGAGATGGAGAGTGCAACCGACCACGACGGTCTGAAAGAAACCGCAATCATGAATTGCGACAGTTGGACATGCCCGCCGACAGCCTGGTTTGTATTTCAACTGTTTTCTATATTTAAAAAAAAGCAATGCTATGGATGGTTTCGTCATGGTAATGATGATGAATTTTATTGAAGCTTTCGTTGGTTTTATACTATGCGAAGGTGAGGAAAAATATGCTGGCTTGAATGGAACCACCGTTTTATAACTCACTACTCTGACTGTATTTCAGCCCTGTGGTGAAGAAGTGGTAACAAGTTTGTCTAGCTTGCCGTTAATCTGGGTTCAACTCCCAACGGTGCCGTAAAAAATAATTAACTGCTTGATGTTGTCTAAGAGTTGGTCCGTAGGCTTTAAAATTCCTTAAAAAGGCCTTGAATTCCTTAGAGCGCTTTAAGCATACTGTCCTATGGTGCTATAATTGTAGTGCATTCATCTATCATGGCATAAATCTACTCTCAATGGTATCATGAAAAGCATGGTGTTTTTTTTACACCACCTGATTTAGGTTTAAATCTGGTTAAGATAGGTATGTAGTTGAATTTGCCTGAGTGCACCAGATAGCTACATAAACTGAATCAGAATATAAAATATAAAGGCTAAAAAATTTACCCATCATTTCAATGTTATTCAAATGCACTTAACTGCAAATCTATGGCCACACAAATTGTATATAGACATATATTTTTTAAGTCGAACTGGTGTTCTATTATAGAATTTCAACAAACTAATACATAAAGAAAAATCTTAGAAACCCTGCTTGCGTTTACATGAAAGTGTTACGGTGTACACGTACCACTGAAAATAACACTTGCCCAACCATATCAGAATTACACATATTGTACGGAGAGTGGGCCAGGTGAATTTCATTCATTCATAAGACAGCATTGACCACGAAATCCCCTTGTTTGTCAAGCATTTTTAAGTTTAGTCCCATGGCGAGTTTATGTTAATCATGGCATATAAAAAGAGAAAACTGGCCCTGTGGTAGTACAGTGTGGTAACGTGTTCACCTAGTGCGCCGTTAACCCGGGTTTGACTCCCAACTGTGCAAAGAACACTTACTCAGAGATCTCATAAAGATTGCACTGCTCATTGTAGTCCGGGGTTTGGTTCCCTAGGCCTTAAGAGGTTCAGATTCCTCGGAAAACAGTAGATCCCGACATATGACCACTGTAGTCCTTGAGCCGTAAAACCACAGACAGACAAAAAGAGAAAACTGTGTAAAAAGCATGTGATCAAAAGCTGAAGATTTTAAATTCTTTATGATCAAATTTAAGTATTGCTGTGCTCGATCACAGGGAAGCTCCATAAAAAATAGAGGGGGGATGTGTGGAGGGATAATTCAAATATACTTAAGTTTCTGATACTCCACATTTATATAGTTCATAGGAGAACCTAGGTTTTAGCTATAGAGGAAAGATCTAGCCTGTGAGTGTGTGGTAGGTTTTTCCGCTCTACTTAAAACGTAGGTTTCAGTATAAACTAGATGAAAGTGAAGGGTCGAAAACTTGATTGCCCTACTGTACTTCTTTATGAAGAAAGTAACATGTGGTACTGTATATATATTATTTATCAAAACACTATACACAATTTCATACCTGCCAACTTGTACGATTTGTCCTTACAGTGTACGGATTTTGGTGAATTTTACGAATGATCGGTAAGATCGTACATTTTTTATTTTTAGGGGGGAAAAAACAAAAAATACACTACAGAGTTGTGACTGCAATCCGTTCCCATGACTAAGCTTGGGCGATGTATCGATACATGGTGAAAAACCGGTGTGAAGCCGACATCGTCACACCAGTTTCGTAATTTTCAAATCGGCGATACATCGTGATTTCCTGGTGTCATTCCAGTGTCATTTTGTGCGCATGCATGGTTTTACGATATCGCCTCATTGCTTGGTCTGGATTGTTTCCCGATTTCACACCGTCCTCGTAAAACCATGCATGCGCACAAAGAAACATCGGAATCGATGGCATGACATCGGCAAACGACTCCTACGGTTCCCGCCAACTGGCGGTGTGAAACCGACTAGACTTAGAAACTCAAATTGTACCTTCCAAAACTGCACGCTGCACATGCCCACAGCAATGCACACTGCAATGGCACACTTTTGATGCTTCTGAACGTTTCCTTAGCGGGTGGTATAAGAATTTAGGAAATGAATTTCGGCAACTTAGAAACTTGGAATGCACCAACCAAGCTGTCAAGGGCATATCGTGAAAGGGGCCCAGAGCCCCCATCCTTTTTCTAAGCTGCTATTGAGGCTACGATTACGATATTACGTAGTCAGAGATTGTGAGGGCACTTGAAATGCCGCATGTCATGGCCGTTTCGGGTGGGGGCCGGAGCCACCATCCCTTTTCTAGGCTGCTATTGAGGCTACGATTACGATATTGCATAATCAGAGAGTGTACGTGAGGGCACTTGAAATGCCGCACCACAGAACCATTTTGGATGGGGGGCCTAAACCACCATCCCATTTTTAATTTTTGAGGAATTTTTCAAATACATTTGAAAAAAATTATAAAGATTTTTTACATTTACGTGCCATTTTTTCAGTTTTAAGAAAGAATATTTAGTTAAAAAGTTTATACATATATGTATATAGTCCTTTTTTTTTTGTTTTCTTGAAATTAGGTTAAATCTAAAGAAAACATAATTTTTTTTTTCCACTGTACAGTCTGGACTTACATTAATTTCATTGGGTGTCTATTGGAGAGTGTATTATGATATCACCACTACTTTCTTAATTTATACCTTCCATATCTATACTAATCAATCATCTTTTTTTATTATTATTTCTTTATATATTACTTCCACTTCCGTTAATTATATCTGGTTCTGGGTTGCAGGTGCTTTGTCAGACTCCAAAGTCTTTACCCTTTGCTGTGTAGACAGATGAATTTAACTAATAAATTGTAAATCACTATCACATCATGTAAATAATTATATGTATGCAAAAAGTTTGATTTAATTAACACAGTATTTTTTTCCTAATTATAATTTTGTAGATGTAAGTATCCATCAACATGGTTTTCAAAATTATTGGGGAAGGGGATGCTAAGCACATATTATGAACATTTATACATTGCAATATATATTGTAAAATTGTAATTTATTTCAAATCATTGAAGGGCTGGGGTTCCACAGGCCCATATAGCCCTATGCCTATGTAAATATCTATAATTAAATAATGTGTTTTAATTTGGGAAACTACCTTGGATTTTTTTTTATGTTCTGGTTAATATAGTCTACATTTGTTAGTTATCTGTACATAATAAGGAAAAAATACAGTACCTCAGTCAATTCTGGACATGCTATACTGCATGTACTTTGCATGCTGTCTGATGATGTGCACATTTATGACGCGCACACACACGTTTTAAAAATTGTAAGACTTTCGAAATTGACATGTTGGAAGGTTTGCAATTTAGAAATAAGAATATGTAAGATGCATGTTCTTGCAACACCAATAAAGCATTATAAAAATTTAGCGGGAAAATGTTACATGTAGAATTTTAGAGAAGTTCCCTTACGTGCATTTATGCCATTTTGATAGTATTTATAAGTGACTAATAATTTGTACCCCCCACCATAGAAGCTGAAACTAGTGCTTTTTTGTAGAGAAGAAAAAGATCTATCGCCCTAATTCAGAGTTGAACCATTGTGCCTCAGCCCTTAAGACACAGGAACTGTGCTCCCTTTCTTTGAATTGTTATAACTTTCGTTTGATAAAAGCTTTCTTCTGTGTTGTATGTTCACTTTGTGTAGAGTTTAGCCCAGATTCCCCCCCCCCGTATAGTCTAATCGTGAATAGCTATCTATCGGGTGTTTAAAGGCCCATTCCGCAATTGATGGTAATGATCTCTTCGCATGAAATACAAAGTCCTTGATTGATAAATCGTTAATTTACACATTAATCTGTAACTGATGACTTCTTGATACAACATTAACAGCAATCCTTGAACTCAAGCTTGACCGTTTCTTCATTCTTTTTCGACAGTATTCTCTTTTCGTTTTTTTGTTCACATGCTCACGTCATCACATTATTAGATATAATTCACATAATGGATACATTAGGCTTAAATAAATAATAAATATGAAGTAAACAACTGGTCATCTAACTTCATAACAGTATATAAGGGTTTTATGAATATAAGGGCATCAAGAATTATTAGTTATGTATTCCCTATAAGCGTGCCTTGTCAGCGTTCTTTGTTGACCATTTAGTAGTAGTTTTGACCTTGAGAAGGGTAAAAAAAAAAATATTTTTTGTAAGTAAGCAGCAGTTTTGCTGTTGGTCTTGTTAACTATGAGCAATGGGAAGTTACAAAATCTAGTACTTTGTCTGTATTTGATTGTGTGCCTTTTCATTGTTTTCAGGAATATGATGATATGTACAGTAGAGTGAAAAGGGAAAGACGGAAGACAGTACATGACTTTTATTCCCGGCAAATTACCCAGGATGGCGGAAGCATGGCAGATACTGAAGATACGGACCAGAATGGCTTGTCTGACTTGGACACCATCGGGGACCATAGTGATATCGAAGGAGCGACAGATCTGCATGGTTAGTTTCATCGAAATCACATCGTAACTTGTTATGTACTGCTCCTGTATGCTGTATTGGTTGCTAATCTGATATTTAATTTAGGCATCGGTGATGAACCAAGAAACGAAACTGCCAACTGCAATAAATATTCGCTTAGACCAAAGAAACCAATTACTGAGCGATTCCAGTTTCCTATTGGTGAGTTCACTGGTAGTTCTTTTCGTTTTGGGAGTTTGTCATTTTATTTAAATTAAAAACAGTAGAAATCATTCTGAGAAAGTCTTTAAAATTAGTCGTTGTTCCAAAATAGATGTTCGCTAATATGTATTTATTAACCATTTTTTATTGATATTCACTTTTTTTTATATCTAAATTTTATTCAGATACAATATTACAATAACCCTTCGACTTACGTAACATTCGACTTGCGTAAATTCTCAGTTACGTAATGAATCTAAAAAATTACAACTACTAACGTTCCAGTACTACTAGTCAGAACAAAGATGACGAATAATAACGGGTAGTGATTCAGTAACAGACAGTGAGTTTTGGTCAAGTGCCCAAAAGCTGTGACTTTCAACCTGAAATCTGCCAATTACAAATAAAGACAACGAATGACCTTTCTTGATCCATACTACTTATATGTGTTCAAACAATATTCGTGATTGCAGAGCTTAGTATGTGATATTACGTCGTTGGCAGTAGTAGTCCATGCCTCGCATGGTTAGTTATTTATCAACATCCGTGTTCGTTGTTTATTTGCATACCATTACAATGGATTCGAAACACAAAATTGATAACTGATGTGTGGATAATAAATCTAAAAAACAAAGGTATGCAATTACTTTAGAAGAAAAGTTGAAAATAAATGCATGTGCATGAAGATGGAAAAATTATATCAACAAGCTTGGGATATAAATCAACCTATTTCAACAGTGAATACAATAATGAAGTAAATATATAATATAAATATAAGTAATGTATAATAATAAATATTACAGTTTTTACAAAGGTTAGTTTCTTACAAAGTTAAACTTAAACAATTTACATATTTGACTTAATTAAAATTCAAGTTACGTAAAGGTTTACAGAAAGCATTACTTACACAACTCGGAGGATGACTGTATATTTATATCTGAATATTCATAGGCCTTTTATTGGAAATTATGGAGTGTAGAAATGAACTGTGGGTGGTTGATTTATTTGCCTTTAAACCATTTCGGTTTACTGTTTTAGATGTACTATCTGTACTATACTGTTGTTTAGATGTACTGTACTGTTGTAGATTGTTCTCTCATGCAAACAATTTGTTGTCATTATATGGATTTAACAACTAAAAACCTTTGTCAACGTAAATTGCGGAACATGAAAATGGACCTTGTCCATACAAAATGAGTCGAATTCAGTTGAGTCTTATCTATCAAAGCAATTTATGTAAAATCTATCACGAAAAGCAAGCAGAGGTTTAAAAACATATGTATAGGTGCAGAAAAACCCTTGCTATCCTTGCGCCATAAAAATAAAACCGAGCAAGTGGAGGTCTGGTTTTTAGAGGCAAAAGTCAAATGTTGGGGGGGGGATTGCAGCAAAATTGGAATTATTTAGGCGTTTTAGAGCGGTTAAGTGAATTTGACCTCTTCCTGAAGGGTCAAATTTTTAACAAAGGAAAAGGTTAAGGAGTCCCTTCATTTATCAGCAAATGCCTGCAAAGAATTTATTGCAATTATGCCAAAGAAAGGGCTTGTCAGAATTATAGAAATAAAGCAGTCAAGGTATTATTTTTTTTTTTAAGTTATTTTTGGTGCAACAACGTTCCAAGCTTTTTTTTTTCAAATGCATCCAAAAGTTCGATGGTTTTTGAAATGGCATTGGGAACATGGGAGAACAGGGAGATTCAATTTCTTTGCTAACATTTTGGAATACTTAGTGGAATTATCACAGAGGAATTCTAAAAATGAACGATATACATTAAGCAGCAGTATTGATTTATTACCTAGTTATTTTACAATGATATTGTATTGATTCGAATTCATTCCTGGGGGATTTGATTATATTAAGTGGCTTTTTCTGTTAATTTATTAATGGTAGATACTATATTACTTTCATAGGACATGTGAGCACAATCAAACAGTTTTCTGAAGTGTGGGGCATAGGAATTCCTGGTCTAGTTTGACAATGTCTTTTATAATACGGTGTTTTCAGTTGGTATACGTTAAGATCCCTGATACATCACTGACTAGCGAATGCATCATAACCGTCTATGCTGATCATTTGTACCCATGTTATGCAACTTCTTATTTATGCATGTATCTCCTACCAAAGGTGCAAACAGTGCACCACTACACAGGTCCATAGTTATACAAATTATGTCTGTGGAGGAGCATCCTTCAACTTAAGTTTGGCATCATGAGTTGCCTTTCTTCTGGATTTGAAATCTATACAATGTGTATAGAATGCAGTTTGAAGTGCCATGAATGTTAGGATTCCAAGACTGACAGATGATTAAGAATTGTAGACCATTTTTTATGGACACATTCTGCACTATCTACATAGTACTCATGGAGTTCACACCCATTGTGCTGCCCATCAAAAAGAAGACCTGCATGTTACTAGACAGATGTCCCAATTTTCCTGGTTTATGAGAATGTGATCATCGAAAGATAATGCTATGGGGATAGTATATGTAACAGCTCGGATGATTTATCTTGCATTCAATTTGTAATAACAAGCTGAATATTGTTCAATATTTTTCTACTTCAATGGGTTGCATTTTTTTTTTTTCCCCATTAAGTTATTCTGTGAGGAATGGAAATTTTGTTCGTATGCTGGCCTCTCGTGTGAGGTTGTTTTTATTACTGTGCACATACATTGATGTGTCAAAATTGTCGTTGGTCTTATATAGATTTTCCCTTTAACTATTAAATTTATATGTGCCATTTTCTGTTTTGAATAGAGCCTGTTAGGCCTAGGCGGTCCGCATCTTCAAATATATTTGAAGCTCCTCGTCATCACCAACCACCCAGGGAACGGGAAACTTTCAAAAGCACTGCTCACAAAAGTCATTTGTTTAGAAGGTATGCATATTTCCAGCAATTCTCCGTAACAGAATTATTACACGTTGCTCACTAATTCTTCAGAACTTTGTTATAAAATTGTGTTATGAAAATGAATTTTGTTAATTCTATTGTGAATTTTCTTGTAGAAAACGACATGCGATTCATAACAGTTCCTCAACGAGCAGCTCAAGCGACGATGAGCGACGCTTCGAGAAACGGAAAGCCAGGAGTATGGCTCGTGTGAGGAATAGGTAAATGTGAATTTCAGTGTTCTTACATTGTGTGTGTGTCACTAACAAACAAACTAATAATAATTCTGATAATATTAACACCAATATGAAGGCATGGACTGGAATAATAAAACACAGGCTAGCATATTAAAGCATAGAGTGGTATATTAAGACATGGACTGACAATGCAGCTTTTTGAGACATCAGACATTTTTTTTATTATTTTTTTACAAAATTTAAATTCAAGATGCTAAGAATAAATTATGAGGGAACGAAAAATTCTTTCCTTAAATAGTGAAAATCAGTGATGAAACACTAGAAATAAATATGTATGATGCAAATTCTGGGCTTTAAACTTTGAGTTAATTCGTAGAAGTCCGTGATGATGAGTGATCTCTAAAGGGGGTCTGCGGTCTAGAAAAGTTAAAGAACTGCTGCTATATACTATTCGGAACAAGCAATATCTTGTTCACGGGTAGTGTATTTTAGGAAATCTTCGTTATCTAAAATCATATCGAGTATATGAAGTCTGGTAATCGATTGCAGCCAATCAGTTCCGCTTGATAAAGATTTTAAAATTCTATTAGTGCCCTCCATTTTCTCTCTTAGTCCGTACGTCCCCAATATATGTCATACAAAATGAACTTGAACATTCAGTAGCTGTGTATACCAGTTCGTATGCTGTTCATTCAGCTTAATGGACAAAGCTAGCATAAATCGTATATGATTCAAACGGTTATTAATACGTTAATTGATATTTTTGTATGTTTTTCCTATTTTCAGGTGTGTTCCCATTAACTTTATGGAGGAAGACTTGGGTAAAGGTGTTATACGCGATCGCATGAAGATCGGTTGCACGTTGGCAGATATCGATCCCATGAGCATAGATAAATCGGTAAACAACATCCTCCTTATATACAAATTGCTGTTCAGATTTCAACGTCTCTTTTAAAATAGGTTTTAAACCTTCATAAAGAGTGCATTGCATTTGTTGTCGTAAATTTTAATCTTTGATTCTGTTTTACTTGTCCTGGTTGCAGGTTTCATTTGATAGTGTCGGAGGGTTAGACAAGCACATCCAAGCTTTGAAAGAAATGATCTTGTTTCCACTCATTTACCCGGAAGTGTTTGAGCGTTTCAAAATTACTCCACCGCGTGGCGTTCTTTTCCATGGACAACCAGGTATGATTTCATTTTCATAAAAATGGAAAGAGCCATTAAAAAAAATCTTCATGAAACGGTTTTTAACATGAGTTAAGCAATGATGTATGATAGGGGTGGTCAGTCTACAGTTTACAAATAATTATGTCCATCCTAGAACATGGCGTCCATATGGGTACTTTCGGGGGGGACGGGGGCTGAAAAAAATTATGACCTTCTCAAGGCTGTCAAACATTTTAGTGAATGTACAAGATATTAAAGTATTACAAAAATAATTGATTGGCATGTGCAGTGGTGGAACTGGAAACAGTTTTTTTTTGCAAACAAGCTAATTATTTTTTTCTGTATGCTGAATAAAATTAGTTTAAAATGGTTAATTAGACAATAATAGAAGATAATTAGTTGAATTTTCTTCTCTATATAAAGCTCTAGTTTGAGCTAAAACAACACGGATGTCAAAAATTAATAGTCATATTAATCCCTCACGAAAAATTCAAAAAACATGCCCCAGTGGCTTTGTGTGATGACCAATTTGGCAAGTATGTTAACCCTATGAAATGTGCTAATATCCTCTAAAACAGCAGTCGCCAACCTTTCGGACCTCACGGACCACTAAATTCATAATTTTAAATCCTGCGGACCATCAATATGATTTTTTTTAAAAAAGATAAAGACAGGATTTCTCCTCGTAATGGCATTTCGGCAAATGAGGGTTTTTTCACTAATTACCTATAATTATCTCAAATTCATTATAGATATAAAAATTCACAATTAATTATGTTAACAGAAAGTTAATTAGTACTTAAACGTTTAGGATCCTATCACGCATATTTTGTGAATTAATGCAATGTAAAGGCGAAAAATTTCATTCAGAATATGAGAATTTCTTAGAATATTATTTTTATTATTAATAAAACATTAAAAATGCAAATAATATCCAGATTTTTCTGCGGACGACCAAAATTCTCCCGCGAACTACCAGTTGGCAACCGCTGCTCTAAAGCCGCAAATATAAAGAATGGTAGCATCTTTCTCGCCCTGGTGACTGAGTGGTTAAGGCACTCCAGTTCCAATGGAGGGTTCCCGTTCACACTTTACGTCAGGGCGATTACTCTTTTTTGTTTTGTGTATACAGCTCTAGTTTGAGTTGGGTCACATCTAAAGGCTAAAATTTGCAGTCGCCACCAGTCCCAGGCCTATTAAATATTGTGGAATGGTGATTAAAAATACGACTTCAGTCGCCATCACACTCGCCACTTTATTGTTTCCCAATGCAATCCTGTCCATTTTGACTCTGCAGGGAGGTTACATTCTGAATCCACAAACTACTTAATATTCTTAATGAAAAATGTTGATCAAACAAACCCTCCTAAGGCTTCAGTATTCAAAGCTTTTGTGACTACTTGAAAGTGGCTACTGACTTAAGTGAAGTGACTTCTAATAGAAAGGGCTCTGCTGGCCAATGGCCATTAATCAAATACCCAAGTTTCAAGCTTTAATCACATCTCAATACCAAGATTTATAGAAGCTTACGCATGGACTCTGACTTTTTTTGTTGACGAAAACTACTTTATTTATCTATCTTTCTTTCTTTTTGGTTTTACGGCTCAAAGACTACAGTGGTCATGCTGCGCCGGGACCTACTGTTTTCCGAGGAATCCGAACCTCTTAAGGCCTAGGGAACCAAACCCCGGACTACAGTGAGCAGTGCGATCTTTATGAGATCTCTGAGTAAGCGTTCTTTTTGCACTGCTGGGAGTCGAACCCGGATTAGCCGCGCAATAGGAGAACGCGTTACCACACTGCGCCACCGCAGGGCCCTTTATTTATCTAGTTGTCAGTGTTGCATGAAGTTGTTGATAGTGAAGCATTAGCTTCACTATCTACAAAGAAAATTTACTGGACTTGATGTGTGGCTTTGATTAACTGCAAAGGCTTTCAACGGCCATGCAGTACTGTGGGTGTCTGTCAGTCAACAAGAGCATGCATCTTCTTCAAGACATGACTGCATCTGTTCTACTCAAGAAATATCTAATCTTTCTAAACATTCTTTACTTACTTGCCCCCACATGTTCATTGATTCACTAAAACCACCTAAGGAATGGGGCAACCGTCGCATGGCGATCAGTGGAAAAATAAATTGTAATATTGTCTATCTTGTTCGAAGCAAATAAAAAAAAAGATGTTATTATTAAAAAAAATACAATATAATGCATTTTCCTTTCTGTGAACGGCATATTTTCAAAATTTGAAGTGACGACTGAATTGTTTCTTCATACCTGATGTGCTCATGACCATTCCGGATGGGTGCCTTTGGTCCGCCACAGACTGATTACTATACAGTAATTTCTTTCGTTAACAACGTTTAAGGAACATACAAAAATGATCAGAATGCATGGTTCTAAGAAGCATTTGTGGGGACCACAAAATATTGTCGCTAAATGGAAATATTAGATAATTAGAATGGCATTATTGAGAGAGCTTTTAGATGGTCTGCATGTATATTATATGGCGGTTTACTTTATGGTGTACTCATTGTTATGTTGTGTTTGATCTTTGGATCAATGGGAAATCAAGAATTGTTGCTTAATTCTATGAAAATGAAGATTAAAGAATCTTTCTTTTGCATCATAACTGCTTAAAACCATGTATATATTGAGACGTAAAAGTAAACGGTGCATATAACATTCCTAATTAAAAAATATTAAATTAATAAGGGTTGCAGTATTGTTTTTGCACCCGGGTAACCAACGATCCAGGAACAGTCAGTCCTTGATATGTCACCGTGATTTTAGCACACTGTTTCATCCGTCTGGAGTTTAAAAGATAGAAAGTGTTGTACTATTGCACATATACCTTGTTTTATTAAAATAGATGCATTGATCAAGTAATAGATTACTTAACAAAAAAAAAATATATATATATATATTGTGCTTTTAAAATAGGTTTAATTTTGGGACTTCTCGTTACAGGTACTGGAAAGACCCTCGTTGCTCGAGCTCTCGCCAATGAATGTAGTAATAACGATCGCCGTATCGCGTTCTTTATGCGGAAAGGAGCAGATTGCTTGAGCAAGTGGGTAGGAGAGTCCGAACGACAGTTGCGGCTTCTGTTTGACCAGGTTACTATCTATAAATCTCTTGGGCATGTTCTCATTTATTACTTTACTTTGGCAGTGTGCTGAAGCCCAATTACTTGTTCAAAGATCTTTAAATTTGAACGTTTCTAACTCATTACATATGATTCCCATTAGTACAGCCTTGAAATCTCATTTCTTGACCAAAAGATATGACTAGGCCTTGTAGCAACTTAATCATACTAATACTACTGGGGGGGGAGAAGACTAAAAGTTCAGCCATGGGAGTGGACAGCATTACCATAACTGTCCTTTTGCAAAAAATAATAAGAAACTAAAAATGAACAAATGAGCACTTTTAACCCGCTTACTATGGATTATTTTAGACAATATTTGATCTTGAAATATCGAATTCTTTTGCTGTACTTTCTGCATATGCTACTGACATTGCATTTATCATTAACTTTGAAATTCTTAAATAGTTTTATGAATTTTAAAATCAGTAGGGGACACACATGCGATTTCAACATGCATGTATTTCACGTGCCATATGTCCACTAGTTTTACATTCAGATTCTATTTCAGTCCTACAAAACATTTCTATAAAATAATTTTACACAGTATTTTTTACATATAAAATTTGAATCCTTTACAAGCTTCTTGCAGAATTTTGATAATTATCAACATTAGAAACATATTCATAAAAATTCCAATTTCGTTCTAGTGTTCATTACACAACGAAAAAATATCACTTACACCCAGAAAATCCATGCTTTGCACAGAAAGAAAACACGAAAAAACAGCATGCAGGATTGACTAATGTATTCAGCAATGTAACCCATAACCCCTGGTAATGCCATTGAATATACATATAAAGAAAAAACGGCCTTGGGGAGGCACAGTGGCAACATGTTTGCCTAGCATGCGGTTATCCCAGGTTCGACCCTCCCCCTCCAACTGTGTCACAAAAAAGCCCCAATTACCAGACTACTGTGAACAGCACTGTCATCCAGGGGGTTGGTTCCCAAGTCCTAAGAGGTTCAGGGTCCTCAGAAAATTGTAGGTCATGGCATAGCATAACCTTTGCTGTCCTTGTGCCATAAAACTTTACCACTATTCGAAGTTTCTACGAACCCTGGGAATGCCAGGGAATTCGAAATTGTCTCTTCTCTCTCGATGTCAACGTATGCCGTCGTACAGAACCACACCTGACAGCCTGCTAAAATTGTGAGGATCAACATTAGAGTGTAAATAAATGCTGTTAGTGAGATGTTATGTGGCATTATTATTTTTTTTAATACTTTCTTAGGCTTACTCCATGCGTCCGTCGATAATTTTCTTCGACGAGATTGATGGTTTGGCACCAGTACGCTCGACACGGCAGGATCAAATACACAGTTCGATAGTGTCGACGTTGCTCGCATTGATGGATGGACTGGACAACAGAGGAGAGATAGTAATCATCGGTGCGACGAATCGAATAGATGCCATTGACCCTGCGCTTCGCAGACCAGGGCGGTTTGACCGAGAGCTCCTGTTTCCGTTGCCCTCTGTCGAAGTAATCATCGCTTTTCACATTTTAGTAAATGGAAAAGATGCATTGTGATCTCCAACTTTTGTTGAATAATTTGACTTTGGTTTTTTTTATACATAGGCACGACAGAAAATCTTGTCAATACATATGCAACATTGGAACCCTCCTCAGCCCGTTTCGCTAATAAATGAACTTGCTGAACTTGCAGTAGGTTATTGTGGTGCTGATCTCAAGGCGTTGTGCACCGAAGCTGCCCTGGTTGCTCTAAGGAGACGCTACCCTCAAATTTACGGCTCAAGGCAAAAGTTACAGTTGGATGTAAACACTATTCAGGTATTCCTCTACTTCCCTTGGAATTTTTCATTTCTTTGCTATGATTTTAAATGTGTGATTAAACGTTTATGGTTGTGATGTTTGGGCTTGGTTGAATTCTCGGTAAACTGGTTCTGTGAGTGCCCGAACGTATTATAGTGTGGATATTACATTTAACTTACCAGTCCCGTCCCTGATGATGCCTTACAGTGATATAATGATACTGGGTCTGCTATATGAAAAAGTCAAAGTTTTGCTACTTGGCACTTATTAGGACACATTAACGTTTAGTAAACGTTGTGGAGTTTCAGGTGTTAAGTGAAATGTATTAATAGGTTGCAGAGAGACCTCGCTGTCCGTCAGGAATCAATTGCAGTGAATATGGAGTGTTGTCAGGCATCATGTCACATTTTGATAGAAAACATTTTGGGATTGAGAAATGAAAAACAAAATTTGCGAACCGGGGAAGTTATTAACAAGTAGAGTTTGATAAAGACTTCCGTGTGTTAAAGAACCTAAGAATAAATTTATGGTCATTAATAACTGGCATGAATTTTAGTCGATTCCTGAACAAAGATAGTGACGTTTGCATAAAACGCATCAATGCGCTCCGCCTGACACCTAAAACTATGTTCCACTGATTTGTTATTAACTGTATGTGTATTCTACATAATGTCGTGTTCATTTTTTTTATACTTAATATGGTTGTTTAGTAAGCTAATAATGAATTTAAATAAGAAATTAATATAAAATTTAAAAGAGTAGAGAAACAAATCAAAGAACTGATTAAACAAAACGTGCATTTCATCGTTATTTTTTTAAATTCTCACTTTCTTAACTGCTGCAAAGTCAGGTAACTTATTAAAAAACTTTGATCTCTTCATTTTGGTGTAAACTGGTGTTCTCACTGAATTCTTGCTGTTCTACCAGTTTGTGTTTTACAGTCTGATTCCCAAAGCAAGAGAGTCAGGGGTGGATATAGAAAATATTTTCAGGGAGGAGTGCGGTGTCAAGCTTAAAAATCAACGAAGACCTATTCTGGGAGTTGGGAGAAGTCACAAAGCTTGGATACCCATGTAGAGCCACAAAAAAGGGTAAATTTGTTATATACAAGGGCACCCCCTCCACCAATCCACCCTTAGATAGAGGTTTGAATTTCTTTAGAAAACTGTAGGTACTTAATAATTTCGACACGTATGTTTAAGCTGAAACTCCAAAAGAAGTCCAAAGATCAAACAAAATTCACAGTATCGGTTTCATCATCTTGACAGAAGTCTTCAAATTTTGTATCTAGTGCTGAAACTTTGAAACACTGGAATGTGAATGATGCTGATAGAGTATCTAATGCAGAATGTTTATGGACAATGAAAATTGTTGAAGCTGGTTACCCATTCAGTTCTTGTAAAAATTTAAAAAAATGTGTTTTGTAAATCGTTTCCAGACAGCAAAATTCCTAAGTCATTTACACTAGAACCAACTAAGGTTTTATATGAAATTGCACATAGACTTGGATTATATTTTCATAATCAGTTGATTAGCTCCGTTAAGAAAAGTGACGCTTATTTTACCATATCATTTGATGAAGCAACAACTGAAGCTGGAAAGAAATAGACATTCACATTCGGTACTGGGACAGTGATCAGGAGAAGGTTGTATGTCACTTCTCGTGTTGCTTTGAGCTTGGTCATGCAACTGCTGATATACTTAAGGAAAAGATACTGTTATCCCTATCAAAAGATCACTTGCCTCTTAATAGATGATTACTTGCGATTGGTTCAGATGGGCCTCCAGTGAATGTGAAACGTCTGAAGGATATTCATTCTATTTTCAAAAGCGAGGGTTTGCCAGGTTTAATTAATATTGGTATATGCAATTTGCAAATCTTGCATAATTCTTTTAGGAATGGCATAACTCAGTGCTTAAGTCATTGGGAGATCGAAGACTTTTTGGATGCCGTACATAAGTATCCAGCCAGAAGTGAGGATTTTCACAATATTCAGAATAACCTTGAAATGGAGTAGAAACACATGTTGAGGTTTGTTAACAATAGCTGGTTTTCTATGGTCCCTGTTATTTCAGTAATAACAAAGCAATGGTTTGCCTTAGGGGAGTATTTCCTTGAGTACATCCTCAAAAACAGCAAGAATTAGGGCAAGTCTAAACTTTATCTAAGTATTAGATCTCACCTGAAGGATCCAACAACTTTAGCCCACGTGCTTTTCCGGAAGTCAGTGGATGAGACTTTTGATAAATTTCTTCTTTTAATGCAACGAGAAGAACCCTTGATACATATTCTATATGATGAAATCTGCTGTGTTATTCGAAGCCTTGGTTCAAGAATTGTTGAACCAGAACTGTTGGGGAAATACGTCTGTAAGGAACTTAAAGAACTTTGATTTCAATAACCTGGAAAATATTCTTCCAACAACTGAAATTGATGTTGGAATTCTTGCCAGGAATGAAGCTTTAAGACTGAAGGAAAAAGAATTAAAACTATTTTTCCATGAGGCGAAACATTTTATGACAATCATTGAATATTTACTTGATAAAGTTCCTCTAAGCAACAAGTTACTGGAAAACACCCAGTGCCTTCATCCACTATTTAAGATGGAACCAATGTTTTTGAACTACATGGCCAGTGTGGCTAAAGAAATGCCACTTGTTTTCCAGGAGAATAATATAGAGAAGATTTTTGACAAGTGGAAATTATACATGACTGAACAAGTGAATGAATATGCCCTGACAACTGAAACAAGGGAAAATAGAATTGATAATGTAGATGATCTGTTTGAAGAATCGGAGATTCAAGGTGATGAGGAACCTGCAAACGAAAGTTCCACTCCTGTAACAAGAATAGATGTTTATTGGTCTGATGTCCTGAAGAAGAAGAATCTTGGGGAGAAATACCTTCTACTTTCTCGTTTAGTCAAAGCGGCACTGGCACTTTCCCATGGGAAGGAGAGAAGGGTTTCGCTTAACAGACTCTTTCTTAACTCAAATCGTCCACTGTTAAATGAATTATAAGTGAATGGGCTTTGAACTGTTCAGTCTGCAGTAAAAGTAAAGAATGACATTTGTTACATACCTATTACCCCTCTGTGCCTGAAGTATTTCTGAGAAGCACATAGTATATACAGGAACTATTTGGAAAAGCATAAGAAGAAACTTCTAGCTAAAAAAAATGAAAATAAATCATCCTTCGGATGCTGAAATACTTGAGAAAAAAATTAAAAGGCTACAGGAATTAATCAAAACAAGTCATTCACTGATTCGGGAAGCTAATGAAAGACTTTCAAAAGGTACTAAAAGAACGGATATGAAAAAAATGTCAGCTGCACAGGCCTTGCTAGAGTCGGGGCGTAAACAACTCATAACAAATACAGACGAATTGAAGCATGCAGGAACTACATTGTTCTCACAGATAAAGAGGGCTAAGAAGTAGCCAGTATAGAACAATAAATCCTTTTAGGGAACTTTATCTAACATTATGGTTTTGAAATGATCACATGAATGACTGTTTCTAAAACATCTAAAGTTTGGTTAACGTTATGGTACCGACTTCTAGTTGGATGGACGAATTATGATTGCAAAAATTGTACTACATGTGATATAAATTGTTAACATAACTATCTAAAGGTTTCATTCAGTCCTTCTACTACATGGGTGACATCTTATTTTTCATCTACACCTTATTTAATAGTATAATTCTCATTTTTTTGCATTTCTGTACTACTATTAACCCTTTGCACTTTCAGTTTTTCATTACGTATTACCAACCTTCCGAGCGATATACGCATTAAAAGAAAAGTCATCGTTATATCTTATTTTTTTAATTCTTTATGAATACAAATGTTATGATATATAAAAAAAAACAAAAAATTATAAAATTATTACATTTTGTAATCGTCCAAAGTGTGATACCTCTCGAAGCAATTGCCAATATGTAATCTTGGCTTTTCTAGACAGGTATCACAAAATTATTTGCATTGTCTCCGTAGCGGAGCCCTCGAGTTTGAAGACAAATTTTAAATGGCTCTGCTCCGGAGCCCTCGAGTCTGGGAGTTATCTGGTTGGATATGTTTGTTGCCCTTTAATTCACTGGCACAGGTTCACATTTGAACTTACGCCTATCATTTGGTATAATAACGTGTGTATTGTGTAGTGAGAATTGAATATCTGCCATACTACATGTGTCAAACTGTCATCGGCAATTAGATGGTGGGGAAGTTTTAAACCCGTCTCACAAAGGATTTTTTCGCAAGAAAAACCAGAAGATTTAGAAATTTACCTTCCTCTCCTGTTTCTGTTTTTGGCGCTGTTGGTATGTCTTATATTTTTTTCATAAAATATCCTATACTTTTTTCAGTTGTGACTATGACCACCCCGTAAGCTCAAACTAGAGCTCTTTAGGTATAGGAGAAAAAGAGACAATGTCCCAACATAAAATCAAACTATCGGTCTGTGGGTCTTGGCAGTATGTGTTATAAAATGCAAGTTGTATTTTAATAGCTGTGTTTTTTTACGTTTGTGATCCATATTTTCAATGGCTATGTCTTAGGTCTTATCAAGAGATTTCTATTGTGCCATGAAGAAAATGAAGTCGTCTGTTCAGCGATCATCTGTCTTCTCCGCTAAACCACTTCCCGATTTCCTGAAGCCCCTTTTAAACAGAATGCTCCAGAAAGCAAAGTGCAAATTGAAAAGAATATTTCCCGTAACGTCTGAACTAATAGATGCTGTTAAAGAAGGTATGCACTGTTTTACTTTTTCCGTACACATAGAAGAGTTAAAAAACAATTTTTATCAACGTTTTTTAGGCGTAGTAATAGTAACGCCGATGTTATGGCATGGTTAGATGGTGAAACGTTCATACAGAAAAGAAATTTTTCTGCGTCTGGTGAGGTATGATCCCACGGCCGTCTGCTATCTCGGCAGGTGCTCTTACCAACTGAACTACAAACGACAAACACTCATTAATTACCTTATGAACGTATTTAAAGTGTATTTTCTGAAACCAGTTATTTTGTTCATAAGGGATTGAGTGTTTGTAGTCTGTAGCTCAGTTGCTAAGAGCACCTGCCTGGGTAGTTAGAAGGTCAGAAGAAGTATATATATTGTGTATACAAGTAAGTTTTAAAGGATTTACAAGAGAGGGTGTTACTAATATTAAATAACATTGGACCATAACCTAACCACCTTCATGTTAGTGCATCATCATTAGATTTTAATTTTCAGTATGTCTCATTTTGTCAAAGTGGAAACAACATAGTTTTGTTTTTTTGACTCCAAATACGGTGACTTTTGTGCCAACGAAACGCTGTTTGCAGAAAGTTTTACTTTTCTGCTTCCATTTGAAGAAAAAAGAAACTAAGGGTCATCGATTGCTGCATGAGGCTTATGGGGACCATGCTCCATCAATTTCAACCTGTGAGTACTGGTTTAGACGGTTCAAAAGTGGTGATTTTGACACGGAGGGGGGGTAGGGAACTTGAAGGAAGGCCAGAAATGCTTGAAGGTGCAGAATTGGAGGCATTATTGAATGAGGACTCATGTCAAACGCAAGAAGAACTTGCAGAATCTTTGGGAGTGACTCAACAAGCAATATCATTATGCCTCAAAGTCGTGGGAATAGTCCAAAAGCAAGGAAATTAGGTGCCACACAAATTAAAGCCAAGAGACGCGGAAAGGATATTTTTCACCTGTGAACAGCTGCTCCAAAGGCTGCTTCATACTTTTTATTGCAAATGAAACTTCTTCTTTTAAGATTTTAGGAGCTGTTCCTTCGACTATTTCAATGTCTTCGTTTAATCCACTGTTACTTTCGTATAGATTTTTGTAGAATTCTTCAACTCTTCTAAGTATTTCTTCCCTATTTCTTGTTACGGTGCCATCCTCTCCTTTTAATGCAATGATGTGTTTCTTCCCAATAGACAAACTCCCTTTAACAACCCTAAGGCTCTTGTTATTTTCAATGGCCTTCCTTACTAGCTCACAGTTGAATTTTCTTATGTCTTCTTTCATGCTTTTGCGCAGAGTTTTACAAAGTTCTATGTACTCAATCCTGGAACTGGTATTTTGATTGTCCACCTTCATATCTCTTCGCCTTTTCATGAGCTGTTTCGTCTTCTCAGATAATTTGCTATTGTGCTTTTTACAGGTTACACCACCAATTTCCCCAGCAGTTTCAACTATTGTCTTAACAATGTTTTCATTTGCTTCTGAGATATCACTTTCATCAATAAGTCCTTCCAGTGCAGAAAAGCGATTTTTTAATTCCAACTTGAATGCCTCGGTATTTTCTTTTAATTTCTTTAAATCCACCCTCTTACTTACTTGTTTCCTAATGAGCTTCTGTCGTTCTAATTTAGTATTTAAGTGCACTTTACATCTCACCATTCGATGATCACTTCCAGTATTAAATCTGTTCAGTACACTGCAATCTTCAATAATTGATTTCTTGTTTGCCAGGATATAGTCAATTTCACTAGTTCCCCCATTTGGGTGTTTCCATGTCCATTTTCTTTGCGGTTTCTTCTTAAAAAATGAATTCATGATGCTAAGATTTTCAGCTTCTGCAAATTCGATGAGTTGATCGCCACGTTCATTCCTTTCCCCATATCCGTATTTACCAACCGATGTCTCTCCTTGTTCCTGTTGTCCAATTCTTGCATTGAAATCCCCCTGGAGTGCTTCCGTGTCCATTTTTTTTGTAGTTTCTTCTTAAAAAATGAATTCATGATGCTAAGATTTTCAGCTTCTGCAAATTCGATGAGTTGATCGCCACGTTCATTCCTTTCCCCATATCCGTATTTACCAACCGATGTCTCTCCTTGTTCCTGTTGTCCAATTCTTGCATTGAAATCCCCCATGATGAGCTTGATATGTTGTTTCCCTTTGGTGTGTAACTCTTTGATTTCTTCATAAAATTCTTCAACCTCTTCGTCGGTATGGCTTGATGTTGGTGCATATACCTGTACTATCTGAAGTTGGTATCGCTGGGTTAGTTGAACAACGAGCCTCGCTGCTCGATCTGATGTACTTTCAACTTCAAGAAGGTAGTCTTTAATTCTTTTGTTGATTAAGAAGCCAACACCACTTGTTCTTCCAGTTTCCGTTCCTCTATAATAAAACAAATGTCCACTTTTAAGTTCCACCAACTCTTCACCTTTTCTTCTAACTTCACTGAGTCCTACAATGTCCCATTTGATCTTGTCAAGTTCTTCTTCCAATTCCTGAAGTTTTGCTTCAGAAGCAAGGGATCGTCCATTAAACGTAGCCAAGGTCAATAACAAACGGCAGCCTGGGCCATTCCAGTGATTCTTAGCACCCCCTGCTTTCATGCCACACTGACCGCTGCCTTGATCAGGAGCACTCCAGCACCTGGAGACTAGGGGCCATGGTTTCTGGTGTGTCAACATAATGGAGGAATTAGCCATAATTTCACCACGCTGGCTAGACGGGTTGGTGAATTAGCCCTCCCCTTCCGCCTTTCTATCCGTGCAGCAAATATTAATTTGCCACATAAATAGAAAGCTCAGCCTGCACCACTTGAAGGCGGGGTAGGACACTAGGTTACTGGCCTGGCCGGCCTATATATATATATATATCATATTCAACCATTATCTATCCACTGCTGGATGAAGGTCTCTCCAAATGCTTTCCACACAAGTCTATCCTGAGCAATTCGCTTCCACGTCACCCCAACCTGTTTTCTTATTTCATCCACCCATATATATATATATATATATCAGTGTAGCCATCTCAGGAGAAAAATAGCAGTTGAAAAGTAAAGGTGTGATATGGAAATGTGCAACACAATTGATTGTATCTTCAATTTTTTAATTCTAAATTCATTAAAAATTAGCATGAGTCACATATATATATGAATAAGTAAGCATTGTAGAGTTAAAGGTCATACTAAGGTATCAGTATCAACGGTTTAGGAGTGATGCTGAGCTATTCTTGCTTGTAAATCAGGGGTCACATTAAGTTATGGTGCTTTTGATTCAAAAGTTGCATTAAATGACCTGTGCTTTTAGTTCAGACATCACTTTAAGCTAGCACTGACCTATCTTGAAATATGGAAATTTGAACGAGCAACTTTAATTAAAATATCACCCTGAATAACTGGAATGTGCACATCTAAGAAATTGGTTTATTTATTAAATTATTGAAATAATTATTTGTATTAATTAATAAAAATAATTAATCTTCAGAATTTTTGGTGTATTTCTTCGTAGTTTTTAGTTTTTAAATTTTTTTTTTTTCCTTTCTTTACCTAGCCCCGTGTAGTCCTTTAAAGAATTCTCCGGCACTGGATAATTCTTCCGAGGAAAGTGATTGTTCTACTTTGGAGGATTATACGAAGATCAGCAAAATTATACCGATCAAAAATAGCTACGATAAATTCCCACATGCTGCTTCACGGTAAAAATGTTTTGACATTAAATCAATGATTGCGCCCTGCGGTGGCGCAGTGTGGTAACGCGTTCTCCTATTGCGCGGCTAATCCGGGTTCGACTCCCAGCAGTGCAAAAAGAACGCTTACTCAGAGATCTCATAAAGATCGCACTGCTCACTGTAGTCCGGGGTTTGGTTCCCTAGGCCTTAAGAGGTTCGGATTCCTCGGAAAACAGTAGGTCCCGGCGCAGCATGACCACTGTAGTCTTTGAGCCGTAAAACCAAAAAACAAACAAACAAATAATTGCAATGCTTTAATAATAATTTAGTAAAAGTTTTAATAATGATTAATAGTTTTGATATTAAAAATTCATTTGCCCATTATTAAAATCGGTCCTTGTCTTGTTAATGAACGTTTGAATGCATGATTTTCTGATGAATTTTCAATACCCTGTAGTCGCATAAAGGTAATGTTTTTTGCTATTGGGCCACCAACCTGTGTTCCATTTCAATGGCAGTGTAGAATATATCGGCCCAGGATTTTGTCCCCCGGGCAATAGAGGTTTCAAATCCTTAGAAAACTGTAGATCCTGATGCAACGTAGCCTGGGTTTTACTTGTAGCATGAAACGTGAAAATAAATTTCCGAGTTAAGGATTGATTTATTATTAATATACCGTACTTTTTCCTGTATTCATACATTGGGAGTAACTTGCAACTGCTTCTGAGTCCAGATACAGGTAGTAAGTAGTGCTGTGGGCAGTGCACACATTTTTCAGAGTTTTAGTAGCAGTTGGTCATGAAGCTAATGGGAGAAATGGTTCGCCATGCGGTTCTGTAATCCCAGAGGAGGACTATTCGAGGAACAGTGTTTTGCAGGGAGAGATTATGCTCCAGTATGGTGGGACCCCACACGCAGATGCTGTGACTAGGCAAGGAAAGCATGACACACAACAGCAAGCAGCTGGTCCTGTGGAGAGGGAGGGGCTCCTGTTCATGATTCTAGCCTCTGGCTCACTGGTAGGTATTACTACCTCAAATTACCTTGTTGTCGCAAAATGACCCTCGCTGTTCTTGTGCCATAAAACTACAACCAACTACCTGAAGTTGATTCATAATATGACCTTGAAATCTAGTGGTTTGTTTGTTTGTTTTTGACAATTAGGCCACCTGGTGAGAAGCCTTGTAAAAAAAAAAAAAAGGCAAAACAAGATGTTGGGGAAATTTTTTTTCCCGTAGAAAAAAATCGGAAATTTATTTAAAAAAAAAATATGGAAATTTCATTCTGTGTAATGTTCTTTTTCTGTTGTACCTATCTATATACCTTTATCAATCATATTTAGACCATATTTCAGTATACTTGTGACATACAGCAGGAAAATGGTATGAATAATTGTACAAGGAACAAATATTTCGAAGATGGATTAATAATTAATATAAGAAAAATTCATATACAAATTTGTACATGTAATAGAAATTAGTAGAAATTTTAGACATAAAAACTTCATACAACATACTATCATTTGAAAAATTCTGTCTTTTTATATTTTCATGTGTGCAATTTTACTGCAGTTTTCCATATAGATAGCAACAACCTGAGGTGTGTCGCTGTTATTAAATGGAGTGAAATGCATATATTCTTTGCTAACAGTAATTTGCAGCTAAGAATGCATGCTTACTTACCTTTTGTTTTTAACATAGCTGTTGCCTTAAATATAGATCCTAAAAGTTGGCAGGTTTAAGTCTTTGATTTTTAATATTTAAAATTACGTGTAATTAAACTTGTAAGTTGCACAGAAAACTAAGTTAAAGTGAATTATGCATCTATAGTTTTTTGGAATGCGTGAATAGACACTGTGTTATTTAATTTCATAAATTTTCTATCTTGGACTAAGATATTTCAATATATATACGGGCCCGGCACAACCATATAGGCAAACTAGAGCGGCATCATGGCAGATTTTGTTTTAAAGATACTTATGATTTTGTTTTAAAGATACTTAATACTGCAATATAATTGAGATAAACTTGGCAATAAATGGATGGAACTGAAAGGATTATTTTTGATTTAATGCCTTCACCAATAATAATTAATAATATATATATAATAATTATTATATTAATGCAATTCACCAATAATAACTCCTCTTTATCCATTTTTTCCATACCATCAACTTCTTGCTTTTTTACGTTACATCAAATTTCCCTGTAACCAATTTGTTTAACTCTGCATAGTATTTTCTCATTGCTGCTACACCTGTTAGTGGCGCAAGTAGTACCATTACCACACTAGAGGCTTAGAGGACGCTTTGTCTTTTTGATCTTTTCATCCGTTATCACAAGACATCGAGAATTAGTTTTGCCCTTCTACAGCAAAATTGCAGACGACTTTTTTGCTTTTGATCATTTATTTGTGAGTTATGATATAGGATGTGATTATCATACTTTGTTTTTACCATAACTATAGTGAAAGGTCGGAGTATGTCGTATTTTTTTACATTTCAATTGTTGCAATATATATTAGGGTATTGAATTTTTATGGGGGGGGGAGCACACACACTATTCGCCTAGGGTGCCAACTTTGGTTGGTGCTGGCCCTGTATATATAGTATACTGTGAAACCTTTTTTTTTTAATTTACAATTTGCATTCATATAAGTAAATTAAAAATAAAAATTAATGAGAAAAGGTTATGTTGAACATACCTTGAAAAATTTCATTTATGCAATAAAAATAAAATACAGGGTACCAGGGAGGAAATTACATAAAAAGGTTAAACACTGGTAAAATAGCAATGAAAAAGATCACTCAAGCTTTCGGACGCGTCAGCAGCAGTCCTTCATCAGGAGTAATGATCATCTTTACATACGGAGAAAGAGAGCGTTGTTTCCTGTCCTCATTCGTCTAGCGGTCCAAGACACTCCGGGCTAAACGGAGGGACCCTGGTTCGAATCCAGGATGGGGAAAGCGTCTCTTTTTCTCCAAAACGAATAAAGCTCTAGTTTGAGCTAATTAATACGTGGGTGGCAGAAATTATTTTATAATAATGACGATGTTATGTTTCTGTCTCTTTTTATACTTGAAATTTCTGGAAAAACCCTTCATCAGAGTAGTCCCGCAGAATGGAAAAACCCAGTGGGAACCAATGAGAATCCTGTGCTGCGGGGCACCTAATGTTGGGAAAATCCCATATATTTCAGAGTAAGAGTTGTTTGTAAGTTTCTGGAAGTGGTTGTGATGTATTAATGGCTTTCCCGTGTAGTTTGTAAGTTTCCCAAGATTCTAAGAAGAGTCTACTATTCTTGTTTGTGATGTGACGGTGTAGTATTTTTGTTGAGTCCCAGTCGGGTTCGTGTCCGTGTTGTAAAGCGTGTTCTGCCAGACGTGAGGCTATGTCTCCTTTCGCGAGTGCTTGTTTGTGTTCTTTTTTTCTTGTTTTGATCATTCTTTTTGTTTGTCCTATGTAATGTTTGTTGCAGTCTTTGCATGGTATTTGGTATATGGCGCCTGTGAGATCTTCTGGTGGAACTGGGTCTTTAACTTTTGTAAGTTGTTTGCGAAGTGTTGTGACAGGGGAATAGAATGTTTGGATATTTGCCTCTTTAAGGATGCGAGAGATTGTTTCGGAAATGCCGTGAATATATGGAATAGATATGCGGGTGTGAGATGTATTGTTTAAAGATGTACTATTGGGTCTACAGTTTCTGAGAATGAATCGTTTAGGGTATCCATTATTTTTAAGTGCCGTGTGTATGTGTTTTGTTTCTGTGTTTGAAAGTGTTTCATTACTGCAGTGAGAATTCGCTCTAAGACTTAATGTTTTAACAACGGAAGCTTTGTGGCATGTTGGATGATGCGATTTAAAATCGAGATATCTGTCTGTATGTGTGGGTTTACGGTAAACTGAGGTGAAGATTGAGTTATCGTGAGATCTGTGTACAAGAACGTCTAGGAAAGGGAGTTTATTGTTCTGTTCTGTTTCGTATGTGAATTTTATATGTGAGTTTAAGTTATTAAGGTAATGGAAGAAGCTTTGGAGTGTATTAGTTTTAAGTACAACAAACGTGTCGTCGACGTATCTTTTCCAGAATTTAATGTTAAAATTCGGTGAGGACAAAGCAGTTTCCTCAAATGACTCCATAACCAAGTTAGCTACAACACTTGAGACCGGAGATCCCATGGCAGTGCCAAAAACTTGTCTATAGATAGAACCATTTGAGGAGAACACAGCAGAGTCCAGACAAAATTTCAACAATGTGCAGATGTCGTGAGGTGTTAGTGAAGTGCGTTCATGTAGTGTTGTGTCATTTTGGAGGCGTGTAAGTGCGGTGTCGATTGCAAGTGATGTGGGAATGCAAGTGAAGAGAGAAATTACATCGAATGAGACCATAAGGTCGTCGTCGTCAAGTTGTAGGTTATTTAAAGAGGTGCAGAAGGATTGGCTAGTAGAAACAGTGTAGTCGTTATTACCGATTATAGGAGAGAGTAGACGTGCAATATATTTTGATAGGTTATATGTAGGAGAGCTGCAGAAACTAACTATAGTTTTAAGAGGAATATTTTGTTTATGAATTTTAGGTAATCCGTAGAAGGATGGTAAGCGGCCGGAAGTGCATTTTAAAGAGTCGTAGAGATTAAATGTAAGTTTTTTAGATTTATAGAGTTTTAGAAGGAGAGAGTTCATTTTGGATTGAATTAATACATCACAACCACTTCCAGAAACTTATAAACAACTCTTACTCTGAAATATATGGGATTTCCCAACATTAGGTACCCACAGTACAGGTTTCTCATTGGTTCCTATTGGGGTTCTTCCATGATTCTATTGGAGGCCTCCCATTGGTTCTCATTGGGTTTTCCCATTCTGCGGGACTACTCTGATGAAGGATTTTCTAGAAATTTCAAGTATACAGTGCGTTTGGTATTTTAGTGGACACCTGATATTTTTACGTAAATGCTAAAAAAAATACAAAAACTGCGAATTGGCTTTTGAAGAATGCCGAGACACCATAATGTCTTGTAGAAAAATAAATTTTATATCAATATATCGTCACATAAATGGGGAAAATGCAAATTTATGTAACAAATGTTGTTTGTTAATTTAAGGGACACTATCATTCCTGACTAACAGATGGCAGTGCAGGCGCTAAAAAATTTGCATATTGTATTCTTTCGATGCGTAGGTTCGTATAAATACCCGTGTGAACAGGTTTGAGTCTGCGAAAACAGCGTTTGTAGTCATGTCAGAAAGGAAAATACTTACGGATTTCGAGAAAGAGGAAATTGTGGCTTTTAAACGAAATGGAAAATCCATTTTCAAAATTTGTCAGCTTATTCAGCGTCCAAGGAGTACTATAGGGGCCTTTTCAAAAAGAAACCCCAAAAGGATCCACTCGAAAAACGGGGAGCGAAGCTAAAACTGAGTAAAAGAGATAAGCGGAACATTAATAGAGAGGCCAGTAACACAGGAAAGTCTGCTGCAAAAGTCCGAAACGACCTTAGTTAGCTCCCAGTTAAATGTTGGACAGTATAGAATGTGCTCTCTAATTCCAAAAATTTATCTTTTCGGAAAAAAAAAGGCAAACCATCTCTCACCCAAGTTCACAAACAGGAACACTTAAACTAGGCTCGACGACACATGGAGTGGAACGATAAATGGTTGCAGGTACTTTTCACGGACGAAAAGAAATTCAACTTAGATGGTCCGGATGCTTTTCAACATTATTGGCACGATTTGCGGAAAGCGCCGCAATACTTTTCTCGTAGAGTTCAAGGAGGAGGGTTGATGACCATTTGTAGTGTCTTTGGCTACAACGGTACTACGCCTGGAGCTTTCATCGGCAGTCGTATGAATTCCACCTGCTATCAAGAATTTTTAAAAGAATATGCCCTCCCATATGCCTCAGAAATATGTGGGGAAAACTGGATTTTGCAACAGGACAACGCACCGTGCCATGCATCTATCTCCACCAAAAGATGGATAAATTCAAAAAAGTTTAAAAGTATGATTTGGTCGACACGTAGTCCTGATTTAAATCCTATCGAAAACGTATGGGATTATATTGTTCGTCAAATATATGCAAATGGGAAGCAATTCACGTCGGTTAATGCCTTAAAGGACGCTATTGTGGAAACTTGGTATCAAATCGATCCTAAGTATTTACAAACATTGATAGAATCAATGGATTCACGTGTCTTTAAAGTTATATGCAAAAATGGAGCATCTATCATGTATTAATGTACATAAAACACTCCAATTTCAGTAAGTGTCCATTAAATTTTCAAACAAGATTGAAAGCCTCATCTTGATTTTGTTACATTTATGAATGATTTAATAAAGATTATTAATCTTCCACTTTGCAGAATACTGTTTTATTGTAGTATCTTTATTTTCATTTTCAAATTTGGCATTATTTCTCACGATAGTGCACTGTTATCAAGTGTCCACTAAAATACCAAACGCACTGTGAAAAGGAACAGAAACATAACATCGTCATTACTCCTGATGAAGGATTGCCTCCGATGCGTCCGAAAGTTTAGGTTATCGTTTTCATTGCTATCTTACCATTATTTAACCTTTTGTATGTAAATCATTTATGCAGTAAAAATGGTGTTCATAAAGTATGTGTGACCTTAAAGGAAAGCTATTGCAAAGGAAGTTTCTTGCCAGGAAATTTTTATCCGACCTGTCTGATGAGTGGGTATCCATTAAGAAAGGTTTTACTGTATTTTATATATTTGTATAATAAACTTTTGTCTTGGTGCGTAAGAAATTTTAATGATGATTCATCATATAAGTGTTCACAGATATTACCTCAACGTTCTAAGCCACGGAAAAGTTACTATCCTTTCACATTTTTTTATGGACGGCCGGGGTATGGGATGCGAGGGGCGGTACCCCCTAATGTGCGTAGGATTGCAGCCTGGAGTTCATGAATAGAACAACTCCACCTTTTCTACAATACAGTAATGTTCTTTGTACCATCATGGACACACACACCATCAGTTAGAATGGGTTAAAAAAACTAATTTGTCTTGAAGAAATTCAATATATAGAAACAGTTTTCCTGATAATGACCATGGAGGAAGTGCAAAAACTTCAATTTATGGCGATTTTCTATATATCGTAGTTCTGTTGTATGCTAATTTTATTTGTATAATCATTAATTATGTATTATCCCTGGTTAGGTATTCGCGATACTTATGGCCTTCTGTTCATCGTCCACATTTCATATTGTCTGGAGAAAAGGGCCAAGGTCAAGGTTGGTTAGCACCGGCTATTCTCCATTTGTTTCAACATATCCCAGTTCATAGGCTCGACATTCCATCCTTGTTTGCGGTGACATCGAGAGCACCTGAAGAAGCATGTGCTCATGTAAGTTACCATGCAATGCTTAACCACTGAATTGTGCACTGCTTAACTGTTGGGTTATTGCATGATTTTTGATTATTGAAGTATGTTTAATTATAGTCAATATTGAGCCGTTACACTAATTTTAGTTATATAATAAAATTATTATGCAACTCTATCATTTTTAAACGATTATGTGCTTTAGAGCGCCGTTAAGTTAGGGTCTATATTATTATGTGACTTAGAATAAAAATACCGTTTTACATACCTTTAATATCTAGTTTTTGAGTGCTTTAAAATCCTCTGTTGCAGATATTTCATGAAGCTCAAAGAAGCCTTCCAAGTATTATTTTTCTTCCGCACATCGGCTATTGGTGGCAGACATTATCAGAAACTGTTAAGGCAACTTTCCTATCATTGCTTCAAGATCTAGAGCCTTGCACCCCACTGTTGCTACTAGCAACGAGTGACTGTCCATTCAGTGAGCTTTCTGATGAGGTGAGTTGGAAATTCTATCAAAGATTTGTGTTGTATTTTTCTGTGTATTGGGTCATGGGGCTGGAGAAGGCTACGCTGCCCATAGCTAACACAGTCACCTGGCATGCTGTTAATTCATACTCACTTTCCAACGATGAAAAGGGCGGTGGGACTAAAACACCATAATGGTAATGCAGTCATCTATCATGCCATAACCATTAAACCAGATTTAACTCCCAATGGTATCGTAAAACGTGTGCCAGTTTCCTGCCCACCGTAATCCATGGTTCAGTTCCATCCAACAGAAGAAGTTTTGATTATTCAGAAACTGTAGGTCCCGACTCAGCATGCACCATAAAGATACAAACAAACATCGTTCATTGTTGTGCAGTTGAAAATGAATCGAGAAAGGTGGCCGCTGTGGACGGCTCTATCTTCTCAGGCAGGGCGTACCATATACAAGATGCTTGTAGTGGCAGGAGCATAGGAGAGAAGTGCACAAGAGTCATCTCGCTGGAGCAATATGAACACCAGCAAAGACCCCACCCATGCGAATGTAAAGAGGAAGGCAAAAATCTGATGTGCCAGCGATGAAGTTAAGTAGAGCTGCAATTAGAGTCCACCACTCTTTTGGGCCGACAGTTGAAGGCAGGGGCAAGATACAATCATCACTGGAGAACATTACAGTTAACACCCAATCAACTAATATTGCAATAATCACACGTATCCCAGTTAATCTTACCTCCAAGGGATATGTCTCCGGTATTAGGGGCAGCGAATGTGCATTCATGTGTATTTACATCTATATACAGCTAAAACCACAAGTGCATAAGGACACAGCAACAAAATTCCATGCAGTTAAGCTATTTGTGTGCTTAAGTGGACTTTTAAAATACTATGTGTAGAGTGGTTTTTTTTTTTTTTGCTACATTTTTATAGGACTTCATCTTATTAAATTACGTATTCCTATCTCTAATTCTATGAATTATGTACAGTACAGTCATTTAGGGTAACTTTAATTTGCATTTTCTCTATTTTCATTCACCCCATTTACGTTCTAACATTTCACTGCGAATGGCATAAAATTGAAGAATAAGCTCCTAAATTAATTGTTAATTTAGAAACAAATTAGGTAATATTTGTGATAAAAACAACAACAAAAAGTTGGGTTTTTAGCCCGGTGCAAAGTTATCCTGTCATTTCGGGTAACCTTAGCTGGTATCAAAAATTTCAAGTAAGATATTCTGTTTTATTTTAGCAAAGGATCAGGGCAACTTTGAAACAATGTTTCTAAATGTGGGTTTCCAACATCATAAGGGTTTGGTATCTTAAATAACATTACAGAGAATATCTTGCGTAAGAACAGTGGAAAAGGAATAACACGAACATGTTATAAAAAATTTATATTTGTTGTTTAGTTAAGATGTAGAAATGAAAAAAAAAAAAATCTTCCAATTTTCTCACTAAAAACTAAACCCATGGTTGATCACATATAGCAAAAACAAATGGAAAATAAAAGAGCGTTATAGGCCTGCCATGTGCTATTAGCTAACCTAAAGTAATATTTTTCAGAATTTCTTGAATACAAGGTGTGTTCAAAAAAAAAACTTTTGCCGTAGCATCTTTGCTAATGATGCATGCATGCTCATTGTACAACATTTTAAGCACTGTCCCCCCCTCGAAGTAGTCCCCTCTACTGGCAATACACCGTTCCCAATGTTTCTTCCATTTTTGGAAAGTCTCCTGGAACGCACTTTCTGGGATGGCATGCAGGTCTCTTGTCACATTGTCCTGAATCTCCACTATGGTTTGGAAATGACATCCTTTCAACGTGGTTTTAAGTTTGGGAAACAGGAAAAAGTCTGCTGAGACTAGGTCCAGAGATACGGTGGATGGGGCACAACGGGAGTGTGATGTTTTGCTACATAGCTGCAGACAAGAAGCAACACGTGAGCCGGCGCATTGTCATGATGCAACATCCAAGTCTGGTTTTCCCACAATTCAGGCTTCTTCCTGCACACAACATCCCTAAAGCGTGCTAGAATTCCCTGGTAGATTTCCTTGTTTACCATCTGACCATGTGGCACAAATTTCTGATGGACAATGCCTTTGCAGTCAAAGCACACAATCAACATCACCTTGATCTTTCACCGACTTATGCGTGCTTTTTTTGGACTAAGAGGCCCTTTGCTCACCCACTGTAACGACTGCATCTTCGTTTCAATATCATAGCCGTAAACCCACGTCTCATCACCTGTTATGATGTTCTTAAGGAAATTTTTATTGGCAGTGGCAAGTAGTTCCTGGCTGATTTCAACACGTATCTGTTTCTGATCGTCAGTAACAAATGCGGCACGAATTTGGCACTGACATGACACATCTCAAGTCTGTCACTCAAAATTTGATGGCATGATCCTACGCTGATGCCCACTTCATCAGCAATTTCTTGAACAGTTAAATTACAATTTCCACGAATCACAGCATGAACTGTCTCGACATGGCCATCATCTGTTGATGTGGAGGGTCGTCCAGGCTCGGGATCGTCACTGACGAACATTCTGTCGTGCTCAAAACACTTAAACCACTCATAGCACTGTGTGCGACCCATGCAGTCCTCCCCATATGCTTGGCTAAGCAATTGAAGTGTCTCTGTAAAAGTTTTGCTAAGTTTGTAGCAAAATTTCACACACACGCACGTTGTTCTTCAAGCTCTTTCATTGTCACTTTGACACTAATCTGACGAACAGCTTGTGCATGTGCTCACTTCAGTGGCTATAGCTCACCAATTAACGGTCAGAGCGAAAAGCGACAAATGGCAGTTTGTTGTCTAAACCTGCCGCTAGGTGTGCTTAGTAGCCTCAGCGCGCTCCTTCTAACAGTTGGCATGCTATTTCAAAAGTTTGGTTTCTTTTTGAACAAACCTCGTATGTCTGATTTTTCATACCACATACTATTAATATGGGGCCATTTTCATCATGCACCAGACTTCTCCTTGCATTATGCCACTCTTGGCATAATGCAAGGAGCAATAACTTTTTCATATTTAGATTCTCTCCAAAATTTGACACCAATGCGTTTTCAGACTAGAGAAATATCCATAGATCTAGTAGTTGCGGTTGATGAATGAAATTAGGTTTTAAAAAAAAAGTTAAGTGAATGTCATCTATCTGAGCAGTTTGTAATGACTTCAAAAACAAACGTACTGACATTTTATCACCAATGTGTATTTTTTCTCCCTGGTTTTTGTTTTGCCACCAGAGAAAACTGGTTTCCAAACCAGTTATCAAAAAACTTAGTCAACCCACCCTGTTTTTTGAGGCATTGCAATGTGTGCCTTTAAGGAAACCATTCATGCAATCAGACTGTTTTTATTCCTTTCATAGTGGCACACGGCAAAATAAAATTTCCGTCTGTGCCACCACCAATAAAGTAGTATAGCAACTCTTCATTAACTTCCTTATGTGTTCAAGGTGGTGAAAATATTTTTTAAATAGAGGTTACCTTTTCTACAATATATTATGAAAGAGAATCTTTAATTAATCTTACTGCTAGGAAAACTGGCAGGAATGCCGTTAATTTTTTTTTCTAAATTATCAAAGAAATTGAACTTTGGTCTAACTTTGAGCCTACGTAAAGTTAAGTAAAGTTCAGTATAACTTCGAGCCTGCTCAAAGCTATACTGAAAATGAGGTAAAGTCATTGTGTTTCTGTTTCTCTAACCTGGAATTCTAATATGGGTGCATGGCAACACTTTTGCAGAAGTGCAAGTATGATGTCTTGGACATTTATTTGTGTACTTGTCAGATTAAAATTTCGTAAAGAAGATCAGTTTTCGATTTAAAAAAAAAAAAAAGATGAACTTACGTGGTTTGTGTAGTGGATATACTACTAAAAAGATAACAATTTTGAGGTTTAATGAGTTATGAAGTCTTTGCGGCGTGTACTTATGCAGATTCGATTATGATTGTAGGTTCAGCTTTTGTTTGGCATCTCTGAAGACCAAGTACTCCACATGGAAAATCCAACGGATGAAGAAAGGAAAATATTTTTTTCTTGCATCATGAGAGAAATATTCATCCCACCCAAAGCGGAAAAAAGTCATACAGGTTTGTTTGTTTATGTATTCTTCACGAAACCGTAATTAATGAATGAAATATATATGATGATGATTATTTCTACATTTTCCTTCGGGGAAAGTATAATTAGAAATGAAATGATCATAATTATTTGAATTACTTTTTCTTCATGGGAAGTATAATTAAAAATGAAATGATGCTCTCATTATTAATAAAATAATGGTCACAGGGTTATAAGGTTACTTTTCCCTAAAGGAAAGTTTAATCGGGAATGAAATGATTACTAGTAATGGAATGATTGATTAAATAGCAATCATGATTATTTGAATCGTTTTTCCTTTTGGAAAATCTGATTATTAATCACTAATGATGACTATGAATAAATTGAGAATGGTTATTAGTGAAATAACGAACATCGTTAAAATATGAAATGATGATTGTGATCATTAAATCTTTATCAGGATTGTTTTTAAAATATTTTTTCTTTTGTGGTTTCAATTTGGTCTATTTGCCATTTTGATTAGAAGTTGATTTGCCGCTGGCATCATGTGAGCCTTCTTGTCAACTCACTGCAGAGGAATTGAATAAGTTGAGGCAAAGGGAAGAAGCCACGTTGAGAGAATTGCGCTTGTTTCTTCGAGATATCCTGAACAAGTTAGCAAGGGATAGAAGATTTTACGTGTTCGCCCGCCCTGTCGATCCACGAGAGGTGGGTAACAAAGTTTTAAATTCTATTAACCTTTCATTATTATCTAACCTAGAATTAGAAATTTGACATTCTGTGTTCTGTATTCAAATTAGTATGTACTCCATTCTTCATCTATGTAAAATAGTGTGTGCCTAGTTGGCTATTTTCAAAGTGTCGATCCATCTGGAAAAGTCAGGGAAATTTGAAATTCAGTGTTATAATAAATAACTTATTAAAATAATTTTTCATTGAGAATATTTTTTGCATTATACTGTAATTAGCGACTGAAAATTAAGATTTGGTCTGTGAACCCTAAATTTGGCTAGACACGGTGTATTCTATAAAGGTGTGTATTCGTCGTATTTTACAAATCGTTGCACACCCTAATCTCCATTTGCATTGAATAGGATGTATGCTGCTATTCTACATGCAGTGCATATGGTATATTTTACAAATTGTCACGCATTCAGAAAAGCTAACACTGTAGTTTTCTGAAAAGTAATTACTTTACATTTTGTTAAACGTGGAGTAAAGCATTGCATGTAAGCCATCGTATAGCATAGAATTACATAGTGTAACATTATATTTTACTAGGTACCCGATTACCAGGAAGTTATCAAAGATCCAATGGATTTGGAAACCATGATGACCAAAATCGATCAGCGGAAATATGAGACAGTTGCTCAATTTCTGAACGATATTGATTTAGTGTGCCAAAATGCTTTAGAATACAATCCTGACAGAGACCCTTCAGGTAATACATCACCATGCACCTTAGAACCTGCTTAAAGTGACCACCTATGGAACTGGACTGCAATTGTCACCATAGACAGGTGATCACTGTACGTGACAGATTTTGATATAGGCATAATTAAGTCTCTATCGGTTCTCTCTTGTAAAAAGTGGTCACTTTATTCAGACGGTTGATTTATCAAGGGGCTTATTTTGCCAGATTTTACTACATACACTTTTTTCAATTTAAGAATTACCTTGATATCCAAAATATATTATATAATATATAAATGGATATTTGTTTTATGGTGCCTTTATGCTTCAAAACAAAACAAAAAATCTTGCATGTTTCATCATGTTTTTACTATTATAGATCGACTCATTCGGCATCGGGCATGTGCATTCAAGGATATCGCTCATGCTTTGGTTCTGAGTGAGTTGGACGTGGAATTTGAAAAAATTTGTCAAGACATTCAGAAGGCAAGGAAAGAAAGAGGTGAGTAAAATTGCTTGTTTGGTAATTGGTTCGTTGTCGATTTAATTGTTACACAAATTGTGGCATTAAAGATTAAAATTACATGATTATGGCATGTTGCAATGTACATTTTTCTGACCTTAGCACGTTGAATCTATTTGCGAATATTCATTATTTACAATGTTTGTGCAATTCAAAATTCATGGCGCAGTATAGCCCAGATGCTCTTGCGCCATAAAAAAGCCAAACAAACAAACAAACTTCATCGCTGAAACAGGAAAGACTGCCCTTTTCTCCCCATCGATTTTAAGTAAGTGTGATAAGAAAACAGGCAATTTAGTTTTACAAATTTAAAACTGCTTTATGCCGACCCAAATGCTATAAATGTATAACAGTTTCGTATTCTGGAATTTAAGAAATCCTATGCTTCACTTTGTTTTTATTTCACCTAATGTGTGGAGTGGACTCTAAGAGTTTTCTTCCCTAACCAAACTATACCTCTTTTCCTGGGTGTATTCTACCCTCCCTAGAAAAACGTATGATCCTGCAACTCCCGCATTTTATTGTTATTCTGACACGTTGTTTCTTCTATCTTACAATTTTATTATTTTTTTTCATTTTATTATATCTTTTTTTTCTTATTATTACTGTATATATTTTACCATCCCAATCTGTGATGAACTTTATTAATAAATACTAATTAGTGGGTGCACTGTGCACATGAAATTTTATCCATGCATGTAAATTTTTAATTTGGGTGCATGCAGTGCACCTAACTATTCAAAATTATGGCTACTTGCATTTATTTTTCAAGAACGGTGACCTATGGAATAATTTTATATAATTTTCTCAATGTATCTGCATTATTTATTTTTTATTCATTTATTTATTTTTATTACATACAAACGTTCAATTATTTTGAAAAGTTGCATTTTTTTTAGCTTGCATGCTTAAATATAGTTGCTACATTTTACATGAATTTTTGATGTTGAGGTTTACTTTCTATTCTGTTAGTTACTTGTACACATAACTAGTATTTAGTGCACCTAAGTCACAAGACTTGGGTGCACTTGTGCACCTGATTTAAAAAGTTAATTTCAACCCTTGGCTTAACCCCAAATTATAGAACCTTCAACATAGCCTCTTCTGTTACCAGATAGTTCTATGCAAGTGATATTAAGATCTCAAATCATGTTTTTATAATTGGATGTATGATTCTTATAGGAGAATCTGTGCAAAACGACAAGCCTGCCACAGCATTTGCAAATACTTCCTCACAGCCTCACTTTTCTGGTAATGTGAATGCAGGTCCTTTTAACAGAGCATCTGATCCTGACGATCAATTAGAAAATTCACTGCCAGGTGCCTCCGCTACCCGATTTAGTAAGCGGATAAGAGGTCTCGATGCATTACCCGAAAACGAGAACTGCAAGAAAGAAAACTTCACTGTTCCAAGTAAATAGCAATTGCAAAATTGGAGCAAATTCGTGATGTTTAGTTACCTCAAAATTCTTCCAGATTTTGTGAAATAAGTAAAAATAAATTCTTTTACAGGGAGATCTGCACGTTATATGATATGGAGGAAAAGGAAGTCTCCATGGTTCGGTGGCTGTCGTCGCAAGTTGATTCGTCGAACTGTCAATAATGCATCCGATTTTGTAGCACGAAAGAAATTTAAGAAATGCCCGAAGAAAGTTCTGAATTATGCGACAGCGGAACCGTCGAATTCTGTGCCAGGCGATGATCCAACTCGTACGGTGAATGAAACTGGTGATTGTGATATGGGCTCACCGACAACGTGCCCAGTGGTTGTCAAAAGCCTGTTAGTGTCACCTGAGCTGCCCAAAGATGGTGTCAAATCAAATATGACTGCCACTCCCCCCTCTTGCAAGTCCCCGCCCTATCATCAATCTGATCAGGTCGCTGGACATTCTACCTCAGTGCGCATTTCCTGTGATATTTTTGTAGATAAAGACAATGGTGAAGTGTTATCTCCAAGCAGATTATCTTCTCCGCGGTCTCCAACTAAAGTAGAGGTAATCGTTAACTATACATTATTTATACATCTCACGTATTATTTTTTACTGTATATTCCATATATATCTTTGAAAGCTGAAGCAAAGAATTAAATTTCACCATGCAATTTAACGTGATTGGAAGTCAGTAAAGAGGATATGACGCTGGCCATAAGTAAGAACTTGCCACAAAGGAGCTCCAAGGATTGCACAAAGCGTGCACCTTGGTATTCTGGAATGCTCCAAACCGCTTGTTTGGGGCAGAAGGCATGGGAGGAAATTCAATAAAGAGAACTTCACATAAAAAAAAACAAAAAAAACCACCAAGTACTTCAGGAAACATTGTGTACATAGCATGCCATTATCCCGGCTTCAACCTTTCCCCCAATTAAGAAAAACGGAAAGGACGCTTACCAAATAACTGCCCACTGTACTCCGAAGGTTCATTAACTAAGCCTTAAGGTAGGGGATCTTCAACCCACCAGCCACTTGCGGTCCTCCAACATGTTGTTTGCGACCCACTGGCTCATAAAAAAATACAAATTGTTTTGTATAAACGTAACATCCAATTGCCCCCTCCGAGTCTTAAATTTGTCTATTTTCTTTTGTACTGTTCAGGTTTTTACATTTCGTAATAAATATCTTAAAACACTATAGAACTAAAGTAATACGCGGTCTTCCCTCAGTCGTGTTTTACTGTAGGTTGGTTGTTTTTTCCCATATATGGGCATTAGAGGTAGTTTTATTGATTTGCAGTGCAACAGTGATTTAAAAAAAAAATCAACTTAGGATTCATTGAATTCTATTCTAAATATGTCGATAAGAACATCTTCCGGAGTAGTTATGCCTGCAAACAGCTCATTTCAATGACCGAGTTGGTAAAATCAGAAGTTAAGACCAGAACGACTAACATTCACCTTGAAAAGACTCTTAGGGTTGCAACGTCAAAAATAAGACCTGATTATACAATTTTTTTTCTTTGCCACCCATGTAAATGTAGCTCAAACTAGAGATTTTTGTTTTTGGAGAAAAAGAGGCCGTCCTCATCCTGGATTCGAACCAGGGTCCCTTTGTATATGAGGATGTAAGATATTATTACCCGTCATAGGGATAACACAATTGCCAAATATGGTCAACACAGAAAAGCCTCCGGGGCGAGACTTTTGTGAGTTTTCCTGGGGGAATTTATTATACAATAATTGTTTTGTAAAAATTGCAACACCATGAAGGACTCGTCCGAATTGAATGAAATTTAATGTACAAACGACCTGTGTTGATACAAATAAACGATTAAAATTACAAAGCAAAAAACAATATTACATGTCGGAAATCAGTATTTGGTGAAGCCACCACGCGCTGCAATAAGTGATGCTATACGACGTGGCATGGAATCAAACAGATGTTGAATGTGTGCCTGAGGAAGAGCATTCCAGATTGCTTGTATGCGACCCCAAAGTTCATCTGTAGTAGCTATGGGACGAGGATCACGAGCGAGACGCCGAACAAAACTTTTTACTTCATGTCTCGATACAATATAGTATGTAAGGCGATAGCCAAGTCCCATTAAAAAAGTAGGTCCCTAAGATCCATCCCCTGGATATGTGTATGTAGAATATGCTACATTACTATTATTCATTTGCGTAAAGATTTGAAAACAACCCAAGTACAGTGAAAATCGGTTATAACGACCTTCAAGGGACCGCGAAAATTTGGTCGTTATAACCGATAGTCGTTATAAACGATATCTTTTTAAAATCACAGTAGCCTATAGTATAATACACTCTAGAGTTTTATAAATTATTTTGATAGTAAAAAGTATTAAACTATTTGGTTTCAAAATTAAATAAAAATGTATTTAATTATAATGAATTTAATTTCCCTTAACGTTAAATTATATTTATAGCCACAGTAAATACGTAACACTTTTTATTTTTTTAAATTGAAAAAATTCTAGAAAATACTAAAGTATATAATGTAGAAAACAAATCTAATGAATAATATTTATTGTATTACACTAATGACTTAAGAACAGTGCCGGTTTAAGAGATTTATGGGCTCTACGCTGAAAAAATAAAATAGGCCCCTAAAGAATATGACCTTCGTGATCTTCAATTAATAAATTGCATGTTTTTTTTTTTGTTTGTTTTTTTCTGTTTAGCAGTAATAAAAATTTCTCGGACATTTGTAAATAAACAAGATTAAAATAACGCTTAAATTTTGATAACTAACCCACATTGTTCCGACTTATGACTGTCAAGTCACGTCGTTCTATCCGATACGAATTTCCCTACTTCAAATCTACGTAGGCTACAAAATCGCCTTCGTTATATACGATGTCGTTATAACCGATATATTTAATATGGAGTAGAATAGCAAACCAAACTTCTTGTAAAAATTCCGTCGTTATATGCAATTGGTCGTTATAAACGATTTTCACTGTAATTGTTTTAATAGAACCCAATTTTGCCCAAAAAAACCCTGCCCTAGTTAGTTTTTTAAAAATAAAAAAACTGGTTTTATTCAACCCTGCAATATAGAGACCTAAGAAAAAATAGCAACAAAGGTGGATCCAAGGGGGGGGGATCCCCCCCCATATGCTCACCCTGGATCCACCTTTGTCCAGTCCTAATTTTGCCGGTATGTGTAGTTCAGCCCACGAGCCAACACGAATAAGCAAAATTGACCCTTGTACTCAGTACAAGGGTCAATTTTGACCCTTGAACTGGTTGAACTGAAAAAAAAGGTTGAAGACCCTTTCCTTAAGGGCTTTGGATGCTTCAGAAAACTGTGGATCATGGTATGACCTTTGCATCGGAAAATTCACAAACATTTCATTTCAAGCTGTGTACCCATGTCCTGGAGCACCATAAATCTCATTTAAGAGTAGCATGAAAGATATTGAAATGACATCATTTTCAACACCATACTACTTTCCAAGAAAGCTACGTAATTTCTGTCATTTTCAACGATGTATCTCTGCGATTGTGTTTTTTTGGCTAATGCCCTTATAAAAATTAGGTCTTAATCATTTAGATGAGGGACCCATGGAGAGGACAACATGAGTGTTCCAGAACTCACATTTTTAATTCAAACTACCTTACAAAGTTAAGTATTATTACCCTTCATAGGGTAAGCATAAAAGTTACCACACAAATGGCTCTCAATCATGTGTAGTACAACACACACATAGACAAAGCCTCAAAAGGCAGTATACAGCAATTATCAGGAAAAAAAAAGCCTTATCTCAAGATGGGCTTAATCCATCAAGCATCCAGTTCCGTAATACACATTAATTGTATTAAAACATATAATTATCGTTACTTCGAAAGGTAAGATTCGTTTTTGCTATCAAGCAGAGTGGTAACACATCCGCCTGTTATTCTGCGGTTAATCCCAGTGGTTTCAACAAAAAAAAAAGTGGCTGACTGGCTAACTTTGTTCATTATAGTCGGAGTTGATTCGTGGGGCCCCAAAATGTTCTTGTTCCTCAGTAAAATGTAAGTTCATGGCCCTACTGTGACATGGTGATAACGCAGTCATTTATTTGCCTTGCCATTAAACCAAGTTTAGCTCCCAGTGTTATCATAGACGTGTGCCATTTTTCTGCTACCGTAGTGAGGGGTTTAGTTCCCCTCACAAACAATGTTTTCAGTACCAGCAACCCTCCTCTTCACACACACATTACCTTTTACCTAAAATTTTCGTGCACCAACGGAGCATAAGTATTTCCAACGAGGCATTTTAAAGGTGCCACTGTCGATTTTCCCTGTTTATTGGGCTTACTGCAGAAGAAGAAGAAAGCCCAAGAACTACTAATATAGTGAATGGGGGGAGTATTTTTCAGGTTTAATGGAGAAATCTGCATATTGCAGGAGGCATTAAAGCGTATTGTTGGTAAGGGTTTTTTTCCATCCCAACTTGGAGGTAGTTCAATGACAAACAAGCATATTTGATAATGTAGTTGTCTCCTACTTTGTGGACATTCAGAAGAGACAGAAATAAATAACTTCGGATGAACTTTTTTACTCATATTGTGTGATGTGATGTTACATGAGGAGAGTTTTTGCAACATAGAAACGTTTTAAGCATTTTTTTTTTCCATGTAAAGGTAAGGAGTCCTTTGTATTGGTCTTGATGACATGAGTGTTTAGTCTTTCAAATCCTATAACAAGTATCCTTCGTCAGGAGACACGAAAATGAAGTGACATTATGGAAGCTTGACTCGGAATGAACCTAATATGGGATCCAAAGCAATGTCATCAAGATCAGTGTAAAAAATTCTTCCTTGTTGTTATGTATTCCTTAGTCATGTTCTCAATAACATGTTACTTTATATATAATATCAATTTGTAGCGTATGAACCAAGACAGTAAATTAAACGAGGCTGTGTCTCCCACCACAACTATATCAACAAGAGCTTCTTCCCAAAGCATAAATTCTCCGGACCCAGGTAATTTAATAACTTCTGTGTGGTCATGTGGCGCATTTTAAATATTTCAAATGTGGCAATTTGATTGAGTTGGTGTGTTTCTTCTTTCAGAGCCTGCCACTGCCAAACTCTCCATCATTGTTGACTCAGACTTCCTAAGAAAGTTCATCGATCACGTTGTGAAAATCACCAAGGGCTGTACGGTTGAAGTGCTGCAACATTTGTATTCTCTGTTGCAGCAGTGCATTTATCGGCACAGACGAGAATGGAACAAGCAAAACTTGTTGGAGGTAAATTATGTTGGTTTTTTTTTTTTTTTTTCATTCGCAGAACTTGTTGGAGGTAAATTATGTGTTTTTTGTTTTTTTCATTCGCAGAACTTGATTTCTTACAGTGAAATCTGCTTATTTGAACCTTTTGATTTGTTTTTCATGTGCAACTAGACCCTGCAAGTGGGGCAGTGGTAAAGTATTCTGCTAATGTTCAGTTGTCCTGAGTTCAACACCCAACCGTGCCCCCCCCCACCAAAAGAAAGATCACTTATCAACTAACTGCTCACCATAGTCCATGGATTAATTACCTAGGCTTTACAGAGGTTCGTATTCCTCGGAAAACTGTAGGTCCTGGTGCTGCATGATCCTTGCATCATAAAACTCAAACAGACAAATAAACAAAAATCAGATAAATCTATTTTAATTGTACTTAATTAGATGATAAATTTTATATTATATATATATGAGATATTATTACCCTTCTCAGAGTTCACACAATTGCCAAATAGTTAGCAAACAAAGGCACCAAGGCATATTTTTGTAAATTGCTCACCAAAAAAAAAAAAAAATATATATATATATATATTTCACGGAACCTGGTGGGAACCGAACCCACAACCTCTTGGTAGCCAGGTAAGGGCTCTTCAAACTGAGCTACAGATAACCTGTCATCCTCCCCTCTGCAAGCAACAGTTGCTCGCAGGAAGGAGTACGTTATCCTCACAGTAGACCCTCATTAACCGCTTAAGATGTATTTCACATTACTGTAGACAAATTCTCTTTCCCTATTCAAGCTGTATGGACAGTCATTATCAAAGACATCGTTAATGCATACTGCTCACTGAATAATGCAGACGAAGGTTTTGGAAATTTTGTACAAAAAAATTCCTTTTTTCAGGAAAATCATATACTCTCTGCACTCGAGGCATATTGAAAAACATACATACAAACTTCGGACAGTTTTGAGACAGGTGAGATTCTCAAGTCAACCAAGGACTGGGAAGAAATGTTGAAAAAATATCCTTCTCTCTCCCTACTGATACAAATAAAGGCTGTTTTTGTTTTTTTTAATCAAGTGTAATTATCAATAGGATGTGGGAAAATCTGTTATCTATATGATGGCATTAAGCGAAAATAAACGAGTTTCCACTGCACCATGCACATAAGTATTTGTTTAGTTTTAAATACTGCCTGAGTATTTGTTCATGATATTTCAGTTTACTAATTGGTCCATTTATATTAGAGTTGTTTAACCATTTTGGGCCCCCAAGCCACTTACAAATTTTTCACAGATCTCAGAGGCCAGCAGTTTCAGCAAGTTTTGGAATTTAAAAAAAAAAACTACGAAAAGCCTGTCTTCAGAGTTTCCTTTGGTTGTTTATTTTGTTCATTTGCAATATGGAAAGAAGTCACCCATACAGTTTTTCTCAATTTCTTGGGGGGAGGGGGGAAATCAAAATTTGTTTTGCATTCCAAACAGTTTTCTGCAGGCTGGATAAACGCTGTTGGCAGGCCATATGTTGGACAACCCTGATTTACATTGTACATGCAGACTGCATTACTGTTATTTCTGAATAACCAGAAATAATGCCTAAAACATGTTCTTATCATACCGACTCCTGTTTGTATGGGCAAAACTGTATGACCATTGTTTACCTTGCAAATTGAGCAAAAAGCTGTGATCCTTGACTGTCCAAATTAACAAGAGTTCACTGTATATAATAATTTTTATATAAAGTATGTGGAAAAATAGATTATTTTTAAACTGCTGAATTCATTTTACTTGTTGGCTTCCCCCCACATTATATTATTGGACTTTTCAATTATTTGACCTTATAGGTTGTATGATTGGAAAGTCGGATAATAATTTGGGGGAGGGGGGGGGTTAAAAGGTCAAGTGAATGCACTGGCATAAAAATAAGCTGTTTTTCTCAGAAAATGTTCATAAAGCAGTGGCGGATCCAGAGAGGTGAAATTA
>QLNU02014802.1:128179445-128199369 GCA_006491805.2 Dysdera silvatica | reverse complement strand
CTGCAATGGCACAGCGGCGACACATTCATCTAGCATATGATTGATCCTGGTTTGAATCTCAGTGATGTCAGAAAATATAAATAATAGGATGCCGATCAGCTAACAGCTTTCGTTAGTCTGGGGATTGGTTCACTAGGCCTTAAAATATTCAGATTCCTCAGCAAAATGTAGATTCATGCATGGTGCCCACAGTCCTTGAAAACTGCCAAAAATGTGATTGGTCCTTGAAAAGTACTTGAAAACTGCCAAAAATGTGGTTGGTCTTTGAAAAGTCCTTGAATTTTTCTCAAAAATATTTTTGCAAGTTTTGTCAAGAGAAAAAAAAAGGGGGGGGTATTTCTCCCTATTTCCTAAACAAAGCCAGTAGTGTTTTGGACACGCCCCCCCCCCTACCCATAGAATATAGCTAATACAAGAGATGCAAAAAGGGTTGTTTTTACTAGCAGTGTGCTGTTAAAAAGGAATAACATAATTAAACTCTCAATTTTAATATTATGCTTATAATGTCTTGCATTTTTAATTTTTATGTACATTGCGATTGACAATGTGAGGTCTTTGAAAAACGTCATTTGGTCCTTGAAAATTCCTTAAAAAGTCATTGAATTTCATCAGGATAAAAGAGTGGGAACCATGCCATGCAATCGTCCATCTTGCCATTAATCTGGAATTCGACGCACAACTGTATCACGGAATACATGTGGTTATCAGCCCCCGTAATCTCAATTGGCCCTACAGTGGTACAGTGTGGTAACGCGTTCGCCTAGTGCGCCGTTAACCCGGGTTCGACTCCCAACGGTGCAAAGAACTCTTACTCAGAGATCTCATAAAGATCGCACTGCTCACTGTAGTCTGGTGTTTGGTTCCCTGTGCCTTAAGAGGTTTGTATTTCTCAGAATATTGAAGATCCAGAGGTTTAGATTCCTCGGAAAATAGTAGGTCCCTTCGCTCACATGGCCATCATAGTCTTTGAGCCTTAAAATCACAGACATAGTCCAAATTTTGGTTTCGTTGATGACAGAGGTCCAAATTCCTCGGGGACTGTAGATCTTGGCACTGTATGACCTTTGCTGTTTTTGCAGTGCGGAAACACAAACTGTTTCGATAAAATGTGTTGATTAATGCACACATATTTCATTAATACGTTAACATTTAATATCAAACCACATCAAATGCCTCATTCCTGACTTCTTAAAATTGCAAAAATTAAGGTTTGTGCCTTAAGTGCCACGATATCACTCAACGTTATAGGAGAACCTACAATGTTGTTTTCTATCCTTCATACTTTGCCATAACAGATGGATGTGAATTTCTGGTAAAAGTGATACATCTTCGAGTACAATGTTGTTTTCAATCCTTCTTCCTTTACCATAACAGACAGATGTGAATTTCTGGTAAAAATGATACATCTTTGAGTACGAAAGGTTCTTTTGTTTCTGATAAGCTGTTTCAGAATTTTTGATTCACTGCATTTTCAAGCTGAAAGAACTTTTTGCCTACCTTAAGTTTTTTTTTAATCATTACGTGTAGTAGTCTTTGTCTAGAAAAAAAACCCAGTATTTTTCAGTTCTCTGTACTAAACGAAACATCTGTGTTCATTCAGGTTTAAACTTTATACTTTAAAGTTTGAATTGATCATTTTTATAAAATTTTTATGACTTACTTTGTTTTGTTATTTTTGTCCAGTGCCAATATTTGCAATGCCCTAAAAATGGAAAAACAAATCAATCAAGATTTGTTTTCTGTGGTATGACTGTAGTGGTATGATTCAAATGACAAAAGCAAATTGATATCGAAAGATCCTTGTTTCATGGCTTTCTCGTACAGACCAAGAACTCGGGATTGAAATCCTGTCATTGCCATAAGGTGCAAGGTAAAATTCAAGGTACCAGAGAAGAAATTTACATACAAAATAGTAAACACTGGTGAATTGCAAATGAAACACCCAAGTTTTTGGATATGTCAGCAGCAATCCTTCATTACTCCTATTTTGCCAATATTTGATCTTTTATTGCGTGAAATTCCATATCTCACCATCTTACACGTGGCCGTTAATTGAAAAGCATTTTGTCTCTCCAAACAATGACCTGTTCCAAAGCTTCATTTCAAATCTTTTTGAGTATTTTACATTCAGTTAAAAACGATTTGGCAACATGTATATTGTCTTTAGACTAAAATATCCTGAAACCTTTAACGGCGCTGACCTAACCATTATACATATTTCTTAATTTTATAATGAATTTTAAACAAAGGGGACTATTTCTCATGATTTTACATCAAACACATGAAATTTTTAATGAAAATTTATTGGCAGAAGGTTGTGCCTTTTTCGTTTATTTTTAACATTTCTTTCTGATGTCTGTGTTTGGGTGACTTTGGTCTGTTTGATGTCTTACTTTTTATCGTTTATTTACTTTTGGAATTGTCTGTACATAATATAGTGTGTATATATATAATTTTATATTGAAGGTTAATATGAACGACAAAAATTAACTTCATTGGAGCTTTAGTAAAGTCATGACTAGCTTTAGACTGCCATGTAATTGTTCTTGTGTCTAATTTCTATGTAATTGGGGGGGAAAATATTTTTCCATTACAGTAATCTGGTTTCTTACAAGTATAATGTAATAATAATAATACTTTATTTACTATAAAACTACATAGAAATGTGTTGAAATTTTATACATGTTTTAATTTGTAGATTTGGGGGAAGGAAGTCCATAGTTAAAAGAAAATATGTATCTTAGAATATATTGGAAAAGTTTGGTCTGAGAGATTATTAGGATAAGTTCGATTTCAGGAAACTAAATTAGTAACGACGCATGAAAGTGAATATCTGTAGCTTAACATGCATTGTGTTAAGCTACGGATCCCATTTCAAGTTACTCATCAAGCAGATTTCAGATTAACACTGGAAGACACGCACATACCCTGTACTTTAAAGGCATACTGTCAAAGACCAAAATATAATATTGAAAATAAAACTAGTTTTTTTTTCCAAAAAAAAAAATAAAAGTGTGTCCAAAGTTTGGAGTCAACTTATATAGTTATTATTGTACTCCATCCCATGATGAAGACCTTGGCAAGTAATCTGAAAATATTATAAATACTTTTTATAATACACATATATATATAAAATTTAAAAGTTTTACTCGGAAAAATCAGTAACATTTTCCTTTCGATTTTGAAGGATACTATTTTTGGAATCTGGAATTGAAAGCGTAGTTAGCATATATTTGCTTAATGTATATAAAATGCTATGTGTATATCGGTTTTCGTAAAGGTATCATTTCTTCTATTCGATATTTTGGCCACTTAACCCTTCAAGGGATTAACCTACGGCTGTCCTGGGCTTAGAATCCCACGGTCACAAATGAGCCTTTCTACAGAAAGACACAGATGAACCCTTGAAGAGTTAAGAGTTTGTTTTTTGCGTTTTACCATGTATGGGGAAAGTATGAACCTTGTTTGTGTTCTTTATGATCTCTTAAAACCCCCAAGATTTGGCATTTGCTAACCCCCCCACCCCTTATTTGCCAGTAGTATAACTGTAATATACATATATAGTCATTATCTACATATTTATCTGTGAATTTGCTGTATTTGTAAAAAAAAAATGATAAACACGGAACACATATGAGATATCTATTTTTTTAGCTGATACTTTTGTAACTTAGGTTTTGTAAAAACGTCTCGTCAGTTTGATATTTGCATATATATATATATATTAAGAAATAAAGAATTAACACTGCCAGAAACTAGCCTATTTTAAACTCAACATTTCACTATTGTATTTATTTCATTTGGTGATAACCTCGAAACTGCCGTTTTTTAGCCTTACGTGAAAAATTGTGTAGGTCGTATTTCTTGTGTTCAATTTCATGTATACATTGTTATACACGTCATGTATACACATATGTCTTACATTAATCGTTAATATTTCTTCACTGTATATTGTTGACATCCTTGATTTTTCTGTATTCACACATTATTTTTTGCTCAATATAATAAAAATAAATTTTTAAATAGATGGTATTTTGTCTTGCGGATTATTACATTATTTTATATTTTGTTTCTGTAAGTAAAAATTCCTTAATAATGAAGCCCCGCCCCCAAGCAATGGCCTTTGAGCTTATTGGCTGCTCATGCCCTACAGCGACATGGTGGTAACAGTGTTGTTGAATGACGACTTTACGTGAACGTGCATCTATGAATGCCGTGTTGATCGGCAATCCATCTCCCCCTCAGCCGCCTCGGCGGCTGATTACGCTGTTCAAGCGTCCTGTCTGGGATTACAGCGCCGCCCCCGGCGGCCACCCTTCCCAATGAAACCCTTGCACAATCCTCCTCCTGGTAACAGTGTTCCCACGAATCCATAAAAGTCCTTAAGAACTCCTTATTCTTGATTTTCATTTTTAAGGACCCTTTGTTTTCATGGGAATGAAAGTGAAATGATAACCAATAGAGAGTGGGTAACAACAATCAAATTTGAAATGGAATTTCTGCCAAGTTTAAATTAGACACGGGCGGGTGGTGACGTCATTACGGCAAATATAGCCAAACAGTTACATAGCCCCATTCTAAAGTCTACAGTGCGACGACTGAAATCTTTTAATAACGGATATACACTGGTTGAAGGTGAAATAAGCACAACATGTATTGTTCAAGGTAAGCATGTGGATTTGAAATTTCTTGTTTTTAAAGGAAATTTTAACTGTATATTAGGATGTCGTACATGTGAGCAGTTAGGCTTAATAAAGCAAAACTTGAATGCGTTAGATATCGTGGAAATCAGCATTCACATCCCTGATGAAAATTTTCAAGGAATAGGATGTATTGAGAATTTTGGATATAATATCCACAAATTGAAAAAGAAGCTTTTGCTATTCGGTATGGAGTAAAGAAATTCCGTGATTACATTTATGGGAAATCAGTAACTACAGAAACTGATCACAAGCCACTTGAAGCCATAGCAGGAAAGCCCTTGCGGGCAGCACCACCTAGACTGCAACGCATTTCGTTTGACATACTGCAGTACTCACTTAAAATTGTTTATAAAAGTGGAAAAGAGATACCGATACACTCAGTCGAGATTGTATTGTTAACACAATGGACGAGTCCTGTGATGAAACAGAATGTTTTGAAGTTGTCCTGGATGTACCTCATCCTTCGATAACTTTTCTAGAATCGTTGTCTGCAGTTAATAATAATGATGAAGAATTACAGCTTCGCAAGAAAGTGGTCCTTGAAGGCTGGCCGTCGGATATCCAAGAAGTACCTGTAGTGCTTCAAAAGTATTGGAACTATAGAGAAAAATTATCAGTATATGAAGGTCTTCTATTCAAATCAGAACGGTTGATAATTCCTTGCAGTCTACATTTAAAATATTTAAAGCTGATACATCATAGACATCTTGGAATAAATCTATCGTTATATTTCTCTCTTGACATTATATTCTGGAGAAAAGCAGATTTTTGCTGTTTTGGCTACTCCCAAAATAGAACCACCAGAATTAAGACAGGGTCAAACTGTTAAACTTAAGACTTTTAATAGAAACTAGATTAGACGTACCTCGATCATATATAGTTACTAATTCAGATGGTAAATCTTTCCGTCGTAACACAGAAGTTATTCGTCCCACTAAGGCAAAAATCAAACCAGAAGACAAGTTGTGGTTGCCTCTCCTAACTTGTCACATTCAAATGTGGAACTATCAAATTCTATAAGGCAGCAAACTTTGATTGAGCCAACCTCTCCCAAATAAAACCTTTTTCATAATCAGTCTGTTACAACAACTCGTTCTGGACGTGTAGTTTATCCACCGAAAAGATTAGACATAATAATTTGGGTTGCTTAAATGTAAAACTTTAATAGTAATATTTTCCTAGTTATGGTAAAAAATGGTGTAAACGGAGGAAAACCAAAAGCCTATTAAGTTCGTTTGTTCTTTTAATTTCGCTTGTAAAAGGGAGATGTACTACTGTTATAATTATGTGTGATAGTTATAATAAAGAGCATTGCCAACACTGCGTTGTCAGCCATTTGTGAAAACCAAAATGCCGGTGCTGATTCATTTTCTATCTTAGATTAAGAATGTATCATTATTAACAGTGCGTGTTATTACAACTAACACAAAGCATTGCAGGACATCATCGAACACTTTATTCAGTCAAAGACAAGCCTGCCTTCCTATACAAGAAAGCCCCACGACACATCTGCACACGCTTTCATCGTTACAGAGCAGGCACCTTCCTCACTAATAAACATCTATACCACATTGGAAAAGCTCCACCTCTTCTGTGGCAACAATGGACAACCGGAGAAATAGACACCGTGTCCCACCTACTATTACACTGCAGTGCATACCTACTTCTAACAAACGACCTCTTCCAGGAACTTCAAGACATGGGTCTCACCACACTTCCAACTATACAGGACCTGTTTGATTCTCATCGGTCTCCTCATACAATGCGGCAGTCTGCCGTTTCTTCATGTGTACTGGCCGCTACATCTAACTGCTTTCCTATCTGTTTTACTTGATCATTTGTGCACATTCATATTCACTTATTCTTACAAGTTTCCTGTACAGTCACTCAAACTCTCCTCATTCAAATAACCTGGAGCTCTCTTTCCATAGCAAGACTACAAGTCACAAGATTCCATAGGGAACAGCCTCACTTTTACGAACTTTTCTACTTTTGCTTCAAATTTACAATCAGGTGTTCGTACCTACCACTCCTGGAAATACAGTGCCGCTCGCTCGGCCAACTTTTTTCAAAAAACTACACATGCGCAAACACACATACGCCCCCACTTTCTGCCCAAATCCATTTTTTCAAAATAAAACTGGTATTATGTATTTTAAATTTTTGAATTTAATCAAAAAAATTTAATAATGTTTTAATTTTTAGTTAAAAACGGCGCCTAATTCTTTAGGAAGATTCACTTATGAGAATTATTCACGACGACGACAAAAAAAAAACAAATAAACTAGGAAACGGCGAGAAATTGCCAAATCGGGTTATTAGTCTAGTTAGAGGACTGTAACGAGGAAAAACGAGAATGCGCGCATGAATACTTGACAAACAGGGTTTCTTTGTTGCAATACGGGCAACTCCAGCCTTCCTCCCACTGTCAGGTTAGGTTGAACAAGAGTATAGAGGTTCTTGTAGAATCACCAGTTATGCTACTTTCATGGTAGCATATATATATCCATGGTGAAAACCCTATTCTGTTCTGGGCAACATGTCGCCCGTAAAAACAAAGTGCGGCCATTCTATTTCTTCGTATTTCTATAATTTCTTTCCATCAAAGTTTCTAATGTATCCAAAATCCCCAGTTTATTCCTCCGTTTCCCCCCCCCCCTTTTTTTTTTTCGTCTCTAGTCTAAGCCGACCAAACGTTCTCGAATCCTGGGGTCAGTCTTCGAATTTCAGACTTTGTCCCCCAAAACAACAAAACTGTTTGGGGACACAAAATGGAACCAAATTTATCAAAACGGAAAGGACGTCTTCAACTGTCCCTGAATTTGACTTAATTTTTAAAAATAATCATATCTTCCCGCTATATTAAGTAGAATTTAGATGTAAATTTTTAGATTTACTTATCACATGAAAAATTATATTTGCTAATTGAAGGTATACCTTGATAATGTTTGCTCTAAATGCCAATTGAAAATTTTGAAAAGACAGTGTTGTCAGTTTCAAAGTATATATTAGGGTAAGTCTTTACAAAAAGTATTAAGGAAGGTGAGAACGTGTATTTACTGTTGAAATCAATGTCCTCAAATTACTCCTTAATTTGGGGACACCGGGTTGCTTTGTCCCCAAATCCTGTTTAAAAAATCTGTTCACCTTACTCTAGTCGCAACTAAATCTCCCTTAAATCCATGGACGGCAGTTCGCCCTGGCGCTAACATGTGAAATGTATATCGCTACATCTTTTAAGCCGCTATTTCTAATGAGACCGGGGGGGGTGTTAAAATATCAGTATTTTGAAAATAAATGGAGTTTTATTTTCATATGTTCCCCCATTTCTCAGGACGAAATAGCATCAAAATCTGCACAACAATGTTTTTATATGATAATGTGATTTTTTTTCCATATTTGGCAACATTGATTTTCTGTTTATTTAGATATTGTGGGTTTTATTCCCCTCCCTATGTGTTACCGTGTGGCTTTGATGTAATTTGTAAATATTTTATAAAAATCTTTTCACACCAATTATCTTATTATCACTACATTTTTTAATTTCCGAATGGAGATCGCAGTGGCGTACGCAGGGAGCGTTTATGGGGGTCATAACCCTTCATTGATTGCCGAAAGCTGCAATATTGTGTATATATATATAAAATATATATGCACATTTATTTATATATACAGCTACCAGGGAAGCACCAGTGTTGCTAGACCACTGAGTGTACAAAGCGAACGAAACATGTTTAGTAATATTCTTGTTGCGAAGTGATGCACAATGAGACAAAATCTGCACCCATTAAGGCCTCTCTAGTAGTTGACCTTGACAATAACTAATGAATCGCGAGCTTTGATAGATAGAGCTATTTAAAAGAATAGCTAATTGTTTTTGGTGCATTAATTACCACCATTCCCAATCCTTTTGCGCAGTATAGCCCAGATGCTCTTGCGCCATAAAAAATCCAAACAAACAAACAAACGTTCCCAATCCATAGCATGGTAATTAATTAATGAGGGGATTGTATTGAGACTAACGCTGAGGACTTTTACTGGAGCTTGAAGTTCACGTATATTGGACCAGATGGTCACGTATTACAAAATTAGACTCTAAAAATTTTAAGAATATTTACAAAAATATCGTCCAATATTGTGTAAATGGGCCACATCACCAAAAATTTTTGCCAAATGCAAAACAGCTAGCCAAAAAGCAACCCTAACCATTTGTAATTAAATTGGTAATAATTTTGTCAATGTGGCTCGTATATACAATATTTACCAAAATATCAAGTATTTAAAGCTCATAAAATATGTTCATGGTAAAGTAAGGATTTATTTTTCATATCAAGCAACCACTTTCTCATTGCTATAAAAATTTTGTTTATAACATTTTAGGCAAATTGAAGCAAATTATACAAAGTAAAAAGTATTTACCTTATTTAGAAGGTTATTGTATGTGTTTTGTCAGGGCCAATATGCTATAGGCTGGGGTGGCAAAGTTTGAGGGGTGGTATCAAATTATAAAACATTTTTTTTGCCAGTATATTTTTTAAAAAACAAGCAAATACTTATTTGATGGGGTCAACATTTTATCGTTTGGCTTAGGGTGAAAAAAAAACAACCCAGGTCCGTAGCCAGACGCTTGTTACGGAGAGGCTCAGAAAGCAACCGGGGGGACTTAAAATTCGTAAATGTTTTTATGTATTTTATTAATATATATTTAATAATGCTATATATATGAGAGGAATAATATATTTAATGTTAATAAATAAATTCCTTAATGCAAATTTTGCATTGAAAACTTGTAAATTTTAGTATACCTCTCTATAATTCCCCCTACCCTTATTATAAAGTGTATGAAGACTCAAACATCTGAAATAAACATTACAAAAGATTTACCGTAGAAAGCTACTTTGGACATATTTTTATTGTCAAAGAAAAATGAAAATCTGTGTCTGCCCCTGGTCCCGATAGATATAATGTATCATATTTATTCTTGTCTATGATGATTATTATTTTTTTTTATTTTTTGATATCTTTTCTTAGTTCCTTAAAATTTTTATCGACAGATTTCACGAGTATGGCTGCCACAAACTGTTCTTCAGAACGATCTTTTTATTGCCTTAAGAGAATCTAAAACTACGTGCGATTAACTATGTGTGAAGATAGATTAAATTCATTACCAATTTCGAGTATTGAGTCTGATATTACATAAACAATATCACACAACGGTATAATTAGGCATTTTGCCGAGAAGAAAGATAGACGTCATGCTTTCCATTTAAATACCAGTGTTCTATAGACTTTTACTTTTTACTAAAATTAAAATTTATTTCAATAAAATTGAATTTGATTTATTATATACCAAAAAGGAATAATACTTCAATATAAGTTAATATTGTTTATTGTTACGTTTTACTTTATGAGTTTGTTTTTCAACATTTTTACTGTTAATATAAACTTTTGTAGCGTATATTGAATGTAACAATTTTTATGTTCCTACCACTGATTTTTGGGGGGGGGGATGGGTAGGAAGGCGTGGCAAAAAAACGCAGTCTCTGGGCAGCAACATGGTAAATCCGCCCATAGTGTTGACATCACATACAATGACCTCTTGGGTGGACCAACTCAAACAAACCCACATTGCCAAAGTGTGCTTGTGTTATTTCTGTATATTTGTTTATGCTTTCTTTTATCAACAGATTATCATTTAGCATTGCAACATACGTATTTCAGAAATCTGGAAATTTAAAAATTGGTACAAAAAAGGTCCTCAAAAAATAATCAAACTCAGAGTTCCAGAATATATTTAGATGGCCCTGATCACATGGATTTAAGGGCAGATCCAGAAATTTTTGTGGGGGAGAAGCCTCCCCCTTTTTTTTCTATTCTGTTCTCTTAGAATAGAAGGGGGTGGCTATTTTTCTCTACCTGAGAGGTTAAACAAATTGTGCAGTGATCTATTTTGCACTGTTATATGGTGGAAAAGTTAATTATAGGGGTTCTTACTTTTTTCGATGCCATAGACTTCTTTATACTTTTTTTTTTCAAGTGTAGGTTTGCAGAGGAATTAATTATAGAAATTAAATTTAGCATCTACGTTGTTAGCACAAATGAAACAGGGGTGATTATGTTTCGCGATTTGTATAAATTCTGGGAATTTCAACTTGCCTCTTCCAGGATTTCTTTTTAAAAATTACAAAATTTTCGTTGTGTTTTCTATAATTTTTATATTCCTTTGAAAGTGTCAGTATCATTGTCTTTACCAAAAATATTACGTAACATTTCAGGGAATTTTTGGGAATGTTCAGGAAATCTGGTTTGGACTTACAATCACCCCTTATGAAAACTCATGGACCCATGTATAACGAAGATATTGCTCTTCCAATTGAGTAAGCCCAATTACCATAAATCGACTCTTTTGGCAATCTAACACTTCTACACAATATACATAATAATAATCCTGCCCATTAGCAAATGCAAGGGGGGGGAAAGGGTTGATGTGTGTTGTAACCCCTAACTGCAATAAAATTTGGTATATATATATATATATATATATATATATATATAGAGTTATAGCTTCATAAATCTCCCATTATAAATCTGTAACCCCTCCCTCGCGAACTTTCTGTGTAAGCTTATTATCCCACCACTGCTTTCTAGAAGTTTAGTTTGAGGCATTATTGATTTTATTATCCATTGATTTGCCATAATTGTTATTTATATTTATAATATGGTGGACTTTTGAGTTTACGAACTCATATGGAAACTCGAACTCAAGAAAAGTTTGTAAATGGGAATTAACCTTGGTTCTATGGGATACTTTTCGTGACCAAATCAACGTTTCGTTTATACACCAATAGTTTGTAAAAACGTGAGTCCACCGTATTTCGTGTGTTGTGGGAATAATTACAATAATCAGTTGTTATTTTGTTAATTTATAATGTGGATTCCATAATACGTTGTTGTTATACATACAGATTAAAATACATAAAACTTGTTATTAAAATTTGGATTTTAATAATAAAATCCTTAACTGTGCTATTTCCTCCATAGGCATAGCCAGGGGGAGGTTTTGTGGGGTTGAACCCCCACCGAAATGAAATTTTGTATAATTAATATAGGAATATGAGTTGTATCTCTGTAACCCCTCCCATTAAGCCTATAACCCCCCCTTATGAACTTTCTGCCTACGCTCCTGATTTTCTCCTATGTTATCTCCAAACAGTGGTGTAGGAAAGGGAGGGCTCAACAGTCCCATTGGATATCAAAATACATTATTTTCTCACAGGCTACATTACAAAACCCGTAAAGGCATTTGTGCTCCCCACCACCCACAAGTTTTGAATTGCTACACCGCTACTTTCCAGGAATGGAGAAAACACATTGTTAAACGGAAAAAGACGTTAATTGAAATGCATGTAATTCTATGAAGCATTTGCCAACACTGCAAAATACTGTCATTGAACAGAAATATTCGTTAATTGGAATGACGTTATTGAGTGAGGTTACCATACTTCTAAATTAAAGATATGGGTGTCCACTCAAGCATTCTCCTGTCTTAAACAGCATTTTCTTACATGAGGCCACACGCAAATATGACAAAAATTCCCAAAGTTTAATGAAATCAAAACTAATGTTTATCTCATCATAAAATTTGTATAATAATTTGAAATCGAATACAACTAATTGACACCATTGAGTTCTTGAAAAGGATGATGATGATTTATGCTGTATGTTATGTACTTTGTGTAAAACTATGTTTCAAGTTATTTCTTTCTGTCTTCCATATTTAACTTAATCATCAGACAGATTTTCTAATTCGAATGCATCAATGTAGCCATTTAGATATTACACTCTAGATGTATGCCCAATAATTGTGCATGGGTTGAATAAGCTTATTTTACCATGTAAACTGTTATTATGTTCATTTGTTTTTTGTTAATAATGTCATTCATTATGTAAGGAATACAATATTGCTAATGATATAATTATAATAGGAAGTTAATTAGTAATTTGTTTTATTATCATTGTTTAGGTAATCAAAAGAGCCTGAAGACCAATCAAGTCGAACATTGACGATAGTATAACACAGTTAGTAGGGAAACAGCGTGCGTAATTGTTTCACTGTGTTTTGCATTAACTTCGTTAGTTGGTTCCAGGCATTCCTTTTCTTTAAAAGTGATGGCTATGTCTGATTGTTCAAATCTGTTAGTACTCCCCGATTTAGTTTTACATCATATTTGCAGTTATATATCGAATCCATTTGATCTTCTCTATTTCGGAAACACCTGTAGACGGTTACGGTCCATAGCATCTTCTAATAGACTGTGGTGGAATCTGGCTGTCAAATGGCTCTCAGGAATCTGGCCAAATCTGATGCATTTTCCGTCGGAAGAAAATCCACGGGCGTGGCTGTTATCATTTCTGCGTGATGTCACAGCAGCACCTTCGGGCACAAAAACACTGTGCGACTTTAAAAATGGTGAAACATGGAAGAGAGTGGATTCAAGAGTGTTCCGCTGCATGCTGGGTATGCTGCAGCTGGCCTATGTTGATCGACTGAAAGAGCGCCATCCAGCTGTTCTGTATGAACGATGGCTATACGATATAGGGATCTTTCAACGAGAAAATCAGTGCCTTAACTTTATCGATTCGACTTTGTCTACTGAGGTTATCGCTGAACTTGCAGCTCTTGGACAAGCAAAAGAGAGAGATTTGCGTGCCAGAAAACAACCACACCTCAATCCGAAGTATTATATCAAAATGGTTAAAATTTCCCGTAGCTGCAACTGGATTAATAATCTTTTTCCTGACAGCTACCACGGTTCTTTATGTCCTTTACTTCTCGATCCATTCAAAGATGCATTTACGGATGAAGTATCAGGTATTTCAGGACTCCTAATATGCCTCAGCTTGGTGTTGGAAAAGCATCTTATAACAAATTGCAGATCAAAAGTTATTCCCATGACAGATGTTGCACTTTTCATGAGTCGTGCCATAAGAAGTTTCCACGATTACATGAAAGAAAATTTGCCTATCATGAAGGAAATGTGGGGTCAGTACTGCCTAACTCGTGCTGTCCAGCAGATGGCTGTTCAAGGAGATACGTTTGACATGTCTGCATGGCAGTCCACCTTGAATGAATTCAGTATTCCTCTGCAAGCGGAAACCCTTGTACAAGATATTCGTGATCTGATAAGAGATGAAAAGGGCATTGACTATGTCGTAGACAAAGTGAGATATCGGTGGAGAAAAGCCGTAGCTAGTGCCGTAAATCGAATTCTTGTGCCTAACAACTGTTGTGATCTAACAAATCAGCAAGCAGTTACTCGAATGAATATAACAGACAGTGATCTAATTGGAGGAGACAATGTCCGCCAAGAAATGTCTGCAGCCACATTCATTTCCAATAGCGGTGCTCTCGTTACATGGCATTTGACAGGGCGTCTACGCTACTAATTAGTGTGCAATTGTTTCTTTTAAGAAAATGCTATAATGTTTGCTTTGTTTAAGAAAGTTTATTGTTTTAGGAAAGTTGTTTTGTTATCTTTTGCTTGTGCCTATTTTAGCATGCCACCTGTTTTCATTTATATCCTTCACCGGTTGTCCATTTTTTAATATTGTTGGTGTGTCTGCGTACGTTGTTTCTCTATTGATATCTTGAACCGGTTATCCATGTTTCAGTATTGTTGTTTATTATTAATTTTTATTATGTTCTTCTTCAACTCAATGCTTTATGCGGAGGACAACAATCTCTTTATGGATTCATATTGTTTTTCACAATAACATACCAGTATTGTAAAGTATTTAGTTTTTTATAACTTGTATTGTTTGTATACTCCATTGTTTATGTATTTGTTACCAAGAGTCACAAATCAAAATATATTTGGAGTTTTTAATATATTAAATACAACATTTTATTGTTAAAGGAAATGCAAAATAAATATTTTTTTATCGTTTTTATAATTTTTTGTGTGTTGTTATTGTACACCAGTTCTATCTATTCATTCTGCCTGTCATGGTAATGTAATACTTAGGCATGACTAATTCTTTAACAAGTTTTTTTAATCCTAACGTGGTAGTAATTCAGTGACAACGTCAGGTCTGTAGTTAAGCCGAGGCCAGCAGGGCCATGGCCCCAGTAGCCCCTGCTTCTTGACTACAGGACTGCAATGTAACCTAATGATGAGCTTAATAAGGTAGAAAAAGAAGGAGATGGAAAATAGACAAGCTAAAGGAGGGGTTCCTAACCTTGGAGTCGCGAACTGGTTTCTGGGAGGTCGCTGCAACTATTTTTAGTTGCTGTTATTTTTATGACGAATTTCATACCAAGGCTTTCCAGGGCTTTTATATTTCAACAGGGCTACATTGCAGTATTTTACTAATGGTTATTAACTTTATATTTATAATACACATTAATTAATATATATAATTCATATATTATAATTTTGTATTTAATGTGTTTTCTTTACTCTGTTAAAAATGCTTTTAGTGTGAAAATGTGGTAGATATGGGCCTAGGGGTTCACAGATCTTTTGGTTACTATAAAAGTGGGGGTCGTGGCTTAAAAAAGGTTATGAACCTCAGATCTAAAGGCTCGGTCAGGAAGGATGTAGTGATAATGCTTTTGCCTGTTGCATAGATTTTTCAGGTTTGATTCCTAACTGCTCACCGTAATCTGTGTGTTCATTTCCAAGGGCATAAGAGATTCAGAGTCCTCGGAAAACTGTAGGTCCAGGTGCAGCATGTCCCTTGCTGTCCCATCATCACCAAAACTTGGTCAGGACTAAGCACAGGAAGGATTATCTATAGAAGCAGAGATGGAGAATTGTGGTTCACTTTGATTGCCAACTTTCAAATCGGAGAAGACACAAGGAAGTGCCTTCAAATTTGTATCAAATTTTGGGTTGGCGGAAAGGGCTAATTTTAAGGGCTTGTAAAGCAGTGATGCCAGGTCGCAGGTGATGCGGTGACATTTTTATTTATGCAAGCAATATGTTTTTTATATTTCACATTGATGCTACTAGATGACAGCATTATCACTGATTTATAAGCACTTCCTATAAATGCTTCTCAGCTTAAAATTATTTTGTGCTTATACGGCTTAAGAAATTAATATAATCAATAATTATAAATTTAATTAATGTTTAATGAACTCTCAGATTTCAAGCTGAAAACATGATTATATAGAAGATTTAAATATGCGATAACAAAATGCTGTAGATGTGCCCATAGTGAACATTTTAACAAGAAAACATAACCCAAATTGCTTCTGATCTGACATCACGAGCTCACCCAGGGCTGAAATGAAGTCTAGGGCCTGTGCTAGCAAGGACCTATGCTGTAGGGATGCCCAGCCCTGTTCCTAAAATATTTTGATACGATATTCTCACTTTTCCATTTAAAAATAATGTGCTCCCCCCCCCCGAGAATTTTTTCCAGTGATGGTTTTAATTATTCTTCATTAGCCTGTCTCGATTATTGAAAACAAAATAATAGTAACTTACAGTCCATGTAGCAAAGAAGTTCGATGGTACCGTTAGAAATAACGGGAGCTGACATCACAAACGGCCTAGCCGATTACAGCAGAGGGGAGGATGTCAACTCCTCCTCCTATCTTGAACTGGGTTTTGGCACAAACAAACGTTCCCTAAAAACCAGTGACACCCTCCCCTCCACTAGAATCAACTAGGCCATTTGTGACATCAGCTCCCCGTATTTTCCAATGATATCACTGAACAACTTTTCGTGAACAAACTACACATTGGTTTCTTTTTTCAGCATTGATCTTGTAAAATAATGAGTACAATAAAACGCGTTCTCATTTCATACTTTTGTTCATTGGGGGTTCAACACCCCTCCCCTAAAAAGAAAAAAATATTTGTGCCACTGCCCAGCAAAGGGGTCGTGGAAGCCTGTTGAAGTAAGCCTGGGGGTCCGCATTGGCTCTTGGCGGCCCTGAGCTCATCCTGAAAATGTGGCGCCTGCAAGAGGGAAAAATTCGTGAAGATTAGTTTGACCTCTGATAAATTCTCAATTACAAAAACACAATTTCTGCTGAACCTTGACAATTAAGGAAAAAATTACGTTAGGCAAGCAATTCTTCGACAAGCTTTTATAAATCGCAATTCACTGCTAAAGCTGGTCCTATTGCCTAGAGAAAATCAAACCTTAGCTGAAACTTTTCTTTCTTCAAAGTCTTCTCAAATTAATGGTCTGCAAAACGAGACTTTGTGGCCAATATTTTGATAATTTAAGGTTTGAGAGTTTTTTCCTCCCCTTTTTACAATTTTGGCAAGGAAATACATATAAATATTTTTTCAGTCATATTACAAATTTTGTTTTGGGGGAGGACGACCGGTCCCTAAGATCCCCCACCTCTGGATACAGGCATGTACTGTATTTAACATTTATGAATAAATTTTGCATTAAAAACTTGGAGGTGTACCAAAAACATATAATTTCCCTTATCCTTATTATAGAATAGATGAAAATTAAAATCTCTATATAAAGAACATGATGTGCACAAGATTTGCCATAGAAATCCATTTTGAATATATTTGCAATGTCAAAAAACAATTCCATAGTCATGTACAATTTTATATGAAACAAACAATTTGAAATAAAATTTTAAAAACTTATTTAAAAAAAAATATTTTCTATTGGAGACTCACACACACAGAGAAAAAGAGAGGCCATCCTGGCTACAGTCGGGTGGACTGGGCTGCCGGTGTGTCCTCATGAGCGAGATAGGATTTGCACCTCCAAATGGACAAGGATTCATGCTCCCCGATAATCCAAGGTATGTGCCCTTTGAGAGAACCCAGTCCGCCCCTGGTTTTCTCTACACACATTATAGGAAAATGAAAACAAGCATGCAGATTTAATTTGGGAGTGGGGGGGGGTTTACCTCCGAGAACAACAAATTTACACTTTTTATTACTTACCCAAACCGGCAACAAAATTTACGACAAAACTCAAATTACTCCATTTGGATGAGGGCGCCAAACTGAAGTCAAGTTCATTTTTTTTTTAATTGACCCAACAGTAGAAAATCTCTCTAAAAAGAGACAAATTTAGAGAAATTTTTACAGATCTTTGGAGAAATTTTTTCAGACCTTCGGCCATTTTTATAGGATATATATATGTATATATTTTTACTGTGCAGCTATGCAGTGGTGGATTTCTAAGTAGACACACAAAGCACAGGCCTAGGGATGGCATCTAAGTGCTTAACCATAAAATTGTCCAAACTCAACGGTGAAAAAATAATGTTTCTTTTAATTATTGCCCTGTTTCCCCAATAGCTATGACATATAAGCAACTACTTTAACTTGCCTGCAAATACAAACCATAGAATCGAAAGACAAAGGGCCCTAAAAATTTTGGGCCCTGGGCATTTGCCCAGCCTGCCTATTTATAAACATAGGCTTAACACGCTTTTTATATATACTAATAGTAAATGAATGAATAAAGAAAAACTTGAACTGATAACGAAAAAATTCATACAAGGATGCGTACGTGTTTTTTTCCCCAAATACGCGAAATACACGCAAAAACATCAGAGGCTCCAGGAATCCAAACTAAAACTATTGTGGATTCAAAAAATGTCTCGAATCCACTAACAAGGGAACCTCGAGAACTGTCAAGGCTCGATTTTTCTGAATTTCGGTTTATAGGCCAATATGACCGAGTAGATGAAAGATCCAAAATCAAATTTGGCCCAATCGACCTGGGGGTCGAGCTACGGCCCACTGAAAATAGAGCTCACCCTACAATGATGCTTCGCTGCATGACAGGTGAAAACAGTGTTTTGGCGTGCTGAGCAAGCATTAAGCGCCAAAATTTTACTGTGAGTTACTTTTATTCATGTTAGAAGTTTAGCTTTCTACGTCTTGTAGAAGTGAAGTCCTGGCGCATCGGAAAAGCTGAGGTTCCTTTGCAAATAATTTTAGAGGCACTTTCCAAAATCAATTAAAATTATTTACCGCTGCAATATTGACATATGAAACTGATTTGAATTATGAACATGGAGTATTTATGTATGAAAATGAATTTATGTAGATATGAAAAAAATTGAATTCCTAACAAATAAAAAAATTAGAAAAGCATAATAATTTTGAGCAATGACTGCAAACGTAACTACTCTTTTCATGTCTTCTAATGTGTAAGTTACGCGTGACGGCAAATTAGTTTGTTCATCCCATTCCTCATCATTCATTTTATTACCCTGTATTGCATCATACTTCATTTCATTTAAACAAATATCAAGTGTATTCTCATCATTCATTTTGTAAGTTAACCCGCTTATCAGTTCTAGCAAATGTAAATATTTCTTTCTCAATATCCATCTTATAATCTGATACAAAATCGGCTTGCTTTGTGTATTTTTCACAAACAACGCGAAACAAGTATGTTGATATGGTGGAAAAGGAAGACATGGTGACAAATAAGGCTTGAAATTCCACGCTTTCCAACAAAAGAATTAAAAATGTCAAAGGTGATGAAAGCACAGGCAAGTGATGATTGCTACTGATTTGAAAATTGAAGGATCGCGTCTTATTTATTCAAGACTGGTTTACGTACCAGGCAGCTTTTTCGAGTTCTTCGCCAAAAATGATCTCAAAATTTGTCAGTTATGCAAAAGTAAGGCAAAATCTTCAAATATTTTTTACTTTTACACTAGAAAACACAATGTATAATTATTTCAGGTACAACTAAAATGACTATTATAAATATGTGCTATATTTTGTTCATATGTGTTATTTTTTTCCTACGATAATGTTTGGCGTTTAATGCTTACCCAGCACGCCAAAACACTGTTTTCCCCTGTCATGCAGCGAAGCATCATCGTAGGGTAAGTTCTATTTTCAGTGGGCCGTAGCTCAACCCCTAGGTCGATTGGGTTAGATTTGACTTTGGATCTTTCGTCTACTCGGTCATATTGGCCTATGAACTGAAATTCAGGAAAATCGAGCTCTGTTCGCGAGGTTCCCTTGTAAGTCTATATCTATTTAAATCTATCTCTCTAAGCAATCTCTATCTTATCAGTTTGAATAATTACATGAAAAACCTCCTTTACATAGCAAATGCTAAGAGCGTGATATGCGTTGTTTTTTTTACAAATATTCCTTTCTTTGAAAAGGAGGGATGGGGGCGGCGGTACAAGCTGTGCCTAAGGGCGGTAATTTTATTAATTCGCCACTACATCTATGAAATTTCCTACTTTCGAC
>QLNU02014802.1:128146828-128168547 GCA_006491805.2 Dysdera silvatica | reverse complement strand
GTTATATTTCGAGTTGTAACTGTGTTTCTTTGGCAGCAGGAGTTTAGTTTTCCTCTGGAAACTGTAGTTCCTGGCTGGACATGTCCTTTGCAATCCTCGCGCTGTAAGAGTCCAAGTAAAAAATTTAATCTGGAACAGCGGATCCTGTAATAACCCGTATCTAAAACGCGTAGATTATATTGACAGATATCGACATGATGGCATGATTTTACGATTACTGTGTATCAAATAAAAGCATATCGTTTAAGCTAAAGCCAATGTTACGTTCATTTTAATTCTCTCTCTTATGTACATCCTATGTTACATGCGCTTCTTTGTATCCGATTTTTTTAGTTTCAGCAATGAATTGCATGAAACTTAGGATACTATTGGCACGTTATTACTTGGTGTTCAGCCTGTTCCTTGTTAAGCTGGACTGTCCAGTCACGTGTTGTGGTGCGAAGGGCAGTTGAAACCGCCGGTCCCTTTCCATCTGGCTGTTCCAAAATTAGACGACAGGCTGTTAAATTACCTCGATGTTCTGTTTTTGGTTTTCAGAATGTAATAACGTCGAAGAGAGAATTCCTAGTGTAAAATTATATTTTTCTGTTGTCGTTTATTGTTTTTTATTTCTTTTAGTTTTAGAGCGTATTTTGATGTCCTCGCGGTCGAGCAGAGTGGTAACGCGTTCTGCCCTTTGGTGCAGTTAATCCGAATCCAACTCCTGATGGAGCAGTGTGGGGAAGAAATATTTACTGACTGCTTATTGTAGTTCAGAGTTGGTTTCCCAGGGCGTAAGATGTTCAGATTCCTTGAGCAAATGAAGGTCTACGGCCCTGTGGTGTCGTACTGCCAACGCATTCTTCTGTTGTGCCACTGATATGAGTTCGACCAATACTACCTAAAATTATGGGCGCCGACGGCACAAAAATTATGGGGGGGGGCGGGGGCGGAACAGTATACCAGTGGAAGGTAGCTTGTTGTCAAACAGGGCCAGAGACAGAGGGTGGTCCCAAAGGCCCGTCCCCCCTTCCGTAATGTTTTTGCTACCAGTACTTACTCATTAGCGAGGTTGTAAACATTTTTTGCCTCCCCCCAAAAAAATTCTGGTTAAGGACTTGTTGACAAAACTCTTTACAGGGATAACAGACAACAACAAAGCAGTGTTTAATTTAAATGTGCTTCTGCTTGATAACGTTCACTTTACCATAAAATTAATATTCTAGTTACATTTCCAGTTTCATTTTCGCATACAATGCTCCTTACTAAATTTCGTATTTATTACGCTGATGGTGATGATATAGGCAGTGCCTTTAATTTATATTGGTGGTAATGAGCTTACTGGGCCAAAAAGGTCCTTGAGCTTGCGAAATTAAAATAGAGAAACTATAGTTGTAACGTTATTAAAAGCGTTTCGTTTGAAAGCTGAAACAATAACACGTTAATGAAACTGCTGCCATTCGGAAAAGAGAGGTATACAATACAATTCAACAAAAGCTATAATTACATCAAATAAATGACAAAGTGCATTTTTTTATTTCGCACTACGCTCAAAAATATAACCACACTCCTTAGATTAAAAAAAAAATAGAGAGAAAGAAAATATTTTAAATTTGTACGACGTGACCTATTACAAAATGTTTGTTTGAAATTGGGTGGGGGGACATGGAACCCTAATACAATCATTGAGGGATGCCCCCCCCCTGCTACTACGCTCAAAAATATAACCGCACTCCTTAGATTTAAAAAGGCGATGTTACCTATTACAAAATTCTTGTGTGAAAATAGGGGGGGCCGTGGAACCCTAATCCCAACGTTGTGGGGGACGGGTCCTCCCCGCTAACGGCGCCGTGCCTAAAATCTAGATGGTATTGGTTCGATTTCCGTGGTATCGCGTGCCTTGGACCTTGTTCCCTTTAGCAATGAAAATTCGGGTTCTTTGGGGGAAGTTTTAGATCCCGTCACAGCGTCACCCTTATTATCTTTGCGCCGTAAAGGTACGAACGAAAACCGCATGTTTTAACGCGTTGCGCAAGTGTATGTAAAGTTTCACTTTTTTCACTGTCGTGAAACGAGTTTTTGGTGACTCTTCTCTTACGATTTTATAATTCACGTACTTGTTTTCATTCGTCCTGACTCGTGTGAAGCTGATGTCGTGTGTCACGACTGTTCACTTGCACGGAACTCTATTTAATTACATTAAAAGGTTTATTTCCTTTTCCGACGTCGTCGATTACTTCACACATTTCTTGGTCATTTCTCGCCGATTGCACATTTCTGGAGGTTCGCCAAACCATTGTAAATGCTGAATTGTCACTTCACGTTCAACCGATTACAAAACTTGGTTTCGTAATTAATTGAAAATTTCTTTTTAACCCTAAAAATTAATAAAAGTCGGGAAGATTTGTACTTTTTTTATATATATAGCCACTATTTAAATGTTTTAATGGTTTCTAACGTCCCCCCCTCCCCCAGTGTTTTTCCAATTTAAAATTTTTACACCGGAATTTCGTTTTAAATTTGATATTTTTCCAGTTTTCATAGACCAATATTTATTATGATTATAAATACATCCTGGATTTAAAAGAAAAAACAGTGATAGCAAGAGAGAAAAGTAAGATCTGCCCTATGTTTATAGTCTTCATTTTGAGAATACTGGGCATGTGAACATACTATAAGTTCAGTATTTAAAATACCGTCTGCAGAACAGTGACGTTTGGAAAGGGAAGGTGGCTCAGGCTGCCGTTAGATATCGAAACGTATTATTTTCTCTAAGCCCTCATCACATAATCTTTTTTAACCCCTTAGGTCTCGCTCCCGTCAGTATGACGGGCTGTGGTATCGATCCATATTTGTCACTTCATGATATTGCCGGGCTAAAACGTTTTAAAAGCTAGGTAATAAATAGTGCGACGGTGGTGTAGTCCTAAAACAAAAAATGGCCTAGCGCTTTTCTAAATCAGGGGTGGATCCATGGGGGGATCAGGGAACCTCTCCTAACCAACAACGCCCATTAATCTGATAGGGGCAGAAATTGATCATTATATATATATGGGTTGTTGAACTGGCATTGCAAGATCCCCCCCCCAAAGTTCTCTCTGATCTGACACTGCCTACAGCATATAGCTTCGGGGCATATAAGCATAAAATAATAATAATGTGGTACAAAGACATGTTCTCACTTTGAATTAACCAGAAATGACTCCTTATTAGGATTCTTAGTTGATTTATTCAAAATTTTAGGTTTATTGCTCTAAAAAATTTTTTTTCTTAACAGAATTGTAGAATCCACATATTTTTTATTTACAACTTGAACAGAATTTTGTTTTTAAAATGTATGATTTCCTAAAAGTCTCTCTAGCGCCGCTAAGCTTCCAAAAGAAGTGCCCTACCACCGCTAGGCCTCGATTACAACCCTGTAGTGCGAAATCATTGATTTATTTACTTTTTGTCGTCGTATATCTCGTTTACAAATTTGCTGGCATTTTTATTTCTCAAATAAAAAAATGGTTAATTTTTTCATAGTTTTCTTGAAAAATAAGCAACACAGAAGGGGTTAAAACCATGCTCAGAATGAACCTTGTTGTCCTTGTGCCATAAAAATGCAACCAATCTTTAAAGCCACTTGAGCCCCCAATAACCATTTGGTGGCCCCCATGGGTTTTGAATTGCTACCCTACTAATGCAGAATGATAAACAAAGGGATATATATGGGGAGCAGTGCATAGGCAGAAAGTTCATAAGGTGGGAGTTATAGGCTCGATGAGGGGGGGGGGGGGGTTACAGAGCTACAACTCACATGTTCCTATGTTAAATATGCAAAACTTCATTGCAATGGGTGTTACAACCCCCAAAACTCCCCCTTCAGCTATTCCTATAGAGCAGTTGTGTTTCAAATTGTTTGATGACCAAACCACTGAACGAGTCTACTCATTTATCTGGGTTCTGACACAACCTGGAATCATCAGGGAATTTGAAATTGTCCCAAGATCAGGGGAAAAGCAAGATTTTTTGGTCAAAACCTGGAAAAGTCAAGGAAAACTACTTTAACTTCTATTTTGAATAGCTAAATCTCCCACGAATGTGATTTTCCCTGCAACCGAAATTTATTTAAAAATTTTGTGATTGGTCAGGGAATTTTTTTTCTCCAATGCCAATGGGAACCCTCCCAACCATCCCCAACCTGCCTCAGCAGTTGGTTGTGCTGTTTGAGTGTCCTGTCTGGTATCACAGTGGTGCTTTCGGCGGCCACCCTTTCCAATTCCCCCTGCTCACTCTATTACTAGGAGTGGTGACCCTGTAAATGGGCAAAATCACTTATTGGTTCATCCACTGAATGATTTGGCATGTCTGTCATGTGAAGTACTTATCACTGCATCTCTTAACAAGCAGTCCTTGTCAAATTCACTCATCAGTACAATACTAAGATGAAAGTTGGCACATTGTGGACCACTGGAATATACAGTGGGGAGATTGATGCAGGTTATAACACCCATTGCGATGAAATTTTTGTATATATACATATGAATATATGGAGTTGTAGGTCTATAAGCCCAGGGGTGGATTTAGGAGGGTGGTGATCGCCCCTCCCCTACCTTGAATGAAAATGTAACATTGAAAAGATACAAGGTAAAGGTCCAATGAGACGCCATTTCCAAAAATCAAGCCGTTAATCATGCCTCCCCTTCAATGACCTCTAAATCTGCTTCTGTATAAGCCTAAACTTTCTGCTTACACCCATGTGGTGGACTGAATGAGTGGTTAAAAATGAAGGATACCATGATTAATATGATTGGGGATATCACGAGGAAGCAACCTGGAGAAAAAGAAGTGGATGTATGATTTATTGACTTGAATGGGACTAAGCACAGAATCAATTACCCATGACAGGCACCCCAGTGGTCCATTGGATATAATCACCACCTACTGACTCACTAAATTTAAGTTCTTAGGTTCGGTCTCATGTGAGTAAATGTACACTGTATGGTGCTCCTATGGAGAAATGACTGCCCTAGTTTGCCTTCAACTGGCAGTACAAAACTTACAGTTATCGATATGCTTGAATTAAATTAAGCAATGGTGGGTGTAGGGCTAAAAAAACTGAGAGAAGATATGGAGGAACCATCTTTGCAGCCAATATCTAAATCGAACTGGAAAAAGGCAGCTGAAGACATATCGCCAGTGCAAGTACTACAAAATAGGGAAAGGGTATGAGTTGTTTCTTCATGGCATTTGACCTACCTTGACTATTTGTCAAAGAACCAAAAAAGCTCATATAGTGACCTTTGCAAGTAGGCCACCTGTTAAAATTGATTACATATGTTTTGTTATTATTTTCAACTTAGCGAGTCTTGATGTATATGAAAAATACTGAAAAAACAGCTATCATTGTGTATTTTTTTTAGTAGTTAAATTTGTTTCTTTTACCATTGGTGCATATTTTATATTGTCTTAATATTTTGTCAATTGTTTTTGTATAGGGCAGATATTGCTTTAATTGGTCTCGCTGTCATGGGACAGAACCTGATCCTCAATATGAACGACCATGGATTTGTGGTAAGTTTTATTAATTTTTCACACAATTTGAATATATTAAATGCTGCTTGCAAAACTCTTTTCTGGACTGGATTTAAAATTGTTCACTTTAATTTGTAAGGTCTGTGCCTACAACAGAACTGTGGACAAGGTCGAAAAGTTTCTTAATAATGAAGCTAAAGGAACTAAAGTTATTGGATCTCGCTCTCTGGATGAAATGGTTGCCAAATTAAAAAAGCCTAAAAGGGTGATGATGCTCGTCAAAGGTATGTATAGTTCCGTATGTAGTTTCTAATCTTATCGCAGCATATCACTTCATCCATATTCCTTTGACTCCCTAATTGCTAAATGTTTAGATCCATTGACAAACTGTCGATCCTATGTATACCATGATTTTCACTGTCATTATGTCATAAAACAAAATCTATTTCATTAGTACTGTAGTACTAAACAGACATGCTTTTGCAAAGTCCTACTGAATACAACTTCGCATAATTACCAGTCAGCAAATTTTATTGTATTATATGATGCCATGATTATATGTTATGACATTATGAGTATACATTATGTTGACGTTGACATAAAAAAAAATTTGCTGTATGCATACTGGTTGTTTTTTTTTATATATATATATTAGGCTATCTTTTAATCGCTGGGTACAGTATGACCTTTGCTATTCTTGCAGCATAAAATCTCAATTAACTTCTAATTATGATTCAAAATTTTATGTATTTGTCTTCATTTATTAATTTTTCTGTATATGCCCTACGGTGGCATAGAGATAATGCGTCTGTCTATCATGACGTTACCCTGGCTTCGATTCCAATGCTAACGTAGGATGTGTTCTGTTTCTCTTTTCCATCTCCGAATTTGATTCCATGGGGAAAAGAAGCTTGGATTCCTTAAAAAAAGTGTCTCTATGCTATAAACCACGAACAGGCTTCTTTTTAATTTTTTTTTTTTTCATATTCTGATCTTCTGCAAATTTATTTTCTCCATCACTTTCGTATTGCATTCATCATTTACCTGTTCATCTCCACTTCGGCACTTGATGTGTTCTCATTATATCCATTGATGCTCTAATCTGATAAAACACATATAGGTTTTTTCTCAGTCTTTTGCATTTTTCTTTATAAATCATTGTTTTATATCTGTAGTTAAAATTGTTATTTTTCACCATATTACACATTTTCTACGTTCTACTTGTGTAATGTATTCATTTTCATTTTATTTTTGATCCCCCCCCCTTACATCTTATATATATATATATATATATATATATAAAGGAAAAATGGTGGATGATGTAAGTATGGATGAAACGTAGAATTCAGAATTTTGTAATTGTGGTATGATGTAAGATGCACACCTATTACAACCTTCTATTTACTGCTTGATTTTCTACATTTTGATTTATATTTATGTTTACATTATCTACGGCCTTTGTATTTATATATATATATAGCTATCACGTTTTTTATTTGAAAAAAATAACCTTTTTCTTTCATCGGAACTTACTCATCTTTTTCCCCTTTTGTGGGCGTCTAGCTGGTGATGCTGTGGATAATTTCATTAATCAACTTGTACCACTCCTCGAAGCTGGTGACATTATCATAGATGGTGGAAATTCAGAATACACTGACAGCCAAAGACGTTGTAAAGCCTTAAAAGAGAAAGGGATATTTTTTGTTGGCTCTGGTGTGAGTGGCGGAGAAGATGGGGCACGTTATGGTCCATCTCTAATGCCCGGTGGAGCTTCAGAAGCTTGGTAATTATCTGTTTACATCTAAATAATAATCTTTTTGGTCCACTTTTACTTCTTTTAACATAGTTTGACATGGAAGAGAGTAATAGTGAGACTAGTAGCTTGGCTCTTTTTTCAGAAGAGAGTTAATGAGATCAAGAATTTTTTTGCTTTGTTGGTTATAATTTATAAGTGTTTCAAACATGATTGCAAGTAAGATTAAAGGGAGAGGGAAAAACTAGTTTTCATTACGACAAGATAAGAACTATATATCATATTTTATCAAAAAGAAAAAGAGCATAAGTGCAAAATATATGAAATGCTAGTAACATTGTGTATAAAGCTTGGTTTTTGATGGTTTGTAGGATGTGTACTGACATATTTCTGACTGATGTTGCCGCTGTTCACCAAAAATGACAGAAGCAAACTTAAAGCACCAAATAAATAGAAGTTTTCTATTTATTTGGTGCTTGCTTTAGTCGGTTCTTGATGAAGGGCAGTGATATCTGTCCAAAATTCGTCGTTTCATTTTATCAAACACAAAAACATGATCCACAATGCTGTTACTAATATGTAATGTACAGGGCATATGTTATCATCTTGGTACCAATCTTTTCCTTATTACCCCATATAAAAGAAGCAAAACTTCTCTACTATGTACAAGTATGTGCCGCTAAACACAAAAATTACACCACCTATGTAAAAGACAGATAAAACTAGGGTTTTTAGACAAAGTAGATTGAAAAGAGCACATAAATGGTGGTATCTATTTCTCAGCTCCTTGTACTTCACCTCAGAGCCATGCACAAGGGGGGGGGTTAAAGCCCCCCATTTGAATAACATTAATGCAAATTCCATATGGGAAAAAAATAAATTTTGCCATTTTTAGCGAAGACCCCTCCCCTCCCTGTTTAAATTCCTGTACATGTGCCTATCGTACCTCATGTACTCCTTATTTCATTCACGGTCTTCATTCATTTCCTGTTGTTTTAAATTTTGTGTTTAGCAGTGTTATTACATTTGGATGTACATCATTCATGTTGTATTGCAAGTATAAATGTACAATATTAATTACTTTAATGATGAAATGATAATTTATGTTTCAGGCCACACATTAAACCTATTTTTCAAAGTATTTCTGCCAAAGTTAACGGAGAACCTTGCTGTGACTGGGTCTGGAACTTTTTTTATCCTTTGACATTAAACTATATCTGTTCGGATTGCCGTGTTTTGTTCTCAAATAATATATTTTCATACATTCTTTATTGTATTTAACTTCCGTTGAATTTTAAATGAAGACATATTAAAAGCTTGTCTCCTATTCAAAACATTATTATTATTATTAATGCATAAATAAGCAGTTTCATAAGTATAAAAAAAATTTAATCAAGTATGTAATGTAATTTTAAAAACAAATCGAATTTATTTTGGAAAAGTGTCTTCTCTTGAAAGAAACACTGAACAGGCTTTGCGTAAAACTGCAAAATATCACATAGGCGTTAAAAGTATTTGTAGGCATTAGCATATTATGCTGGAACTGTGCCTACCCGACTGGGATATCTTACATGTTCAATTCGTTCTGTTGCATCCAGAATTTTTTAACTTGTCTTGTTTGCTGTGCCTTACATTGAAAAACAAAGTTAATTTTTCATTTTTATTGTAATCGCATTTTAAAGTAAATAATTATTTTATTTTGCATTCTTTTCTTTCTTAGGTGGGTGAAGATGGATCGGGCCATTTTGTAAAAATGGTGCATAATGGCATTGAATATGGTGACATGCAATTGATCTGCGAAGCGTATCATCTGTTGAAAGACGGCCTTGGATTATCTCATGATGAAATGAGTAAGGTAAGAGCTACGCCTTGCTCACAATCCAAAAGTTGCACTTCATTTACATTCTGAAATTTTCACTTGGATTACATTCCGAAAACTTCGCTTGGATTACATAATAAAAATTTCATTTGGATTACATTCTGAAAATTTCACTTGGATTACATTCTGAAAATTTTACTTGGATTACGTTCTGAAAATTTCACTTGGATTACATTTTGAAAATTTCGCTTTGTTTGCATTCTGAAATTTGCACTTTGTAACGAAGCACTTTGAAAACCAGGCGAAATTTTAAAAATGAAAACATTCTCAAAATTTCACTTTGTTCACATTCTGAAATATTCACTTTATGTCCTACCAATCTGTATTATTGCTGTTTTTATTATGCCGAGTGTGTTTCTTTGGAAACTTGACCTGCATTGTGCAGTGGAAAAAATATATGAGGTCATGGTTTCAATAAAGTGTATTCTTTAAAGTAAATAAATACGAATTATTCCTGTAAAGGAGCTATACAGTGATTTGGTGGTAACTTTCTTGTCTGTAATGCAAAAACTCCAGGTTTCACTCCCAAATAGTAACGAACATTTTGCTATTTTTCTACTTGACCGTAATCCCGGGTTTGATTCCCTAAAAAAAGGGTTCCTCGGAAAACTGTAAGTCTTTGTGCAACCTGATATTAGCTTAAATTAAACATCAATGTAAATCAACGTTTATATTGTTGTTTAATTTAATCTGCGTAGTGTTCGATTTATTTAAATAAATGCTATTAGCTGTTTTTGCAGTATAAGAAACAAAAGAAAAAAAAAAGGGGGAAAATACCTTAAAGGAATGGCCATTTTCATTGCCAATTATTTAGTAGTTTAAAATAGCGGACTTCTAAAGTGAATGGGACCCAAGGGTTAAATTGCAGTTGAAGAAAGGGAGTGATCCCAGAGAATGCATTCTCTTTAAAGAATGATCCCACAAAATATACATTCTCATTAAAAAATAGGAATGGTTCCAAAGAAAGCATTCTCTTCAAAGAATAGAAATTATCCCAAAGAGTGCATTCTGTTTAAAGAATTGGAACAATCCCAAAGAATGAATCTTTGTCTCTAATTTCGAATAAAAGGTTTAGTTTTGCTAATGAAAACGTTTACCAATATATATATATATATATGCGTGTGTGTATGAAAGTTTTATTTTTTTATTCTTAATAGATATTCGATGAATGGAATAAAGGTGAACTGGATTCTTTTTTGATTGAAATCACCAGTGATATTTTAAAATTCAAAGATAGCGATGGCACACCACTTGTTATGCAAATTCGAGATTCTGCTGGGCAGGTAATGGAAACTATTATTTTTTTAAAAAACTACTTACATTTTTCTTACATTACGTTTAACATCATGGCTCAGGTATGTTTTATTAGATCTTGTTGTTTATACTGAAACCTCATTTGATTTGTAGGCATTAAAAAATATGTGGAATAGAATAAACAGAAATAAAATAGAATAAAGTCCTGCCTAGAATCTTCTAGGTGGAACTTGAGTATGAATTTACTTACCATCAGTTGCGAGCTGGATCCATTTGGAATAGACCCGTTAAAATGGGAACTCACTTTTCATTGAGCAGGTTGTTAAAATTTTGCCAATTTACCACTACTTATAACCTTGGACAGGAACACTCTGGTCTATAGTGGCCATAGCTTCGGGATAGCAACCAGGTCATGTGTGAATCCTGCTTGGGATATGATCCCCATTCGTAGAACTTTGGAACAACAGGACCTCAGCTGTTCCTGTACCTTAAAGCTCAGTTAATCAATATGACCGATTTTTAGAACCTCTTGAGTCAAGTGCTAAGTTCCCTTATGAACCAAAATAGTTAATGTATGATATTATTACCCTTTACAGGGATAACACAATTGCCAAATAATGGTCAACACACAAAGCCACTGGGGCAAGTTTTTGTGAGTTTTCATGGAGGAATTTATTTTTACTTAATAATTTTCAACACCCATGCAGAAAGAAGCTCAAACTAGAGCTGTTTTTTGTTTAGGAGAAAAAGAGAGTAAAAGAAAGCGTTCAAAGACAGTTCCGAATCATTGCTGCTGTTGCTTGCCTCAACAGTAGTGTCATCGATGTCAGTAGAGTTCCGGGAAATGTTGGGAATATCATTACTTCCATCTTACATGTTTTAATAAAATAATTTACCAGGGTCTGTTGGCGGAATAATGTTTTGCTTGGCTAGTCCAAGGGAGGAGCCTGGGCCCCCTACATGGGTATGCCCCTGTCCATATGGAGATGTGAAAAGCACATTACTAATACACTGGAATTTTTTTTTTTTTTTACAGAAAGGAACTGGAAAATGGACTGCAATATCTGCATTAGAATATGGAATGCCTCTCACTTTAATAGGTGCTTTTTCTTGTATATAATTTCACCACAAACACTTGTTACATTGCATCATTCTGTATTTATATAATGGTGGCTAACAAAAGTTTATTTTTCAGGTGAGGCAGTTTATGCAAGATGTCTTTCCTCACTGAAAGATGATCGTGTGAAAGCGAGTAAATTTTTAAAAGGACCAACTGGAAAGCGCTACCAAGGAAATAAAGTTGAATTTATTGAACATGTCCGGAAGGTATTGGCTTTAGATTAGATTGGATATAGATATATGTGTTACTTCAATTGAAAAAAAAAAAAATATTTGAAACTGTTTAAAGAAAAAGGGAGGATTTAGTAAAATCAGGATTACTAAAAACATTTGATCATAAATTTGTGGATTATGCACATAATCTGTATATAACTTATTGCCTGTGGATTATTAGTTAGTAACAACATCTTTTTTAGCTCGGTTTTTGATGCTGTAGAGCAGTGATTCCCAATCTTCTCCAAGCCATGACCTCCTTTTATAATAACCAAAAGATATGCAACCCTCCCCTCTGTCTTCTACTGCCCCATTTGCATAATAAAAGCATTTTTGACAGAGTAAAGAAAATATATTAAAAATAATATATATGCGATGTATATTATAAAGTTAACAGCCATTAGTAGCATATTGCAATGTAGCCATGTTAAAATATAAAACCCGAAACCTTTGGTATGAAAATCTTTGTAAAAATAATTACAACTGAAAATAGTTGCGGCCAGAACCGTAGCCAGGGTGGGGCTCTATGGGGCTGAACACCCCCTGGAAATGTAGCCACCTTCCCCTCCCCGTAGAAAATATTTTTTCTCAAAGGACTTTCACGTAGATTTGAGTCTTCGTATACTTTATAATAATAAAGGTAATTATAGAGAGGTATACTAAAATTTATAAGTTTTTAATGCAAAATTTATTTTAAGAAATTTATTTATTAATTTTAAATATATTAGTCTACTTATATATTTAGTATTATTAAATATATTAATAAAATACATCAAAATATTTACGAATTTTAAGCCATTCGTGGGTGCCGTTGGGGGGAGGACAGGGGACTCGTCCCCCCCCCAATTTTAATTGAAAATTTCATAATAGGTAACGTTCAAAATTAAAATATTTTTTTTTTCTTAAATCTAAGGAGTGGTTATATTTTTCGGCGTAGTGTATTTAGTACGAAATAAAAAAAATGCACTTTGTCATTTATTTGATCTAATTATACCTTTCGTTGGATTGTATTCTATAGCTCTCTTTTCTGCATGGCAGCGTTTTCATTGACATGTTATTATTTCAACTTTCAAATGGAACAGTTTTAATAACGTTACAACCACAACTACATTTTCCCAATTTTAATTTCGCAAGCTTAAGAAACTTTTTGGCCCAGTACGCTCATTATCAATGACAGAAATTAAAGGGATGGTATCAAGGCCATAGCCAGGATTTAATTTCGTGGTGGGGTCAAAATTTTACCCATGCATTGATACAATCACATCATGCGGTGCCGTACCCGAGTCCTTAATAAAATTTAGGTTCGGGGGGACCAGTCCCTAAGATCCCTCCTCTGGATCCGGGCATGGACCGTCTACACGAGGGGTCTTCAACACTTTTCAGTCCAAACGCTCAGGGTTACTGGGTCCCGCAAGCAAACCTTTGATTACTGGAGCGCATCGCGAGGGCTGGCGGCCAAGTCCCGCCCGTCAAATTCCTACCATTCGTCCAAACCACCCACCTCAGCAGTCATTATGATTAACAAAGGCGAAACCAGCAGTGACCCCTGCCCCCCAGGTCAACCTTTATTACTGTTTTTTCTATAAGATTTCTACGTTGGTTTTGTGTGCCCACCCGAAAATATTTTTTCTATCTGCTTCTGGGACTTACATATATTACGATGTAAAATACGCATGAAAGTAAAAATATTTAAAACATTTTTAGTTATTAATATATAAAGCAAAATCAAACCTTTTAGTGTGATTTTTGGCACTGCTTATTATTAACAAACCTGTCAATATCAGGTCTTATTTTTGATGCAACCCTAACAGTGTTTTCAAGGCGGATGTCAGATATATAATAGATATTTATATCAGGCGCTCAACCATGGAGAACTATAGTAGTACCTATGGCTTGCGTTCCAGGCATGCTGGTTCAGGGGAGGTGGCATGCACCCCTGTGATATGTGAAGTCGTGCCCATTCATGAAGGTGTCTTGGGTGAGTCTTGTGACTGTAATACGATTATCGACAAAGCAATTCTCAGCCAGCTTCTTTGTGGTCTTGTATCCCATTATGGACATCCCAGTTACATAAATATAGCCACAAGTCATTAGCCCTCACTTGTTCATGTATATAGCATAGCAATTGAATTATAAGAGAGAGAGTCCAAATTCATAGTATTCTATATCAAAAGTGCATTTCTTTAATTGCAATATGCACCAGAACATTGCTACATTAATAACAGTGAAAAAAAAAAAAAACCAGGAAAATTGTACAAAATAGTATCTCAAGGATTTTTTTTTTTTGTTAGTGGAATGATTGTATGATGGATGGATTGTACGAATCACCTTGTAGCTCCTGAGTAGTTGGATTCGGGTGGGTAGTTCCATTGGATTTTTTGTTTCTCATGACAAGACCTATGCAATGGTACCAATCTTAACAAAATCCGTGCTTTGCATACTATGAGGTTCCCTTGTCAGAAGAATCAAAGGGAAGTATTTTTGTGTGAAAGAATTTGTACTTTTTCATGAATCGGTGGGCCCCAAGTGGCCCGCGGGCCGAAGACACCTGGTATACATCATCAACGTAATAAATACGCAATTTATTAAGGAGCATTGCATGTGAAAATGAAATTGGAAATGTAACTAGAATATTGATTTTATGGTACAATGAACGTCATCAAGCGGAAGCAGATTTAAATTGAACAATTCTTTGTTGATGTCTGTTATCCCTGTAAAGAGTTGTTAACAACAAGGCCTTAACCATACATTTTTTCAAGGGAAGCAAAAAATTTTTAGAACCTCGCTAATGTATAAGTATTAGTGGCAAAAACATTTCGGAAGTGGGGGGAAGATAGGCCCTTTGGACCACTCACTGGCTACGACCCTGTTTAATAACAAGCTGCCTTTTACTGGTATACTGTCTTCCCAATATATTTTTATGCCGTCGGCACGCATGCGAGGCCCTATACAAGAGGACCCGCATATAACGAGGAACTTGGGACCAAAGAAAATGCTCGTTCTATCCAACCCATAAAAATCTTGTTCACTTAAAACGATAATTACTATTGCACTTAATCATTATACCGAACAAAATCCACATTTTGTTAACTATATCCAGAAAATCACTAAATCTGTGCTTGTTACAGGCACCGTTGATGGGGGGGGGACAGGGGGACCCATCCCCCATGATTGTATTAGGGTTCCATGTCCCCCCCACCCAATTTCAAACAAACATTTTTGTAACAGGTCACGTCATACAAATTTAAAATATTTTCTTTCCCTTTTTTTTTTTTTTAAATCTAAGGAGTGTGGTTATATTTCTCAGCATAGTGTATTTAGTGCAAAGTAAAAAAAAATTCATGTTTATTTGATGCAATTATACTTTTTGTTGAATTGTATTATATGTCTCTCTTCTTTTTTTTTTGCATGGCAGCATTTTCATTGACGTGTTTTTATTTCAACTTGCAAATTTTCAATTTGTTTTCCAAAATTTCAATTTTCGGAACGTTTTCAATAACTTTACAACTACAACTATAGTTTCTCTATTTTAATTTCACAAGCTCAGGGACCTTTTTGACCCATTAAGCTCATTATAAAGACATATATTAAAAGAACTGTCTACAGCATCACAATAAGCATAAGAAATACGAAATTAAGTAAGGTGCATTGCATGCGAAATTGAAACTGGAAATATAACAAGAATACTAATTTTATGGAAAGTGAAAGTCATCAACAAGGAGCACATTTAAATTAAACACTGCTTTGTGGGTGGATGTCTGTTATCTCTGTAAAGAGTTGTTAACAATAAGGCCTTAACCAGAAATTTTTTTGTGGAGGCAAGAATTTTTTACAGCCTCGCTAATGAATAAGTATTGGTAGTAAAAACGTTTTGAAACGGGGTGTACACTTGGGGCCACTTCTAAGTGGTTGCCTTCCACTGGCGTACTGTCCCCCCAATATTTTTATCCTGTCCGCACCCATGCCCCCTCTGTAGCTTCCAGAGCCCCCCCCCCGTAACAAGCATCTAGCTACGGGCTTGGTTGCCGTGACTCCCCAGAAACCAGTTCATGACCTCCAGGTTGGGAACCACTGTTGTAGAGAAGTATCAACACATTTTAGTCAAATGTCACTGTCCATCGTCAGGAATTGACTAAAGTAAACTCTAATAAATTGTGGAGTGGTGCAATTTCACACTAATATTAATCTTCTGTTAACAATATCATCTACTGTTTGAGTCCTGTGATTTACGTAGAGGTAAAGCATTCAGCTATGATACTGTTAGCACAGGTTCGTTTCTGTGATACCGTAGAACACACGCCATTTTTTCTGTACACTATAGTTGCAAGTTTTTGGTCCTTAGACAATGTTCAGGTTCCTTGAGAAAATATAAGTCCCAGTACAGTATGACCGTAACCGTCTTTATTCTGTACAACACAAGCAAACTACCTATATGGTGGAAAATATTTCAGAAGCTGAAAATTGAAAGGTGAAGTTGAAAGGCGGTGAAGTTTGACAGAGCCTTTCATACATTACTTTATCACAAAATGACCCTTGCTGTCCTTGCGCCATAAAAATACAACCAACAAATCCATGCATTACCAAAGTTAGGAGTCGATATATGGTCATTAACGAAGTTGGTATACTGTTCGTAAACCTGTATACATGTACAGATTGTGTTAAAAACTATGTATAATCCAATGTATGATATGGTTGTGTATCAAAATGTAGAGTTATGAATATGTGTAGTTTTATATTTTCCTCAGTAACATGATAGGGTCTTGTCCTTTATCTCACAGGCGTTGTATGCATCCAAAATTGTATCATACGCACAAGGATTCATGTTGCTGAGAGAGGCAGCAAAAGTGTTCAATTGGAAATTGAATTATGGTGCCATAGCATTAATGTGGCGTGGTGGATGCATTATTCGAAGGTGAGTTTAAAAAAATTGTCTGTTTCATCTGTGTGAACTGAAATGCTTAGAACACCAATACAAAACAAAAAGGGGAAGCCCTGGCGAATGGCAACGTTCAATTGAGTAACTTTGCACAATGGCCAATCACTTCCATCACGCTCATATCTAGAGAGAGGTTCTTATGGACCAGTTCCCCCCCCCCAAACTAAATTTGCAAAAGGATCACAAAAATATGTATATTTGTTTGTAAAACTTGTAAAGAAAGGGGAACAAGAATCTCTCAAACCTTGAATAATTCTCAAAATTCTGACAAGCTCTCACTTTATAGACCATAAATTTGAGAACACATTAAAGAAAACAAAAATATAGAAACCATTTTCTTTAAAATGGAATATTATAAAAAATTAAATTTTGATGGCAAAACTACAAGTAAAAAATTACAATTATGTCTGAAGGCAAAATTAGTATTTCCTCATTTATTTTTGTATGGTGTGTTTGTATTTTTTCTTTACGATAAAGGTGACACTTCTTTATTTTGTAAAAAATTTTAAATCTGCGCCCACTCCCGAAATTAAATCCTGGCTATGTCCTTGACTTCCACTAATTTAAAGACTGTTATTTTTACGCACACTGAGGAGGAGGAGGATTGTGCAAGGGTTTCATTGGGAAGGGTGGCCGCCGAAGGTAATCCCAGACAGGACGCTTGAACAGCGCAATCAGCCGCCTCGGCGGCTGAGGGGGGGATGGATTGCCGATCAACACGGCATTCAAATATGCACGTTCACGTAAATTATGCACACTGAAGCTGGCTTCCTGGCTGTGTTGAAACCAATAGGAAGCTAAAAAAAACCCACAGCGCCATCTGTATGCTAGCTTAAATTACCCTAAAGCGAACATTTTCTTTTTCACACCCCCTTGCTATTAACATGAATGTGATATGATGTTTATGCATCGGAGCACCTCCTCTTTACGTACCATTAGTGATATTGTGTTTCATTCTAGAATTCATACAAAGCCAGCAAACAAAGAAATTTTAAATGGGAATAAATAGAAAAATATAATATCGGTAGTATTATACTATTTTCCATGGGTGTGCACCGTGCATCTAATGCGCCTGGAATATTCATTGATTGAACATTCCTAATCGGAAACTTTTGAATGCCGAGATACCACAAGTGGAAAATTCTATACGTTACCTCATGCGATGAATCACTGTTAAAACGATGAAGATACGCAACAGTTTATTCAACATCTCCAAGGAAGATACTTCCACCCTCATGCTATTTTTTCATTGTCTTACAAGGGAACCTTTTATCATGTTCGTCGCACCTGGTGACACTAAGACCATTTTGTATAGTTTTTAATGTTGATTCAGAATAGGTCTTTAGTTTTTGGCAAAACTCATTTTTCGAGAAATTATGACCACTTAGATATGAAGAGTTGGCGACCTTTTGGCAAAAATTTTATATTGCGTCATGCTTAACATTTAGCTCAAAGTCGTTTTGTACCTATCGTAGTCTAAACCAGGTGCTCACTGAACGAGTATAGTGCATTTCAGACATTTCGCTAATCTCATATGCTTACAAGACTTATGCAGTTTTAAAAGTTCGCCGACGTCCAAGAAATATCTTTTAAATTGAATCGCAAGAACCGTAACATTTTACATCATGGCAGCTATTCATTTTTAAAATATAGACATTGTCATAAATTTTTACGTTTTCCTCATTTTTGCATACAATTTCACTACCACTAAAAGGTTATAATATTTTAAACAAAATTGAAATTTATCGCCAGAAGGTCGCCAATTTATCATCTTTAAGAGGTCATAATTACTCAAAAAACTAAAGACATATTCTGAATCAGTGTTAAACACTATACAAAATAATCCTAGTTACAAAATAATCCTAGTTACAACTCCAGGTACGACGAACATGATAAAAGGTTCCCTTGTTAGTAGTATGTCACCTTTTTGCAGTTACTTAAGCATAAATAAATGGCAACCTTTGCTTTCTGATAGTTCAATGTAAACAAATTTCGTTTCATGCACAAAAATATTAAAAATATTGTATAAAAATACCTTCAGTCTATGTGTATATGTAAAGTGCAGTTAATTTTCCCAATAACGCTTTTGTAATTAACGTCTATTTCTATTTAATGGTAGTTTTTTACTCTTCCATCAAGTGCGTCATAGAATTAAATACATTCCGATTAACACTTTTTTTTTTCTTTTCTTTTTTTTTGTTTAACAAAGTTTTTTCTATGTCCTGAAAGTTAATGGCAGAGATTGCTGTATATGGAATATTAATGAACTTTATGTTCAGACTTTAGTCCCATCACCAAAATATTTCATTACATATGCATATGCAGTGGCATAACTAGATATTTTGCTACACGGAGCGAGTGACTGTAATTGCCATAATTGTTGTGTGTGTCATTGTTTTTTAAAGGCTAATTTCTGTCCCTCGAATTGTGGCACCTGGGGGTGACTGCCCCCTAGCTACGCTACTGTGTATATGCAAATGTTGCAGAATCCAGAACAATTCTAGCCCCAAGTATTTTCAGTTAAGAGATATTCAACCTGTTTATGCCTTAAAGCAGACAAGTGTGATCAATGCATTTGTTTTTTGATCACAATCTGACATTAAATTCTAACCTAATTTCAGTGGTGTAAAAATATGGAACATAAATTTTATGTGTTTCATAAAGATTAATGAACATGTAAAGATTACTTAATTTATGTGAAATAAAATTTTAATATGTATATCAAATTCTATGGCACAGCGTCTTCCTTGGAAACATCAAGTTGGCCTATGAGAAAAATCCGGATTTATCCAATTTACTGATGGATCAGTTCTTCTGTGACGCCATTGATAATTGCCAAGAATCCTGGCGTCACGCTGTGGCTACAGCTGTCACTCTCGGCATTCCGACACCTGCTTTCAGTACAGCACTGGCATTTTATGATGGATTCCGCTCAGAGTTGCTTCCCGCCAACTTAATCCAGGTATTTTATATGACGTATAAAAAAAAATTATCGTTCTTACTGTAAAATTGTTCTTTCCATGGAAGTTGCATGATTCTTTTTTTTTTCTAAAAAATTGCGTGATTATTGTTCTAGAAAGTGGTGATTCTTATTGAATAAAGCATCCTTCTCTTCTTATTATTTCTCATAATTCTAGTGTCCATGTTGATTTTCCAAAGAAGGGTGGGAGGAGTATTTTCAAAAAAAATTTTTTTTTTTTTTTTATGAGAATAAAAGCTAATAAATACAAACATGGCAGAGAATGATAAAGGGGAATTTTGTCTATGGGAGGTGATTAAAAAGTTTCCAGACTAGATTTATTTTTAAAAAAAAAGTACAAGACTTACAAATTTGAAATTTAGTCACCTTTGAAGTAGTTCCTTTCCACAGCCACACACTTGGCCCAGCACTGTTTCCATTATTCAAAATACTTTTGAAGTCATTTTTTTAAATAGCGAACAGCTGCTACATTTCATTCTTTTGAATATCTTCAATATCCTTTTTTTTTTTTTTAATACATTTTGATTTTTGAGAAGCGAGAAAGTTACAGGGTGCGAGATCTGGTAAATAGGGTGGCTGTCTCTTGGTCCTATGGCTTTTTTTTTTCTTTTATCAAATTCTATTTCAAAGGAAAAATATCAGGACATTGAAGAGATTCAAAAGGATGTGCCCAAGCAGCTGTTTGCTATTTCAGAAGATGACTTTGAATGATGTTTTGAACAATGAAAACAGCGCTGGGCTAAGTGTGTGGTTTTGAAAAGGAACTGCTTCTAAGGTGACTAAATTTCAAGTAATTAAGTCTCGTACTATTGTTTGAATGTCCAGTCTGGATACTTTTTGATCACCCTTTGTGTCCCCGAGTGCCCTATGGTGCCATAGTGGTAATGCATTCATTACCAAGTACCATTAATCTAGGTTTGATTCCGTTGGTACTATAGAAAATGCACCATCTTTCTGCCCACTGTAGTCGAGGGTTTGGTTTCCTAAACGATAGAGGTTTGGATTCCTGGGAAAGATTTAGGCCCTCAGCACACAAAATTACATGCAAATGCCGTATTTTGCATGTTTGTTGCTGTTTCATTTTGTCATTTGCATTTCAGGAATTATAAGTTTTAATACACAAGGTCCTCAGAATTAAAGGATAAAACAAAGTTCTCTACTTTTATAGATTATTCTTAAAATTCGAGCATCAGTATGTAATTCAAAGTGCAACTGCATAACTTACCAGATCAACAAGATCTAAGGCAGTGTACAGCAATACCACCAAACTTGCTCTATTAACTGGGTATGACGACATTTTTCGTCATACCAGGAAGACTACCAAAATGCGAATGACGACATTTTTCGTCATGCCCGGAAGATTACACATTTTTAACAAAAAGTATCTCCTTAACCTGTTAACTGGGTATGACGACATTTTTCGTCATCCCCGGAAGACTACCAAAATGTCTCCCCCAAAAAAAGTCCCCAGTGTGAAACGAGTTTCACAAAATTTTATTCCCCGGTTAACAGGTTAAGGCAGTTAGTATCTCTGTGAACCAATGCCAAGTTTGCTATTCTGGGATTAATGTAATGCATCCCAGGGTTTGATGTCGTTCAACTGGTCCAGATTCCGCGCAGAGCCCCGAGCCAGTAATAATTACTTATTACAATTGACCTTGCATGAAGTTCAGGTTGTTGTCCTTTCACTTGGCAATTTGTCTCATCTGTTGCTTCAAGTACTGTGAGAAATTGACACTAGTGCATGTTTTATAAATTTTTATTTTCGATCATTTGATTGTAAGACGGTTTCTCCTTTTAGGCACAGAGGGATTACTTTGGGGCTCATACTTACGAGCTCTTGAAGGAACCAGGAAAATTCATCCACACAAATTGGACCGGGCATGGTGGAAATGTTTCTTCAACATCTTACAACGCATAAAAATCTTATTTTAAATAACTGTTGCGTTTTGCAAAACTACTATTTTGTTAATGGTTTTTGAAAATTTAATATTCAGATCATATATTTATGTTTCAAACTTGTATGAATCATAATTTTCAATAAAGCTCATTTTGGCATTTTTTTTATTTTGTTTTTCAAATAAGATAT
>QLNU02014802.1:128120389-128146728 GCA_006491805.2 Dysdera silvatica | reverse complement strand
AAATATAGATTGAGTACTACTTTACGTTTGCGTTGTATTTTTTTTTTAAATTTTTTAAAATTTTTTTAAATGTTTATATGAGGTATGACCATGACTCCGATGACTTGGAGGATTTTGTAGAAACATGTATTTGTGTAACGTGAAAAAAAGAGTATAAATATTATTTTATCGCACTTTGAGACAGCAGGTAAAAAAATTCATCCTAATGAACAGATTAGGCCACTAAGGGTGCAGGGTGGCGACCCCCCCACCCCCGACGAGAAATTTTTCGAAAAAAGGGGCCTATTTGACATTTTAAAAATTAATCGAAAGCTAATTTGGAAAAACCCTTAGCCAGAAGTGAAAACCAAGAGAACTTTTTGTTATTTTTAACAAAAGATACTGCTTTTCTCACAGCGCTTTAAGCAGGCCCTTTTGCTTACAAAATTGTTTTTAGAAAAAAAGCCTTTGGCAGAAAAAGAAATACAGCTATATTTATATGCTCCCCCCCCCCATAAAACTTGGCTAAGCCACTGCTGACTAAAAAAGTGCTATTAAAGCTGTGGTAAATGAACAATGATTTAAAAGAATAACTAGTGACAAAAGGCAAGCTATATTATTTGTTTATCCAAAAATGCTTACCTTCCAGTTAACGGCGCAAGAAATTTTCGTTTTGATTTACGTTTTTGAAATTTGGGTTTGATTTTAGCAAGCTGATAAGTTGTTCGCACAAAAAAGTCGTTGTCGATGTAAAGAATAAAAGATTTATTGTAAAGTAGCACTTTTTGCGATTGTTAACCGTCTTCAAAACTTACGAAAGTAGTTTCATGGTATTGAGAATGTGATGGCTTTGGCTATCTCCTATAGTTAGAAATATTCGATTTTACCAGAATTTGGAAACATGATTAGGTGACGTTCTTTGCACATGCGCAATAGTTGAAAAAGTTACATCGCCGCTAAAGTTTGATGCTGGCGCTAGACACTAGTTAGATATTGAACCCGCTTTTGTTTTTCTGTCTGTCCGTCCGCAATAAAAGGGTAAGGTAAAGGTCTTCTGTAAATGCAATAATGATGGCTATTGTTAACGTCGAAAACCTTACAAGTTACTTGAGAATTAGAGGGTCGCGAATTAGATGGCCGCCGATTATGTCGCGGATTATAGGGTCGCAAATTAATGTTAATTGAACCCCGCTAAATTTAAATATCGACCTTAGGCAATTTTCTTTCACTTGCTTGTTTGTGTTAAAACCAATGAAAAATGTTTGTTGCCACTATATTCTGGTGGAATCAATAATAGCTAAATGAAGAAATGTTAGTTGTGATTAATTCTTTACTTTTTAATTTTGGTTATCATGGTAACCCGAAATGCTAGAGGGTGCTTTTCCTCATTTATTAGTATTTCTTTAAGTTTGGACGGATACGCAGGTCATTTTCTTATTCCGATTACTTGACTTGATTTGGGAAGGGTGGCCGCCGGAGCCGGGCCAGTTATCCCAGACAGGACTATTCCGCTTAAATTCAAATGTTATTCTTCATTCACCAATGAAGAAATCTTTATAAAAAAGAAAAAAAAACCCTGAAAGAAAAAGTCTTCAATGTTATTGAATACATTTTCAACGTTCTAATATTCAATAACATTGAAGATTTTTTTTTAATCTATTACTTCATGGTCCTGAATCCAATTCTGATTTTAAATAGACCAGTTAAAGTACAGACTTTTCACAAATTTGTATATTCTTGCTCCTCCTACATGTCAGATTACATTTATAATATTTTAAGAAGTCAAGTCTAGTCATTTAAAGCGTATAAAAGAACGCAAAAAATATTATGGAGTAGAAAGTGTGACCACAGACGTGACTCTATTCACATTAGAAGACTATTGCCCACTGACATACGCTTGGAGTATTGATGGAGGTTGTAACTCGCCCATTGAAATGAAAATTTGTATATTTGACATAGAACTATAAGAGTTGTAGCTCTCAAACCCCACATTGAGTCTATAACACCCCCTTATGAACCTTCTGCGCATGCCTACGTTACTGCGCTTCTTATCATTGATCACCTGCACCGGGAATACCAAACTGATTATTTGTGGCCAACACCTCCCAAAACAATTTACAAGTCAAGTCAAGTCTTAACTTTATTGTTTTCAATGAGGAATTGGTTTTGAAATGGAAGTGTTTGTAATCAAAAGTTGAAAAGAGTGGGACCCTTTTGATACTGGTATTTATAAGCAGAAAAGAATTGAAATGTGTAGTAAACATTGTTGCTGTTGTTCTTCTACCGGGTGCTGCAAAAATTACAGCGCCATGATAGCACCGCGTCGTGTCCCTTCATGCGAAATTTCTGGTAACAGTTATTGCCAAGCACGTACATGGCAGCATCATTCTATGTATCGGGAGTATTGGGCGCAATATAATCACTTGTTGGTGCACTTTGACCGGTTGGTAAATCCTTTTTCTCAACCCAAGCATCCTTCCCACCTTTGTTGTGAAGAAAAACCCGCTAAAACAAGTGTTGGATACCATGTGAGGAAGAATGCTTTTGAACAACCTCCGAAAAGGAATAGCCACTCTTCTAAGAAGCATTCTCGTCATGAAAAAGGCCAGAAACAACCCAAGAAGGTACCTGAGGAAGAAGTTGATGAAGAACAGCCTAGTGATTATTGGAAAATTCGACGAGATATTGATTTTTTATGTAGAGAAGAAGAACGGAAGGCTGCAGGGCCTTCTCAAAAAGAAATAATGCAGCATATAAGAGAATGGAGGAAATATGAACCAGCAAAGAAGATACGTGCTTGGAGAGTTGGTGACAAAGAGCGCATGGAAGAGTTATATGGGAAAGAAAACGCCATGAAAGTAATCGAGTTGCTGAATGCCGAAGATAAAGCTTTTCAGGATTGCCAGAAAAAGAAGTATGTGTTGTGGCCAGTCATACCATTGAAACTTTAAGGCGTGTTTTTGCAAGCAAACTATAGTCGGTTTTCATAACAGGGTATTGTTATGCCAGTTTCATAAATATATGTTGATTTCATAATGGAGTATTGCATTACAGCAGCGAGTAATCTGCAAAGAAATAATTACAGTTCCTATTTTGTTTACTCATGTTAGAGAAAACTAAAAGCATTTTGTTTAATCTATCTGAGGACTTTCTGATTTTTTTTTTCCAAAAAGTTGTGGGATTTTTTTTTTTTGCAAAAGTGAAATAAAATCGTTCTTGAAACTAATCGTAATTAAGAGGAATTTACTGTTTTTTTTCTTGCTTGGTTTAATTTTTTTTATCCTTACATCAGGGGTCGAAATTAACTTTTTAAATCAGGTGCACTAAATACTAGTTAGGTGTACAAGTAACTAACAGAATAACAAGTAAACCTCACCATCAAGAATTCAGGTAAAATGTAAGTGTAGCAATTATATTTAAGCACGTAAGCTAGGAAAATGCAACTTTTCAGCATAATCGAATATACGTTTGTACAGTAATATCCCGATAATTCATAATTCCAAGGCCTCATTACGAATTACTGAGATTTTCGATTTTGCGGGATTACGATTTATCAAGGGTGAAAAAAGAAAAATTTCGAATTAACGGGCTTTAAATAATAAAACTGGTATAGATAAAAGAGTATATATCCATGAGCATAATGCGAATTATATAAAAATACGTAGGGAATATGTATCCTAAAAACCCCCAACTTAGGCTTGAAATAAAATGCGTATGTAGGAAAAAATTCTATTAATGTTGTTTTTATGAAGGGAACGTTCACTCATTCGACGTTGTCCAGTGTCACAATAGCAAGCAAAACAACTTTTACATAGCTAAGAATCGGCGTGTTATTATGGGCCATGCAATTATCGATGAATAGCAGAATTTTACGTTACTGTCTTTCCATGTCGCCATTTAACAACTTCAGCCATTCAAGGAATACTAAATCACAAGTCATCCATACCCTTTCATTGGAACGATGAACCCTCGGAAATGATTTTAAGTGTTTGAAACATCTGGGTTTTGCTGATCATTAATGGTTTTAATTTATTGGATCCATCTATATTTGCGTCAAGCAAGAGGGTAACTATGTCCTTACTATTTTTGCTGCCTTGACACGTCTTCCCTTCAGAGACAAGCTATAGGGAGGTTGGAAGTTTCATTTTGAATAAACGTGATTGTTGTCATGGTATATTACGATTTATAAGGTTTTTTTGCTCCTCTTGAATGAGACAATATGAGTAAGTAAAGGGACCGAAATGCATTGTTATTTTACGAATAAGTTGAATTTATGAAATAACGGGATGCGAATTACCGAGATTGTACTGTAATAAAAAAAAATTCAAAGCAAATGCAGATACATTGAGAAAATTATATAAAATTAGTCTCTAGGTCACTGTTCTTGAAAAATAAACGTAAGTAGCCATAGTTTTGAATAGTTAGGTGCACTGCATGAACTCAAATTAAAAATTTACGTGCAGGAATAAAATTTCATGTGCACCCATCTACCTACCAATTTCGAACCCTGCCTTACATTAAGGTTTGAATAACTTTGGTGAAGACCTTTTAGTCAGTTATCAATCATTAACATTTTGTTAAAAGTAAGGAATCTGGTATGATATACAGCAATCGTTAAGTCAATTATAAAATTTCTAGCATCCCTGGGGGGGGGAAAACAAGAGTACTATAATGCATGTATTGTCAAGTTGGCCATACTTTAGATGTGTCCCAGTTGCCAAAGGCATGCTAACTTCCTTGTCTTGTAATCATTTTCGAATGATGTTATCATGGATTGACATTTTGCAAGTCATGACAAATTTTTCTAAATATTTAGAAAAAGACTCAACGATGTTGTATCATGAAGTTTGCTAAAGTTGGAATACAACTGTTGAGGTTTCTTTTTGTTGCATATATGTGTCTTGCTTTCCTTTCATTGACGACTGCTGCTTGTACAGCGGCAAGTTTTATTTACTATTGCAAGCTGTCGAATTGCAGGAGAATGTGTCTCTATGCCTTACTGATGTTTTTTTGGTGGTGGTGGGAGGGGCATCCCCCCCACTACGCTTTCACTGATTCTCAAAAAATCTCCTTGCGCCGGAAAGAGCTTGGCGACTGGGATACATCTAAAGTTTTACTAACAAACTGTAGCAAGATATTGTATTTGGCACTAGTGCGGAACACACCATCCATTTTCTCTTCTTTTGAAATCGCTTTAAATTTGCACTCATTTTGCATATGACTTCACAGTTTCTCTGAAGTTGCACATTAGCGTTCCCTCCATGGGCAGCGGATGCCGGAATTTAAGGGAGTACCGACTTGGTGAAACTGCACAATTTGTCACACACCTTATATCTCCTGAATTTTTTACAACTTCGTTAAAACTGATTGGCTACGGGCAAAGTCACCTTCTACTATGTTGGAAATGTTGTTTGGGTTAGTATTAGCTTTTTACAAAATTCGTACATGAAAACAAATTACTCTTTCCTGCATCAGAGAAACGTTAGTGATGGGTAAACCTCCCATACACATCAGACCAGGTTTTCACCCTCACGGACCATTCAGATAGCCTTTGAGTACTCCTGAATCAGTATAATGTTCAACCACTAACAACATGCAAATTCTTAATTAAAAATAAGACCAGAAACAAATTGCAAAAGTATTTCCAATGTAATTTCACTGCAACAAAAAACAAACCCAGTCTTGAGAAACACAAAACACTTAAAAATGGTGTTAAAAACTGAATATAGACGCTTGAGTATGATGTCACAAGCCGATCTACTGAAATTTTTCAAAAACAAAAAACAAAAAAAAAACTTAGAAAAATTATTAAATATAAAAATGAAATTGATAGTACATTTGCAGTATTATACATTCGGGCGGAACTTTAGAAAATGATTCGTATATAAAGTACTTTGTCTTACCGAGGTTTGACTGTATTATTAGATTTTATTATTTCTTTTTCTGTTTATTTCTTTTTTTTTTTTTACCAAAGAAAGATTGTACAAACACATTTTCCCCAAAAAAGACCCAGTTCCCTTTTTTATTAAGGTCTTGAAGCCAACTCGTAAGAATTTTTCTACACGAGGTGGGTTCAATTGCTAAATGGTCTGTCACCATGGCATGTTTTTTGTAATTTTTGTGGGGAATTTCATAATTTTTATTTACTTTTATTCATTTACTTTGTGCTTTTACTTGCTGAGCAGGTAAACACAACAGGTCATATGTTTAAGTTATGATTCAGGGCAATCTCTCTCTTTTTTTCTTATACATAAGCTCTAAGATTTGAGCTTCGAGGTGGGAAAATTGCAGTCTCATCCACATTATGTATATCAGACCGGGGTTTAACCTACGTTGGCTTTTTTAGTAAAATGCGAAAAAGAAAAATGTGTCCATTGCAAAGTAGCAACAGTTATTTAATAACAAACTTTGCCCTTCTTTTAATAACTTTGATTTTCTTTTAACCTTAATGTATGTTTCTTGCAATTACCCTTACAGTACCGTAATTCAAACCATCATTGATGTGAATGATTTTATTGATATTTTTCGAGCAACTACTCTAGTTGCTCGAAAAATATATGTAAAAGTGTTAAAAAATGAATGGAACAAAATGCTAAATGGCGTTTCTACAATTTTTTTTTCCGTTTTAGCATTTTTTCAGTGAGCTTAAACTCTGTATCAGACATCGAATGCTTTTTCAAAATCGTATGCAATTTGTCTTTCAAGAATTCATGTATCTTCTCAGTGTTTACACCACAAACTTTTCTGCAAATTACCCCATGCCTGTCTTTGAAACTGTGTTACCATCCAGATGAACATTTGAAATTGTTTACATTCAGAGCATGGGCAAAAACGCAAGCATTTTCTTGTATAATTGGGTGGCGGGGGAATCTTAGGGACTAGTTCCCCTCCCCGAAACTAAATTTTTAATGGGACTTGGCTACGGCCTTGCATGCTGTGATTGTATCGATACATGCTGTAAAAATTTTTGAACCCCCCGAAATTAAATCCTCCATATAGTTCCGAAACACAAACTTAACGACAATGATAAACAACAGTATAGAATATGCGGAGACTATAGAGCAGTTAATGCGCAAACTATACCCGATAGTTACACTTTGCCCCATATACACGATATCTCGCAACATTTGCATGGCAAAACTATATTTTCTAAACTAGACCTGGTCAAAGCATTCTATGCAAATTCCCGTGCTACCTGAGCATGTAGAAAAAACGTGTGTTACAATGCCATTTGGTAATTTAACTTTCTACAGATGCCATTTGGTTTATCAAATTCTGCACAATCCTATCAACATTTTCAAAACGAAGTATTTTTTAACATGAAAAATGTATTTCCCTTCATTGATGACTTGCTGTTTTTTTCGGAAGATGAAAAACAGTACGAGCAACACCTTACAGAGGTACTAAAAAGGCTTGACTAGTATGGCCTTACCATTAATATAAAAAAAAAATCATATTTGGAGTTAAGGAAATCCCATTTCTATGTTATTTAATTTCCAAAAATGGCACTAGACCAATGGAGGAAACGGTGGAAGTTATATAAATTATGCCAAACTCGAGACAATCAAACAACTAAGGCAATATATAGACTTCATAAATTTTTACAGACGCCACTGTAAAAATGCATCACAAATATTAACCCCATTCAATGAGTTTCTCAAGAGCACCAAAAGGAACGACAAACGAAAAGTTCCTTGGACCCCCGGAACTGAAAAAGCATTTGAGAACAGCAAACAATGATACGCGCCAAACGCAAAACTAGAATTATGATGTGATGCTTCGAATTACGCAATCAGCGCCGCACTTAACTAATGGGTAGAAGGTGTAATTCAACCGCTTGCATTCTTTCCAAGAAAATTAACATCTGCGCAGTTCAAATATAGCACATACGACAGAGAAATGACATCTGTGTATGAAGCAATTAAGTATTTCAAATACATGCTTTAAGGGTGCCAATTCTCAATTATCACTGACCAGAAACCGTTAGTGTACGCTTTCAAAGAAAATAAGCGAAAGGCAAAGCCTACTACAAGCGCGAAAATTGGAATTCATAAACCAATTTCCCACAAACATTATCCACTCGATGGGTGCCAACAACGAAGCCGCAGACTTTCTATCTAGAATTGAAACTATTGTGGCGCCAAATAATCAAAAAGTAGAATTGCATTTATAAACCTGGGTCTCCCGCCAAGTTTTTCTTCCTTGGATTTCACTGAAGACAGTTCTGGCAATAAAAATTATCCTTGCGAAATATACAAGTGGTTTGAATCAGAGGCAAAATCTGGGGATGTTTGCATGATTTAAACTTCACGTATCATGTAACAAAATCTGAGTACGCTGCACAGAGTGTATCCAAATGTTTGATTGGTCGTAGAGACAACGAGAGTAGTTCTGCTCCAACATCATGTCACCTTTCATAATGTTTACTTCGCCCATCTATTAAGGCTGGTTGTAGGACAGAGAGGGTCATTCTGCTCCAACATCACACAAGTCTATTAATGCTACCTAAAGAAACCCCTTTACGAACAACATGAATTAGTAGTTAATAACGTGAAATAAGACTGAAAACGTGTGATGTAAACAGACCATTTGAACACAGATGGTCATTCTACGCCATTACATACATAGTTAACAAGGTGTCATTTTTGAATGGATCCCTGAAAGAAATCGATAGAATCTTTAGGTAGCATTAATGGATGTGTGAAGTACATGCATTGTGGGAGTATGATGTAAACAAACCCAGCAATCCTAGTTTGATGTCCTGCACTGTTAAAATCATATATAAGTAGTAGTTAATAACGTGAAATGAAGAATGTCTGAAAATGTGTTGTATATATATGAGGATTTGCATCATGTAAACAAATAATGGTCGTTCTAGTTTGCTGTCCTGGTAAAATCACATATAAGTAGCAGTTAATAACGTGAAATAAAGAATGTCTGAGGATTTGCATGATGTAAATAGATCATTTGAACAGCGAGGGTCATTCGACTCTCTATTAACAGTTCAAAATGTTGACAAGGTATCACTTTTGAATGGGACCCTGAGAGAATTCCACAGAATCTTTAGGTGCATTAATAGACATATGTGAAGTACATACATTATGGGAGCATGGTGTAAACAGACCATTTGGGGACAGCGAGGGTCATTCTCCTCCAACATGTCTATTAATACTACATAGTTCAAAATGTTGACAAGGTATCACTTTTGAATGGGTCTCTGAGAGAATCTAGTATTAATAGACATATGTGAAGTACATAAGAGTTTGCATGATGTAAACAGACCAATTGATTGGGGACAGTGAGGATCATTCGACTCCAACATGTCCATTAGATACAGTGCAAAATGTTGATAAGTTATCACTTTTGAATGGGTTCCTGATAGAAATCGACAGAATCTTTAGATAGCATTAATAGAAATATGTGAATATATATGACATTGTGGGAGCATTATGGTCCTAGCAGTCCTAGTTTGATGTCCTGCACATTTCATGGTAAAATCATATACAAGTACTGACAGCAAGTTAATAACATGAAATAAATTCTTATAGTTGGTATGTCTGAAAAAAAAAAAATGAATGTATGACTGATAAGGAATATCATTTTATGTTGTCTTTATGAATACACACCAATATAAATTTTCCATGAGCTATCCAATAACATTGGAAGTCGCCGGCGACCAACTCCTACATTCATCCGCAGCACAACTGATAAAATATTATTTTATATATATTAATATGTTCATCTCAATATTATGCATCCTGTAATTTTTGTAGACAATTCTTTGCGAAGGGTGGCCGTTGCAGGTGCGCTGTGTTCTCAGGTAGGGCGTACATCGTAAATTGGCCCCTGGGGAAGCTGTAGATAAGGGTTGAATGGTCGTAGATAAAAGAAAAGGACGCTTGTATTTCCAGAAGCTAGAAGTGGATTGAAACGTGTCCAATGTGATGAAACAATAGCTCTGATTTCCAAGTGATAAAACATGGTCCATTTTGGAGCATGTACGCGCTCCGATGAGTCAGGAAAAGTAGGAAGAATCCTATGATATGGGAGGGCAAGAAAAAGCTCTGAAATACCTCCTGCTGTTTTAACAGCAGAATGTAAAACGTACCAGCAGTTAAGAACCACTTTTTTCGAGTTCTGTGTCTCCTGGGGCTTCCCTCAAACTCTCTGAGATGTCGGACCTTCTCTCTCTACTCTCCCTCCTCCTCAATTCATTTTTTCACTTTCTCTCAGAACTCTGGCCATTATTAGCAGCTTCCTGCTGCATTGCACGATTGCATCAAGTCTTCTCCTGCCTGGACCGCTTCATTCCGTTTTCCCGCTCTTTGGCCGCTCCAATTTCCTTTGCAAAATGCTGTTCAGGGAACCGTCTTCATCTGTGATAGTTGAACCGCTGCCTGCGGGGAACTTCCCATCATAATCCGCACAACAACATTATAACATAAATGTTTTTAAGAACACAGCAATTAATTCAGTTTTATAATGTTTAGTGTAAATGAAACATAAAAATTTATGAAAATTGTGATTATTAAAAAAAAAAAAAAAAAGTGAAAATCCCATCCAAAGGAGAAGCACAGAGCTTCATGGAAAGCTACAGGAAACCCTGCATGGTGCAGTCTGCTATTTCCTGTAATTGTCGTCTATTGTAATTTAATAAGCATAATTAATTTGTCGACTCTTCTTAAAAACACCTTCTATGAATGAATTTGTAATTTAGTTTACGTACGATGTCCCTATTGATGTTCCAACATAGTAATTGATTGCAGTGCACGTGGAAATGTCATTTATGAATGAACAAGCGTTTCATGTTGCCTCGCCGCTATGAGTAATGACAAAATTTAAACACTTCACTTAATTTCGTTTTCCATTTCCATCTGGTTGACTTTAAACTTAAAAGTATGAAAGTTGTTACCAGTGCCGGACTTGTTGGCGAACCTCCGGGCAGGTAAGATTCAAAAACGATGTCTCACCTATCCTATGACCTTTTATGTACTGATCTGAGATCGTTTGTTTTTCTTTGGTCTTCAAAACTTCATTATACTTGCAACACGTGGGAAAGTATTAGATTAAATATTTAACTTTTCTCCGTAGTTTGAGTAGAAGATATTTTATGACCTTTCTGTTTTGCTAACAAGTACCATGTGCTGTTCTACTGTAATGTTTTCCAAACTTACAGCGGTAGTGGGAAAGAACAAAGCGGTGCAAAATTCGATTTGAAGATGCTGTGATGTTAATCCGGAATATATAATCGATCGCATTTAGCATTTTATTTAAAGTCCAAGTTTATACCACGTGTATCTGCACCCTATAGAAACGACTTTTGTGAATAAGCGATTAAATGAATGCATTATTAAATATGCTAATGACCGAAAATCTTTGATTGAAAACGAACGAAATATGAACAAGGAACGACTAGGCCTTCCTGTGGTCAGGGGCGGTCTTGGGCACCGGCTCCGGGCCGATGCGCCCTCATGGGCTATAGGATTCACGCCCTGCGATAATCTAAGGCCTGCGCCTGCCTATTATTACAATTTTAACCTTTAAACAGGGCCATAGCCTGATTGGGGGCTGAGCCACGATTGAAAATATTTTTTGGTTTTGTTTTTTCTCAGAACAAATTATTGTTGAATTTTACTTGTTATTTTTTTTTTGTACACAATAATGGGGAATTGATCTTTGATGTTAAAAATGTATGCAAAACAGATTTTCAGCACAGATCTTGTTTACATCATGCTTTTAATAAAGGCTTGTCTCCATCTGGTCTACGGTAAAGAGAAGGAAAATTATAAACTTTAGTATATCTCCACCTCAACTTTTCAATGCCAAATTTACAGTAGGAATTTTATTCACTAATGCTAAATGGATTAGTTTGATTTTGTTAAAATTGACTTATTTACATAAACCATTTTGAACATTAATTACACATTCCATATATATTGTTACATGCCTTTAAATGGTATCTAAGTCTGCAGTTATTAAGTATTAATTAACTAAATTAAACATATGAAAATAGGAGCAATGCACTATGCAATAATATATTTAAATCTAAATTCACACAAACACAGTTTAATAGGAGCCGGAACAAAATTTTACAATTGTTTCAGTGGTGAAGGCCATGTTCCAGAAATTCATCCAAACAATTTAGATAAATTTCTGAAGAAGGTATGGCCTTCCCTACTGAAACATTTGTAATAAGTCATTCCAGCTCATATTACACTACATGTGGATTTTAATTCAAATGAATTAAATATTTTTTGTGTTTATATTGCTGACATTTAGTGCATTTTTTTTTTAAAATACTAATAAAATGCACCATAATATTAAATTCTAAGCTCCCCATCCCCATCTATAACTTTCCAAACCTCGTTGTAAAGAACTTGAAGCTGCAGTCCTTCTCATACACACAATTTAAAAAAAAAGAGACAGACCACCATTGACAAGAAGTATAGCTGAATCAACGTCATGAGAGTTAGCTGAAACAAAATATTGACAAATGCTGTTAGAAAGTGGCAGCTAAAGTGTACTTCAGCCAAAATACACTGAAGTATATTTTAGTGAAAATACAGCAAATAATTTTTTGGATGCAGACTTTATCGAAGAAAAACATTTAATTGATATTGATGTTAATACAATGGAGTCTCGCTAACTCAACTCTCGGGTAAGTTGACAATACAGGTAACTACTTTTCTTATAAATTTGGTTGGTCTAATGTATAATGTATTGTATTTGGAGAAAAACCATACTAACTTGACATCGCAAAATGGATATCTGCTTAAGTCAATGTAAATTGCTTGTCTGTTTTAATTTTCAAATATACACTAAAAAAATGTGACAAGAATTTCCGTCAAAAATAGAGAAATTTTAGTAGTTCTTTATTAATTACAGCAATTAGACTCTAGTGTCATCCTGAAAAGAGGAATGTCATGTTGGACTTAACTATAACTAGACAAGTGCACAGGATTTAACCCTTAAATGCCTTAAGTTTTAAATTTGTTACCGGACTTTTAAACAGTTAGTGCGACATATTTATGGACTTAATGTCTAAAGTATCAAAATTTATACCTGCTTTTTTTTCGAAATAAATATATAAAATATGTATTGTGATTTTTTTATTATTTTTCCATTTATCTGGCTACTGCAATAAATACATTTTTAAATTTAATTTTGAAAATAAGGCTTCTAAGGGTTAAATAAGCAAAGTGTTTGGTAGAAAATTTTGCCCCCCACTCCCCAATAAGAAATATGTAATATTATTATTTAAATTGGGAGAGGAGGGGGTCAACCTTGACCCCTTTCTTTATGCACGGTTTTGATGGTTAAAATTTCAATTTTATATTTATTATTGTCAGAACGTCATAAGTGAAAACTCAAAATTTCTATTTTCTTATAGATAACACTGTATTCACATTAGAAGTAGAAAAAAGGTCATTTTTATAAATTTGAAGCATTGTACTTTGCAAACAGAACAGAACCACTCAGTAAGTGATTTATGGCTTATTAATATATATTTTTTAAATTCTTTAAATTACAGTGAAAATATGCTTTTAGTGGAAGTGTTTGATGTATTTCAACAGGTATTGTTGCATGTTGTTAAATAAAAGGGGGAAAAAAGATAGTCTGGAAGAAATTTTGGTTTGAGTACAGAAACTGTTCCTTGGTTATGTGCTTTATTTAAGGAAAATTACCGTTTATACGTTGTCCTGATGGTCCCTGATGATGCTGTCCTGTAGTTATTAAAACATAGGTGGATATATATATATATATATAGTGAAATCTATCTACAATGATACTATACGAAAATACTCTAAGAAAAAATATCATTATTGACAGTTCATCCCTACAGACAAAGCAAAATCCGATGTTGTCTGTGTGCCCTTATCCGATGGGCTGGCCCATTGGGTAAACCTAGGTAGACTTGCCTAAGGATGTATTCCAACAAAATGTTTTTTTTTTTTCATTGTTAGACAGGGAGTTGGAAGCACACACTTCCTCCATTCTTGAAGTACATGAAACTCTTTCACCAGATCCTGTACATACATTCTCTGTAATTAGGTCTGCATGTCCAGCATCTATGTCACAAGTTTGTGTGATTTTAATTTGATTTCATGGCCAATAAATGTAAGTAAGCTATACCGCACCATATTGCTATTACTTAAAGCAGGGTCGTGCTTCAGGAGGTGCGAGGTGGGCAGCCACCCAGGGTCGCCAAAAATTGTAGTGCAAATACAAGAAATCAGTTTTTAGCAACTCCATATACTTTCAACAGAGTATTTGGTTAATTCACCTTTTGCGTGTGACGTCATACTTCCCATAATGCAACCTCTAAATGGTGGTCAGAATACATACGTGTTGTGTTATTAGTCAAATGCGTTAGCATCAGTAGCCTATGTACGTTATGTTTATTGTGGCCATGTGGGGGGGGGGGATTTTGAAATGAAAATATAATTTAATTAAATTTTTTATTATTTTTATTTATTTATTAATAAATTGGTTTATGGTTAACCAATTACAATAGTGTTGATTATATTGAATAAGTAATAGAATTATTTGAGATATAGTTGGTTATTTATATTATTAAGTTTCCAATTTGGCCAGAGATTATGAACTCGCCGCATGTTCTAACCGTTTACAAACGTCCATTATTCCAGGTTTGATTCTGCGAAATTGAATGTTTAGGTTCATTTTCATGAAAATCTACAAGGGTTTGATTTCCTAAATTGAACTTAGGAAATTAGTTACTTTTTTAGACTAGTGATCTATCTAGTGGTTACAAATTGGTTGGATTCCACTAATAACACCAGGAACGGTGCATAAAGAGCACCGTAGAGTATAAAACAAACTAAACTTCATTAATGTAAAAAAAAAAACATTTAAAATAGTATTTGAGCTAAACTTACTTTACCCTTTCAGCTGGCAATTAAACTTTCAAACTAAATTATTACAAAACACCTAAAGGAATACTCAAATTAATGGAATTAATTTTAATAAAAACATTAAGATTCATTACAAGTAAACATGTTATCAAATTATACATTCATTATAAAGTTCCCCTCCAGAATAACATTTTTTTTTTATCTATCAAAATAATCAAAAGCAGTAGTTTGTTTTTTAAACATTCAAAATAATGCCAAATTGTTTAGGTAATTTATGATTACCATTTTCAATTTAAGTGATGCACCTTAAGTTCTTTGTTTTATTTTAAAGTATGCACAATTATGGGGCCTGGCCCTCTCAAATTAATCATCTTAAAAAAAAAAAAATCCATGCAGAATATATGTTAAGTTACTAAAGAAAATTAAACTTTTAAAGCGTAAAGGGGCACAGGAAGAGAAGAAAAGAAAAGGATATTTACCCAGAGGCACTCAGCCCCCGGAAGATTCATCATTTACATGTGGAGGTGGTTGATATATCTGCCAGATCTTGCAAACTTTCAAGTTTTCGAAGAAAGTATTTTGGCCACTCGAGAAATAAACGGAACCAAAAATCTAGCCAAGGGTCTATTTCCACAGGCCATTCGATAACATGGGCAATGCACCCACCAACCTTGGCCGATATCTTCTTTGGCTCTATTGGGTGGATGAGTTATGCATTTCATCCGCCAATTTGACAGGTGCAGGAGCAGGTGTTCATCTTGTGTGACGTGGCTCTTGTACTTTCTCATAAACTTAGGCCATAAGTGGTAGCCAGTGTTGAATTAAATTAAATTTTTTGAATAAATGTCTGATTTTTCTTGAAACGTTGAGTTTATTATTAGCTACCTTTTGCCAAAAAAAAAAAAAAAACTCACTAAAAAGCTAATACTGAACTCCTTCTGAAAAAAAATCTTCAGTTTTTACACAATTTTTTGTTTTGTTTTGGAACTTGTATCTAAGAGCCTCAAAATTTTTACTGCCAAAGTCCTCCAATAGGTTTAATTTGCCCCTGCATCAAACAGAACTTAACTCACTCTTATTTAAAAAGCATACGCATATTTATTTAACTACTTTTGATGGTCTTTCTTTCTTTCTTTTTTCTTATTAGCATAAGTGATAATGTATTTTCTTTACTTTGAAACTTGCTTGCAGAACACTTGGGCAGCATGGGCTTCATCAGATGTGAAACTCTTTTCCTATTGCTGCCCAAGTAGAATGTAAATATTTAAGTTATAACTTAAAATACAGTAGTGGACAAAATTGTGGAAACCCTTTGAAAAAAGATTATTTTAGAGGTTTGATGGCTAATAACACCACTTTTTTTTGTACCAATACTATAAAATTATATATCATTGGAAAGGTAATTTAATCAAGATTGTAATGCAATAACATTTATGAATCGTATTTTAATAGAACAGCATTCATAAAGAAGAAAGGTGATATACATAGAAAAAATGAGATATACAAAAATGTTCACCATACCAGTTAATACTTAGTTGGGTAACCTTTAGCCTTAATTACGGCCTTACAACGCTTTCCCATGGAGTGAACCAAGTTCTTTAGTTCTGCAGCTGTTATAATATGAAACCAAGATTGAATTATTGCTTCTGTTAATTGTGTTTTATTGCTGGGTTGCTTCCGACTAACAAGCTTCTTTAGCCGGCTCCATAGATTTTCGATGGGGTTAAGGTCTGGGCTATTTCCAGGCCATTCCAGCAGTTGAATATGATGATCTTGAAACCATTTTTTGCACACACGAGCAACATGACATGGAGCTGAATCCTGTTGAAATATAAATGCTTCATTATCTTGGAAAAGATCACATGCAGAAGGCTGCAGCTTGGGCTCAAGTATTTCATTTATGTATCTTTGGGCATTTATATTCCCATTGATCACGCAAATTCTGCCCACACCTCTTGATGTTATACAACCCCAAATCATAACACTAACTGGGTGTTTCACGGTAGGTGTAATGCACTCAGGATGGAAATCTTCTCCAATTCTTCTCCATACGTATTTTACGCCATCACTACCAAACAGTGAGATTTTGGTCTCATCACTCCAAATTACACTGTCCCATTGTTCCGTTGTCCAGTTAACATGGGTTTTAGCCCAGTTTAATCTTTTCAACCTCTGTTTGACAGACAAAAATGGCTTTTTTCGTGGAATTCTTGCATTTAGACCACATTCATGCAGTCTGCGCCGAACAGTCCTTGCACTTAACTTCACATTGCATTGCGCCATTTCACCTTGTATACACAGAGATGATTTTTTCCTGTCACCTAGGCACTGTCTTTTAATTCTTCTATCATCACTTGCTGTTGTGCACCTTTTTCTGCCTTTACCAGTCTGGTTTTGTAATGACTGAGTCTCCTTATACTTCTTCAAAAATTTAGAAATGCCACCTTTAGTTAAGTTTCCCCCAATATTTCTTCTAATTTCTTCATAACTGTAGCCTTGTTCACTTAATATTACTATTTTACATCGCTTCCTAGGTGACCAGTCAACTCTTTGCGCCATTTCTTTAATTTTATTACGTTTTACAAGCACACTAAATCAAAGAGCACAAAAAAAAAACAACCAACTTGATAGCAATTACAGAACACACTGATAAATGTCCTGTAACCTGTTGGCTCATTGCCAAAACAAGAGAAAACATGATTGGCTCATTGCCAAAACAAGATGACACCTGATTGGCTCTGTAAACACTCATGCTCATTGGCCACATTCAAATGAAGGAAAGCTACTTCATATAAATGTAAGCAAGCTGTGCTTCTTTTTTCTGGTTATTTGGCTATAACTTTTGATAGAATACAGATAATTGAACAAATGTTATTGCATTACAATCTTTATTAAATTACCTTTCTAATGATATATAATTTTATAGTATTGGTACAAAAAAAAGTGGTGTTATTAGCCATCAAACCTCTAAAATAATCTTTTTTCAAAGGGTTTCCACAATTTTGTCCACTACTGTATATATACAAATGTACATTTTACTTGAAATAAAGTTTTATTTATTTATATGAAAAAAAAAAGAAAATCCTTGAAAGGTCAGCTTCCTTTAAAGAATGTGTTCTTTCATTCATATTCTTTAAAAAGGATGTGTTCTTCAAAGTTATTCCCATTTTTATAATGTGATTCAACCTTTGGAACTCATTTGCTTTAGAAATCCATCACTTTGAACCATTCACTGAATTGGAATAGTAATTCTTTTGAGGGAATGGTTCATCTTTCCCATTCACCCCAAGAAATTCTTTCTTTTGAGTTACTGTCATTCCTGCTGTCTTCCTCTAAATGTATACAATTTTGATATACTATACATATAGTTACCATGGCTGTAAGCTCATATATGGTGTTGGGCTTGGGGGTGGGGCGATGAGTTGGGCGACCGCCCAGGGCTGCTAAAAAAATGTGGTGCAAGTGCCAACAAATAAGTTTTTATCGGCTCTTTTGACAGAATATTTGGTCAGTTGACCTTTTGCATGTGATGTCATACTTCCCATAATACTCATGCAGCTTCTAAATAGTGGTTAAAATAAATACACATGTTTTTAGTCAAATGTTTTAGCATCAATGAACTATGCACGTTATTGTGGTGGCTGTATGGCCATGGCGGGCAGAGCCATGCTTATCTGGGCGACTGCCCGGGGACGCTAAAATTTAGCGCCGCCAAAAATGTATTGCAAGTATCAGGAAATCAATTTTGTTTTGTCAAAGCGTTTTCCAGGGCTGTTAAAATCTGCTTTGCCCAGGTCTGCTAACACCTTAAGCTTAGCCCTGATGGCGGGGAATCCTGTTTTCCGACATTAGATAATTTCACTGCACAAAAAGTCAGAAAAATTGCTTTGTAAGTTATAATAGAAAAATAAAATTGGCTGTATTTTTTGAGTTAGCTTTTCATTAATTTGTTATAATTATAATAATAAAAAAAAGATAATAATTTATATTTTAATTAATTTTTATCTCTTATTTTTATTCCAACATTAGATAATTTCAAACAAAAAAGTCAGAAAATTGCTTTGTAAGTTATAATAGAAAAATAAAATTGGCTGTTTTTGAGTTAGCTTTTCATTAATTCGTTATAATTATAATAATAAAAAAAGGTAATTTATATTTTAATTAATTTTATCTCTTATTTTTAACTTCGTTATCTTCCCTATATTTTTTAACCAGTAAAGAACTTTTTGTAATGCTAAACCCTGGTCAGTCTTTTATTGTTGTTATGTGAAAACATTTTTGAGGGACGCTAAAATCTGCTTTACCCAGGGCCGCTAACACTCTAAGCGCTGCCCTGATGGTGTGATTATAAAGTTCACGAGGTTCTGTGTACAACAACAAGGGATGATCCGGAAAGTATTTTTCGTGTGTTGGGGTGGGGGATGTTTCATGGCTTGAAACCAATGTAGATATATTCCTAGAGACTCAAAATATATGTAAATTTGTTACTCTGTGAGTGTGCGCCCTTGCATCCAGTGGTGATCTGGAGGTGATGGGCTGATCACCCCCACCCCTTTGAGTATTATGATATCATCATCAAAAATGAAATGAAAGTAGCGAATATGTGGCTAAAAATAGGAATTGGAAACAACTCACCCCCATACTTGAAAGATTTCTGCATCTGCCATTGCTTGCATCCCACTCTGGATCTACCATGGCTTGCATCCCATCCTGGATCTGCATTTCGGTACCAAATTGCTGCTCAAAAATTCCTCGTATTCGTCTGAGTGGGGGTGGGTGAGGAAGAGAAGGAAACGGTAGCACAACTACCTTTAACTTACTTGCATTTGCCTGTCTGTTTAAATAAACTCAAAACACTATTCAGACTTGTTGACCCAGCTGGTTAGAAATGAATTGCAATATTCACTCTTTTTCGACGTGTTATCATTTTTATTTTTTTAAGTTAACCACTGTGGTACTGTTGAATAGCATTTTGTTTTTTAAATTTCTGTTGGTGGAATTTAAAATATTTTGGACAGTGTATTATATTTTTAACTACTTGAATTGGTGTTGAAAACACTTTACAGCTAGGGGGACTACTATGCTTAGTATTATGTTCGCGAGGCCATACTCAAGTAAGTAAGGTTATTTCTGAAAATTAAATATTAAAATCTTCATGATAATTCAATTGATGATTCTATGACCATTTTTAGGTTGTTGCTAAAAATCTCAGCATAAGTTTAAAAATAAATCTTTATATAAAAACTGCTTATCTATTAGATTAGTGATGTGGGTTTTGCGGAAAATTTCCCGCTACTTCAATTACTGAAATATCTAGTGTAAGTGTAAATAATATTTATTAAATGACATTTGTTCTATATGCTATGGTTATATATATATGCAAACTGCGGTCCCTGGCTCCACTTTTATTCCCTTTAGAAATAAATACCAGTCCTCAGAAAATTTTGATATAATAATGTTGGTTAAACTCGTTACTTCTTAGTAATTTTAGCCTGTTACTGCATAACAGTTTGGTCAGAGAGTCAGTCAGTTGATAGTTAGTATGATAATGATGCTGGTGGCTAGGGTGTGGAATCGCTTGCGTATTTGCGAATATTTCGCCTTTGTGTACATATTTTGAATGTTTCTGCAAAATTTTCAAAAAGTGTGTATTTTTCCTAATCCGCTTGTAATTTAATCAATTAGATTAATTCAATATTTCTTTTTTTGAAAAAGGCTTTTTTTTCCTAATTTTTTAAAATAAAAATGAAAAAAAAATGAAGATTCAGAATATGTTTCCATTGTAAATGATATAATTAGATAATATTAAAGTTAGAAAAAAATAATTTCATACATCTTCACATTTCTATTGTGATATCTCTCAATATGCGCAATACTTTCCAAGTCAGATCAAATGTAACATTTTCCAGTTCAAATGATGGGCGCCGGCAGGTTATAGGCAAAGAAGGCTATTGCCCCCCCCCCAACTAGATTTTTACCCTGTTGTTGTCCCAAGCCAATGCTCATGATTCCATATTTCCAAACTTATGTCCATATGTATTTCATGCATTTTGGTGTGTATTTTGCGCATACTCGAGGACGTAACAAAGTGATATTTTTTATGCATTTCAGTACATATTATGCAATAATTTCAAGAACATTTGCACTGTTTCAATAAATTGTCATTTTATACATTTCGAAACATCTTTTATGAGTAGGGTCCAGATTTCTATACACTTGCATATTTTTGCACATCTTGTAATAATTTGGAGAATATTTGCGTATTATTTGGGCTAAATTTTATGCATGAAAATCCGGGTCTTACTAATCATATACCCAATACATAAGAATCTTGTGGACAGCATAACTCTAAACACGATAATACACTTCGTTCATAGTAACAAAAGAAATTTGATGGCAAGCTTTTTGCAAATGTTTTGGTTTTGATTTGTATAAAAAATACTTTATATCTGTGCGGTAAATACTTTATATCTATTTATATTTCATCACTTTCAGTAATACACAGGCTGAACTACATTTATCGGTCATTCTGGTTGACCCGACTAAATTTATCGCTCGTAACTAATGTGGTGTTAGTGGTGGAAACAGGAATGTAGAGGATGAGACTAGGAAGACATCAGTGGTTTTGCCATATGTGGCGGGTGTCTCAGAAAAGCTGTCTCGAATTCTCAGTTGTGTGAATGTTAAGACCTACTACAAACCTGTCTACACCCTGCGTGATCTATTACTTAAAGTTAAGGATCGCGTCCCTGAGGAGGAAAAATCTGGTGCTATTTACCAAATACCGTGTGGAGACTGTGACAAGGTGTATGTTGGACAGACGGGAAGATCGATACGTCTACGAGGGAAGGAGCATATGCGTGCGGTAGCTAGGGGAGACGATTCAAACCAGTTGGCTGAACATGTCTTCAGGGAGGGTCACGAACCAGATTGGCATTCGATGAAAATATTACATCAGAATGTGACGAATCTGGGGAGTAGACTTTTTCTGGAATCATGGGAAACCTACGGTTTGAGGAGTCGTGCAATAAACATCGCAAAACCTCTACCAGAACCTTACAGGATTTTTGCAAAACCTCGAGTTGGGGGTGTTCATCTGACATCGTCGGGTGCGGGGGCTTTCCCGGCGAGGGTTTCCCCGATTGGGGTTTCCCCAGCTGGAAATGCTCCGCACCAAATGGCGTCAGATGGGGATTCCCAACATGCGGGTATATAAGCTTAGGACTTTCACGAACTCTTCATTCTGCCTTCACTTGACAAAGGGAGCAGTTGGCTCCCGAAACGTCGTGTTTTTAAACCTTACGCCAGTGTCAAAATAACTGTTTGTTATGTGTACGCTAACTTATACAGTGCTGCTATGATGTTACACACTAACCTGTAGTTTTTGGCTTGATCCCCAAAGGGAAGTACCCAGGGCCTTGTGGTGGTGGAGTGGTAATGCATACACGTAGCATGCGGTTGTCCTAGGTTCAAATCCCAAGTGTGCAAAAAACAGAATGCTCACCGACTAACTGCTTATAGTAGTTCTGGGGTCGATGCCCTAGTCCTTAAGAGGTTTGGATTCTATTTAAAACTGTAGGTCACAGCATGACCCTTGCTCCTTGAGGTTCAAAACAAATGAACCAAAGGTATCCAGATTGTGATTGAGAGGTCTTTTCAATTCCCTGTTCCATTTCACTTCTATCAATTTTAGAGCAAGACCTTTTAAATCAAATAATAATATGCCCCAGAGGTCATATTCCCAGCATTTCAAGCTAGATAGAGTTGCCAGTAAGCAGGGTTGATCGCAAACATCTTATGATTCTAAGGTCACTTTAAGTCTTCAGTCTCATGTCAGTTGACCTGTATTGGGATCTAAAAATGTCAACACTGTAAAGCAAAGTTACACAATGTAAAACCAATAAGCAAACGATTTAAAAATAATGTCCTATTCGCAGTGGCAGCTTTTCAGTTGGAAATGTAATAATGTGTATGTGGCAAATGTATTGCGGCACAGGGTTGTTAATAAATCCAAGCATGGGCGGATTTACCATTTTGCTGCCCCTAGGTTACATCTTTTTTGCCACCCTAGTTCATAACCTAGTATAGCATATTGGAAAATACGGCACTGTGTGCAGGGCGGAAATAGTATGTGATACTATGAATAAATGAAATTATGTTTTTCAAATAAATTAGAAGGGGTTTTAAAGCTCTAATGGTCAAACCGTCATGCAAGTTACGTGCCACTGGTTGTAATCTATGTGAAATTTATGGAATTATGCCACAATAAGTCATTTTAGCACATACAATATTATGTTTTATTAATAATGTTATGAATAATGTTGCGTTCGTAGATTGTCTTTTAAGTTAGACTGCTCCTTGGTTGGAACAGAATGACCATTTCTGTCCTTGCAATACAAACATTTAACAAACGATCCATTAAGTTTGGGCATCAGTGTAGGTTTGTTCAAGGGCGGACACAGACTTTCATTTGGTGAGGGTGGGGGGTCTAGGACAAAATTTGCTATGGTCTTGGAGGAAAAACACCTTTCATTTATTATGAAACTTGGAATTTTTTGCAATGAAAAATATGTTTTGGGGAGTAATGACCCCTGTGACCCCCCCCCACGTCTGTCTGCCCTTGGGTTTTTAGTATTTTCTCTTTAGTGAAGCAAACAAGCAATTTTGAAATTTATACTATTAAAAAAATGATATAGTAATGAAAAAACTATATTTTAAAGCACTTATTATAGTTAAATATTTATGCATATAATTAACAATTATAATAAGTAATTTTTTTCAGGAAATAAGTCTTGCATTAAAATGAAGGATATTTTTAATTTTTTGTTTATTTTGAAGCAATAGATGGCGCCACAGACCCACTACACAACTTAATGCAGTGTTTCTCAAACTTGGATGGCTTATCGCCATAGCCATTTTAATATCCGATTTACACCTAACGAATACTCAGGGCGGACACTAGCCGCTAGCGGGAGGAAGTAACTGCGGAAAGGGGCAATTTTGCCCCTCCTTCTGCGCATGTGCATGGACTTTGAAAAAATTCCTATCAGTGTTTCCATCAAAAAATAGTTATTGACTGGAAAACTAACATCTGACGAGAAAAGAAAATAGATTAGAGGAGGTATTTTAGAGGAAAGTATACTGTTTTAGAGAAAAGAAATGGCTTGAAGTATTTATAGACTGTGAATTATGGTGGTAGTGGACTGTTTTAGAGAATCTAGCGGCTAGATTCTAGTAAATATTGCTAATTTATAGTACGTTTCGGCATTATTTGTACCTAAGAGGCGACATTCTTGCATTTGCAAGTCCACTCACATGTACAGAAGGAGGGGCCTCCCACTAGCGGCTAGTAGGGTGGACTGTGTCTTCTCAGAGGGGACATACCTTGGATTTTCGGAGGGCGCGAGTCCTATCGCCCATGAGGGCTCACCGGCCCGTAGCCTCCGTAAAGAGGCCACGACCGACCCCGGCAGCATCATAACATTCCGTCCATGATTTCAGCATCAGCATGGAAAAAATCGCGACTTTTTCGTACATTTGTAAATTATTGTAAATGATTCGAGCAACATAGACCAGGGGTAGCTCTTCGTTGAGTGAAGTGCTGCTTCCGTCGAAAATTTAATTTTTTTTTAAAACTTTTTAGCGAATCTTGTTAAATTGACTAAGAAAGTGAATCGGTTAATGAAGAATAGAAGTTGTACGTAATCGCTTCAAAAGTAAATCTTTTGTTGCATTAATAGGTCCGTCCAGGAGTTACTATTAAATTTTGAAATAATTACTTTGTATTTTCTTTCTCTTAATTATATTTTCTTACATGTATATTTTATACAGCACTTAAGACTTTGGTACAATATGTAACCATATTAATTAAATTTGTGTATTTAATACTATGTAACTATGGCATGGCTCTTTATAATATATGATAAATTGAAATGCGGTTCTCATTGACCTCGTGCATGCTCACCCCTAGCATAGACCATCTGTTACGCTTATGTAGTCCGCTTATGCATAGGCAGAAAGTTCATAAGGGTTATATGCACAGTGAAGAGGAGTTTCAAAGCTACAACTCATATATTCCTATGTTAAATATACAAAATTTCATTGCAATGGGGGGTTACAACCCCCAAAACATACCCTGGCTACACCTATGTGTACCTGTTCTATATTTTAACAGTCTTGATTTACAATTTTAAAATTGTTGAATTCAATGTGGCATAATCCATAATCTAATCACGCATATCATATTCATTTTTCAAATTTACATACAAGCAGTTTCATTTTCAAGTTTTCCATATTTAAAAGAATTAGGTTGATCTGCAACTTCAGTAGCATTCACCTTTCTTGATTTATTCCTATATTTAATATTTGAAAAACAGATATATGTATACAGCCATTGCATAAGTTAAGGCAGTATTAGTATTGTTGTAGACACTCGATTTATTTTTTTAATTCAATATTTTTTATTGGTACTCAACTTATTATTGAATATACTTCTTTGAAGTCTTTCATAAAACTTTGGAAACTTTCGTAATTGAAAAACTTTGTTACAGGCATATGCTTAGAGGGTGCAAGTTTTTTTAGCCCCTCTATCTGGGAGGAAGAGGGTTCGAAAGGCATATTTTCCCCCTTTCACTATTGAGGAATACTATTAAAATTATAACTTTGAAAGTAATATTAAACATCACCACTAATGTAGCCCAGCCGAAACAACTTTGTATTCTAATGTTATTTCCTGCCACTAGATGTCGGCACTACACGGTCAATAATAGTGTTCTGACAGTGCCCCTGAAGTATCTTTTGTTTAAAAAATTTTGTTTAAAAAGAGTACAAAAGATGTCCCGCAGTACTTTTTTCCTCTAAAAAAGAGTGGAAAAGTCGTTGGAGTCTGGGTTGTGACATCACATACTTCGTCGTTGTTTGGGGTGTATTGTTTTAAGTTGTAGTGATTTGAATTATGTGTGGACGTTTTAATCTTACTTTTTTTTTTATTTTTATTTATTTATTTTATTTTTTTTGTGGAATTGTGATTGAAAGGGAAGAGAAGTGTGGTGGAATGGGTTATAAAAGAAGGCTTAATAGCGTGGGAATATGAGTGCTCGGTTTGCAAGGAGAAAATGCGATTGTATGCTAGGCCTAAGGTGGATGACGATATAGAAGAACAGGTAAAATTATTTCCATCATTTCTAAGTGCCATAAAAACAATATTCATGGCAAAGGAATGAAGGTTAGTACCTTTTTTTTTTTAAGTTTGCTGAATCAAGGAAGGGGTGGAGGAAGAGAAGTGTTTTTTTTTTTAAGTTCGCTGAATGGAGGAAGGGGAGCAGGAGGAAAAGGGAAGAAGAAGAGGAAAGAGGAAGGGAAAGAGTGTGAGGAGGAGGAGGTGGTGGGGCCTTGTAACATGACGTAAGCAACATAGCGGCAAGCCAGTACACTGTTGCCATATGTGTTGGAAACACTTCCCACTAAAAGTCTGACTGAAGTGAAACT
>QLNU02014802.1:128084427-128114284 GCA_006491805.2 Dysdera silvatica | reverse complement strand
ACAATCAGAATCGTTCCAGCTCCTTGTTTGCAATTACAAACCCCATTTTTTCAGATAATGAAGTGTTTGTGGTCTCTTGTTAGAGCGGTTAATGAATACTGCGAGGTGTTTGTTGTTTAAGCATAGGGTTTTAAGATATGTAAACGAAAATATCCTTAATTTGAAACAAAAAGTGGATTTAACAAATAATACTGAGCATAATCCAAACTTAAGGGAAAAGGATCCAGCAGAGAAATATGGCATTCCACCCAACCTGCTGTTAAATATTTTGATGAGTGAAGAGGAAATAATGAAAAGACGCTAGTGCAATGTTGATCCGAAATATAAGAGACTAAACGCCCATGCTTTTCCTGATGTTGAATCCACTTTTTGAAGTGTTTTAAATCGTACAGGAGCCAGAATGGTAAGATTCCTCTTTAGTGGTACGATGCTACATGTAAGAGTTATGGACTTTGAAAGTCTGTTGAAAGTGGAGGGCTTCAACGCAAGTGCAGGATGGCTTGAGAAATTTAAGACAAGGCACAACATTTCCTTCGAAGTCCCGAACACAAAGATGTGTCCGATTAAGAAGACTGTGAAGAGCGAAGAGGTAAAATTTCGCGACGCGGTATCTTGAAAAGTAGAGATAACGTATACGAAATTTTGTTCGTGTTTTTACAAAAGGTAAATAATTTCATAAAATTAGAATTTCTTCAAAAACAATCCGATTTTTTGAGAAAATATAATTAATGTAAGTACCGTTTCCTGTGTTCAAAATATGGCTAGGTAATGCAAAAGTTGCATTTACCAATAAATAATACAGTACATAAAATGAATAACTTCTAATTCTTAATGTAATACTCTGCGTTTTGGAAACGAAGTTACTGTATAAAACGATAAGTCTAACTTACGATAAGTAATTTACGTTTTATACAAGTCCAATCAACGACAAATGTTAAGTTGAACTTCCGATAACTCGACGTTTTAATCGGTCCCCAGGAATTCGACTTATGGCGAATTCACTGTACATTTAACGCCTTTTTTTTTTAAATTTTTTTTTTCTATTGCAAATATCCTCAAGTCTTTTTTCCCCTGCAATGGAGTATGAACCCTGTTCCTGTATATTTCGGTGTGTGTGTGTGTGCAGTAGTTGTAATATTCTACAGGGAAGGATATACACACATATTGAGACCTAAGACAGAAACTCACGGGGCCGAAAAAAAATTCCGTAGTATGCAGGTTTCCGGTTTATACAGATTACGTGCAAAACACGTAAACTCAGTCGTAAGAGATGACTGCATATGCTGTTTTTGTCTCATTTTGCGAACTTTATAATTAAATTTATTTCCCTCGTGATAGAAATATTTATTTTATCGCTGCATTTTATATTTATTAATTTTTGCAATATTTTGTGTTAATAGTTACGATCAATACAGTGCAAATCTCCATATTAATTGTACATGCATATTCCATACAAAAAATATTACGCAAGCTCAAGTTGTAACGATACGGTATATATAATCGCCTTCACTCCCCAATTTTCAATCAGTCCATTTTATATCAGGATTAAAATGAGAAATGTGCTGACGTATCAAGTATTCAACCTTTAATATTCACTCACAGTATGCAATTCTTTGATACATTAACTGTATTACATTACTGTATTACTCAATTTTTTTTTTTTTTATAGTAATTCGCTTGCAGTTTCGTTTTGCAATACGCGTTTTAATTTTGCATGTTGATTCATCATGCTCTTTATTTTTGAATTATTTAGTTGAACACAGTTTTGTATGTACGTACTATAAGTATATTAGGGTGCGCTAACGGATCCAAGGGGAGCGATGGGGCGATTGCCTCCACCCCCTCCCGGGTCAGAAATTATATCATCGAAAACGAAATGAAAAGTACCGAACACTTGGCTAAAAATTGGAATCAAAACAAATCGCCCCTCATTGAGAGGTTTCTGGATTCGACTTTGTTATGGCTTAGGTATAACTCGTACCCTAACATGTTTTCTAGATGCCAAGAAAATGACTGATTCATGAATATTTTATCAGCCCCAGAGTGATTGCTTCTTGATGGAAAAGAATAAGGGTTTCACTTTTCCCAGTTTCATTCTTCGTTAGTTTCCAGAAAGTTCTTTCATTTGAATTTGCGATCTTCAAGAACGAAGTAACTCAAAAACTAAGTACAGTGGAACCTCGATTATCCGTCTCCCGATTTACCGTCTTTCTCGCCTAACCATCGGCGTCAAATTCAAGTTAGGGCCACTCCGTTAACATCGACAATGAGACAATTTTACACACTTGTGAGGCTCTACCCGCAGGAGAAAACATTGAAATTAACGATGTTGAATGGATGAACGTTGAAACTTAAGGCGGGGTTTGAGTTCCTAAGTGACTCATTCAGCAAGTGTTAAACCTCAATGAGCCTGAAGAAAACGATAGACGTGCTCAGGAGGCTGAAGAACCTGCAAAAATCATCACACATACTGAAGAATGTATGCTTTCTAAGTGCATTGATTGGTGTGAACAGCGAACGCTACTCGCCTATTACTGCTTCGAAGAGTAGGGGACATGGCAAAAAAACAAACGAGTTTTTCAACCAACGATTTTACACACAGGTATATAATATTTTATATTCATATTTCATTCAATGCAAGTTCTCTTAATTCAAATAAACTTCGTTTGCGTCCTCACAAGTTTAACAATATAACTTTTTTTTTTAATTGTATAATTTTAATAAAAATGTACTATATTGTACTGTAAATTTCCCCGTTTCCGCTTAACCGTCTTTTCAATTATCCGTCAAGGCTCTGGTCCCGTGTCTGACGAATAATCGAGGTTTTACTGTATCTTTGAAAAGTATTTTCCAATACAAATGGGAACTTACGGTGCTTCTCTGGATATAGAACACAATGGATGACCACTTCTACTACACCTTGCTGTGAATGTTTGCTGCTTCTTGCTGAGAAAATTTTTTTCCTACTAACGATTTTCCGCCTTATGCAGGTTTTTCTCTTTGACGGGACTAAATAGTACTTTCCGATACCGCGTTAGACAGTTTCCGTAGCTAATGTTAACTACCATTGACTTTTGAAGGGACCGTAAAAAAATTCCGTGTTGAGCAAGTTTTCACCTTGTAGAGGTTCCGTTTTAGACAGGTTTCACTATATATAATATAAAAATAACCTTTTTTTTTTAAATAATTGAAGTGAATTTTTGTTGTCTCATATTTAAACCTTAGTCATCAAAATAAAAGTAAGCAAGTTTATATAAATATCATGTTTATCTTTCTGTATATTTCAGTGTATGTGTGCAGTATTTGTAACATTCTAAAAAGGAAGGAGTTTTTTTTCTAAACTCAGTATAGCCCAGATGTTCTTGCGCCATAAAAAATCCAAACTAACTCAGGATTGTAGGATGGATCATCTGATACAAAGGTTTTCGATCCTCAGTCCGCCGACTTCTTTTTTGTGCCACGCGGACACATAAAAAATGCAAATTGTTTCATATAAAAGTAACGCCCCGTCCTCCCTCAGAATTGAGTCAAATCGATGTATTTTACTCTTTTATATAAATCGAACACTACGCAGATTAAATTAAACAACAATTTTAATCAACGTATTCACATAGGTGCCAATCCTTTCGATTTTTTATCGATCTACCAGTCGGAAAATGATTTCTTCTGATTTTCGGAAATTTCATCTAAAATCCCCAGTGTTTTAAAATTTTTTTTTTTTTAAAATTTAAATGCCTGTTTTTCTTGATGCGTGTTTAATTTTTTTGCGCATATATGCGTATTTAATAATAAATACGCGTAAATAAATATCGGTAAAAAAAAAAAAAAGCCGGAAAAATTACGTCCGTCGTTGACGGCGCATGCGTGGCGTGACGTGGAATTTTAGCTCCAGCTATGACGTAGAGTGATGCCCCTGCACAACGAAATCATGCATCTGTATTTGTAGTTGTTGGGGAAGGCAAGAAAGAATGCGCTACACCGTTAAGGTTTTGGTCAAGCACGTGACTCTTTATAGGGAAGCCATGTGTTAGACGTTGCATGCGTTCCACAGTCGCATAAAGTTGTGTCTGCGACCTTTAGTGTTGTCTACGTCATGCTCGTTTACAGACGGAGAGGATCTTAGGGACCGCTGCTCCCCCCTCCCGAAACTAAATTTTTAATGGGACTTGGCTACGGACTTGCATGCTGTAATTGTATCGATACATGCTGTAAAAATTTATGAACCCCCGAAATTAAATCTTGGCTACTGCTTTGTTCTACGTGAAAGCTGTATGGCGCCACGCTTCTACGTCTGTTCATCAACCACGAACAAATTAACGAGAGTTTTACATTCACTCAAGTTAGTATTAATGAAACACGTGTAAGGGCAAAGTTCTGTTAAGAGCGTATTTGTCGTGCAATGACCGCCAGTAGTAAGAAGCGAAAAGTTAATTACGAATCTCGTGGTTTTCGAGAAAAATAGACAAATTTATATTCATTTGTTGAAGCTCAACAGAAACCGGTGTTTGTTTGGCTTTTTATGGCGCAAGAGCATCTGGACTATACTGCGCCAGAAACAGGTGTGTTTGGTGTGGCACGAATCGATTGCTGTCATGAAAGATTACAACTTATAACGCCGTTATGAAACCAAGCATGCTGCAAAATTTAACGCTATTCAGGGTCAGGGGGTAAACAGAATAAGGGGCCGACGAAAGGTTGGGATTGGGCCGCCAGCCAACCGGCCCCTAGGTCGTTGCGCCTTCATTGGCTATAAGACTCGCGCCCTCTGGTAATCCAAGGTCGCGCCCTTTGAGAGGACCCAGTCTGCCCCTGCTTTCAATGGTGCTTTATTAAAAAAAAAGACTCTTAATACGTTGAGTGCCACGCGAATTTATAAGGAAATCCCCGTCAGGCCACGCGCGCTGCTTAGAAGTGCGCTGGTATTGTGGTATAGCAATGCGATTTTTTGAAAAGAAATATTTAAATACATTAATGGTACAATCCTGTAATACATAAAAATTAAGTGAATGTTGAATAAATTTTAGGTAATTACTTAAAACGATGTAAATTTTTTAGTTTTATATCATATTTTACACTGTCAGTCACCGATGACTGACGTGGCACTCAACGTGCTAATTACTAACTGCTTACTTATAGAGCAGAGATAGGTTTTCTAGGCTAGCGATTTTCAACCGGTGTGTCGCGAGAGGTCCACAGAAAAAGGCGGACACAAGACTTTCATTTGGGGGGGGGGTCAAGGATAGAGTTTGCCATGGTCTTGTAATAAAATCCTTCATTTATCATGGAAGAATTTTTTACAATGGAAAGATACGTTCATGATCTCTGTGCCCGGTGTCCGCCCTTGTCCAAAGGTGTGTGTCGCGAGAATTTGTTAAACGTGCAATACCTAAGTATTTAGTTGCAGGTCCTAACTTCATTTCCATGACATTTTCCAGTAAAAAAAAAAGCAACCAACACTATCATTTTTTTTTATGTGTTGTTTATACAGTCGAGCACGCTTGTTGCGAACTCGGGTACAGCGAAGTATCGGTTATTACGAATTTTTTCTGTCCCCTTGGAACTGCGAAATCAAACAGTGTTAAAAAGATCGCATATAGCGAATTGTTGGGGCATAAATATCGGATAGTGCGAAGGTTTTGGTTCTGGCGAGCTACCAAAAACTTCAGAGGTGAGAGTGGCGAGGGATAAAAATTTCTGAGAAACGTTGGGGAAGAAAGTTTTGCTTCTTGGTTGTTTATTTGATACTTAGGACCACGTGTTTTAACCTTGAAAAGATGGGGGGGGAATTGCGAAAAGAGAAAGTATGTCTCTTGAAACTAAAATCGAAGCAATAAAATTAGTAGATGAAGGTCTTATGAAAAAATGAAGGGCTAGAGGACTTCCGTAATTTTTGAAGACTGGTTAAAAGGTCTGATGATAATGTAAAAATAGAGCAGATACGAGTACATTTTGCCTTTGCTTGATAACTGCAATGCTCATACTATGAATATCAAACCAAGAAACATTATAGTGTGTCGCTTTCCACTAAATGTTACATCAAAACTGCAGCTTTTAGATATGGGCAAAATAAAATGCACGAATTGAAAAAAAAGCATGCTGCAATCAAGTGAGCAAACTAGACAGGTAGACATGAACAGTGACAATATATTTGATGCGTTTTTCAGTCTCAAATATATTCGCATTTCCTTATTGTCCATCAGTTTTGAGATGAGCCCCCTCCCTCTTCCAAGGGGAACCCTTGACATAATTTTCATGTTCGAGGAACCCCACATAACTTTCATATATCACTATTAGTATTTTCCTTTGTTAACTATGAATTTACATGGTTAAAACTTACTAGGGCAAGGCAACACAATGCATTTTTTATTCTAGCTGGTTAAACAAAAATTAACTTTATATCATTGTATGAAAAGTATCTTGACAACGTAATAAGAAAAATACGAATTGGATTTCAACTGCCTGTTGAAGGAACCCCTGTAAAGACGATGCGAGAAGTGCAGTAGCGCTGTCGATGTTTCGACTATTCTACATTATTTCGATGTCGATTATTCGACTGGGTGTGCCGAAATTTTGCAGTGCTCATGAACTGGCGATTGCTACTAGTCATTGATATATTTTCGCAGAACCCTTGTTCAGAAAGGCTGGGTTTCATGAAACTCGGGTATTTGCAAACGAGCGTCATAATTTAAGGGCAGGCTTACTTTTGCCCCTGCTTGTTCAACCACCCTCCCAAGTTTTTGTTACTGTATACACCATGGGGCCCTGGTGTATACGTGTTGAAATGGCCAAAATATTGCTTATGTAATACTTGAATACTCCTTATACACAATGAATATTTTTATTTTAAAGTGTGGTTATATTTTTGAATGGTTGTAATATATCGTCATTTCTATAAATAAAATATCTCAAACTCGATAACCTTATTTGAGATAACGTAGATTATCCCGATTGCAGTGTAAATATATCGGTAACGACGAATACGTTGAACGATTGTTTTGTTGTGTATTTACTTCGACGATCTGATAAAAACTTCCGGACTGTCCATTTTGACAATTTTTGAAAAAATCAATTTTTTTTTCCATACTGACAATGGCACTTGTAACATTTCTAGAGAAAATCTGGATTGTATCCAATAGTGTGACTTAAACGCATCATTAACTAATTTCTTAGAAAGTGATTTGTGGCGCCTTTTGTTGCTGAATCAGAATTTGGGTTTATATGTACGTATTTTTTTTTTTATTTTTCATTGACTATTTAACTTCATAGATTTGCCAATGTTCTAAATAAAGCGGTGTTTAATAAATTATATACATGACCAGAAACTATCGTTAAAGCTCTAAAGTTGAAACCAAATTAATAAGAATTCTTCCTTCTTTTGTTAAACTTTTCTCGAAATCATGAGTCCTTGTCATGTATAGCAATTCGAAGAACGTGTTAACTTTCAATAATCTGCGACTTTTCGTTTTATAATTTTCAGTTATAATTATTGGCATAACTAGCTTCGCGAAGGGGTATAGCCCCCTATCCCCAGTGTTTGTGTATGGCGTTAGTTAATGTCACCTTTACAAGGGGCCAAGCCCCTTCCCCCAGCTCCTTATAGTTCTGTCTATGAATATAATGTCCATTTCATATATCGCACCCTTGCGACGGAAGTATTACAACTCAAAAATCCCAATTTTCAGAAAATGCAAAAAACTGTTTCTGGCTGAATTGAGGGATGTTGTGTTCATCCAATGCGGGAACTCGAATAACATACGACCTAACGTTTTGCACGGCAGGATGCAGCACTGTTTTCTACATCTAGTTGTAACATTAAGTCATTTTCACCGAATTTTGAGTTGTAACACTTTCGTCGCAAGGGTGCAATATGATGATGCCTGGAATTAAATGTGTGTGACTATAAGAACAAAGGTTTCGTTTATAGTAAACAAAAACTTGTTTGCGGCAAACAAATACTGGGAAAAAAAGTTATTGGGTTTTTTATAACCGTGTTTATCAGTTTGCTAGGTATTTTCAGTGTTGTGGTAATTGTTGTAAAAATAAGGAATTAAAAATTTAATCATCTTTGCATAATTCCCAACTCCAAACGATTCTACGGTCGAGGGCCACCTCGGTGGAAATGTAGGCAACTATCGTTAGTACATGGGGACAGCTGTGCGGTTTATGTTATTCATTACATAAGTAAAAAACAAAAGTATACGTACATTAGTACGTCAAAGTACATAAAAGTATACGTACATTAGTACGTCAAAGTACATAAAAGTATACGTACATTTGTATTATGTTGAATACAGTGCCGGATTTACGTATGAGTCCAGTGGGCCCAGCCGTGTTGGGGCTTCACCTCAAGAATCTAGATGAGCTCTGTATTGTTTCATGATGAGCTCTATATTTAATTATATTGTTTAACCCTTTGACTGCTATGGGCGCATATATGCGTCCGATGCAAGCCATCGGTGTAGACTATGGACGCAAATGCGCACTCGGCGAAGGCTTTGACTGTTTACTGCTGTCTCATGTGTATGTTCGGAAATTGTTTCTCTCGTGTATGTCCAACGCTCGCAGAAATCTCATACCTCGTTGCTTAGCTTGTTTATTATTTGTTCAATTTTTGTTTAAATATAGTTTTTATTTTTTGTTTTTATTTTTTATTTAAATATAGAGTATTTATGTTACTTGTTATTTGTTCAATTTTCAATATCCAAATACCTACATTATAACTATCAAATTATAGCGTTTTAAAACTTTACCATTGGTGAATAAGCAATATATACTGAAGATATATATGGATCCTTTTTGGAGTGGACCAAGTAATAGTAATTGGATTGTATACTACATTATAATGTGTTAATACGCCGCCGACAAGATCCATATTGCGCGAAAAAGTATTCAGTCCCCAGCGATCGCTACTACCGGCCGCACACGCGAAGCGCTTCAGCTTAGAGCAGTTAGCAGTCAAAGGGTTAATAGATGAGCCCTATATTGTTTGGGTTATTTTAACCTTATCTACTCACAAATGTCAGATTCATTATAATCTAGATGATATTGCATATAATGGGCTTCAAAAAGAAACATATTTATTGACTGAGTGTCGCTGAGGCAACGATTTCTAGGAGCTCATTCTTTCCAGCCTAGAGCACACAAGAGCCTTAATCCTGGACTGGTTGCATAGATAGGAGTGGAAAGCAAGTGTTACAATATACGAGTATACAATATACGAGTATCGTATTTTTTAATCATTGGCTTACCAGTCAAATGAACACAATATACGAGTATCGTATTTTTTAATCATTGGCTTACCAGTCAAATGAACACCCTTATATATGTTGATTTTGTAATGATCGCAAGAAATATATAAAAATATAAAGTTTTTTTTAACACCAAAAAATACAGGGTGTGTCAAAATTTAGTAAAAATTTCAAAAAATCATAAAGGAACAAATATTGATACAGAAGTGTGGTTTGTACGAAAGGATTTCCAGAAAAATCTGATTTTTTTAGTCACAAAAAATATTTAGTTTAAAAGTCACCTGCTGGTGGAGCTAATACGCAAGGCATTTAGCGGAAGTATGCAATGCAAGCTTGCAAGAAAAGACCTGGATGAACGTCGACTGTTCATTCGAATCCAATTGATTCATTCATTCGAATCCAATTGATTCGTTCATTCGAATCCAATTGATTGGAGAACTTTACCGTTGCCAGATCAAGCGTTGCTTATGAAGTTCTTCTACCTGAATGTTGAATTAGAAGCCACTGCGTTGCGAAAATTTCGCACGATGAGGACGAGAAATGGCCACATGTCATATGTTGCTCGCCATAGTTCTGTCATGCAATGTTTTGAAGGTTGTGTTGAACAATTGTTGCAAAATAATAAACCGATGGAACGCGCAGTTCTTTTGTTCATTTTCTTTTGGAGTTGTCAGCGCCTTTCGTAATTTTTTGAACAAAACTTTTTTTTTTTTTGCTACTAAAAGAAATCCGATTTTCCTAGAAAAATTTCAGTGCAAACCGTAATTCTTTATCATTATTTGTTCCTTTTTAATGATTTTTTAAAGTTTTTACGAACTTTTAATGCACCCTGTATTTACACATCTAATAACATTGTGCTTTAAGCAGTTGTACATTTGTACAATGTAATGTACAAGTCAGTTTTACGCTTTTCAAAAGACCCCTTTTGGATCTTTAAGACGGCAATTTAGTTTCTGCTGCTATATTGCACATTGGGTGTTACCTATTTTTTTTAAACGTTTTCTGGAATAAATACATTTTATTTTTAAATAATGTGGTTCTTTCTGCAGTTTTTACAGCGAAATTTTTTTCGGTGTACTTCTTTTCTCGTTTCAGCACTGATTTTCATGCTAAGATCGTCTAGTCTTTATTCGATTATCCATGGACGGCCGTGACTATTATTCATTGAAGCAGATACATTTTTGAAATCGAACCGAAATTATCCCCATAGGATAAAATAACTTTTTATTTGCGGAATATTCGATTACGTATGACCTAGTAAAGGTGGGGGCAACTGTACGTAGATTTTTTATTTCGACTGTATTTTGTACACTGTGTTTCATTAGGAATGACATGTGCTGTTGTAACTTCCATTATAAATCTTGCATAATAGCTTATTTTCAAACTTTCCATTTTTTTAACATGTATCTTTTTTTTCCATAACCTTTCCTATCTTTTCCGATAATCTTTTCTATATTTTCTTATTTTAGGTGTAATTGTGATTTTACGGCTGAGACTACAGTGGTCATGCTGCGCCGGGACCTACTGTTTTCCCAGGGAACCAAACCCCGGATTACAATGAGCAGTGCGATATCTGAGCAAGCGTTCTTCGCACGGATGGGAGTCGGGTTAGTGGTGCACTAGACGAACGCGTTATCACACTGCGCCGCCGCAGGGCTATTACGTGTAATCACTCCTGTTTTTATTACTTTTTCTACATGGCTTCTGTCCCTGTCAGGGCCTGATCAACCTAAAGTGGGGCCTAGGGCTTAGTATTTATTTGGGGCCTCTCCCTACGCACTCACAGCAAAATTATTCAGTGACAAACGCAAACTCCTGTGAAATATATTATCTGCATAATCAGTAGTTTAAAGCTGTTTTCAAAGACACGTGAGTTATAATTGAGAAACAATGTAATATTGATAAATTAAGTTGTAGTTAAAGAAACTAGGTTTCAGACTGTCATTATTTTAAACTTGCTAAAAATAATCACATACAAAATTTGTGGGCCAAAAATAAGGTGTCCCGCGACCCCTGAGGTCCGAGCGTTAATCTAGTCCCTGTTAAAAGTAACGGTGACATAGAGGTAACCAAAGTTCATCTGTCATGTCTGTAACTTGAGTTCGATTCCGATAGCACCGTAAAACACGTGCCGTTTTCTCCACCCACCTTGATTCGGGGTTCGGTTCCCTTGACCAGTGGTTAGCAAACTTTTTTAAGCCGCGACTCCCCTCTCTCCGCCGCCACCACACTTGCATAATGGAAGCATTTTTATGAATGAAGAAAACATATTAAATAAAAAATATTATATGAATTACACACACACAGATATGTGTATGTATATATACAGGGGGAGAAATTTCAGGTCCTAATGCACTAGCCAAAAATAAAATCCACTCGCCACTCTTTAGCTCGTAAAATTTTTTAATTTGGTATTAATTATATGGTATTTATCTGTCATGCATTAAGGAATATCGCCGTATCTTTGCCTGTCTTTATCGAAATACCGTAGAACAATGGCATTCACTGTGTTGAAATTCTGTAGCGGTGGTCTATTCACAGCAACCGCAAAATGATTATTCACTTTATTCGTTTTTAAAAAGTTCCGATACAAAGTCTTCATTCTATTAAAATAACAGAAGGGAGTAATAGCCGAAGTGTCGTTTGGCTTTTAATTAAATTAAAATTAAAAAACGAAATTTTTTGCCAAATCTTTATTTTGTAGAGAGGTGGGGGGCTGATTCACGAAAATTTTCAGAATTTCAGGTTGAGACGAAAACGGGAGATACGCTTTCGAGGGGAAGTCGGATCGACGGAATTTTGCGGACTAAGATTTAAAAAAAACAAAAACAAAAAAAAAACACCCACCTACCGCCTTTTAAAACTTTGTCCTGTGGACACTCGTCCATATACGTATAAATTCGAGAACCCTCCCCCCAAATATAACGAAACATCGGGGAAAATGTAGGGGGGGGTGGGCCTTTATTAGGAATTCTCTATTGAAAGAAATACGAATTCGTCGATCCATCTTCAAATGCGACTACGACAGAAAATCGCAGAGTTCCGGGAAGGGAGGAGGGGGTCTCAGATTACCTTAAGGTGCATCAGGGCCGTGCTTGAAGGTGCGAGCTGGGCGGCCGCCCAGGGCCGCTAAAATTTGTAGTGCAAATACCAAGAGTAGTATAAAACAAGTTTGAGGACAATCCGTAATGGCCGCGGTTTCTGGTTCCAAAATGGCCGCCTTTTCTGGTGCTCCACCCCGTCAAATGGCCCTTGGGGCTTGGTCTAAATCCACCACCCCGTCAAACCTTTTATTTTATTAATTAACAATTATTTTTTTATTTCTACATGAATCATCCGTTTTCTTTGACCCCGACAAACCATTTTTTGCCGCGTGACCCTCGCTATATACCTCACCCCGTCACCGTCTTAATTATAAATACGAGATTTCTGTAATTTTTACTTTTTGTTTAGTCTTACTTAAAAAAAACGATTCCATTCCCACAGCGTCAGGAGGCGGGATTCGTAATACGCATTTTTTTTTTTAATGTAGTAATAGGTCTTAGATTTTTTTTTTTAAACATTTCAATACGTTTCTTTATTGGTCAACTGCTTTATTTGTTTTAAACATTGCAGTGATATATTTATTTTCATTTAAGCTATTTCAACGCGATTTCAGATATCCCTTCAGGTTTTTTTCCCAAACTGTTTTCAATTTTGATGCCTTTTTCGGGAATATTTTAGAATTTCACTCAACCACGGGATTTTTACCAATAAATAGGTATTTTAGGGTTTCGTCTCTAATTTGTTTTAATTAACGATATCTTCGCGTGGCTTTAAAGACCCCTTAGGTATTCTTCGCTGTTGTATTATACCCCGAGGTTTTAATACTGTCATGATTACAAATATGAGATTTTCGTAATTTTATTTTTGTTTAATCTTATTTAAAAATGATTCTACTTCCACATCACCAGGAGGCGAGAATCGTGATGAGTTTTTTTTTAAATTTGTTCCTCGGTAGCACTAATACTTTTTTTTTTTTTTAAACATTTCAATACACTTCTATATATTACCTTACGTTATTTTTATTTTAAAAACTTGATTTTTTTTTATTTGTTGCGTTTCTTTTTTTCTGAACTTAAATCTTTTTGGGGTTTATAATAATTTATGTTTCGATTTTGTTTTGCCTCTTTTTATTTTTAAACTTAATGTTTCCTTCTATATTTTAGAAACTTTTATTCTTTTCTGAGAACTAGATTTGTTTTAAATTCTTGCTTTTCTTTTTCAAAACTTGCATAACATTTTGTATTATTCTTGTGATATTTTTTCAATTTTGTTTAATTATTTTAAATCATATTTCCGTTTGCGGGAAATGTAACTGTATATTGAAAGGTTTTTTTACTATGTTTGAAATAAGTTATATTGATTTCATTATCATCCTGTTCCTTCACCTGCTAAAAAACATTTTCGAAATAAAAAAAGTATTTACATCGAGACATTGTATATTTATTTTTCTTTCTTAAAAGCATTTCAGTTTACCACGTAATTATTTCCTACGATAGATTTCAGAAAAGAGTCTGCAAATAGTGTTTTACGTCTATTTTTTCCCTATTTGCAATTTTTCAGTTTAACGAATAATGTAATTACTCCGTTAACATAGAATCGATTATGGAGCAAGGTCAGTCCGTACACTTATATGCGTACGAAGGTCAGTCCCATCTGCTTTACGCGTTCAGAACGTTAACGAATTTCAAAAACATTACAAGTAAAATACAAAATGTTATGCAAGTTTTGAAAAAGAACTGCAAGAATTTAAAAACAAATTACGTTTTTAGAAATAAGACTTCTAAAAATATAGAAAAAGAAAACGTAAGTTTAAAAAAAAGATTCAAAAGAAAATCGAAAAATTATAAGTTTTCAAAAATGTAAGTTTTAAAGTAAAAAGTAAGAAAAAATCCGAAACAAATTCGAAAAAATGTTTAAAAGAATAAACCAAAACATATAAGATGTGAAAAGAGATACGACTTTTAAAAAAATAAAATTATAAGAAATGAAGTTTTTTTAAAATAAAGAAAACGTATAAATTAGATTATATAAAAAATAGTTTATGGAAACCTAAAAAAGTAAATTAATAAACTTAAGCTTATTATCTAATTACCAAAAGTAATGTGCTAAATGATAAATAATGAGTATAGCATTCAACTAACGAAAAATCTTAAGAAAATAATGATACTTAATATTTTTTAAAACAATAAAAAATAAAACTTTTAAAATTTGCCATTTTTTCAATATTAAAATGCATCTAGATAAAAATACTATTTAATCTTTTTCGTCGTGGCTACAAGTGTGCCAATTTTTATTACCCTAGTATAAAAAGTCTTTTAAACATCATGCGCGCAACACCAAAATTAACTGTTTTGAGAAAAACACGTTTAAAGAAAAATATTTAACATTGTAGTTATCTATTAGCATCAACCTACCTTCATAAACCTGTTTAGAATACAACAGCAGAGTGTTTGGAACCTTCCTTGGATGTTATAATTTTAATTTTTTGCTACTTCTGTTAGCTTTCCACCTAATTATAAGTTTTCGCAGCGGTCTTGGAGCGGCGATCCAAATACGATATTTGTTTTTTGTCCATTATTTTTTTAATATATATAAAAATGTTTAATTCCTTACATTTTCATCATTTTGTTGAACACAAGAGCATGACAAATTTCATTGCAATAGCACAAATGATTTTGTAAATATCTTGTGCGCAAGGCTGAAATATAGTCTTGAGAAAAACACCTTTAACGAAAAATTCTTCGCCAACTTTGAAGTTATTATCTATATGGAATAACACGCCTTCATAAATCCATTTAAAATGCCCCAGCAGAATACGTGGGAGCACTTTTAGATGCTGTAGTCTTATTTTTCTGTAACTTTTGTTGACTTTTCACCTGACAAGTTTTTATAGCACTTTTGGTACGGCGAACAGAATATGATATTTGCTTTTCGTTCATTATTTTCGTGGCATGTGCAGCATATAAATCAGGATTAATTAATTCCACACGCTCCTATGGTGAACAAACGCCCTTTTCCACCCGCATTAAATTGCATAACTGCTTCACTGGTAGCAGTGTTTACGATTCGCCTATCTGAACCAGATGACTTCAGGCAGAACTTCCAAATTAATAAATTCAACGGTTCATTTGGATATTATATTTCCCCACCCCTAAACAACAAGATAACAATTTGGGACGAGAACGGTCATTTAAAATTGGTTTTATTCTCTTCATGACTGATTTAAGTAAAAAATTCTGATCATACGAAGATGGTTTATTTTCCGCAATAGCACATTAGTAACCACACCATGATTGGTTTCCACGAGGACAAAATTTACGTGTTAGGTTGTTGTCATCAGCACCTGTATGGAAAAACATAGCCTATATTGATTTGAGTATGCCATTTAAATTATCGCTGTGTTCTGTTCTGGCATTACCATAATATAAGCCACGCTGGTTTCTCTATCGGTTAATCTACCTTTACCATCAAAAGTTTTGGCGCCCTCCAATTTCTTGCCCATAATATTTTGCTTGATTTTTAGTAACCTAGCTCCTGTTCGTTTTTGAATATGGTCAACATATTCGTTTTGTAATATTCACGCATATGGAGTAATTCTTTTATCGACAAAAATGTTTTTTCATCACCATGTCCGGTACATCTGACATATATTTAGCTTTTTGCAATTTCTCTGCACGCTTGAATATTCGACACATTCCGACAATCTCCATACTGTCAGATGAAGCACTGTGATTTTTTCGCATTCTTTTTCATACGAAGTTTTCAAGCCTTGATGAACTTCCGTACACGAATTTCACTTTTTACGAAATGAGGACATAACTTTTTTGTCTATTACTTTTACACTTTTATCTCCAATCACTGTACGTACACAATGTCGAATTACACTTTTTACAAAGTGAGGACGTAAATTCTTTGTCGATTACTTTTACACTTTTGTCTCCAATCGATATACGTGTTGTTGATAAAAAAGTATACTTCTAAGTTCCGTCCTCACTATCATATCTGAGGATTTCTTCGCTGAATTTTGCACAACCTCAATCTTGGCTATATCAAGATATTTAACATGTTTATTGTAAGAAGCTTCTATATTTGAAGGTAGTAAATCCATGACTGCACAAAACATGTTCATCCCAGATAATCCCTGGCCCACGAATCTTATGGCATACAAGAAACGAAGGTTTATTTCTGCTACATTGTTTTTAAAACCAATAGATTTTAACTTTGGATACAAGCTATAGGTCCACAAGCACAACAGTTCAATATAAATTTCAGTGACAATCCACTTACATTTTCTTCAGTAAACTTAGTATAACCACCTCATGTTTTACACGAAATGAATTGTTCAAAGGTTTCAAACGTCAAATCTTTATAATCCGACATCCTTGGAAGGTCTCATCGGCAGAAGATTTAATTTTCTCTTAGACCATTTCCCATTTTTTACTGGACGGCATTTCAACATTTCTTATGTACATATTGCCTTGGAATTTCCACATTTTAGGTCGAACACTAGAAACTCATTTCTTTATTATTAATATTATTTTAACATATTCATAATGATTTAAAAAATTATTAAATTGGTTGAAAAACGAACGTAAAATAAAACTTGAAATAGCACAACATGCAAACACGCCTGCACTCAAAACGATAAATAGTATTTGTTTGCAAATTATAAGATGAGTAAAGTAATTTACTTCTTTCGCCGTGCTGCCATTCCTAAATTAGCATGTGTGAGTGAGTACGTGCAGCCACTTTTCCCATTTAAAACTCTTTATTTTTTAAGTGCTAAACATGAAAACACTAAATGCAAACATTGCGTTTCAGCATCCTTTTAACAGCGATTTTCGAAATTACTATTTCCGTAATTTATTTATAACTGGGGTTCTACTTCGATTTTAAGTACGAGGTTGGTATCAACATTTTTAGAAATGGTTGGTCTTTCATTTAAAAAAAAAGTTTTTTTTTTTTAAAGCCGGAAGGGGTATGTGCCCCCTTAAAAGACGGGGTGAGGGATATCGGTCACGCGGCGATAGTGGTGTGACGGGGTGAGGAACCGATAAAAAAAACCAAAAAAAAAACCAGATGATTCATGTAGAAATAAAAAAAAATTGTTAATTAATAAAATAAAAGTGATTTGACGGGGTGGGGTACCGGGAAACGGCGGCCATTTTGGAACCGGAAACGGTGGCCATTACAGATTGTACTTAAACCGGCTTTTTTATACTACGTATCAAGGTCGCCGATAACGCATAATTAATGAGGGCTTTAATTACGGGAATATATTATTAAAGTGTGGTTCTGTGAGAAAACGTTTTAAATCAATTATACAATTTATTTTACTATACTTTTAGAAACGCTAAGTTCCATTCACAACTGCAGCACCTGCACAATCATTCCAATATTAAATTCTGCTGGATCCCTGCTCACATTGGTATCAAAGGGAATGAGGCTGCTGATGCAGCTGCAAGGGCAACGAACTCACCACTTGCTTCTAGCCAACTTCTTCCTTTCTCTGACCTGAAACCAATTATCAAGACCTGTGTGAATCAAAGGTGGCAAGAAGAATGGGATCATCAAACCAATAACAAATTGCATAATATTAAACATACAATTGGTAACTGGCCCTCCTCATACCGTAAAAATCGGAAAGAGGAGGTTCTCCTTGCTAGACTTCGCATTGGGCATTCCCATCTCACCCATAGACATCTGTTGGAAGGAAAACCAGCACCAATTTGCCAAGTGTGCAATGAACCCATGAGTGTTTTACACATTTTAACTCAATGCCCCTATTATAGACTTGCCCGCACTCTTACTTTTAACTCTTCATCACTGTCTGACATTTGAAATGACCATGCTGACCATACGCACGTTTTAAATTTTTAAAAAGTACTGGTTTTTACTACAGTCTTTGATTTTACCATGTTTGGCGCAGTATAGCCCAGATGCTCTTGCGCCATAAAAAAGCCAAACAATCGAGGAAATCATTAAGCACTAAGTCTGTTTTAAATCCAGAGTTTGCTGCCGATCTCTAAATTCATCCGTTATCATTGGTAATTGTGACGTTGAAAACAACAATGGTATCAGGTCACAAAATGAAATTTTGAGTTAAGTCCATGGAAGTATCCTCTGGGGTTGCCTTGTTGCTTGCAACACTAGTATATGACCATAGTGTAATAAGTTGTTGCAGGATAGCACCACGTTACTATTGGCCAACACGAAACTGGATGGACGCAAATCCTTTCTTATCTCATTTTAAGCAAAAATGGACTTGTACCATGGTTGTTTTCAAGACCTCAATCGTAGACTACAAATTGAAGGAATCGGAAAAGTTGGCCAAGGGAAAGGCGCTGTTTTCCCTCATCCGCTTTCAGTTCTGTGGTTGAGGCAACAGTGTGCGCTAGGGTGGGTCGGAAAAAAACCGAAATTACTGTTATCGAAAACCCCTAGTGCGGAAAAGTTGTAAGTGACCACCACTAAGAATTGTGTGAAATATTTTTCGAATCGGTTGATATCTCTGGCCAGAGGGTCAAAATTTCATTAAAAACATGAAATTTTCGAGTATTCGTAGAAAATATCCGAATTGTTCAGATCGAAAAGCCCTAGTACGGAAAAGATATTAACTACACAATAATTTCTGCCACCCACGTATAGATTATAGCTCAAACTAGAGCTTTCTTTGTTTTGAAGGAGAAAAAAATAATGTTCTCCCCCCCGCCGTTTGTCGTTTACAAACTTAAATAGAAACAAACGAGGACAAAACCCCGAATCCCCCAAGCGTCCAATAACCTTTGTACGACCAGCAGAAGAATGAAAAACTGATGAAAGTGGCAAGTGCCACCTTGGGCTTGGATAGACAAGCAGTCAAATGCTAGTCAGCACGGCGCTGTACTGTTACCAAGTAACCCTGCAATTTCAGTACTCTTTAAGACGGTACCGCATTCTCCCAGTAATTTTCTTCAGGATAGTCTTACTCATCATGGTACGTTGCAAACTTAAAATATTGAAAACCAATGGAAGTGTGTGTTTCCCTAGAACGCGCAATGCGCAAAAAGTGCGCAGAGAGAAAAACGCGCCTTTAAATTCCTTAACCCCATTTTAATTTCTTTCAATGCACGCTTTCTGCATCTATGTCTCGAGGGAGTTTGGTTTTTGCGGCCTACTTTTACTTCTTATGGCGAAAGAGTTTTTCATTCTTTTCTTCAAGGTTTCTCGGGCGAATGCAGGTTAAAAGCAACAACAACAATGTGTTTTAATTGTTTATTTTCTTTTATTGGATACCGCTCGGGGTAGTCCACTTAACCGTGGTATTACTTACGCGTCAAATGTTTTTCGTCCTTCGTAGATTTTTTCCCCCGACTTGCACACACCATTAGACGATATGCATAATGGACTTCTGGTGTACGTTTTAGTCTTTTCACGGTCTTCTGTTGCCATTATCTACATTTTTTTAAGCTTCTATCAAAATTTCAATTTTTCTCATGGATATAGCTGGTTTTCAGATTTAGCGAAGAAAATATGGGCATTGTTTGGTATAACGTCAAGGTGTAATACGTTTGATCGCTTCTAACGAGCAAGGCCTTTGCGCTTCGTGGATCGAACGAGGAAATATGCCCAATCAGCTTGATGTACAGGGTGATCCAGATCAAACAGGTGTTCATACCTCTCTGTTGGGAAAACTACTTGGCCAATTTCACCTAAATTTCGTACACATGCTCTCCTGAGTATGCGGTTTTGATTTCTGAAAGAAAACATTGAGTTCATATTTCGGCCGCTAGGGAAGGAAATGGTGCTGCGGAGCAGGCAATTTATTAATATTAACAACGAAAAAGTGTTTTAACATGCAATAACCTTTATTGCAATCACATGAAATTAACTACAAATTACAGTATACCGTAGGACAGTAGGTATGACTAAAAAAAGATTTGTGCAATAACTTTATTGCTATCACATGTGGAACCACACTATCATCACAGATACGGCTCGATATGTCCTCCGTCTCTTTGCTCTAGAAATTGCATTCGATGCACAACACATTCCACGGCAGAACGTAACTCATTCGCTTGGAGGTGGGATACATGTTGCGAAATTCTGTCTTTTAAGACTGCTAAGTTCGGAACATTGCCTTTATAAACGCAGCTCTTTAAATATCCCCACAGCCAAAAGTCACAAGGGTTAAGATCGGGTGACCGAGGCGGCCAAGATGTTGAAAATGACCTGCTAATCACTCTGTCATCCGAAAAGTTTTGCCGTAATAATGTTTGAACAGGCAACGCGATGTGCGGGGGTGCACCATCTTGCATGAAAATTGTAGTGTCAAGACAATTTCTCTGTTGAAGCGAAGGAATGACAAAGTTCCAGAGCATAAATGCATACCTAGAGCCAGTAACAGAACATGTCATTGGCCCCGAGGCCGTATTTTCTTCAAAGAAGTAAGGACCAATGACGAAAGATGAGGTGAAGCCACACCACACTGTCACTTTTGGAGCATGCAACGGAATTTGTTGATGAACGTGGGGATTTGTGTCAGACCAAATACGGCAGTTATGTATGTTTACAGCGCCATTCAAGTGGAAATGGGCCTCATCACTCCACAGTATCTGCCAAGGCCATTCATCATCCACTGTCATCCGAGCAATGAACATCAAAGCAAATGTTTTCCGCACGTCATTATCACCAGAAAGCAATTGCTGAGTGTGGGCTATCTTATATGGATAAAACTTCAGGACATTTCTCATAACTCTCCACACTGTCGTATATGGCATGTCCAATTCCCGTGATATCGCACGTGCACTACTGCTACCATGTGCACTTGCTGCTTCCTGCTCAACTACTGCAGTTGCAACTTCTTCAATTTGCTGCACTCGAGTTGGTTTGCGGCATCGTCCTGGTTTAACGGTGAATGTTCCGCTCTTTTCGGAATGCAAGATTATTTTTCGAAGATTTGTAATTGTGAGAGTGCGTCTGCGTAAACCTTTTACCTGTCGAAATGCTTTAAGTGCCGCAGAAGCATTGTTATTTCGTTGATAAAAGAGCTTAACGAGTAACGCGCGATCTGGTAAAGTAAGTTTCATGACGGAGTCCTCGTATGGTGGAAAAATGCTTCACGACTCCTTATATAGGCAGAGGATGTTGCGCATGTTAAGTAATATTTAAATTGTTTGCTCCGCAGCGCCATTTCCTCCTCTAGCGGCCGAAATATGAACTCAATTTTTTCTTTCAGAAATCGAAACCGCATACTCAGGGGAGCATGTGTATGAAATTTGGGTGAAATTGACAGAGTAGTTTTCTCTACAGAGAGGTCTAAACACCTCCTGTTTAATTTGGATCACCCGGTACTGTTCGTTCGCGAAAAGAAGTCCGATGGAACAGTTAGAAATAACAGGTGACGTCACAAACGGGCTAGTTCATTACAGCAGAGGACTACAATTTCAGAACTGGTTTTTGGTGAACGTTTGTCGGCGCAGTAGAATGAAAGCATTAGTTTGTTTGTCGCATAAAAATTTGAAAACTTCTTTCGTAGCATTAAGAACAGATATATCCCAATTGTCATAATCGCCGAAAGGAGCACTTGGCTTGCTCTCAAGAGGATGCTTGTTCGGTTCTTGCCAGGCACGAATAAATCACTTTCCTTTGCGAGTGATTTTCCCTGGTGTGTGTGAACGCGTTCGCCTAGTGCGCTGTTAACCCGTGTTCGACTCCCAACGGTGCAAAGAACGCTTACTCAGAGATCTCATAACAGATCGCACTGCCCACTGTAGTCCGGGGTTTGGTTCCCCAGGCCTTAAGAGGTTCGGAAAGTTGGAGGTACACAGGTTCGGATTCCTCGGCAAATTGGAGGTACAGAGAGAGGTTCGAATTTCTCGGAAAACAGGTCCCAGCACAGCATGACCACTGTAGTCCTTGAGCCGTAAAACCAGGAACATTAGCGAGTGATTTATGTAATATTACCACATCATCGACTACGGCGAGAATTGTTTGACTTTAATGAACAGCAATCCTAGTCTGGCCTACAGGGCATTGGCTTCTTTGAGTCCTCGGTTTGTAAAGCAATCCAAGCATTGGCCCATTAATTGTGAGCATGCACATAGTGAAGCGTTAGGTTCGTTCGCAGAGGGAAGTTCGGTTGACGCATGTGGCTCAGTGGGAAAGAACACTTTACTGGCTATCAAGTGGTGGTGGGTTTGGTGTCGACACTTATTTGACAATAATTTATCATTAGCTAATGATCTTGCGCCATAAAAAAGCCAATCAATCAATCATCGTTAGCTAAATTAATAATCCGTTGAATCTGTTTTCCGACATTAGAAACGCGCCGATTGTTTAAAATCACTATAGATATTGAACCCACTATTGCTTTTGGTTTTTCTGTCTGTACGCAATGAAAAGGACAAGGCAAAGGTCTTCCGTAAATGCAATAATGATGGTTGTTGTTAACGTTGAAAACCTACCGAGTTACTTGAGAATTAGAGTTGCGGATCAGGAAGTCGCGGACTAAACAGTTGCGGACTAATGTTAATTGAAACCCGCTAAATTTAAATATCGACCTTAAGCGATTGTGTTTCACTTGCTTGTTATTTACTCGCTTTAAAGAAGAAAACGACCATTCAGGAGATGAATTGAGTCTTAAAAGTCCTTAATGCTATGTCTGATATTCGGAAACGCGCTGTATCTAGATACGACGGCTGAAGGATGTTCGTACGAGGCACAGTTAAAGGTGTTCACCCTTCGTTTTTGGCTTGATTAGAGATTGCAATATTTTCGCAGAAGAAAATGGCCCATTCACCGCCTAATTTCATTTAAATAGGTGTTTCGGGGGAAATCATATATTTCAACGAGCAGGAAAAACGTTCTTGGAGGAAATTCATTGATTAAAAATTTAGCCGCGCCTTCGCAGACTTTTGAAAATTTGCAGATCAGCGCATTTAGTCTATAGGTAAATTCGCCATTGTTTGTCATCCTCACATTCAATCACCATCTATCCGTTGTGGAATGAAGGTCTCTCTCCAAATGCTTTCCACAAATCTATACTAGGCAATTCGCTTCCATGTAATCTCAATCTGTTTCGTTATTTTACCCATCTGTCTAGTTTGCGGACGTTCCTTAGGTCTTTGGTGGTCTTTTAGACTCTAATTGAGAATTTCTCAGAAAAATTTAAGAAAATCTTTTTCTATCCTTCTTGGTTATCCCAAGCATGTATCTTTCCCCTTGGGTTGTCTGTAATTTCCGTGTTGTCGCACTTGTTAGACTCAAAAGTTTTTGATCCATAAGCAAGGTTGGTAACACACACGGGTTGCAGACCTTTCTTTTTAGACATCAAGGCAATTTTTCCTTCAGGGTATCCCATACAAGTATTACACGTCTGCGGAGTTCCTTCATATAATACTGTCTTCCATTGAAATCAATTGGCCAAGGTTAATATATGAATCAGCAATTTCTAGCTCAATGTCTTCTGTTGTTTTGGCTTTCTCTACAAAATTATTGAACATGTACATGTAGGCGCGCGCGCGCCTGTGTATTTTGCGAATGTACTGGCTCAAATTATCCTTTTAAAATCATGGCTCTATAATCACTCTCATTATCCGAATAACGATACGTAGATCCAATGGCTTTGCCGGCAAGATGGTGTCAAGGTGAGAGGACTCGGACCCTCCCCCTTTTCCCAAATTTAGAACTAAACTTTCAACAATCGTTTTTAAAAGCTTTTCTGGTTGAAACTCGTAATTACATCGTATTCTGCTAAGAATCGCCATGTGTAGCTATGGGTGACTACTCAAGCAGGGTAAGGTTTTATTAACAATTGTCAGTTGCTGTTTAATGCTAAACTGCTGGCAAAGCGGTCCATTGAAGAAATCTTGGCAGGTAACAACTTACGGTTCTTATTTGTGAGGTTATTTATCATGTTTTTTTTATGAATAAATTACATATATATCTGGGTTTGAGGGCTCGCGTTGGAAAAAAAAATATACGTATTCCTCTTGGTCCTACTTAGTATTTTCAGGTCACTGGTGCATGGTGGTATACGGTTATGGGCTATGCACTAGGGCTCATTGGTTCTTACAGTTGAAACGTTCATATTGTATTTTGCTGATTCCATTTATTCATACATAGTTTGCATTTCATGACGTTCATGTTGGTATGTCCGCTAACTTTGTTTTTGGATATTGTTTTGTTTTTTATATTGTTAATTTAGTTTTCGGTTATTAATTTAATTTCTGGATATCAATTTAGTTCGTGGATACTAATTTTGAGAGCTAATCAGTTGCTGTTTGTTTCGAAGTGGTGTGAGGTCGTGATAAAGTTCATCTCGTGGTTTTTGTTTTGTTTTTTTAAATCAATGTTTCTAAAATGTTATAACGATTTCAGATAAAATTAATTTTATTAAATTCTATTTAATTTAATTTTTACAATTTGTATGTGCAAGCGAAGCTGTTGATTAGTAATTTTATGCGTTTGTTGCATGTGGTTTTTAACTTTTATCCTACGGGTGGAATAAGGTATATCCCAGCACTAGTATCTATATCCTGACATGAATCTTAGGAAATGATGCAATGCGCATGCCCACGGACAACGGTGGATGCTTCTGAATCTTTCCTTAGGGGGTGGGATAAGGATTGCAGAAACGTCGTACTTTGACAAATGTGTTAGGACTATAATCGTAAACAAAGAAAGAATCGTAAATTAGTGATGACGTTTTTACTCGTGCTATGGATCCCAACGACACGCTTTTTGTTAAGGAGTGCTAGTGTAAAATATATTGTGTGATTACGTGACTGAAATCGTAAACTGAAAATAGATTGCCGTGCATAGGTGTTTACAACTTATGCGTTAAACATACCATAAATACGATTTTACCTCTTTTCTAAAAAAAAACAAACAAAAAACTGGGAGTGGTAGCAAGAGCTTCTACCAGATTACACAAATATCCTAAGGTACGTATTCAATGGAATGCATTTACAAATTCAGTCACATCGTAACACGCATTAAAAGAAAATACCTAACATATTGGGATCCAAAGCAGGATAAAACGTCAACACTAATTTACTATTCTTCTCTGTTTACGATTACAGTCGTAATGTATTTGTCGAAGTACAGGGTTTCCGCAATTCTTATACTGCCCCCTAGGGAAAGGCACAGAAGCATCGACAGTATCATTTTCCTGAGATTCATGTCAGGATATCGATGCTAGTTATCCCAGCAGATTTGCTTTCCAAAAGAACGAGGCTGAGATAAACCAGCGCCCTCTGTAACTTAACTAAAAGTTATAAGGGGCGTTGGATAATGCCTTTCCTCTTTTTCTTTCCGTCATTGGTCAGTTTAGTAGTACAAGTGGCTTGATTGCGGGTGGTAACGAAAGGGGTTACGAGATAAAGACTTGTACAAATAGCACTCTTCTCTCGCTTCCTCTTCTTCTCCGCTTTGTATGAATTATTAGATTATCAGTAGGCTTCTTATCTTCCGACGTGCAATACTGGTCCACTGAAGTCGTTTTGCGTTGTGTATTTGTACTTCAGCACCACATCAACTCCCTCTTGACCCCATGTAGTGACGTTTTCAGGTGTAAGGTTGATTTGTATGGGGGGGAGAAATGATACTTGCCCATACAGAAACAACAAATTTGTGTTTCCTAGCCCCGCAGAGCCGTAAGAACTGTCAAGAGGATTTTTATCAGTTTCATAATTTCACTAAAAACATCATCTAGATTATTTCCATGATACAATTCAGCAGCTCAGTTAATTTGCAATATTCATGAATATCAGACCTACAATGGAATGCTTTTAGTTCAGTTTCAAGCTATTCTTTGTCAATCATGGGATATGCTTCAGTGGTTAGTACTATCTCTTCTGTGGGATATTCATTCTTAAAACTAATGAAGCATTTCTTGTTGAACAATTTAGCAGCTACTAAGTGTTTAGTGGAAGAACTTCTATCCATTATATCAACACGTATACGGTCACACACTTCCTTAGCTTCTGCCATGAGTGTCTTTGAAGGATTCTCACAGTACTTTGAGTTTCTCAATTCTAAAATAGCAGTTTTGAAATTTGTTATATATTCATTAACTTTAAGCACACTAATTTCTCGCTATTGCATTTGATTGTAAATTATTTCAACATGAGGCATAATCTGATACTTAAACTTGAAATTATCATCATTCAGGTATTTTAAAATTCCCGTTGCTTCTGCAGTGGTTTGATCTGCATTTGACGTCGACTGAATTTCAGTAAAGCCGTTTTTTAAAGGTTGCAAATTTTCATGAACCCCTTTTATGGTCCGTATGTTGAAGTTCCACCTCTTAGAGGATGGACGTGGAATGCTGACCTCCATATGCTTCTTGAGAATGGACACACGTTGCGGTGATCTTGAGAAGAATGTTGGAATAGCCAGAATGTTAGAAATATTCTTGCGTTTCGTGTAATACTTGCTGCATTTCTCATTATTAAATTGATGTGCATAACAGTGAATGAAATGTGCATTGCTATAAACTGTTTTTTATTTTTGCTCGAATTCCTGCCTTTTCGCCTTTCATGACATTTGCACCATCTGTCTGAGCTATCAGTTTTTGTCCATTTCCTTGAAGGATTATGTCCAGTTGTCCTAAAAGACGTTTTGATATGCTATCTGCAGTTTAATTTTCTGGAATAAAGAATCCCTCAAAACGCTCAAATATTTCTCCATTCAACACGTACCGTAGAACAAGGACCATTTGAGTGTGTTCCGAAACATCTGCTGTGTCATCAGCCATGACAGCTACAAAGGAAGCTTTCCAATTTCCGTCCTGATCTCCCCATGATTATATTTGTAGTAGGCAGTCCAGTATCTCATTCTGAATGGTCTTAGAAACCAGCGCAGTTTTCAAAGGTGTTTCTAAGTGATTCTTCAAATCTGAATCTAATGTAGATGTAAAATTTACTAATCTTCCAAATACCCTTGGATTTACCGAATCGTTTTTTTCATCATGTCCACATAAGTGGGGAGTTTCAAAGTTTCCACAAAATAAAGTGAAGTCTATTATGGACAAAATTTCACGGTTCTTTTTTAAGCTTTATATTATTCTCATTGATTGAAAGTCTGTATGTCTCACTAAGTTTCTCCTTAATACTCATGCTTCCTAAAAGTGACAGTGAAACTACATTATCAAGGTGCTTCTTTGATTTCTCATGCTTTTCAGTTTTTTCTTTCATTTTGTTTATATTTCTAAAACTACCTTTTGTCCACGTTACGTCATCTCCATCCAAACAGCAAATAAATGCATATTTTACATCACAGCCTCAAAGCCAACTTTTCCGTTGGTACCATTCAGAATTAAAGCTACGAATATATTTCTTGTTGTTGCTTATGCCTGGCTGAGATATTAGAATATCAGGTGTTGAACGACCTCTTTTCTTAACTTTTTCATAGAGAGACAACTTTGAAAACTTAAGCTGTTGAAGTTCATTTACAGTCACAGAACTTATTTCTTGGGGATGCAAGGCCATGGTTAAAGTTTTGTGTTAAATAAAAAGAACGGGGAAAAAATGAATAAAATAGAATAGCTGGAAGCAGGATAATAATCGACGTATAGTGTGGACGTATAAAGTCAAACCAGATTTTAATTACTAGGGTATCCACGACATTTCTCATCTATCAGAACTCGAGTGAATGACGATGGTACGACCATACCTGGACACTTAGTATAATATGCTAATACAAGACAGTCGAACCTCGTTAAGACGAACACGCTTAAGACTAATTATTAGCGCTCTGTGCTTGATGACCTAAAAGTTCCCAAAAAATGCCCTTTTAAAGATGACAAAATGCCCTTAAAAATATGGGAAAATGACCTAAAAAGTCGAAAAAATGCCCTTAAGATTAAAAAAAATAAATTATCAATTTGTACGATATTTTTCCACGTTATAAATTAAATAATTTCAACTTTAGACAATTTATAGACTAGAATTTTCATTCTTTCTCCATGATCCGTCAGAAGAGAACAGATCCCGGCGCAGCATGACCATTGTAGTCTTTGAGCCGTAAAACCACAAACAAACGAAAGAAAAGAAAAAAAGTAAATACCTGTTATAATTGAATTTTAATGATGTGTGATCTAATCACTTGCACAAACCTCAAAATTGCACTGAATAGTTAAATTATGCGGGGTTTTTTTTGACATTGTCAAGAGTATATTTTATTTTCTAAAAGCACATTTTTATGCCTTAAAAAACTCTTCTCAACACTTACATATGTTGGTGTAACGACACACGCACACACAAAAAAAAGTATGTTATTGGTGCACATTTGAAGAAAACACATTCATTTTTATGGAAAATTCTTCCTTTAATCCTCGACGTTTCTTCCTCTCCAGTTAAGATACTAGGACATTTTTTTCGAAGTCTGGAACCCAGTTTTTTTTTTAAATACACGTGCAAATACGTAAAACATCCGTAGTTTATTTTAATTTTGCAACAATGGAGTATCCAGTCTTCCCCTTGGCCTTTTTTCAGATTACTTCAGTTCTTCGCTTCTTTATACTAATTAATACTTATTAATATAACTAATTAATACTTATTAATATAACTAATTAATACTTATTAATATAACAAATGAATACTATTAATATAACCAATTAATACTTATTAATATAACAATTAATTAATATAACCAATTAATACTTATTAATATAACCAATCAATAATTTATAATAACTAATTTAGTTAGCAAGTTCCATTCTGTGCTTCTGGTTCTTAATAATGAAGGTAAAATGTTGAAGTTTGATCTTATGTATGCCAAATTTCCTTCTATTTTTTCCTGAGAGAACAGACATCGCGCAATTTGAAGAGATGCTACGTACTCCGGCTGAAACTCATTTACTGTCGCCTTTACAGCATCAAAATTTCCGCTGTAACAAATATGCATTCATTGAGCATCCAACCACGTTCTCTACGCGTTATCAGAGGATTTGGTGGCAAAGTTAGGAGCTTGCGTTTTAAAGGCTTCTGTACGATAAAGAGATTTCAAGAATTTTTTGTAACATTAGAAACAAATCTATCTACATCCAGATAATTTGCCTGAATTTCCTCAGCAACCGTATGTTAGACATGATCAAGGCATGTGACGCATTAGTTTTGGATAAAAACATTTAATTGTTTTTATAGCTTTTACTATGTTTGGTGTGGCATTCTTTAAGGTTAAAATGTTGTCATGTTCCACTCCGTTTGGCCATAAAAGATTAAAAGATTTCTCAAATATCTGACAGATGGTTGAATGATTAACCTTTTCAAGTACCTTGAAATTCAATAAAACTATTGAATATAAGGTAATATTTTATATAAATCGAACACTACGCAGATTAAATTAAACAACAATATAAATCAACGTTTATTGGCGTAGTGATACCAGCGCCGATGTTATGGCGTGATTAGATGGTGAAACGTTCGAAAGAAAATAAATATTTCTGCCTTCAGGTCCCACCGAAGGCAGAAATATTTATTTTCTTTCGAACGTTTCACCATCTAATCACGCCATACCATCGGCGTTGGTATCACTACGCCAATAAACGTTGATTGATTGACATTGTTGTTTGATGTAAG
>QLNU02014802.1:128060032-128084327 GCA_006491805.2 Dysdera silvatica | reverse complement strand
AATTTATAATAACTAATTTAGTTAGCAAGTTCCATTCTGTGCTTCTGGTTCTTAATAATGAAGGTAAAATGTTGAAGTTTCATTTTATATACGCCAAATTCCTCTTCTACTTTTTCCTGAGAGAACAGACATTTTGCAATTTGAATAGCTGATACATCCTCTAGCTGAAAATCATTTACTGTCGCCTTTACAGCATCAAAATTTTCGCTGTAACAAATATGCAACCATTGAGCATACGACCATGTTCCCTAACGCGTTGTCAAAGGATTTGGTGGCAAAGTTAGGAGCTTGCGTTTTAAAGGCTTCTTCTGTACGATAAAGAGATTTTAAGAACGTTTCACCATCTAATCACGCCATACCATCGGCGTTGGTATCACTGCGCCAATAAACGTCGAATGATTGACATCGTTGTTTGATATAAGGTAATGGTTGGAAGTGGGATCGCGGGGTTGGAATAAAAGTCGGGAATGGCGGGCGCTAAAGGCAAAGTTAAAAAGGCTGGGATTGATACACGCAGTTGATTGACGATGAAAGCTGTTGAAGCTTTTTTTCGTCTGGAAATCGTAGTTTTGGTTACTTCAACTTGTTTGTAATTTTTACGAAAACTAAATTTTTGAGAAAAAATTGGCAAAAAAGACCTAAAACAAGGAAAAATTGCTTAAAATGGCACACTAAAAACAGGAGAAAAAAAATGCAAATATCAACATTGGGGCCCTACTAATTACTTTTAATACGAATCGTTTTTTTCTTCTGAAGTTCCGTCAGACTGTATTGCGGATAAGACGATCCTTTCCGTACAAAACGAATTACTGTTAATACGAACGGATTTTCTGTTCCCCTTGGTGTTCGTCTTAACGAGGTTCGACTGTATGTTACATAAAATAACTAGATTTACGACCCTCCTGTTACAAATTTTCCGCTTACCTTACGTTGTTGGTTTAAACATCTGTTTCAATAATGACGGTACTATTTGTTAAAACAGCTGTTGTTGGGCGGATGTACACAGATGTTACTCATGCACTGCTAAGTAATAGCCTTTTTACTGCGTTGCGCGTTGGCAGAAAGTTTATAAGGAAGGGGTTACAGAGCTACAGCTCATATATTCCTACGTTAAATATACAAAATTTCATTGCGATGGGGGTTACAACCCCCAAAACCGCCCCCTGGCTACGCCTTTGGCGTTGCGTAACCTCCTATTCCGTGTCGTCTAGTGTTGTCAATTTTATGTGGCGGTGTTATTAAAAAGGGAGATCGGAAGTCGTTTGCGTAATGTCAATTTCATGTGGTGGTGGTATTAAAAAACAATGATCGGAAGTCGTTTGCTCGCGCCCCGTTCACAACAGTGTTTTCGCTGTTTGCTTATCTAGTGTTGTCCGACTGTAGCAGCTAAACCGCATTCAAATTCAGCGCAACTTGTGGTTTTCGTGTCACGTGGACGGCGCCCTCGATAAAACCGGAATCGCAGATAAGACTGATCGAACTCTCAAGTGTCAGTTACACTGTCTGTTTACTGCGTGTTTCTGTGCGATCTCGTGCCTGGTTTTCCCCTTTAATGAAGATCTGACACCATGAATCAAGATCATCAAGTAACAGACGTTTCAGATTCTTTTTGGACAGCACTCGTGCGGCTTACGTAATTCTGGACTGGCCATTCTTGACCATGTTTTTTCTCCGTTGTGGTGACGTCATGGATATTTATAAAAAACGAGAAAGTCGTTCTCGCATTGTGCTCATGTTTGTGGAAAATACGCCACGTCCACGTCGGTGACCGCTTCCCCGAATTTCGTTGCGCGACCGACCGTTTGGTGACATCATTTGGCGATGTTTATAATTTTGTGAATCAAATAATCAGTGCCACGTGGAGTCGTACCACTATGACAATGGAATCTGCTGACGAAACGCAACCCCTACTTCCAGACAATGAAAGCGGTAAGTGACGCGTGCGGTGTTTGTTCTTGGGAATAATTCAAGTATTACGTAAGCACCTTGTGAGTGATGGGGTGCCGTTATGCTTATTTTCGTATGTTAGCTCATGATAATGTTTGCTTACCGGAATTGAAATGGCCAAAATATTGCTTACGTAATACTTGAACTCTCTTTTTATACGCAGGAGCGTAGCTAGATTATCTTGCGCCCCTGGCAAAACTCTCAGGATGGCGCCCTTAATCACGAACATACTTTGCCTGAGTTATTTGTCAATTTTAGCCCTTATTCGCCTGCATCCCTGCCGTGCACCCTCCACGCCACCCTTAGCTGCGGCTCTGCTTATATGAATTCGAATTGTGGTACTCTTCAAATAGTGTTACTCTTGTATGTGCGATATAATACTAATGCCATTTCGGCTTTTACTTTCTAATCGGTTAATGATTATTGTATGTGTTTGAAGACGTATTTCAGGTAAAATTTACATTTGCAGAATTTCTTATAAAATATAGCTTAACTATTCCCATTTTATCTGGGCAGCAATGGGAAAAGACATCTGACAAAGCCTATGTCGCCAAACGTAGGCGCAAGTATCGAGAAAGCTTTTAGCGGCCCTATGTACTTTCAACGGAGTATTTAGTCAATTGACATTTTGCTTATGATACCATATTTTCCATAATGCCCATCCAGCTTCTAAATCAGTGGTTCCCAATCTTTTTCCGCGACCCCTTTTATAGTAGCCAATTAATGCGCGACCCCCTTTTATAGTAGCCAATTAATGCGCGACCCCCTTTTATAGCAGCAGAATAATCCACAACCCTCTTTTATAGTAACCAGTCTGTCCGCCGCCGACACATTTGCATAATAAAAGCATTTTTAACAGAGTAAAGAAAACACATTAAATATAAAATTATATTAAGTACATTACATATATTAATGTATGTTATAGACAACGATTAGTAGAATATTGCAATGTGTGTAGCCATGTTGAAATATTAGTGTTGTAAGCATTTGGTATGAAATTCCTTATAAAAATAATTGCAACTAAAAACGGCGCATGCGGCTCCCTCGGAAACCAGTTTGCAACCCGCTTGAAGCTCCCCACCCTCATATTGGAAACCACCGTTTACAACGGTGGTCAAAATAAATACACGTGTTATTAGTCAAATGCATTAGTATCAGTAGAATATGTACGTTTTCATGTTTATTGTGGCGACCTATATGACCACAGCACGCACTCCGGATTTCCGACATTTGATTAGAGTTGTAAAAAACACATACATTGGAAACTTTGAATATAGAAATGAAAATAGCTAGAATAAAGGAGGTAGTCCCGTCCGCGCCTTTCTTCCTATTGGTCGATTCGACACAATCGACCAATCGGAAGAAAGATGAGGACGGGACTACCTCCTTTATTCTACTTATCTTGGTTTCTTCCCATCAAAGTTTCCAATGTGTCCAAAATTCCCGTTTTTTTTTTTTTTTACAAATCTACATTTGATAGATAAGCTATTTTCGCTGTATGAACAGCTAGAAAAGTTGCAATAGTATAATAAAAGTGGCTATCTACATTGAATTTGCTTTTCATTAATTCGTTATAATATTAGTAATAAATTATAATAATTCCTATTTTAATTTTGATCTCATATTTTTAGTTTAACTTCATTATCTTTTCCTTTAGCGTTAAAACCAGTGAAGAACTTTATTTTGTAATGCTAAACCCTGGTCAGACTTTTTATTGTTGCGCTAGAATGCTGAAATTTTGTATATTGACCTATTGGATTATGGGGCACATTTCACTTATTGGACATTTTTGTGTACAGGGACCGTACAAAAACTTAAATTTTGTATTTCTTCGAAAAATAATCCCTTGCAATTTTAATCAATTTCATAAAATTCTGCACCTTTTTTTACTCCACTTTCCAATTTAATGCATATGTCTAGGGATCAATAGTACAAAAGAATTAGAGGCAGTCAAGGTTTTGGACACCCTGTGTGTGTGTGTGTGTGTGTGTGTATACATATATTATTACATATAGGTATATATGGTTGCATATATATATATATGGCCTGCAAAAGGGTTGCTGGTATCTAACTGGAAGGAGACCCACACGCTGAACGTATGTGACGATGTGTGGAACCGGCCAGGCCAGTAACCTAGTGTCCTACCCCGCCTTCAAGTGGTGCAGGCTGAGCTTTCTATTTATGTGGCAAATTAATATTTGCTACACGGATAGAAAGGCGGAAGGGGAGGGCTAATTCACCAACCCGTTTAGCCAGCGTGGTGAAATTATGGCTAATTCACCAACCCGTCTAGCCAGCGTGGTGAAATTATGGCTAATTCCTCCATTATGTTGACACACCAGAAACCATGGCCCCTAGTCTCCAGGTGCTGGAGTGCTCCTGATCAAGGCAGCGGTCAGTGTGGCATGAAAGCAGGGGGTGCTAAGAATCACTGGAATGGCCCAGGCTGCCGTTTGTTATTGACCTTGGCTACGTTTAATGGACGATCCCTTGCTTCTGAAGCAAAACTTCAGGAATTGGAAGAAGAACTTGACAAGATCAAATGGGACATTGTAGGACTCAGTGAAGTTAGAAGAAAAGGTGAAGAGTTGGTGGAACTTAAAAGTGGACATTTGTTTTATTATAGAGGAACGGAAACTGGAAGAACAAGTGGTGTTGGCTTCTTAATCAACAAAAGAATTAAAGACTGTCTTCTGGAAGTTGAAAGTACATCAGATCGAGCAGCGAGGCTCGTTGTTCAACTAACCCAGCGATACCAACTTCAAATAGTACAGGTATATGCACCAACATCAAGCCATACCGACGAAGAGGTTGAAGAATTTTATGAAGAAATCAAAGAGTTACACACCAAAGGGAAACAACATATCAAGCTCATCATGGGGGATTTCAATGCAAGAATTGGACAACAGGAACAAGGAGAGACATCGGTTGGTAAATACGGATATGGGGAAAGGAATGAACGTGGCGATCAACTCATCGAATTTGCAGAAGCTGAAAACCTTAGCATCATGAATTCATTTTTTAAGAAGAAACCGCAAAGAAAATGGACATGGAAACACCCAAATGGGGGAACTAGTGAAATTGACTATATCCTGGCAAACAAGAAATCAATTATTGAAGATTGCAGTGTACTGAACAGATTTAATACTGGAAGTGATCATCGAATGGTGAGATGTAAAGTGCACTTAAATACTAAATTAGAACGACAGAAGCTCATTAGGAAACAAGTAAGTAAGAGGGTGGATTTAAAGAAATTAAAAGAAAATACCGAGGCATTCAAGTTGGAATTAAAAAATCGCTTTTCTGCACTGGAAGGACTTATTGATGAAAGTGATATCTCAGAAGCAAATGAAAACATTGTTAAGACAATAGTTGAAACTGCTGGGGAAATTGGTGGTGTAACCTGTAAAAAGCACAATAGCAAATTATCTGAGAAGACGAAACAGCTCATGAAAAGGCGAAGAGATATGAAGGTGGACAATCGAAATACCAGTTCCAGGATTGAGTACATAGAACTTTGTAAAACTCTGCGCAAAAGCATGAAAGAAGACATAAGAAAATTCAATTGTGAGTTAGTAAGGAAGGCCATTGAAAATAACAAGAGCCTTAGGGTTGTTAAAGGAAGTTTATCTGTTGGGAAGAAACACATCATTGCATTAAAAGGAGAGGATGGCACCGTAACAAGAAATAGGGAAGAAATACTTAGAAGAGTTGAAGAATTCTACAAAAAACTATATGAAAGTAACAGTGGATTAAACGAAGACACTGAAATAGTCGAAGGAACAGCTCCTAAAATCTTAAAAGAAGAAGTTTCATTTGCAATAAAAAGTATGAAGAAAGGAAGAGCCCCTGGCGATGATGGTATTACATTAGATATCCTAAAAGAAGCTGGAGAATATGTAGAAGACATACTTGCAAAATTCTTTACCAAATGTCTTAACAGCGGTAACATACCAAACCAATGGGATTCTGCAACAGTAATTCTTTTGCATAAAAAAGGTGATAAAGAGGATTTGAAAAATTACCGACCAATTAGCTTGTTACCTGCTATTTATAAAATCTTCACAAAAGTGCTAACACATCGCCTGCAGAAAAAATTAGATGCAGCTCAACCAAGAGAACAAGCTGGATTTCGAAGTGGATTCAGTACAGTGGACCATATTCAAGTATTAAGAGAATTAATTGAAAGAACACATGAATATGAACTTCCATTGTGTGTTGCATTTATTGACTATGAGAAGGCCTTTGACTCTATTAAAACATCAGCAGTCATCAACTCTTTAAGATCAACAGACATTGAGGATGTGTACATTGACATGGTGAAACGTGTGTATAAAAATGCAAGTGCAAAATTTCGGTTACATAAAGATACCAAAACTATCAAAATTGGTAAAGGTGTGAGGCAGGGAGATACCATTTCTCCAAAACTTTTTACTTCAGCTTTACAGATGATTTTTCAGCTGATAAATTGGAATAACAAGGGAATAAAAATAAATGGTGAATATTTAAATCATTTGCGGTTTGCTGATGACATTGTTATTTTTTCAACGAACCCATCAGAACTCCAAGACATGGTACAGGAGCTCTCAACTAGAAGTAAAGAAGTTGGACTCAAGATGAACCTACAAAAAACTAAGATCATGTTCAATAATTTTGTAGAGGAAACAAAAATACAAGTTGACAACATTGAGCTAGAAATTGCTGATTCATATATTTACCTTGGCCAGCTGATTTCAATGGATGGCAACATTATGAAAGAACTCAACAGACGTATTAAACTTGGCTGGAGTGCATTTGGAAGAAACAGTTTTATCCTGAAGGGGAAATTGCCTTTGTGTCTAAAAAGAAAGGTCTTCAACCAGTGTGTATTGCCAGTCCTCTCTTATGGATCAGAGACATGGAGTCTAACAGTTGGAGCAATACGAAAGTTACAGACAACGCAAAGGAGCATGGAGAGGTGCATGCTTGGAATAACTAGGAGAGATCGAAAAAGAAACACTTGGGTGAGAGAGCAAACTAGAGTAGAGGACATCATTGTTAAAGTAAAAGGGCTGAAATGGCGATGGGCTGGGCATATTGCAAGAAGAACTGATCAACGATGGACAACAGAAATTCTGAACTGGATTCCAAGAGACCACCGAAGACCTAGAAAACGTCCTCAAACTAGATGGGTGGATGAAATAAGAAAACAGGTTGGGGTGACGTGGAAACGAATGGCCCAGGATAGACTTGTGTGGAAAGCATTTGGAGAGACCTTCATCCAGCAGTGGATAGATAATGGTTGAATATGATGATATATATATACAGGGTGGTTAGTGAAGTCCTTATACACGCAGATAACTGTCGAACGGAGAGAGCTATATGTATGAACGTGATGTATAGGTATAGTAAAGTGACTATGCACTTCAAGATGAGACTGCGTGCAGCGCCCCTTGCTGAAAAATTCAGAACTCAGAGTTGCTATCTCGAAAACTATTCAAGATACGGGGAAAAGTCAATTGCAAAGTTGTTAAGCACCAGCTAGTTAGTACGAAACGATTTTTTTTTTTTTCACCACCTTAATAGGGCAAAAATCGTGATTTAGGAAGTTTAAGGGATACAGGATGCCCCTGCGTGACAGCTTTCCCTTCGTACAGCTCTGCGTGGAGGAGAAGCTTCGGGTAGGGGCGATACTTTCATTGCACACATAATCTCGTCACAAAGCGCATGATATGCAAATGTGTACGCTACGTCATACGTTATCGGTAAGCATAAAATAGTGGCCAGGCAAGGAGTGTAAGACAGTGTGAGAAGTGAAACCGTGCATTAAACGTCTGTAGTTACATAGTACATTGTGAATTATTCCAACAACGAGTATTGCGAGATGGCGCTGTTATATGGGGAATGTGGTCGTAATGCAAGAGAAAGTGCACAACAATATGTCGTACGTTTTCTTTTGGGACCCCATCCGACTGCAATGACCATCACTAATGTGGTTCGACGGCTGAAAGAGACGGGTAGCGTTACACCTCGTCCCCGTTCAGGTCGCCACGCATGTGTAAGTCAGGGTGTGCAACCAGAGGACGTTTTAGCTTATGTTCTGGCCCACCCACAGTGCAGTTCAAGAGAAGTTGGTATGATGTGTGGCCTAACAGGCCGTCGTGTGCGGCAAATCTTGCAGCAAGTGGGAGCTCACCCCTACTATGGAATACTGCTGCAGTCACTAGTTCCAGGGGATGCTGAGCGACGTTTTGATTGATGCAACTTTGTTATGAACACCTTAGATATGCAGCCGAATTTTTTAGCTAACGTTTTGGACAGACGAGTGTGCCAGAAATGACCACCAAAGGGGTCCGGCTATCAAAGGAGATGGCATCCCAGACCATAACGCCCTGTTGTGGGCATGTGTGGCGTGCGATAGTAAGGGCAGGATCCCCACGCTGCCCTGGACGTCTCCAGACACGTCTGCGGTTGTCGTCAGGACACAGTTGGAAACGGGACTCGTCACTAAAGACTATACGTCCCCAGTCAGCGCAGTTCCAAGTTGATCGAGCCCGGCACCACTGTAATCGGACTTGACGGTGTAAAGGCGTGAGAGGTAAGCGGCGTAACGGTCGGCGCGAGCGTAAATTCCGCTCTCTCAGTCGTCTGCAGAGGGTCATGTTGGACACATGTGTGCGGACCACACAGTGGATAGTTGATAACGACGAATCCGGTGCTGTGACATCTGCTCTGACAATCGCTCTGTCTTCCCGTTCTGTTGTGGCCCTAGGTCGACCGCTGCCGTCCCGACGCTGACATCTGCCGTTGTTGACCCACTCTTGCCAGCACCGTCCAATCGCCGCATCGCTTCGACCCACATGTCCAGCGATTCTTCCAACCAGCCTCTTTCAATCCGATAGCACGACCTCTTTCAAACTCTGACATATGCTCGTAATGAGCACGAATCTTTCGGCGAGGCATTGTTACAGTCGACGTAAGATATCCGCAGTCAAAATGCAACAGAAATTTTGACCACATATTGAGAATCGCTCCTTATATACACCTGCTGAATGCGCAGTTCCGATGCGCTGGAGTTCCCGCTATTCATTCATTGGACACCAAATTTTAATCATTTGCATGTTCGGTCAAAATGTCTTTGCATACGAAATTTCATTACAATCGGACAACTCCTTGGTGCGTCGATTTTTTTTTTTTTTTAGAGTGTATTTTTAGAATTATGGCGGGGGGGTCCGGAATTCGAGTCCCTCACGTTTTTCCGTTCGCAAAATACGGATTCGAAAATTTGTCGGTATTTCGATATCGCGATTTTTCTATTATTAGGCTGATTGTCGGGAAGTTCGAACGGCAGTGTATGTATTGTGACACGAGGTCACGGTTAGTCTGTCCCGCATTGGCTAGGGATTCAATGAATAGGTCTTACGTCATAGGCGTACCATGAAGTTCATACGAGGGGGTATAGGCTCAATGGGGGTATTATTACAGAGATATAACTGGCATGTTTTTATGTTAAATAAAAAATTCCATCGCAATGGGGGGTTACAACAACTGCGTATGCCAGTGTCTTACGTAATCAACGTTTGGTCTAGTCGATATTGGTTTTATGGCGACAAGGACAGCTAAGATCATGCTGCGTCAAGACTTAAATTTTCGACACTCCTACGCTTTAAGGGCACAAACCCCGGACCACGGATCAGTTAAAAAAGTAAGCGCGGACAAGAAATCAAGCCGGTGTTATTCGCACGGTAGCCAAACAAGTTACCACTAGGCCAGGCAGTTGATTCTTCAAAGTATTAGTTTTTTCTTTAAATGCCAATGGCTTTGGACGGACGGTGTCAAGTACTCAAATCTACTTCTTGTGGATTATTACAACAACATTTTTAGACGAAGTGCTGTTTTTGTTTTTTTCCAAGTCGCTTTCTACATGCTTCTTTTAGCCATAATAGATCGCATCACGCTTTCATCAGACCCTCTCTTTTTTTTTTTCGCAAAAGAAACCTTTTGGTGCAGCATGGCCTTTGGTGTTTCTACGTCATAAAGTGGAATTAGTGTGTATTGTTTTCACCTGCAGGTAGAAAATTCTTGCCTGCCTTTTTTTCCCGCCGCTTCAAAATCGAAACCTTCGGTCCAGTGATTCTCATCTCACATCTTTATCCCTCAGTGTTTACAATCCTCTTCGTTACTGCAGAGGGATTTTTTTTTTGTTACTATTTCCCTACGTGTTAAACGAAATGTCCATTTCCGGAACGTTTACTGACAGTGAAACAGACACCTGCTCATGGAATTTTCCTTTATCAGATTTCGTTTTTTCCTTCGTTAATATCCGGTACCTTATTCCCAGTTCTGGTAACATAGTTATGCTGTGCTGCACCCGTCTTTCGTCGTGACCTTCTCGGCAAACTGCACCATTTTCTTTGCAGGTTGAGAAAAATGGTGCGTTAGTACATCGGTAGAAAGTGCGCGTTAGTGCGTTTTTTAAGACAAGTTTGTTTTACTGTAAAAGAGAGAGTTTCTAATCACTGGTAAGTGAGAGGATGTGGAACTTGTTTATATATGATTTTGTACTTTTGTCTTGTTAATTGCCGCCCTTAATTTTTACTCAATGCCCCTATTATAGACTTGCTTGCACTCTTACTTTTAACTCTTCATCACTGTCTGACATTTTAAATGACCATGCTGACCATACGCACGTTTTAAAATTTTTAAAAAGTACTGGCTTTTACTACAGTCTTTGATTTTACCGTGTTTGGCGCAGTATAGCCCAGATGCTCTTGCGCCATAAAAAAGCCAAACAATCAATCCTTAATTGGGGTTCGTCACGTTTATGGCACGTGTTATTTGTTCCTCTGCCGGGGTGCTTTGATTTTTATTTGAGCGGTGTGTATGTTTCGACATAAGAACCACTTTGTTCCTTTTGTAGTCTGCGCAATTCCTTGGTTAGTGAAAGACATGAAATAGATAAGGAAATTGATAAGATAATTTCCAAGGCTTTGCAGTTGTAGGAGACTGTTCTGTGAAATACAAGTCAGTTTCCTTACTTTTGGAATTTTATTTTGGGAAAGCTAATGAAATGAAGTAGGTATGTAGATTTCAATATCACTTTCGCTATATTCAGGACTGTTTCCAAAGTGTGCCCGCGTATTCTCAAGAAATTTAAAAAACAGAGTTCCCAATGTCTCAAAGTTTTTGGGCAACTTTCAACGAAGTTTAGCCTTTTTTTTTCCCCTAGTCATTTACATACTTATATGGAAACAAATGGTGGGACAAATGGGGGTTAACCCAGGGGGTGGAAGATGGAATTTCAAGGGGTGCGACAGAGAGTGGCTTGTGTACTTATGTGACAAGTCTCTAGTCATCCTTTAGTTTATTATTTACAGTATTTTCTGAAGTTTATTATTTACAGTATTTTCTGAATAAATTTAAATTGTTTAATAAACGTAAATTTTTTAACAAATGCAATTTTTTTTAATAAATTTATTTTTCTACATAAACCACAATTTTTTTACATAGACCAAAATTTTTTAAAAGTTTACAATTTTTACTGAGTAAATTTACATTTTTTTTCTGAATAAACTTGCAGTGGTTTTTTTTTTTTCTGAATAAATTTATATACAATTTATCCCTGAATAAATGCTTAGATACTATTTAGTTGCTTAATTTATTTTCGCATTTTCTACACCGAGCTAAAAGCTTATTTTTTAAGTGTAATTTTTTCATTCACTATTGTATTTGGTTTAATTTTACTTGTATTTGGTTTAATTTTACATTAGCCTCCTTCATACTCAAATGTGATATTTTTATAAGGGGCGCGAACGCTCACCAAATGTTTTTTAGGGTGCGAACACTTACTAAATACTTTTTAGGTGTACGAACACTCAACAAACATTTTTTAGGGGTGCAAACGCCCACCAACTATATTATAGGGGTGCGAGCACCCGCCAAATATTTTTAAGGGGGTGCGCGGCATACAAAAGGTTAGGAGTTCTTGATAACCGTACGAACAATCCTATGAAAATTGCACCGTCTTGTGAAGTGGCTGGCCTGCCACCTCTGCAGCGCGGGTCGAAAGCGATAAGACCTTTCTCGAAGAACTGATACCACATGTTAAATGAAGACTTTCACGAACGTGCACCTTTGAGTGCAGTGTTGGTTGACAATCCACCCCACTTCCAGCCGCGCCTCGGAGTGCGCGCTGTTCAAGCGTCCTGTCTGGGATTACAGCGCCGCCTCCGGCGGCCACCCTTCCCAATGAAACCCTTGCACAATCCCCCCCCAGTGTAGAAAATACGGATTTTGTTCAGTATAATAATTAAGAGTGCAAAGTATATAATTTAACCGCTTTTAGAAAACAATATGTTCGCGGACCCCGGATTGAACGAGCAAAAAATAGTGAGATTTTTTAAACAAAACGTAGACAATTCTGAAATAAAAATTCGGGGGAAGAAAAAAGTGATCGAAGATCTTTAACTAAGGTGAAGATAACCAAACTAATTTTTCAGCAGTTGAAACGGGGGAATCTTTGAGAGCTCTCATTCCTTTCAGAGCACATGGTACACTTCATGCCCGTGTGTAATGTTGTTAATTTCTTGATTATTTTTTTCTAAACTTCCCCCTGCGGTAGCGCTATAGTGACGCGTTGACTTAGATTCCCACGAATTTGGAGGCTATCTTCCATCGGATTTCGTTTAACCCTAGTCTGGAAATACAGTGCCGTCGGGAGAACATGTAATTGACAGGGAATTTGTAATCGTCCCTGAAGTTCAGCGGAAAAAATATTTTTGATCAAACGTAGAAAAAATTCAGGGAATTCCTCCTGAATTTCTGTTTTGAATAGCTAAATTTCACGCAAACGTGGAGCCATTTTTAGCTATAGAAAGAACGCTTATCAACTACAGCCCACTAGATTCGGGAGTTGGTTCCCTAGTCCTTGTGAGATTTGCATTCCGCCGACAAATATAGGTCCATTGCCGTTCGGTGACGAAGGGCTAACGCAGTGGTCTACGGTGCTGTGAACCAGGTTTCGACTCCCAGTGTTATCCTATAACGCGTGCCATGTCTCTGCTCCCCGTAGTTCTGGGTTTGGTTCCCTGTGCAGTGAACGTTCGCATTTCTCGGAAAACTGTAGGTTTCAGCGCAGCATATAACCTATCACTTCTCGCACCGTAAAATATGAATAAAAATCCAAATGCTTTCTTTTGTTTCCTAATTAAAAGGTATTTATACAAGTCGAACACTACGCAGATTAAATTAAGAAACAATTTTTATCAACGTCTTTTAGGCTTAGTAATATTAACACCAATGTTATGGCATGGTTAGATGGTGAAACGTTCGTAAAGAAAAGAAATGCTTTATCTTCGTCCGGTGGAGCATGATCCCAGGACCTTCTACAATCCGTGCAAGAGCTCTACGAACTGAGCCACGGACGACGAACATTCAATCTCCTATGAACATATTTAAAGCGTATTTTCCGAAACCGGATATTTCGCCGAATGAGGCAGTACATGGACTGCTTTTTAAACCTAATTGCGAAGAGATCGGTATTAAATTCATCGAAAAGCCCGTTGCAGCAGATATATTTATACGTCTCTTTTCACTTTGGTTTAAAAGCAATCCGTGTACTGCCCCATTCCGCGAAATAACCGAAAATACGCTTTAAATACATTGTAGAGGGATTAAATATTCGTCGTTCGTAGCTCAGTTGGTGGAGTTCTTGCCCGGATTGTAGAAGGCCGTGGGATCGTGCCTCACCGGATTCAGAAAACATTACTTTGTGAACGTTTCACCATCTAACCACGCCATAACATCGGCGTTAATATTACTACGGCTAAAAAAATTCGATAAAAATTGCTTCCTAATAGATACTTTATTTCCTAATAAGATTAATTAATTCCCTTTATTTCCTAATAAGATTAATTCCCTTTATTTCCTAACAAGATTAATTCCCTTTATTTCCTAACGGGTTTCTCCCTCCTCTTAATTTTAAAAGCGTGAGCTTACGGATCATGTAATAAAAAAGACAATGCGTCTTGCAAAATTCAGTAACAGTTACGTAAGAAGGTATTATCTCCATATTACGCAAACGTTTTACTGCCCTGCTTCGTTCGTGAAAGTAGGTGATGCACGTTTTTGCGAAATCAGTACTTCAAAGTTTAGTTGTAAACAAGTTATCTTGTTTTATGTTTGTCACCGTGAGTTAGGTATTTCGGATTTTACAATAACGGATTGAACTGTATATAGGCTTGAAAAATATAATTCTTAAAAATATAAGAGGGGAAATCTGTTATATAATTTCTGTTTTGCAGTTATATATATCGTTGTTGCAGCGCATGTTTTATTTTGGAGCTAATTGTGTAAAAAGAATAGGAAAAGGGGGTGCTGACCATATATATGGTTCCTCGTAAATTCATGCGAGATGGAAAAAATCATTCATTTCGGTTAACGCATTGTTTCGTTCATTTGGATAGAAGCAGTAATGGATTAAGAGCGGTGTGAAAAGTACCGTCTCACTGGATGCCTAGCCAAGGGGGGGGGCGACAAAATGGCCTAACGACCTCGAAGTTTAAAAACTTCTTATAAAAATTGCTTCATTCATTTTTTAAAACTTGGTGCTTTAAACTTTATTTAATTTTCAAATCGACGAACTTCCGTCTCCGCGTAGAACTGGACTGAAAATCGATTAATTGCATTTGTATGTCATCGATAATTGTTTTTGTATATCATCGATAATCGATAATTTATTTGTATGATGATAAATTTGTCAATGGTTGATAATTGTTTTAGTTTCGCGCAATATATCACCATACGATTTTATTGTCAGTCTTTGTTAAGCATTAGTTATTTAAATCGGCGTAAACCCTAGTCACGTATTTGTTAATAGGGGGGGGGAATTCTGCTTATCTCTTACCCTGTTTATCCCCGGTTTCCTGTTGTGACAAGTTCAAACGTGTATTTTGCCCGCATAGGGCAAGGGTCTTCAACCCGCTGCATGTTTTTGGTCACTCAGTCCACCCCTGACTGGAGCTCATTTTAACCATGTTTTTTCTTCTATATATTTTCCAACATTAAAGTTTCCTGTGGTTGGCAATTACGTTTGAAGCAAAAAGCCGGCAGCAGTTATATTTGAGCAAAAGTTAATGACTAAATAATCAAACTCCTGGCATTTGTAATCAATACATATTTGAGCAACTGATGATACCAGTTGTTGACTGAATTCGTTTTTAATTGCCCGAGCAATAAATTATTTCTGCTTGTTTATGCTTTTCTCAAGAAGTGATTTGTGGTTTGACTCATAATACCATTTTATTGAGGACGTCCTGCATACCCCTACACCGGAATATAAAAGACGCACGGCTTTGTCTTCATTAATCATACTCTTTGGTCCTCCAACTTCGGAATTCTGTGCTCGATTTTAATGATTTTGGTTTATTTTTACTAGCCGTGGGGAAATGCGACTGCATGGGCAAGGGGCACCTGTTGGGGTGAAACGGGGATATGTCAATAACGCTAAATAATCTTAGACCTTTCTTGTGAGAGCATTTGATTCCAGTTTGAATATGTTCGGGGGGGGGGATGTGAACGTACGTACATTTATACCGACACCAGCCAGATTTTTTTTTCCTGACAGTTCACATAAAATCCTCCAAATTGGCAATACTGGATAAGTAGTCTGAGATCACGAGACTGAGCAATCTTTTGAAAAAAAAAAAAAAAAATCTCCCTCCGCTTCACGAATGATGTGTTGAGTGAGTGAATTGAGCAAGAGGGAAAGGGTGGGGTGTTGGGTGTTAACTTGTGCATTTGTTTATGCTTATTGTTCTGAGTCGGCGACAGACGCTGTTCAGCATAGGTTTCTGAGTCATGACCTTATACCTCTCAGATAATTACTGGATGTTCTTACAACTACAATTTTTAGCTGCTGATGAATGGCTCCTTCCATCTCTGCTCTTCCGTGGCGTGGCGGCGCCCCACAACTTCTTTTCCGGGGTTGGCCGGTTCCTGTAGCTTCTGCGGCCGGCCCTGGGGTGTGCTTCCGGACCTGGGGCCGTTCCCCGCAGAGGTCCATATGGCAGCTTGTTTCGGTTCACGTTAAATGACAATGACGATACGCATCTTTGTTGGACTCTCGAATGCCCCCCCCCACCCGTTCCCCCCAGCTGCCTCCGCGGTTGGTTACGCTGTTTGAACGTCCTGTCTGTCTGGGATTATAGCGCCGCTTTTGGCGGCCACCCTTCCCAATTCCCCACTGCCCACTTTAGTAGTAATAGTAGCTGCTGCTGATGGATGCTTGTTGGTAGATATTTGGTCCGCTAGATATTTGTTGGTTAGTTTCTTTCATACAAAACAGTTTAACTTGTACATTGTGACAATTAACATTTCTGAATAATTTATAAACTTATAAAATTATATCATCTGGTAACCTTCGGCATGCCATCAAAATTGTTGTGCATGCTAAGTCTGGCATGAGTGCCACAGGTTCACCATTACTGCTGTAGGCCTCAAGAGGTTTGAATTTCATGGAAAACTGTAGGCATGGGGTCCCATATTGGGAGTAGAGGGGGAGGTGGCTCCAGGCCCTCCCTAGCCGTTTAAAAATTTTATTTGCCGTAACCTGCTATGCATTTACTTTCAAAAGTTTTACAGTCACATTTTAAAATAAGGTACTTTTTAGCTCATTACTAATTGTCAAGCAATATCAATTATTTTTGTAGCATTTTGGTATATTGTACATTCACTAAAATTCTCTACAGCTTTGAGAATAAGGCAATAATTTTTCTCAGCCCCCCTAGAAGTACTCGTGTAGGCTGGGCCTGTGTATACCCATGGGCCTAGGAGTAGCATAACTCTTGCAGTCCTTCAATCATAAAAACTCATAACACAACTTGACCCATGAAAAACTCATGTCTAAATTGAGAGGGGGGGGGTCTGAAGGGGCCCCCTTTCCCATGCCACTGTATAGATCAGGGGTGGGCATGCATGAGGCTAGTGAGAACCGCATTCCAATTTATCATACGTTATGAAGAGCCACACCATGGTCCCATAGTATTAAATACACAAATTTAATTAATATGGTTACATACTGTATACAAGTCTTAAGTGCTATGTAAATTATACATATGAGAAAATATAATTAAGAGAAAGAAAATACAAAATAATTATTTAAAATTTTTATAATAACTCCTAGATGGACCTATCGATGCAACCGAAGGTCTACTTTTGAAGCGATTACGTACAACTTCTATCTACTCCTCATTAACCAATTCACTTTCTTAGTTAATCAATTTAACAAGATTCGTTAAAAAAAACTTCTGGATTTAAATTTTCGATGTAAGCCGCACGTAATGAAGAGCCACATGCGGCTCTCATTGTCAGAGCCACATTTGCCCACCCCTGGTATAGATGTCTATATGTAACCTCAAATACAGAATAAACATTATTGTATGCAGGATGTTTTCATGTGTTTTATGATGTAAATACAGCTATAGATTATGCTACATCTTAAGTACCGCGGTGGCAGTGTGGTCATCTAACATACTGTTAATTGCCTAGTGCATTGTCATTTTAGGTTCAACACCCATTGGTGTCAAAATGGAACACTTAATCAACTAACCACTCGTTGCAGTCCAGGTGGTTGGTTTACCCAGCTCTTAAGAGATTCAGATGTCTCGGAAAATGTGGATCTATTGCGCTATGGTGGTGTAGTGGTAACTGCACCTTAAAGTGATATCATGGAATGTGCCATTTTGCTGCCCACCATAGTCCAGAGTTTGGTGTCAGAGGCTGCAGAGGTGTGGATTCCTTAGAAAACTATGTTCTTGCACAGCTTAGCTTTTGCTGTCCTTGAACCAAAAAAAAAATGTTCCGCAGCTTTTCAAGGAATCTGAATCTGTTTGGCTCATGACAATTGTTCTCAATAGGTGGCCTGCAGGCCAAGTCTGGCCCGCAAACGGTAAAAACTGGTCCATATACAAAAGACAGGAAACTGAAATTTTTTTTTCTAGGAGGGAGCTAATTTTTTTTCTAGGTGTGTGTGTGTGTGTGTGTGTGGGGGGCTAAAGCTCTTACTTCACTACTATTTCATTGAATCGGAAAATTTCTAGAGGTGGTATTAGCCTCCCACCCCACCCCCACCAATGTCTACATACCATGTAAGATAATTTCGTTTTCATATCTTCTGGCCGCCGACTGAAATTAAAGTTATAAAGTGGCTTGCGATAAAACCTAATTGAGAACCAGTGGCCTATAGAATTTAACTCAGGATAGTACTGTAGGAAAAACATGGCAAGCACTAAGTACTGGGGTACATTTTCCTGAAAAGAAAGACATCATTATCAGTACATTGAATTTTTAGGGTGATGAGTAATGATTTTATTTTTTGTATAGCATTTGTTTCTTTGAGAAGTTTTGGTTGCTTTATTGAATCACACAATTTCTGTTGAACTGTATTTTTTGGTTACCTTTCGTTAGTGTTTGGATTTGATATGCTGTATGTAGTTTTTTTTCTAACCTGGAATATTCTCTCTTCTCGTTTTAGAATCCCGCGCAATGCCTTATTTGCCTCTGACGCGGAATGAAGAAAGGCCACAGTCTATAACAGTTGAAGAAGGAAATGACGACCAAGTGGTAATTAATACTAATAAAATTTAAAAAAAAGACACCCTCAGAAAGGAATTTAAGACCCAAAACTTGCTATAAAAATTTAATGCATATACTCCCTGTACTGTGTGTAAACCATAATAAAAAAAAAATTATTGGTAAAAAATCTATGTTATTGTATATAGGAATATTGAAAATGTATTCAATAATGTCAGTTTTTTTAAAAAGACGATCATCGGTCTATGATGGCTGAAATGTAGTATTTTTTAATCAATGACCAAGTACTCATAATATCAGTTACAGTTATATCACATGTGTTAATTTTCAATTCTGATATTGGATTAAAATCAAACCTTCTATTAACACTTTAAAAGTTTAGGATAATTCACAAATATGCCAACAAATAAATTATTTCAATTACAACGTAATTTCAGAGAACTATTATGCCGTTTTGTGGGGAACAATATGTCCAAACTTATCAATGGTAAATGGAAGACTGACCTGTTGTTTTAAAATTCTGAGCACAAAAATACATGATGTTGCCAGATATATATATACATATATATATAGGGAAATTATATGCAATAGTTTTTGCCAGATACAGAAAGTAAAATTATGTACAACATGGGGAAAACCTCAAATGAAAGAAAACGATTTAACATGTTGCCGATTTTAGAAATTGTACTTAAGTTTGCATTACTTTGTATCCCAAGTGGCAGGAAGCCATTAAAAAAATGAATACATACTGTTTCTATTATTGAATCTAACAATATCCCTCTACCTTTAATAAGATCTGGCAAAAAATCTTAACTGTTCTTTTTAATTTACCTCAGTAAGAACATTTCCACTCCTAATAAGAATGAGTAATAGCAGCATAATGGTAACATGTTCATTTATTATGTCATTAACCTGAGTAGCACTTCTATGATATTATAGAATACATGTCACTTTTTTTGCCCAGTGTCGTCCAGGGTTCGGTTCCCTTGTCAACAGAGGTTTAAATTCCTCAGAAAGCTATAGGTTCCAGTGCTGCATGTTTTTAGCTGCCATTGCACACTGAAACATGAACGGTGGCTGACGGGATCAGTGGTGATCCAAAACTGGCTTGCGTGAACTAATTACTAAAGTGTTTTTGAAAATTTGTTTTTTAACTTTTTCTTAACTAAGAAAACACATGGACCAGTTAAAATTTCTTATAGCTGACAGAACCAGTTCTTAAACATGGTTCCCATGGTCCTTGAAAGTTCTAGAATTTTTTTTTTTGCCAAGTTGATGCCCTTGAAAAGTACTTGAAAACTGCCAAAAATGTGGTTGGTCCTTGAAAAGTCCTTGAATGTTTCCCAAAATCTTTTTTCAAGTTTTGGCAAAATAAAAAAAAAGGAGGGTATTCCCAATGAATTCACAATTTAAGGCCCATAAAAAATTCACTTGGTCCTTGAAAAGTCCTTAAAAAGTCCTTGAATTTCACCAGGACAAAAGAGTGGGAACCATGTTAAAACTTCGGCAACTTTTCATTGGTGGGTACAGAATTGTATATGTTAATAATTAGATCTGGACAAATTGCGGTGAATCATAATTCAACAGACAAGAACCATACTTAACTACTTCAAAATGTCTCGCCCAATTGTAATGAAATTTCATGTGCGAACTCCTTATTGGTGTTTCGAATTTTTTGTTATAAAGTACATATTCCAAATACTTTGTAACATTAGCACAGAAATTTGTATTTTCAATACCAAATTTTCTGCTGGCCAGGGGAAAAAATCTTGTCACCAATAGCAACTGTATTTATAGTCCTTTTAATATTACATGCTTTTGTAAATAATTTGTGTATAAACTTTGTGTACCATTTTAAAGCTTCTGTAATATGTGTATTAGGATCTACAGGGTTATTCTGTTAGTACATGGAAAAACACATTGTTTCTGATCGTGGGATTCCTGACGGGTGGCCTCTTTTTCCTTGTTATGCGGTGGCGACCAGTTTGGGAGGTGTGGTTGACTTGTAAGCCATGTAGTATTTCCACAGCAAATATTCTTATTCTTAAAGTGAGTAAATCATATTTATTTTATAAATATTTCTCTCGAATATCTTTGAAGGATTTAATTGTGGCTATTAATTGAAATTATTGGGCGTTACTTTAATGAACATGTTTTATATTTTTTTGGAAAACATTAAAATTACTTTTGCTTTTTAAGGATCTTCATGGCAACATTAACGTTGCTAAAGTGATAATTCGTTCCATTTCTACTACACTACCTCCAGAACTTGTGTACTCTCGATCCCTATCGTCAATCAGTAGTCATCAAGCCGATTCAATGTCTTTCAACTATGCTCCAGTACGTTGAAATACTAATTTATTAACAATTTTGGAGTGAAATTTAATATATGCATAGCGATTGTTACTTGATGTATGAATGGGGAAATCGTTTCTTTTTTTTGAGTTGAATGTATGAATATTTAATTCAAGTATATTTAATCAACTTCTTCAAGCTTGCAAAAGAAAATCATTAATATGAATTTTTTTTGAACAGAAAAAAAATCTGCCAATGATTTCTTTTGGGGGGGGGGTAAACAATATTAAGCATTATTTGCAATTTAAGTTGATTTTTATGAAAAAAATTGTGTGTTCTGGATGCAGTCTCCTCCTCCTTCCCTTTGGAAAATTTACATGTATTCCCATGGGTACAGGGGTGGACAAAAGTATGGAAACATTTTGCAAAATACATCTTTAATTTGTATTTGTGCTATAGCAGAGTTTGCAGGTGGTGCTGTGTGTCATCATTCAACTACTAATATAAAGTTGTCTACACATGGCAAACATCATTTGTCATCAAGACAGCATTCTGTGCAGTTGTGCATAAATTATGTCAGAGCTTACTGAATTCCAATGCAGCTAAATTGTTAGGACTCACGATGGGTGCTGCTGTAATCAAGGTAGTGGGATTTTTTGACGTATCATGAGGTGCAGTATCCAAGATGACTACATACAGCAAAACTGGAAAAACTGCATCTGACAAACACCAGTGTGGATGGAAATGTGTGTTGAATGACAGACAAACGTTGCTTAAGGTTGTGACGAAAAATCAGAAGTCTACAACTGCAAACAGTGACTGAGTTGAATACCATGCTCACAAACCCCCATCAGCATAAAACAGTAAGAGAGGAACTGAACAAGCAAGATTTTTATGAACAAAACTGCCATTGCAAAACTGCTCATCAGTGATCAAAATGCTTCTAAGAGGAAAAACTGGTGCCACAGTCATAAAACCTGGAGTAATGGACAAAGGTCATTTGGTCAGATGAGTCAAGTTTTACCGACTTCTGTCCGAATTTATGTCTGGTGAACGCCATCCCAAGCTCACAATCCAAATTGTTTGCTGCCAAAAGTGAAATGTGGCGGGGATGTTCCATTATAATATGGACAACCATATCATGGTATTCTGGTAACCCTATCATTACCTTGCAAGGTAACATCACCTCCAATGACTACGTAATCATTTTGAGTGACCAGGTTTATCCCACGGTGCAAAGTTCGTTTTCTGATAGTGATGCTGTTTTTCAAGATCTCAAAACCCCTATTCCCACGACTCACATCGTCGAGGACTGGCTTTCTGAGCTCCAAAATGAAGTTTTACATCTTCCATGGTCTTCACAATTGCCCAATGTCAATATTATTGAACCCTTGTCGTTAGTGTTGGAAACAAACGTTCAAACGTGCTGTCCACCTCAGTCATAGTTAAGGGAACTTGCCAATATTTTCATGAAGAATGCTACAATATTCCCCTGAAATTATACAGGATCTCTATTATTCATTCTAAGAAGAGTGTTAAGCAGTTCTAAATAGCAAAGGTGGTCCAATACCATATTTAGTCGAGTTTATGTGCTTTATTTTTTTGCAAGGTGTTTCCATATTTTTGTCGAACCCCTGTATTTTGCACTCACTGCAGTTTAAGGAGATCTCCTTTTGTCATCTAAAGTATGAAAGAACTTCCTGAGAAGTATAGCACAATGGTTCTTTGTAACTTGGTCAGTCACCTTAGTTAACTAAGCCAAAGCTTAGTTAACTAAGGTGAAATAGGTATTAAAATGTTATGGGTTTGCCAGCACTATGCATCCTACTTTTGTGGCAGTTTAAAATTGCGAAGTCCGTTTCAAGGTTTACTTAATAAAATTTCGAATGTAAGAACGTCTGCTGTAGTACATTACTACTATATCGTCACAGATTTTTAGAACTTTGTGTATTTTAGAGCAGCGGTCGCCAACCTTTCAGACGTCACAGACCACTAAATTCATAATTTTAAATCCCGCGGACCACATTTCGTGAATTTAGTGCAATATAAAGGTGGAAATTGTCATTCAGAATATGAGAATTTCTTAGAATATTATTTTTGTTTTATTATTAATAAATCATTAAAATGCAAATAATGTCCAGATTTTGCTGCGGAATACTAAAATTTTCTCGCGGACCACTGGTTGCTGACCGCTGTTTTAGAGAATCTTCTTTAGAACTGAGCATGTCATTAATTTGGGTTCAACTCTTCCCATGGTGCCTCCTTCTCCATCATCTCAAAAAAAAAAAGAAAAGAAACTTAACCCTTGGGCTGCAGTGAACAATTCTGTAGGTTAGAGAAATTTGGGTTCCATGGAGGAATGTAGGACCACTATCCTGCACACAGTGGCAATGCATTCATCTATCACTGTGTTGACCCAGGTTTGGCTCTTAATGGTATTGTGAAATGCTGTTTTTAAAGGCACTGTAACCTGGAGTTCAGTTCTTTAGCACAGGTTCGGATCAATGGCAGACGTAACTTATATTTTGGGATGGGGGGTCACGGACAGAATTTGCCATGGTCTTGGAATAACACCTTTCATTTATCATGCAAGTTGGAATTTTTTACAGTGAAAAAATATATTTTGTTGTCATGATCCCTGTGACTGCCCTTGGTTCGGATTCCTCGGAATACTGTCCATAACATGACCTTTGCTATCCATGCACTGTGAGAACGCAAATGCCAATGTAGGTAAGTCCCCTTACATGAAGAGTGACCACACAGACTTAGTAAGTTTGGATATAGGGTTAATAGGTGTCACATGTGATACATACAGGGTGTCCTTAAAAATAGTGACTGTTTTTAAAAAGAAATAACAGGAAAACAGTTATGATTAAAGAAACAATTCTTGCAACAGATAAAGGTGACAGAGCATAAATTTTATTCCCAGAGTTTCCCTGTTTTTAATTCAATTTGTTTTCGATAGTATTGAAGCTGTAAATCAATGGACATTGAATAAAAATATTATAAACGTTCAATACTTTTAATGAATGAAAATTACATTGCAATTTCGAAAAGATTATTCATTAGCTGAAATCACACGCCGTAAGCAAAGAATGAAATTAGCAAACATTTTCTTCGAAAATATTTTTCCTTCAGCCAACATTTTTTTCTGCAAAGGGGCTAATATAATGGCTGCCCAGTCATCGCTGATTATTTTTTCAAGTTCCTCAAGTGTTCGGGGATTTTTCTGGTTCACCGTATCCTGTAAGTAACCCCAAAAGAAATTCTCTGAATTCAAATCTGGTGAATACAGTGGCCACCCTTTCCTGTGTAGTAGAGGTAATTTAAAACAATGGTTATCAAAATATGCCGTTAAGAAGAGGAATAGTATAGAAGAGTAACTGGGGAATAAAATTTGCCCCATCATATGAATTTGTTGCAAGAATTTTTTTTAGCCTTGTTTTCCTTTAATTCCTTTGGAAAATTCATCTTTTCGGAACAC
>QLNU02014802.1:127999088-128059032 GCA_006491805.2 Dysdera silvatica | reverse complement strand
AAAAGAACCTTTAGTATACACATGAAGTTCATAAGGAGGAGGGGGGGGTTACAAAGTTACGATATATATTCGTATACCATATACAGTAGAACCTGCCTAAAGTGGCCACCTTTGGGACTGGACTGCAATGGTCACCATAGGCAGGTGGTCACTATACGCAACAGACTTTGGTACAGGCATAACTAAGTCCCTACAAGTTCTCACTTGCAAAAAGTGGTCACTTTATTCAGGTGGCTACTTTACCAGGTTCTACTGTATATAGAATTGCATCGGAATGGTGGTTATAATCCCCCCCCACACTGCATACACTAGTGGCTTATATGCAAAGTTGCCAAATGTGTTATCATTAGGTCCTAGATCTTGATGACCTAAAAATTCTCAAAAAATGCCCCTTAAAGTAAAAAAAAAATCAATCCCAAAACAATTTGTAATATTTTTTTTTTTCAAGTTGCAAATGAAGTCACATTAATTTAGATAATTCATACACTAGAATTTTCATTCTTTCTTCATGAGACGTCAGAAGAAAAGAAAAAAAGAAAGTAAATACCTGTTATAAATGAATTTTAATGATGTGTAATCTAATCACTTGCAAGAACATGAAAATTGCACTGAATAATTATACGTTTTTTTTTAACATTGTCAAAAGTATATTTTATTCTTTGAAAGAAAATTTTCATGTCAAAATTCTTACTTACATTATGTACGACGACTCGCAGAAAGAAACTTACATATGTTATTGGAGCATATTTGAAGAAAACGCATTCATTTTTATGAAAAATTCTCCGTCAATTCTCGATGTTTCTGCTTCTACAGTTAAGATACCAGAAATTTTTTCGAAGTCTGAAATGCAGAGATTTTTTTTCTGAAACATAGTTTAATTTTGCAACAATGGAGTGTCCAGTCTTCCCCTTAGGCTTTTTTAGTATTTCGCTTTCTCTATTGATGTAACCAATCAAGTCAACGAGTTCCATTCTCTTCGTATGAGCCATTAATAATGGAAGGTAAAATACGGTAGTTTGATCTTGTAAATGTCCAATTCCCGTCTACTGTAGTTTGAGACAACAGACATTGTGCAATTTGAGTAGATGTTACATCCTCTAGTTGAAACTCGTTTACTGTCGCCTTTACAGAATTAAAATTTTTGCTGTAACAAATATGCATCCATTGAGCATCCTATCATTTTCTCTAACTCGTTATCAAAGGGTTTGGTAGCGAAGTTAAACTAGGAGCTTGTGTTTTAAAGGCTGTTTGGTAAAAAGATTTCAAGAAAATCTTTTTAACATTAGGAACAAGTTTATCTACATCCGGATAATTTCCCCAGAAGTCCTATGTGAGGCATGATCAAGGCAAGTGACATGCACTAGCTTTGGATAAAAACATTCAATTGCTTTTCCCTCTTTTACTACATTTGATGTAGCATCCGTTAAAAGGGGTAAAATATCATGTTCCACTTAGTTTGGACATAAAAGGTTTCTCAAATAGCTGACAGATGGTTGAATGATTAATTTTTCAAGTACCTCGAAATTCAATAAAAATACCTAATATAAGGTAACAGGAAATGTGATCGCAGGGTTGAAATAAAAGTTGGGAATAGCGCTAAAGGAAAAGTTTAAAAAGGAAAAGTAACTGACATATGTAGTTGATTAACAATAAAAGCCGTTGAAGCTTCTTTTCGTTTAGAAATCCTAATTTTGGTTATTGCAACTTATTTGTAATTTTTATGAAAAAATTGGCAAAAAATGACCTGAAACAAGGAAAAAATTCGCCCAAAATGTCCTAAAAACAGAAAAAATGCAAATATCATCATTAAGGCCCTAGTTATCATTATGCTACCACAGAGCTAGGAAATATTTCAACATGTCCATAACACAGCTTTAGGTTTAAGCCATTACCTTATGATTGCTAGCATGTTTGAGGGCATCGATTTCATCTTTCTGAGAGGTTAATGTTTCGTTCATCGTGGCCAAATGTTCACTCATCATGCTTAATTGATCTTCGTAATTTTTCATTAAGGTACGTTGTTCCTCCTACAAAGAAATTTAATGTAAATAAAAGTTTATTATAATCAGAATAAAAAAACAATCTTGGTTAATCTTCCTTTGAGGATATCACCTGTATCTGTGGCCATAGAATTCATTTGCATTTTATGGCACAAGTACAGAATCTACATCTTTCCAAGGAATATAAATCCCTCGATTCATTTGTATTTTATGGCACAAGGACAGAACCTACGTCTTTCCAAGGAATACAAACATGATTCATTTGCTCTTTATGGTACAAGGACAGGACCTACAACTTTCCAAGGAATCCAAACTTCTGGATTCGTTTGCATTTTATGGTGCAAGGTCAGGACCCACAGTTTTCCAAGGAATCCAAACCTCTGTCGCCTAGAAAATCGAACTCTAGAACACAGACCCATAGAAAAAAAGGTGCACTAAATGCAAGCGGGAGTTGGACGGCTTTCCTGAATAAACTAAAACCAAAATGCATTAACTACATAACAGTTCTCTCAATAATAACTGAGCTTCTGTTGATCAATTATTATTTGTTGCTTGTTAAGAAGGAGAAGACAAGAAACTTTGTTACCACTTGTCCCTGTAACGTTCGTTTGAGTTCTTAAGGTGCAAGGATAGCATGGGTTATCCCGAAAGGACCTACAGTTTTCTGAGGAATCTGAACCTTTCAAAGCCTAGGGAACCAACTTCTGTATTATGGTGAACAATTAATCGGTAACACAGTGTCTAACTCAAATTCTATTTCAAACTCCCCTGACGTTTCCAGACCAAATCTTAATCGATTTCCAGTCGCTAATTACAGTAAACAACACACAACGCATTAAAATTTGCGTAATCAAAACAAGTTTCAAGACCATAAAATCCACCCCGAAGACATAACTCAATTACAGTGAATTTACAAATACAAAAGCTGTATTAAAAAATGCATTTCTTTACACTAAAAACTTGCACTAATTAAATATTTACAGCAACATATCCATTCGGCCCTTTTTGAGTTCATTATAAAAGAGTTTAACTATATAATCGCAAAGCTGATGCTTCATCTTCTATTTCATTTAAAATGTGTATGACTATATATAAGGAAAAGTTGATTGGTATGATCAAAATCCCTTACAGATTACATAATTTAGCTAAAAACACTTTTTGTTTTTCAAGTTTTAGTTACATATTTGGCAAACATTTTCTCCTGAGAAATATATAGGCTTAATAATTTTATATAAATTATATTAGTTTTGGTGCAAAATGGTAACTTTTGGAAGAAGTTTAGTCAAAAGTACAAGTTTTTCAAATTTTTCAGTAGGTAATGTGGTATGAAAAGCACAGTTCAGGAAAATTATTTTAATAAGTTATTTATTATAACAATGAATTTCAAATTTCCCTGACTTGGGCCTTTGTATTTCAAATTTCCCTGACTTTTCCAGATGAGTAGACACCCTGTGGTAAATGTTCTTTTTTGTTTTTGCATAGTTCACAGTCGAACCCTAGATAACCGCATGCCAGGTAAACGCATTACCACTGCACCACCGCATGGCTGTCCCTGCAAACCTCTGCTGTTAAGGGCACCAGATCTTGGAAAATAGTGAGGATAAAACTGGCATGCATTCTACGATATTATTGAGACTCAAAACCAGGTCAATAGCAGGATAAAAGAATGAATTTCCACAATGTTACCGCAAGGCGGTGGACATACACTTTTCCCAGGGAATCTAAACTTCTTAAGGCCGAGGAGATCAACCCCAGGATTACAGCCAACAGTTAATCATTTAGCATTTGTTTCCGGGGGCAATTAGAAGTCGAAGCTGGATTAACAGTATGGAAGATGACTGTGTTATCACTGTACTACCATCGGGTCATTTTGTAGTTGTCCGTAACTGAAATAGGTGTAATGAATTGGGGCTGCTCTACAACTCACAATCGAATTATTAATTAGCTAAATGTACATTGCCATACATTTAGCTATACACTAGCCAAACAGGTTGATTTCTTGCAAACGATTTTTAAGGAAAGACCCACAAGAAATAGATTTCGCATCAGACACTCAAGTCTCTTCTCGTACTCGCACACTTGCTGACAGAACTTGTTTCCGTGCATTAGCCCGGAAGGCCAGCCAGCCACCAACAGGAATATCATAATAACATCATCAATGCATCCACATTAATTATCAAATCAATCCTAGCCAGAGATGATTTTCACTGTTCAACAAATAATCCTTACTGATTATCTTGAAAGTGATCCCCAAGACATGAGTTTGCATATACCCAAACCTGCTGGGAATTGAAATACTACGCAAGGTTATTTAAGATGGATCGGATAGCTCAATCTGAGACTCAGTGGCTAATATAATCACCAAACCATGGTGAGTTTACACATACCTAGACCTACAGGGAATATAAAAACATTACGAAAGGTTATCAGCGAGATGTCTGATGGGTTGACGCAACCTTTGCAGTGATGGGCTCACACAAAATCAAGCTTACTGAAAATTGAAACATGAAGGGTCATCTGAGAGGGGTTGGATGATAACATGAGGTTAGATAACCTAGTACAATCTCTAAGCCATAACGATTGTGAGTTCTACGGCACAAAGGTTAAGTTGCACCAGGTCACAGTTTTCCGAGGAATGCATAGCTCACATAGCACCTAGGAAACCAATATCTGGACTAAAGCGAGCAGTTAGTCGCTAAGTGTACTTTTTTTTGGAACCTCTGGGGGCTAAACTCAGGACAATGACACATTAGGTGAACATGTTACTACTGCGCCACCACAGGATCTAAACCACAACTGATTTACACATAATCAAGCTTGAGGGAAATTGAATGCAGACCAGTAAGTGGAACGGTTTGGGCAGGGTGTAACTATTGGCATGCTTATATTAAAAGCCTTTAACGAATAATTTTTCATATGGCAATACATTATCTCGTGTTAATTCATGTCTCACATTCAAATTGTAGTTTTTGAGATACTACATAAAAATACCAAATAAAGACAATGGAAATTAGGAAACAATAACTGCTGTTCAATTCACCTTCAATGACTTGATGGTGCTGCCAGCATCTGAAAACTGTTTTCCCAATGTCTCATTCTTCTGTTCCGCCAGTTTTAATTTCTGATAAACGTATTCACACTAGAGATTGAAAATACATATAACAATGTAATTAAAAGTGAACTATCAGTGCTACTGTATGCATGCCTTAATCACAGATATAAAAATAGCCAAGTGTTACATATAGAGCCCAGATTATATGCTGCATTTGTGCACATGCAACTCCATATTTTATCCCATTTTAGCGTTTGTGCTTATTAATGCATAAAAACGATGAATTGCCAGAATAAATGTATATTTTAAGGGTTTTAGTAATTTTAAGAATTTTATTATTCTCTCATTGTAAAAATTTCGCCACAACGCTAAAGTTAAACGTTCCTCTTACTTCTTATCTGAGCGGAAAGGCAATGGAATTTGTAAATGTACACGTTTAATTATGCTATAGGGCCCCAAAGATATTGTTCAGTTGAATTATGGCCATCATCCTTGTTAAGAAAACTAAAGCTTACGTTTACTGTGCTAGGCCAGCAATTGATCGAAGGACAGAGCAAAATGAACATATTCTAAAATTCCGCATAATTTTCTTTCAGTGATAGATATGGGTCTATCATAAATCTGTAATAGACAACCTACAAAAATTTATAAGTGCTGTCCAATATATTTTGTAACTCTGAAAAGGACCTCTTTAGCTATAAAAATGCTATTACATGATAGAAGATAAAGCTTAACTGTTTAGAGACATTGAGAGACATACTGCGATAAACCGTCATGGAAATTGTGCTATATCCTATATGATTTAACGTACATTTGAATATGATTTAATGTATATCGAATTTTTCTACTTGGCGGTTAATAATATATCCACACGTTTTAAAATACTGGACATTAAATTTTCAAGCATTAAAAAATTTTATGTACATATTTATTCATTTTCGGTGCATGTTTATTCATTTTAAATGCATATACATGGATATTTTGAGGTTCTTCAGTGCATATAATCCGGGCTCTAGTCATGTATATCCACTCAATTGTACTTCGTTCAGTTACATTATTGCTGCCCTTGTTTTCCTTTAATTTCTTTGGAAAATTCACCTTTTCAGAACACTCTGAATGTTCTTTATTTATATATGTGGTACATATATGGCCAAGAATTACCATTTCTGGGTCATTTTAAGCCAATGGTTTTATCCAGTGGCTGTTCTGGATTGAGGGACGCATGACTCCTCAAATGTAACCAAATTTTGTTTGTAATTTACAATAATAAACAAGTTTAAACAACTCCATTGTGTACATAGGCGAGAATTTGTACTCCTTTTTTTTATTTTATTTGTTTTTTTTTTTTTTTTTGTCTAGAGCCGCTACTAGTTCCATCCTGAATAACCTATGATGTAGTTGTGTGATTCAAAAAATATTTTTTTTTATAACTTCTATTCATCTGATAATATTTTGTTTTATGTTTGTTTACAACATGCCTACATAATCAGTCACTGGTGTTTGGTAATCTGTATTATTTTGCAGGCTAATGTTTATCGATATTTCATTCACAATTGCATTAAGTACGTTTGGGATAACGGACTGAAAACTTTCAAGAGGCTTAGGTATGTGAAATTTTGAAAGAATTTTAATTTTATATGTAATGTGAGCTGTGTGATGTTTAAATTACGGCCTTTATTATATTCCCAATGACTTTGGAAATGACCGTTTTGTTTAAACTCTTTTAGGGGATTTGATTTTGGAACACCATGCTCTGCATTTCATGAAAATTTCCATGGTCTTCTAGCTGTTCAACAGCAAGAAAAGTGAGTTTTTAAAATAAAGAAGTTTGCTTATTTTAACCCTTTATACTCCAGTGGCTCCGTTGGTGGAACATTCAGTGTATGGTTTTTAAATCCATTGGCTCTTCTACGACGCCAAGCATGTATATCGCTGACTTAAGTATACATCTGTACGTAACCACAAGTTTTTATTATTGTGTCTACTTATTTGTGTATAATTTTTCTGTTAAAATGGAAAATTTTGAGTCAGATTTTGAACAAAGTGGTAATGAAGATCAACTGGATTTATTTATATACAGGGTCTTTATAATTAAGTTCCACTTTGAAATGGACATAAAATAAAAATTACTAGACCAAATATTATCAAACTTGGTAATGGCTTATAGGAGGTCATGGAATTTTATTCTCCTCAAAAAAAGTTCAAAAATCACCACCAGCTGGAATGGCGCTGTATGTAATATTGTTAAACGAAATAAAAAAAATGAAGACATTGGTTTAAAACGTTTTTAATCGTTTCTAAAACGAAACTCTTTGTGGGGTTATGCAAATTGTTTATATTGATAACATAAACAATTTGGCGGAATTGAAAGATGCGATACACCGACATGTCCGCAACATTCCTCCTGATATGCTAAGAGCTGCTGTTGAGAACGCAGTAATGCGATTTAACTTGCTTTCAGAAAATGGTGGACGCCACATTCAACATGCTTTGTAACACGTTTTAGAAACGATTAAAAACGTTTTAAAACGATGTCTTCATGTCTTATTTCGTTTAACAATATTACATACAGTGCCATTTCCGCTGGTGGTGATTTTTGACAGAAAATAAAATCCCATGACCTCCTGTAAGCTATTACCAAGTTTGATAACATTTGGTCCAGTAGTTTTCATTTTATGGCCATTTCAAAGTGGAACTTTAATTATAAAGACTCTGTATATAACTTACTAATAAATATATAGGACAAAATACAACTGCAGAGCCAATATTTAAAAAAACCTAGAGTGCAAAAAAAAAAAAGGGTTAAGCAATTCTATATATATTATCCCTTGGTTGTGCCATGCCGCTGGAAACACCTGTTCTTATTTTAAAACTATTCGATTATTTACTTGACGAGTGCTTCAAAATACACTTATTGAGAAGCTAAAAGATTACCCTTGGTCTTGTCTACGTTCATAAGGATTAGGAGAGTGTGCAGTATCTGATTTCCCGATCTTTTAAATTTTTTTTATCATTGTGTATTTCTGGACACAAGATACACAGGGCCGTCTTTAGCTTATGCGAGGCCCGGGGCAAAACATATTTCGGGGGCCCATACATATACGAGTAAGAAAACAAAACGAAATAAAAAAATGGAATAATGTATGAGCACTAGATTCAGGGCCACCCTTAGGCAGAGGCGAGTGGGTCCCGGGCCACGCGAAGTCTAATTCTCACATTTTAAATTTTTGTAATATTGAAAATTTCCCCAAAAATATTTTTGCTTTGACTCTCACATTTCGTGCCATCCACTGCTCACACATTATTCTAATTTTTTGCTTTTGTTTTCTTACTCGTATATGTATGTGCCCCTGTGAAATACGTTTTGCCCCGGGCCCAGCATTAGCTAAGGATGGTCCTGACTAGATGGCACAAAATGCGAGAGCGGATGCAAAAATACTTCTGGGGAAGTTTTCAATGCAAAAATTTAACATGTGAGAATTGCGCTTTGCGGGGCCCCAAGAAATGTGGGGCATGGGCCATGCTCTCCCTTGCCTAAGGGCAGCCCTGAAGATACATGCTGTATTTCCACAACTTTTTAAATAATTTTAGTAGCAAGTGTTTATTAATTTTGGCAAGTGGTTTTATTATAGAAGTGGTTTTAGTAGTTCTATGACTTTAACAAGTGTTTTTTGATAAGTTTTACGATTTTTAGTAAGTTTATAGTGTTTATGCTGTGGCAAATTATAGAGTTCTGTTTGTTTTGCCTTGTAGGGCAGAACTATATGGACCAAACACAATTGACATTGAAGTGAAATCATATTTTCATTTATTTATTGATGAAGTAAGTATTGATATAAATTTATTCATTAAATATTAAATGATTAGTCTTAATTTTAATTTTTGAATTAAAAAAAATTTTTTTTTTCTATTTTATTAGGTACTTAATCCATTTTACATTTTTCAAGTCTGTAGCATTGCATTGTGGCTATGTGATAATTATGTGTATTACGCTTGTTGCATTCTAGTCATCTCTCTTGTGTCCATCGGTGTATCATTGTACGAAACAAAAAAGGTAAAACGTGATTTTAGTTCGATGCGGTTTTCCAATTTCGGTGTCGTTTTTTTCTGCATGTGAAGTATATATCAACATAGAGCATTACAAAATATTTAATGCTTTTAATTTAGCATTTATCACAGGGTGTTTGAAATTTAATTTTGTATGAAATATGTGGTTTAAATCATAAGTTTCACTTTTATATTTCCAATCCTTAGAAACGCTTTGTATGGTGTTTTTTTTTTTATGAGTAAATGTGTAGAAGACAAACTAGTAGCATTGGAAGTTTTAATTTGTGGAAAAAGAATGATACAAAGTGTGTGTATGGGGATGAAGTTTAGTCCACAATCCCAATTTTTTGCGAAGTAGAAAAATGTTTGTATCAATGGCTTTTATTTTGTAAATAAATGTAGCCTGTTACATGATTTTTTGTCATTTGCTGTTTTTATTTTAGCAACGCGTGACTTTGAAGGAGATGGTTGCACAATCAAATTCTGTGTCGGTTACTGTTTGTCGAAAAGATGACGGTATGTATTAATTTTCCACCATTGAATGATTATTAAAAAGAAATTATAATTTTTTATTGCTCAACTTGTGGGGCAAATACGTTATTGAAAGCTTCTAGTCGTGTAATTGGTTAATCTTGGTCTCATGACCAATTTTAAGTGGAAATTTGGAAGTACAAGACAGTACTACATAAATGTTTTTTATACAATACACAGTATTTTTGTAATTAATACAAGATAAACATACTATATATATTTATTACAAATGTCGGGCATTTGACTATTTAGTCATTAACCTTAGAAAATGACTGGAGCTGTAATAGATTTGGCGTTATCCTGGGCACACCACATGGAGGCCTACTATATTATACACTCTTAGAAGTGAAACTGAAAAACTTGAGAATTAACCTTTTTAGTCCTTCGGAAGCCAGATTCCATTGACTAGGTCCAAGGCTTTCACTAGCGGTCGTTTCGACCCTTATTAAAAGCCAAGAACACCCAAAGTTTGCAATATGGATAACTTCTTTTGACTTTCATGAAGCAATGCTCAAGCCACTTGGCGAATCAAGGCTTAAATATAATGAAGTGTTAGTAAGTATAAAGAGAGTAGGCAAAAGTTTGTAATTAAGGTTGAAAAGGGATTTGCGGAGATCGTATAAGCATGGAAGTGGTATTAAAATGATCATTTGCCGATGTTGCACTGAACTGTAATAAAATTTGGTAGGTGGAGGGTGAAAAAACCAAACTGAAAAAGAAATTGCTGGAGCAATAAAGGAGTTAGCGTTTTCGACAATGACTTTAAATGAAAAAATATGTATATTTTTTAAGCAAAATATTGAAGTACTTCAGTAAAAATAAATCACTCCCCAGTTTTTGAAATAGACTGAAAATGTTTGCATATGTATTAGAAAACTCGGTATTTGTTCTTGTGAAAGTTTGAAAGTGTTAGTTGAATACTAAATTTTACATGGTGTTGCATTTTTAAAGTGTTTGAAGATGTTTCTGCTGCTGAGCTTGTTCCTGGCGATGTCATATCCATCCCTCCACATGGGTGTCACATGGCTTGTGATGCTGTTTTAATTACAGGAACATGTATTGTCAATGAGAGCATGTTAACAGGTACGATTTTTTTATTTCTTCTTCTTGTGGAAGATCCAGAATTATAAATTCCGGATCTTTAAAAAACAAAGTCACAGGTCTCCCACACGACCTAGAATTGTTAGGGAATTTGCAATCGTCCCCAAAGGCCAGGGGAAAAACAAGATTTTTTGGTCAAAACCTGGAAAAGTCGGGGGGGAAAACTTTCCTAACTTCTATTTTGAATAGTTAAATCTCCCATGAACGTGAAGCCATTTTCCCCGCAACCAAAATGTAGTTGGAAATTTTTTGATTGGTCAGGGAATTTTGCTGAAAAGGTCAGGAAAAAACTAGGAAAAGTCAGGGAATTTTTTCTTCATGAGAATCTTAAAGTTGACTCTTGGCTATGAAAAGTGTTTTTAAAAGCTGAATTTAGCTGAATTTTTTAATTGGGGCTCGGGCCCCACGGGCCCATATAACTCTACGCCTATGTTTACTGTAAAAATCAGTTTTGAATACACTTTTAAGCTCAAAGCGTAAGTTTCATGGTTGTATACAATTTTGTATAAAACAAGATTTTTAAAGTAGTTTTACATCACGTAATTTTTTTTTTAAATTGAGAAATATTTTCTGGAGGGGGGCCAAGGACGCAGTTATAGCTCTGTGTCAAAGGTTGCATTTGCAGCTGCTTAACTTGCCGTATTTCAAACCCAGTTTAACAAATTCAAATTCTCGTTTTGAGGCCGCATTAGACTTTTCTTATATCAGATACATATTTCTTTTCTTATATCAGATACAAATTGCCTAATCTTGGCATACAAATTGCAAAAAAAATGAATTAGATGTCATGGACATTTTTCTTTCTCCCCCCCCCCCATACACAAATTTCGGTTTTTATAACAAGGTATTTTCCCCAAGTTTGTATCTTTCTGTTTAGCTTACTTTGTTATTAAGGTTTGCAAGTTTATTACAAACGTTGTTTTAAATCTTCGTGATTTCAGGTGAGAGTATACCAGAAACAAAGACGCCGATCATAAAACAAGATGGCGAAATGTATAGTCCTCAAATGCATAAACGACATACCTTGTTCTGTGGTACCCAGGTCATACAGACACGTTATTATCAGTCAGATAAAGTTTTGGCCATTGTTGTCCGTACAGGTATGTGCGATCATACTTCTCTTCTCTCCACGTAACTTAATTTAGTTGTGTGTATTATGTGTTTTCATTAAATTTGTTTACGTAGGTTTTTCTACTGCAAAGGGTGAATTAGTGCGATCCATTCTGTTCCCAAAACCCATGGGCTTTAAGTTTTATAGGGACTCTGTGCGATTTGTCTTACTGCTGTTTAGTTTGTCGGCTGCTGGAATGGGCTATACCATCTATTGCTATATTCAGCGCCATGTAAGTTTTTTCTCAATTTTTATTATGTGTATCTATGTTAGTGTGCAGCAGAAACCACCCATGCTGCATTCCCTAAAGTGAATCAGAATTTCCCAATCAGCAAATAGAATTGCGAGACTAAATCATGTTTAAACGATAGAAATGAAGTTAAAGAATGAAATGGCGGGCAGAATCGGTGGTGTAGCTAGGTATTTTGCCACCCGGGGCGACTACTGTTGCCGCCCGGATTGTGGCACTGGGCGACTGCTCCTCGCCCCCCCCACTCATGCAGAATAATCATTCATTTTTTAGGAATTCAGTTTACCTGATACACCTTGCTTGCAACAGAATGACTTGCTATTCTTGCAGCATTAAGTTTAACAAAGCAATATGATATATATATATCTTACAGCCAGGGGCGGACTGGGTCCTCCCAAAGGGTGCGTGCCTTGGATTGTCGGAGGGTGCATGTCTGAGCGGAGGGCACACAAACGGCCCATTCTGTCCTGCCTGCAGTCATCCTCTGCCGAGACTATCGGCACTCTTTAGAGCGCCGCTGCGTAGCAGCCATGGTAGTGGTCACTCCGTAGAGGGGTGACGCAACAAGTCCTGCTTTGACTTTGAAAAATTACATATTTTATATTTCTTTAATAATAATGGCGAATTCTAACAATTTGGAATTATTCAGGTGTGCTGCACATAGCTAGCACATATTGAGTATACGCCTCACGCACACACATATATATATACACAGACACACATCGTTGAAATTATGTCAGAAAAAAGAATTTTCCCTTCATGAGGTTTAAAAAAAAATGTGCTTTTAATAAAGAATGGATTTTCAAGTAATCCATTGAATTTGCATTTTCATGTATAAGGGTTGGGGGTGGACACCTTTTTTCGACTTCCATAATTTTTCATTTTCTGTAGTCATATTTATTGTGTGTACTTTCGATCATGTACGATACATTTTATATGTAAATCAAAGGTGAAAATGTAATGCTGAACAATTTTCCTATCTGTTTAGCTAGCTAGATAAACACGTGGCCACTACCTCTCCAAATTAAATACTATCTGGTATTGGGTAGATAATGGTTGAATATAATGTAGATGTTCATAGCCATATGTGTTACCCAACTCGGAACTTCCTGTACAGCGTCAGCGATAAGTACATGCCCATTTACCTTCGCTGTTGGGAATATGTCAACCTGTCTTCGTCTATCAACAAAAACATTAAATCGTGTTGTGCTACATTCCACTATCAGCATTCATGACTATCTCGTGTGTGCAGATACTCACAAAAACATCTGTCACATGATAGATTGAGGTGTCGTAAAATGTCAAAAAACATTACACTAAATTTCTTCCTTTGTATTTCTTTAATAATGCAGAAGTTAAAGAAATTGTATTCAGTTTAAATATTTATAAATTCTTTAAAGGTTTAGTTTAATTTAATAATATACGCCAGTAAATAAATTATTAAATACAATGTTAAAAGAATTCAGTACATCTTTCTTTTGGCGGAGCCTTCGTAGAATGTGTGCACACATCGACGGGAAATTGAAGTGATTGAACTGATTTGATTTTGGAAACTAGAAACAATTATACAAACCGTTGCCAAATTCAACAAGTAAAGTTATAATTATAAAATGTATTTGTTGCCAGATATTGAAAGTAAAATTATACACATGTGCAAAACATCTTGTAAAAGGAAACAATTTGACATTTTGCCAATTTTAGAAAATGAACGGAAATGGCTGTTTTTTCAAAACATCAAAAGTTTTTAGATTGTTACGTAGACTCGCAGTTTTATTTCACGTTTTGGATAACTTTTTACTCGCAGTATTTGATCAAAAATTTCAGAAAAATTTCCTCATCATACTTTAGAATATAGAGCGTGATTTGCACGGAGATTTTGTGACACATATTTTGAAATATTTCCCCTTTCTGTTTTCGTTATCTACACATGCAGAGGTTTGCAGATTAATGCACTAGTAAATTTACATATTCAATATACATAATTTATAATTCTATTTCTTGAAAAAACACCTGGTGCCTGTTTCTAAAATTTTTTTTTTTAAATTAAGGTTTTGATTTAAACGATTTTAACGTTAATTAACGAGTGATGATATTTTTTGATTGGGAACTTTTTAAATGTACTGTAATTAATGACTGTTGGTCATTTTTTAGTATTTTTCCATCAAAATAGAGAAACTTCACTCTGATATATGTAGCACATATGTTGTTCAGTAACAATGCAGGTGCTGTACTTATAAAAAAAAAACCTTTTTGCCAGAAATAAGAGCGTGGCTTTACTGAAAACTACTGAAAATTTTTGACTTATTTACCGATGACTACCTTCTCAGATTGGCATCTCTGCTTATGCTGTCCCTTTGTGCCATAGGAATATCCAATCAACCAGCTATTCTGGAATTTGCTTCTTAGGTGTAAAGGGTTGGAATTTCTTCGAAAACTACTCGTGCGGGACGATTTAAGTTGTCTTTGTGCCATGAATCACAGACATACTTTAGTCAGTATTATTAAGAAGGGGAACTCACGGTGAGTGTGCAGCTGATTTTGATGAAAGTAGAGCCAAAATAAGGAAATACATATTTTTATTGTCTCGACATTCGTGCCAATGCGGCTTATTTTTGAAGATATGAATTCATATGGGGACTCAAGACTCTCATTGGTTACGTAATACCGCCCTTCTCTCCCAGTTGCACCAGTTTTTCCTCGCTGATATACGAATGATACCATATATTCTAGTGAGACGTTGAAGTTACGCATTTATTTTAGAAATTTCATTTTCGTAAGCATAAAAAAGAGAAATATTCATCATTTAAAAATTTAAAATTATCTACTTATATATCAAGTGCCTTCATTGGTGTGTTAATTATGAATTTAATACAAACTATAAATGTCTTCTGAAGTCAATTTTTATACGAATTCTTTCAAACGTTTATTTTTGAACATCCCATTTTATTTATAAATAATTGAATATGCGTAAATAATTCATTTATGTATATACAAAGTTAGAATGCTGAGGTTGATTTTTATTGCAATTAGATTATTGTAGCCCTATCAGTAGTTTTGCAACATCTGAATTAATTCTTTGATATCTTCTATTAACGATATAATTTTACCAATAAACAAAAGTTACTTTTAATGTATATCAGTGGTGGCTTGCAGCAAGATTTTAAGGTGTGCACATGAAGACTAATTCACCAAAACGCATCAATTTATGGCCTCTATTCGTCAAGAAACTGGTTTTTACCTCATTCAGTAAATATATATATTGTAATTTAATGACTTGAATTTTATTTCTTTAGTTTGAATTTATGCAGTTATTGATGTTACATTATAAATATCTTCTATGTAGAGTAAAATTAACACTGTTTACTTTAAATTAAATTTAAAACTGTATACTGTAAAAATAAAAACTTTAAAATTAGATTTACGTCTCTGAATAAAATTAGATTTACGTCTCTGAAGCAGGGGTTGTATAAAATTTAGTTTCTTGTAATTGTGCTCTCTATAAAAAGGATCAATATTTAAATAATTCTAAATAAGGATATTAATGAACTCTATTTAAATTTCAAGAGGCTATTTTTTTCCTCTTCTATACAAAACACTTTTACATCAATCATTGGTCTTTATTTCTTTAGTTTCTTGAAAAAGCCTGCTGAGAGCCCTGCTATTGTTAATAATTTGTGCATAATAGTGTAAACACGTGTCTTTAAAGTTTTTATATTTTAATAAAGTGTATTTTTAATGAAGTTTTGAAATCACAGGGAGTTATTGTCACTCCTAGTGACTTCCATTTGCAGTAAATTATTTAGAAAATTAATAATTAAATCTTAATAAATTAATTATATAATAAAATTAATAAATAACAAACTTCGTGGAAACAGAACTTCGGAAAAAGGTTTGAAACCTTGAAAGAGCCGTGGAACCCCCCCTACCCGCCCCCCCAAAAAAGTAACCTTATTTCTAAATTTTCTAAAGAACTGTAAAGAGTAGGAAGAAGACAAAATTCTGTCCAGAGAACTTTTGCATAAAATTATAAACTTTCTTAATAATTTTTTAGTTGAAGCTTTCGAACTAACGTGTTTTTAGCTTTTCATTAAAACATTTTTATTAATTTCACATAAATTATAATTCTCTTATTTTGGTGTCCATGATAGGCAAAATAAGTAAAGGATTGCTTAAAATATATTTGTAATTTCTAGTTAAGTTTGCGTATATGGTCACTAATTTTGGCTTAAATGGTCACTTTTTTTTTTTTGCAAAATTTTTCACTAAATCAACTATTTTTTAGGAAAAAAAAGTACTCTGACCCCTGTTATTTTGATGAACACATTTTTTTTTATTTATTCTCGCCTCTGGAGGAGAGTTGAAATAGTTACTGTCAGTTGCAAAATCGGCATTGAATGAGGGATGTCGATGCTACAACTATATCTCTAATAACTATATCTCCCAACGTCCATTCCTGTGTTATAGGACAAGAAAGCAGTTTTAAGTAATAAGATTGGTATTTATAATTCCATATGTAACATACACTGTTTAACATGTGCAATGTGTGCTTTTTTACTTTTATTAAATGTTTGTGATTACCATTTTGTAATCTCATGTGTTATATCTTATTCCAGGAGTCTGTTTCTGACACCATTGTAAGAGCATTGGATATTATTACGATAGTGGTTCCACCGGCTTTACCTGCTGCCATGACAATAGGAACCGTTTATGCCCAAAGTCGACTTCGAAAACAAGGCATATTTTGCATAAGTCCGCCACGTATCAATGTGGGAGGCAAATTAAAACTAATTTGCTTTGACAAGGCAAGTAACACGTTTTGACTTTTATATTTTATTCAATTCCCTTAGCCTTATTCTCGGTTTATTTTAATGTATAAACTAGGGGGTAGCTTATGAAACGATTTGATTTAGTTACTTCGCAAATGAATAAAGCTGCCCCCGTGGAAAAACATTTGGCACGATGTTATGCCAAGATTGTTTTACAAAATACTTTTTAAATCTTAATAATCAGATTTGGAATTTCTTATTTTTAAATCACTTTGTGTGCCATTGAAACTTGCTTCACATGTTACAAGTTGCAAACTCCAGCTCTAGGCAAGAAAAGTTTAGGTAACTTGGAAAGTTGTAGGTTTAGGTGTAGAATGTCTTTGGTAGGAAGAGTATTATACAGTAGAACCTTGTAAAGTGACCACTTCTTATGAGAGAGAACTGGTTGGGACTTAGTCATATGTGTGGTTAATAAGCATCATAAGTGTTGGGTGTAGTGACCATTCCAGCCCAGTCCCAAAGGTGGTCATTTTAGGAAGGTTCTACTGTATTTGTTTGCGTTTTTATTTGTATTATATGTGAATATTGTATATGAATCTAGGTTTTATTTTGAGGTAATGAGTAATTGGTAAAGTAGGAACTCTTTAATCTGACATTCAGTTCGGCACATTCTGTAATCCGGCATTAATAGGGCCACTCACATTTTTTTGGGGGGAGGGGGGCATTCTTTGATCTTGACTGCCACTGTGCTGCGTGCTTTATCGTAACTGTCAGTTTTCATTTCAGTATATAGTTTCGTGTTTTGTAGCAGGCTATATTTATCATGTTTGTACAGTATTACATACTACTGCGTATACACTGTACTGTAAAATGGTCTTGAAGCCCTTCATATCCTTACATACACATCAGAAATTTTTTTTAGGGTGATGCATTTTCTATTGTTAACGGTGCGAATATTTGTATTTTACTTATTTAATAAGTAACAATTTAGGTCACGTTTATTTGAATGATTAAAGCAGGGGCACCAACTTAAGAAAATATCAGCCACCCCTTAAATATAAAAGTAAAAGAACCCTTATGTACAACTGAGTCAACCAGAGATAAGGAAAACAATATACATATTTCATGTTAGGTCTTTAACCCGTAACTATATTCTATGTTTCTTTATTAGTTAATTTTGGCCTATCTTATAAAATATTTTTCTTTTGGGAGGGGAAGAGGGCAAAGTGACCAAGACTCCTTAGAATTGTTACCTTTAGCTATCCTTACACCTTAAAATAAATTCATCGACCGATCTGCTAAGTCAAAGGAAAATATCATCAATATTTATTCAACAATCATCAATTCAATAAACAATTCACATTAGTGTTTCTGGTCTCCTGTCAAAACTTGTCCTAGTGCTTCTCGAATCATTCTCTGCATATAAATCTTTAACTTAAATGTGTTAATGCAAACATGTGGCACTACCTTCACTAGTTTTTCAGTAACTTTTAATTTTATAGACTGGGACGCTTACAGAGGAAGGCTTAGACTTTTGGGGAGTCATACCAACATCGAAAGGAAGGTTTGTACCTGCATAAACATTTACTTATATCTGCCAAAATGTTTTCACACGAATTTGTCAAATTTTTGTAAAATTTAATTTTGTTGTAGATTTGATGATTTGGTGAAAGATCCAGCGTCCATTTATGAACGCGATCCTTTGAAGGCAGCCATGGCTTGTTGTCATTCTCTGACTATCATTGAAAATGAATTACGGGGTGATCCATTGGATTTAAAGATGTTTCTTGCAACAAAATGGGTGATTATGATTTTGTGCGCTCTTAATATATTTATGCTGTCATTTTGGTGTTCAACATAAATTCACGTTGAAGTTTACGTGAAATCACGCAAGTTTCTGCATGGCTATAGGACATACTATTTCTAGATTTCAGCGTGAAAAGTTTAAATGTTCCTTATCTACCATTAAGAATTGTACAGAGAATTTTGACTCACACTGTATGTAACTTTTGATTTAGTTTAAAGACATTTTCTAATGAGAATGAGTCAACTTCTCTTAAAGTGAAGACTGAATCACTTTTAAAGAGTGATTCTAAACAATACATTGCCTTTAAAAAATGGGAATGGCAAAATAAACGGCACCTCACTTAAAAAACAAACTATATTTAAAGTTGCAAATCTTGAAAATTAGGTGATTCGTTTTTAGGAATTGAAAGAGTCTGGAGTTGAAACGACGAAGTTTGGTGTCCTTTCACCTACAGTGATTCATCCGCCTGTCACTCCAACCAAGGTAACAGCAAATGGCATTAATCTCTGCGGTGATAACGCGGTAAGTCATTAGTCGTAAAATATTTCTTTATTAGTGATCAATGTATATTTTAAAGTGTAAGTAATCATGACTGATATATTTCCCATGTTAATATAAGAAATTCCTCTTTGGTAAGGTTAATTAAAAGCATACCTAATTTAATATTGCCCTTGCATTAAACTAAATTTTAGAAACAAAGCTTGTTTACGAAAAACTATTATTTTTTATATCTGGATAATTTACATTTCGTTGTATAATTCAAATCATGAAGTCTAATCTCAACGTTCGCTGGAATTTTAGACTTCCAGTAAATTTGGTTGTGTGTGTGTGTGAATGTATTGTAATTTAGAAGTCACTTAAAGCTGTGAATCACATCTCAGATTCCTTGCGGTGGCGCAGTGTGGTAACGCGTTCTCCTATTGCGCGGCTAATCCGGGTTCGACTCCCAGCAGTGCAAAAAGAACGCTTACTCAGAGATCTCATAAAGATCGCACTGCTCACTGTAGTCCGGGGTTTGGTTCCCCAGGCCTTAAGAGGTTCGGATTCCTCGGAAAACAGTAGGTCCCGGCGCAGCATGACCACTGTAGTCTTTGAGCCGTAAAACCACAAAACAAATCTCAGATTAGGGTTAGGGACAGGATTTACGAGTATCTAGGCACTTTAGCAGCTCTTCATCACTCCCTCCTCCAAACCCTTTTTTTACAGATAGAATGGATTGCCAAGCACATAATTTTTATTATCATTCTCTTTTTTTTTTTTTCTTTAAAAAAAAAAAAAAATGAGAAAGTTTCATGTTGGGCCCCTTAAGACACCGAGACCCTGGGCGTTTGGCCCTCCTTTACCCTCCCAAATCCCTGGCTCTGTCTCAAGTGACCCACGACGGAATCTTGACGTAAAACGTACGAACAAGTAAAGCTTTAGATATTTATTAAACTTTTAATTTGAATGTCTTTTTGTAGGTTGTTCCCGAGCCTGGCCATGAAAATAATCTTCTTTGCTTTCCGTTGTCACCTACTTCAGATGCAAAGGACATTGATCTCAATTCAGAGGTTGCGAATGTTACTTTTTTGTGTTTACACATTGTAGTTTAGAACTTTGTTTTATTTGAAGCTTAAAAAACTTCCTTAAATTTTGCTATTCTCTATAGTTGCCATATGAAATTGGATTGATACGGCAGTTTCCCTTCTCTTCAAGCCTTCAACGCATGAGTGTGATTTGTCGAGTGCTGGGAGAAAAACACATGAACTTGTACTGCAAAGGTGCTCCTGAAAAAATATCATCTCTGTGCCTTCCAGAAACAGGTGTGTAGCTTTATTTTTGGTATATGATAATGGTAACATGTTCATCTATTTGGCTCAGAATGACCCTTGCTATCTTTGCACCATAAAAATACAACCAACCGTCATCTAGTGTACTGTCATCCCTGGTTTAATTCCCAATGGTGCTTGAAAAAAAAACACTTACTGGCAATATCTAACTGCCCATTTCTAGTGTGGGATTTCGTTCCCTGCACATTAATGGTTCAGGCTCCTCAGAGAACTATCCCAGCGTAGCAGGACCCTTTCCGTCTTTGCATCATAAAAACACAAAAGGAACTGTGGAGGAATTAAATCATTATTTTTTCAATACATACACTTGAAGATATAGTATGCTGTTCATATAATGACCGGGTCACTAATTGAAGATACAGTATTGAAGGTATACTGTAATTCCATGAAATTAAAATATTCATTAAAGCTTTAAATATTTAGAATATTTTATTAGTACATGCCAGAAAATTAATTCAAATACAACTTTAGAGAAATTTAGTATTATGACATATCATCTCACACAGGTACACTTTATTTAAAACTCACAAACACAACGAAGAACTTGACATGGTATGGTTATTGTCTTAGTACAAAATATTCATACGGTAGCTCAATCAACTAAATACGCCATTTACATTTTCTTTCTATTTTCAAATTCACTGCTTCATTTTATTTACCCAATGCAAACTTTGCTTCCGCTACCTTCGAGAGCCTAACCGTCTCTGGTGCATCAGTAAGCTCACATGACCATAAAATCCATAATTATTTATATTGTCTATGTGCTGCCATCTATTAAAAATTAAAAGAAGTAAAAGTTATGCTGCAATTCCATTACAGTATGCCTCTTTTGCAGTGTCTCAGAGAATGACGTGTGCACACTTCTGACTTGATTTTAGAATTCAGAAAACAATTACACGTACTGTTGCCAAATATAAAAAGTGAAATTATAATTATGCAAAATATCCGTTGCCCGATGCGGCAAGTGACATTACGTACATTTGGAAAACATCACATAAAAAAGAAAATAATTTGGCATGTTGCCGAGTTTAGAAATTGTACTTAAGTTTATATTCTTGAGTTTCTAAGTGGCAACAGTTAAGAAAGCCTGCGAAGTGAACATTTCTCTTGTGGGATCCCACACACTGACTCAGAAAGGTCAGGAATATACTGAACAAATAATGAGTTCATATACATTTGCTGTGGTGGTATGATGGCAACATAATATACGCCTAGTGTACTGTTATTGTGGATTCAACTCCTAATGATGGCAGGAGGGGAAAGTGAAATGCTTACTACAGTCCAAGGGTGGGTTTTCTAGGTTTTGAGGGGTTTGAAGTCCTCGGAAAAATATAGCTCCCAGTGTAGCATAACCTTTGCTGACCTTGCGTGAAACTGAAATCCATCATTTATTCATTCCTGCAGGGGTGCAGTTGAAACACTTACACCTATTGTTCAGTCGAAACACTTACACCTATTGTTCAGTCATTCCAGGTTCGACTTTCAAGTGCGCCCAAAAAAAGTTTGACTGATTGCTCACCGTAATCCGGGGCTTGGTTCCCTAAGCCTTACAAGATATGGATTCCTCTGAAAACTAGGTTTTGGCACAACATGACCCTTGTTGTCCTTGTGCCATGAAACTCGAAAGAACAAGCTCATTTCTGAGTGAAAGGCCTTATGTTCAATCTAAAATTATTAATGTAAAACCATCCTCAGATTTTGTCTTTCTGGTGTCGGGAAGATTCTGTATTTTTTATTTCTATGGCTGCTGACAAACCATCACATTTCTATTCAGGGATGGTTTTGTTCCGGGATTTCCATAAATTCTGGGAATTTCAACTTGTTTCTTCCAGGATTTTTTTTCAAAGCATTACAAAATTTTTTTTTTTCTTTAGTTTTTTATACTCCTTTGGAAATCAGTATCTTCACCAAAAATATTATGTAACTACAGGGAATTTTCTAGTATGTTCGGGGAATCTAGTTTGGGCTTACAATCACCCCTGTTTTTATTGTTTGCAGGAACTTGTTTTTTTAAAGCACAGGAGCATTCATTTGATTTTATATATCACCTACATAGGACTAATAACATTCTCTCGAATTCCTCCTTGTTTTTGTAGTGCCCGGAACATTTCCTGAATTGTTAAAGGATTATACTCTTCAGGGATTTCGAGTTATCGCACTTGCATGGAGAAAGTTGGATTCAAAATTGAGCTGGCTTCATGCTCAGAAAATCAAGAGGTAAGTTATGAAAGATATTATTCTACTCGCTTTTTCCTCTCTCTCGTTATATTGGTTCGAAATTGCTGTCTGCAATACTTTGCGTATGTTTAGGGATCAAGTGGAAGTGGATCTCAATTTTCTTGGGTTGCTGATTATGCAAAATACACTAAAACCCGAAACTACGCCAGTCATTAAAATTCTGCATGATGCTAAGATACGTTCTGTTATGGTAACAGGTAAGCCCATTCATTTATTAATTTAACAATATATCGTATCTAGAAAAGTTTGAAACATTGGATGTTTTTGTTCAGAATGAACCATTTCAGCACATAATTCCTTCTTGAATGTTGTCGCAGAATGACCCCCGTTGTCCTTGCGCCATAAAAAACACCAACCAACCCTCTTGAATGCTTCTTCCCCCTCCTTCCCTTTTTATGTTGTCGTATGCCATGCTGATTTATCGTCATTGAAAAAATTAATTGATGATTAAATGGATAATTTGGAAAGGAAAAAATAATTTTCAATAATTTTTTTTTTAACAGTGCAAAAATGTAATTGAATTTTATTTTAATAGGTGATAATCTCATGACAGCAGTGAGCGTTGCAAGGGATTGCAACATGATCCCAGAAACACACAATGTCATTGTTGTCAGAGGCATTTCTCCAGAACATAACTCGGTAGCATCTGTCCAATTTGAGCATGCTGAAACTCCAAATTCGCAGTCAATGGATCAGGAGGCGACAACACAGTTGCTTGGTGGGAATTCAGAGAATTCTTACAGAGTGAGTTGAATTCTTACAAATGCTTAAAATTCCAAATAATACCAAAATCAGCACCAAAGCGATACTGGTTCAAGGTGCCATATTTTGGCATGGGCTGAAGGCGCAATGCATCTGTCAAGTTCGGCGGTGGGGAGAAGTTGAAAGTCAGCGGAAGTATAGAGGTGCCGTGTTTGGTGACAATATTGGTGAAAATCGTTGATATTTTGGTGAAAATTACAAACATAGCTTAATTTAGAGAATTGTTTCCTTTTAGTTTTATTGTGTGCAACTGGTTTTTAGTTTTATTGTGTGACCTTTTTAAAATTCCAGTCTGCAATGAAACGCAGAATGTTTGTCAGTTTTATTGAGACTCGTTTTTACTATAAAATTATATTTCTCACCTACAAAGTAATCCTGGGTTAATAGTGAAGTAATTAGGTTGTATATATATATACAGGGTGCCTAGTGGACTGGAAAAGTCAGGGAAGTTTTTTCTAACTGGAAAAGTCAGAGAAATTTGAAATACAAAGGCCAAAGTCAGGGAAATTTGAAACTCATTATAATAAATAGCTTATTAAAATAATTTTCATGAATTATATTTTTCATACTTTATTGCATGCTGGAAATTTTGAAAAACCTGTATACATTTGACTAAACTCCCTCCAAAATTTCCTTTTTTGCACAAAAACTAATATAATTTACATAAAATTATTAAAGATCCAAATATGTCTTAAAAGAGAATGTTTGAAAATACGTAACTAAAATTTTAAAACAGTTTTGCTAAATTTTCTAACCTATAAGGAATTTTGATTATATCAGTCACTTTCCGTTATATGCATAGTCATATACACTTTTTTCAGCTGAATAAAAAATAAAGCATCAATTTTGTGATTGTATAGATGAACTTGATTATAATCTCGAAGGTCCGAATGAAAATGCTATAAATATTTAATGTTAAAAGTTTTTAGTGTAAAATAGTGTGTTTTTAGTTTTTAAATACAATATTTGTAAATTCACTATAACTGGGTCATAAACCGCTTTGGGGTTGGTGTTAGTGGAGTTTATGGCCTCAGAACTTGTCTTAATTATGCAAATTTTAACGTATTGTTTACTAAAATTAGTGACTGAAAATCCGTTAAGATTTGGTCTGGAAAAGTCGGGGAAGTTTATTAAGTTTGGCCAGAACTGTGTCTTACTTTAATTATTTATTTATCCTTACTCAACTAATTACAGCAGTATTTTGTGGTTTTTTATAAGTTTATAGTTTCTTTTACCTGGTTTTGCTAATGATGGCTGAATCATTAAAGTGAGGCATGAAATGTTAAAATATTAGGATACAGAATACTACAATTATGACTCATATTTAAAAACTAAAAAAAAAGATAGTTTAAATTAATTGTATTATTATTAATTGTAGTTTAGTAACTTTATTGATTCAGAAATGCTCTGTGGTTTGTAAAAACACTACACCTGGAAATTTTTTTGTTACCGGCCTGGAAAAGTCGGGAGGTTTAAAACAAAATTTGAGTATACACTCTGTATGTAGTAGGATATCTTGTGTTTTTTTTGTTCGTGGATATAATAATGTTTTGTTTGTTTTCAGGGCAATCACTACATTGACATTGAACGAAGGCCTTACTTTTTTGTGCTGGATGGAAGATCATTTGCTGTTGTTCGTACCTATTTTGCCGACCTTTTACCAAAGGTGAACTGCTTTCACTTTTTTAAATAAGTGAAAAATGCTAAATTTCTATGCTTTTTATTAAAAAAAAAAGTCATCTTAAGACCTTCTTAACTGAACTTATATTTAGCAGGCACTAATTTTAAATCTAGATAGTAATAAGTGCAGCATGCGGCATAAAAATTCGAAATGTGGCAACATTCACAGTCTAATATATATATTCTAATCAAAGCTTGTTAATAACGCTGGTCAGCAGCCATTTCGCTACTGGTATGCCATGCATCATTTCTGACTCAAGTTGGCTTCCTGAATCCGAATATGTGCTTATTTTTTGCGTATCACGTCTAGTTTTTGAGATATCAGCCAACAAAAATTGAAAAAAAACAACAACAAAAAAACCAGTGATTTTATAACATTTTTAAAATTCATATAGTTTATCATAGACGTAGCTGAAAGCGTTAAAAATTTAATATAAATGCTTGCCTTTCAATAAAAAAATATGCATGTGTAATGCCAAATATTAATAATTTTAGAAAATAGTGGCAAATGGAGTAATGTAGTGTAAAAACGACCACTAGCAGAACTTCGCCAAAAGCGTCAAGGCTTTTCACAGGCAACCTTCATAGGAATTTTCGCCTTTCGCGGCAAAGGATCTAAAAATCGTAGAGCTACGATATATTATATTGTTATAAAGCTTGTAATCTTTTATTTTCAAAAATGTAAATTTACATTTATGGTAGTAGAAAATAATTATAGAAATGCCTGTAAAATTGAACCCTTTCTTAAGAAATAAAAAAAAAAAGCTGACGATGTTGAGAATAATTTAATTTTGTGAAAAAACAATGTAATTGTAAAAAACTGGTCGCGACCCATAGTTTGAAAAATTATAATGTGGCGTTATGCACTAATTGCATTCTTGTTTCTCAGAAATGTAACGTTATAGCCAATGGCATATGGAGGGGATAATGTGGGTCATAACCCCCCCATGGAGGCTCACACCCAGAATGGAAAAAAATTAACATTAGGTCTATGAGACCGAAGCTAATTATATAGAGCCCCCTTATTAATCTTCTGCGTACACTTATGGATATAACTATTTTAATGTCATTATTTGCATTACACTAGTAAGAGTCATCGCCAATGTGGCGCTAAATCACCAACAAAACCTCTACAAATTTAAAAATCGTACATCTCGGAAACTTAATGGCAGACATAAACAAAAACCATATCCTGGAGTCACATTCTATCAGTTTCATCTGTTTTTGTTGAAGGTACGAAAATTTTCTTCCAAATGCAAAGCATTATATTTAACATTGAGTCAATGTAAACCCTATAATTTCAACTGCATATTTCTCAAAAACCTAATGTGATAGAGCATTTCTAATGCCATATTCAAAATCAGGGGGCTGAATTCTTTAAGAAATACTAGGTTGCATACCAGAAGCAGACAAAAAGTTAAAAAATTTTTAACTACTGTAATCGTTAAACGGTTGATCCATTGTATTTTTTAGTGCAAGTATGGCTACAGTCATATTGTACCAAATAAGGATTTAAATTTAATAAAAGAATGGCTAACTGGTGACACGAGGGAGCTTATTTTAGTTAACTAATTAGTTAGCCTAACGTCTGCTTATGGTATCTAGTTATCCCGATATTGTATGGCATTTTGTCATCAGGACATTGGATGAAAAGTGGTCATCATGCTTTATTGACATGTGTTAAAATGCATGTATGTATTACGTTGTTGTTACAATGTGTCATTCACCTTATGAATATTTAAGGAATAGCTTTCCTATGAACATTATGAATTTTTGATTATAATTTATATAAATCTATTTTGAAGATTGTTGTGCGAGGTGCAGTATTTGCAAGAATGGCTCCAGATCAGAAAACACAGCTCGTTGAAGCATTACAGGAACTTGGGTAAGTACACATACTAATCGCTTTTAAAAGTGCACCCAGGTTGCTATTATGACCATTTATTAGTCCACTAGATTTCATGGTTCCCACGGCCCTTTAAAATCCTTGAATTTTTTTGCCAAGTCGGAACCCTTGAAAAGTACTTGAAAACTGCCAAAAATGTGGTTGGTCCTTAGAAAGTCGTTGAATATTTCCCAAAACCCTTTTTCAAGTTTTGGCAAAAGAAAAAAAAAGGGATATTTCCCTTATTTCCAATGCAAGGTCCTTAAAAAAATTATTTGGTCCTTGGAAGTCCTTAAAAGGTCCTTGAATTTCATCAGGACAAAATAGTGGACCATGGATTTGATTTCCCATACGTTGGGTTGTAAGTGAGTATATTATTGTTCATAAGTTGTAGGCTATCAATGCAATTTCGAGTAACCTATTTTGTGACAGCTATAGACATAAACTCTATAAAATCATTCTTTATCGTGTGGAGTATCAGTATTTTAACATATGGAGTATCAAAATCTTTGAGCATGTGAAGTATCGATACTTTATTGAATATGTGAATTAGTAGTGCTTTATCAAAATAGATTCTGACTCCCATACTTAACTCAAACAAGAGTTCTTTGACCTGTATATTACAAACCTGATGTTATTTCCTTCTCAAAGTCAGCACCATATGTATAGTCCTGGTGTGTTTGGTGCAGAAGGACTCTTGGTGCCCTCCTTGCACTATAAATGTACAACCAACCAATTCCCAGTATCAGCATAATTATCACTAAGGTAGTTATTAATAAAGTATGAATGCTCAAGGGGCAAGGTGTATATCAAGAGGGAAGAAGAAAAATAACCCTTGTATTATTTGCTTGATATGCAAGGATTTCACCAACTGAACATTAATGCATGAAGTATCAGTATTAACATTTATTAGTTTTTAAGATATTTCAATAAAGTATTTTAAATGTATTGTGTATATTTTACAGATACATTGTTGGTATGTGTGGTGATGGAGCTAACGATTGTGGAGTAAGTAGCAAATTCGGACATGATTTGAACTTAACCATTGCAACCAGGACCGTAGCTAGGGGATGGCATGGAAGGCCCAAGCCAAAGGCACAAAATTGGCTGGAATAATTCACAGTGGAGAATGTGTGGCACAATCTGGATAGTTCTGCCAGGGGTGCAAAAGCATCTAGCTACGGTGTTGGTTGCGACATCTGTGTAAATATGCCATTTGAATTTCGATGAATTTACAGTGAATGAATTTACAACACTTAAAAAAAATTCTAGTTGTAGAGGACATTTTCTAAGCAATTCGATGTATTAATCAAGGTAATAAGCACAAGTGTAAATTTTAATCATAATGACAATGTTTTAGTAATTTTCCAGTAAACGTCATAAGCAGGATGTTTGCTGCAAATATGCTTTTTTGTACATCTGAATACAGCAATACCTCGCATAGTCCGTCAATATAGTCTGGTTTGAAAATTTCAAAACAAACTGAATTTTAATTGGGGAAAAATAAAAATAAATTATTTAAAATTATGACACAAAACTTTTCCAATACACAAATGATCGGTTTTCCTTTTTATATAGTAAGTCTCTCTCTGTGTGCTTTATTTCTATGAGGTTTTATGGTTACACAATGCAATACATATTTCAATTTCTTCTGGGATTCCCCATTGTATATGTATGTACCTATGCTCGGGTCGTTTTTGAACCCCTTACAGCTAATGCCGAGTTTGGTACCATCAATGTAATCGAACACTAATGGACTAGATAATAAAACACTTACTAACCTAATCATTTTATGAAGAACTGGGGGTTAGCTTAGACAATGGTGATTGTGCTGAAATTCCTTAACGATAATTGATAGCTGAACTACCGAAAAGTGTTGGAATGGTTGAAACCTTATCAAAGCATATTATGGAAGTTTATCCGAATATTGAACATGGCCCTTGCGATTCATCGAACAATAAACAACGCAATTCGTTGCTACAAAAGAAATGTATGGAGAGAAAAAGCCAAAGACGAAAAATGTGCAGACATCAATATTGCAACGTTTTGGGAATAAAAAATGTCCTTCAGCTCTGGTTTCTCTGTCATCAAACTGTATGTATGCAGCTCATCAGAAGACAAATGGTATAAGCATCTCCATGTAAAAATAAATGCTTGATAAAAAAGGTAGAACTCAAATATATTGTCACAATGTGTTCCTCCGAGGCGTTTTTCTCTTCCACAAAAACAGTGCAATAGAGTTTCTGTAGAAGACAAGGATGCACTGTTGCAGGAAAGGTGGTAAGATAAAATGGCAAAAATATAATATGTCGACCTGCAAGTTGCCCGCGACCCCCTTTGATGCAATAAGAGCCTCTCGTAGCGCAGGTGACTCTCTAGTAACGCATTCGCCTAGCATGTGGTATTCTCGGGTTTGCCTTCTGACTGTGCAAAGAAAAGAATGCTTACCACTTAACTGCTCACTGTAGTCTGGTGGTTGATTCCCTAGGCCTTAAGAGGTTTGAATTCCTTGGAAAACTGTAGATTCAGCCACAGCATTACCCTCGCTGTTCTTGTGCCGTAAAACTTAAGCAGTAGATTGCCAAAGAGAGATACAAGTGTATCGGACTATAGAGAAGGTTAAAACACTGCTTGATTTTTTACTTTGGTGGGGGGGGGGAGAAGAAAAAAAGATTAAATGTTGTGAAATTCTTATAAATGTTTACCATTTTAGGCATTGAAAGCGGCTGATGTCGGAATTTCTCTGTCCGAAGCTGAAGCTTCTGTAGCTGCTCCATTTACTTCAAAACTTCAAGATATTAGATGTGTTCCTATTGTGATAAGGTGAAAAATTTCAACTTAATTATTACTATTAGCACTCTTATGTTATTGATTTGTAATTAGTAATGAACTAATGAATGAATAATTAATTGTAACTAGTAATGAGCTGGAACTGGTTAAAATATGTTTTGAGACTAAGAATCACTGTCTTTTAAACTATACAAGGTGTGATTGGAAAGTTTTAAGACAGGTGGCGCCACTGCTTAATAAAATGGGATAGGTTTGCTGGTGGGTATGGAAGGGGGAGTTTGTTTTGTCTTTGGAACATCCCGTAAAAATTACCGTCATACCTTTTTTCAGTAGAGAGTGGCTTCCTAGTGAATGAAAACATATTTTCTGTTCTCGGCGGATTATTGATTTCACAAAATAGATGAAAATGTGGAATAACGTATTTGTGTCAAATTTTGTTTTAAAACTGGGAAATCAGTTTTGAAGACTTATGGACTTTTAAAAGCAGCTTCTGAGGATAAATGTCTTTTTCTGGTTCAACAGATTCAAATATGGCTGCAAATCAATTGAAGGTGACGCTCAGACCGCTCGACCTTCCACTTCAAAAACTAATGAAAACATTGTAAAATTTCACGATTTAATGCACTCTGACCATAGACTTACCATTAGAGAGATGGCTGATGACCTGCTACGTGGTTCAGTCAATTTTAACTGAAGATTTGAACATGCATCTAATGCCCATGAAATTTGTTCTGAAATTGTCAGACCAGTAGACACAGCTCCAACTTGAATTGTCCCACAAACTAATTAATTACACCGAAACTGACCTAGATTCATTAAACAAGGTTGTTACAGGCTGCAAATCATTGATTTATGGGTATGAATCAGATACAAAAGTACGATCATCGCAGTGGAAGGGTTCAAGTTCTGCACGACCGAAAAAAGCCTGACAGTCTTTCAAATGTGAAGACAATGTTGTTTGATTCTACAAATATCGTGTATCACAAATTTGCCCCTGGGAAGCAGACAGTGAACCAGGAATTACTATAAAAGTGTTCTTTAGCATTTGTGCAAAATGTGTGGAAGAAAAGACCCACACTCTGGCGAAACAAGCATTGGGTCCTTCACCCCGACAACACACCGACGCATTGGGCGTTCTTGATCATGAAATATTTGGCCAAATTACAAATTCCTGTACTTCTACAACCCTTCTAATCCCTTGATATAGCCCCAGCTGATTTCTACCTGTTTTCTAAATTGAAAATTTCACTGAAAGGAAACGACAGATTCAACTCAATTGGAGACATTCAGGCAAATTCGGAGAAAGTACTTTACACCCTTAGGAAGAAAAAATTCCAGGAATGCTTCCAAAAGTGGAAACATCGTTGAAATTGGTGTGTTCAGTCAAAAAAGGGACTAACTTGAAGAAAATCTATTGCAATAACGTGTAAGTACTGCCATTTTGAAATTACAAGCCCAGTCTTAAAACTTCCCAATCATACCACGTATGTTAAAGAGAATACTTGTGGGTAACCACAGTAGAAAGGCTATATGTTTGTTCACTTTGCAGGCTTCCTTAACTGTTGCCACTTAAAATAGCACCAAACAAAAATTTAATAGGTACAATTTCTAAAATTGGAAACATGCCAAATTGTTTCCTTTTTATGTGATGTTTTCCAAATGCATATAATTTTGCTTTCCGTATCTAAAGTAACATAAACACTCGAATTTCAATATTATGCTTATAATGTCTTGCATTTCTAATTAAATTTTATGCATAAATATATTGTAATGGGCAACATAAGGTCCTTGAAAAAAAAAATTATTTGGTCCTTGAATTTCATCAGGACAAAAGAGTGGGAACCATGTTATTGGTGGCTTTGCCAAAAAGGCAAACTAAATTCTTTTAACGCTGTTTTGTAATTATTTTTTATCTTCTGTGTATTAGTAAACTACCTTAAACATTTAAAGGCTTAATAAATATTGTTTTCAACTGGATGGAACTACTGCGTTTCCCCAATACTTATTGCTTCGAACTTGCCATGAACAGGTTTTTTAGATACGTTGCAGCTCAATAAACTGGTTATTAAAATTTGCACTGTTCACCACACTGTGTCACATGATCAAATATTTGGTTTTTATCCTAGAATGGGTGGATGGTGGTTAACTAACAAAATAAAGGGATATTTAAGGAAGTTAAGGTCATTTAAAAACTAAAGGACGATTAAGGCAGAAATATATTTTATCAGTTATTCTTCCCTAATTTACAAATCAAAGATATTGATAAACTATTGGCATTCTATTAAAACTGTGCTTGTTCGTAGAAGGAAGCTGTTGAAGCCTCCTTTCTGCACAAGCATGGATGATGTCCTAGATCTGCTAATTAATGGAGATGCCGGGTTATATTGCTCGCGAGGTGATTTATTATGGTAATTTTTGCTACATGCTGAATTATAACTCAAACCGACTTTTGTTTGGAAGGGCGCGCTATGTACGTACTGGTTGCGTTTGCGTTGTTTTAGCCAGACCGTTTATCAGGTATACTCAGACCCTGGACAAATGGACTACCGAAACAACGCTCTATATATGGCGGAATTGTAAAAACCGTGTATATACATAATAGACATATTTTTGTTTTATTATTTATTTTCTAGGGAAGGCCGTTGTGCTTTAGTTACATCGTTTTCCACCTTTAAATTCATTGCTATGTATAGCCTTACACAATTTATATCGGTTCTGATTTTATATACGGTAAGTAAAGTGATTTCCTACTTTATTATATTTATCGGCAACTTTGAAAGTGATTTGCTTTTGCTGAAGTGACTGTTAGAAACTGTGGATATTGGTTTTTAGGTCAAATAAGTTTCTTGTTGTCTTACACTAGAGCAGATTAAATACTTTGTGAACGGGATAGACTTTAACAAAAGGATGATTTAGGGTGCTCTCAAGTATTACGTAAGCAACATTTTGGCCATTTCAAAAACCCCCACCTCTCCCTAGCAGGGGTGTCGCTGAGTGCTCATAAAACTGAGTTTCTAGGACTCGCGGTGTTTAAAAATGCGAGTATTTTTTGGAAAATGAGGGTCCCAAACAACAAAATAATTCTCTTTATTGACACATTTATTTTGATAAGTTTTCCAGCATAACAATATAAAATTATTTCATTTTACATTTCAAATAATTAAAGGGAAAATTAAGATATTAATTTTTAAACAGGAACATATTATGACTTTGAACCACCTGAATGTTTCTTCTTTAAGAAAGTGACATTTGCTGTGTCAGTTATATTTTTTGACACTGATAGTGGTGGCCCTTCCAGTAATATCATCAGGTGTTTAAGTTTTTCTTCTTTTATTATGTTAATAGCGTGTCCCTCCCCACAAGGGCACACGTTTACTAAATAGCATATCCCTCCTCATAAGGGCGCACGTTTACTAAATACCGTGCCCCTCCTCACAAGGGCGCACGTTTACTAAATACCGTGCCCCTCCTCACAAGGGCGCACGTTTACTAAATAGTGGATCCCCCGGGATGCACAATTTTTCTAATATCGGGTCCTTCCTTTCTATTCCACGTAGTTTATGCGTTATAACGCGTCAACAGCACACTTGCCTGGTAGTCAAAAATTAACGTTAGCTAACATAGGAAAATAAGGTTTACAGCTACCAACACCCAAATGTTCGTACATAACACTTGAACTCTCCATTACCAAATCTTACCATAATCAGTAAAATTTTGCCTCTGGTCCAACAACGTGTAAGAAAAAGGTTCTGTAATGTTTCAAACAGTAATTCCCAAAACGTTGCAAAATCTCTTTTTATACGTTGAACCAATCATGAAATTTTAGCAGCTTTGGAGTGGTAATCAGAAATCGGGCTGAGGACATTGAAACTGTTAGATTTTTTTTTTTTATATTGGAAACAGACCTTGGTGATTTTGTAGATCAGACTTCGTAAATAGCAGCAAAAGAAAAGCATTGAAGTAGTACTTGTAATGAAGAACGTAGCGTACTAGTGGTAAAGAAACATGTGTTTTCTGTGTTGTTGGTATTGCATGTAAAGTAGTTATGTTCATGGTAATTTCTCACGAAAATTTGAAATGTTTGTGAGAAGTGTGTGTTAATTTTTCTTTTCCTTCAAAATTCTTCATTGTTTTCTTCTAATGGCTGTTCTTGCAAATATGCAAAATATCATTTATCAATGTAAATCAGTATCGTTGTTATTTGTATTATATAAATCGAACACTACGCAGATTAAATCAAACAACAATATAAATCAACGTTTATTGGCGTAGTGATACCAGCGCCGATGTTATGGCGTGATTAGATGGTGAAACGTTCGAAAGAAAATAAATATTTCTGCGTTCGGTGGGACCTGAACCCACGACCTTCCACTTGCCGGGCAGAGGCTTTATACCCACTGAGCTACAAACGACGATATCCAATCTCTTTGCGAACATATATATATACTGTTGCCAGTTAATTTCTCAGAATAGTGTAGTACATGGACTACTATTTAAACCAAATTGCAGATAGACTGGTATTAAATTGATTGAAATCGATTTAATCTGCGTGGTGTTCAATTTGTTTAAATACATATGCTGCAACAGGCATTTCAAAGGTGGTTTTGAGAGTTGTAACCCCCACCTCATCGCCATGAAATTTTGTATATTTAATAAAGAAATATCGGTTTTAGCTCTGTCCCCATTGAGCCCATTCCCCCCTATGAACTTTCCGCCTACACCTCTGCCTGTATGCATAGATATCTAAATGAAATTGGATTATTAAAAGTGACGCAAGAGTTCTCTTTAAATTTTTTTTTTTAAAACTTCAAATCTTAAAGCTTACATTATTTTTCTGTAAAGCACCGAATTTGACATCTTTCTGCAGCTGTATTAATAAAATGCCGTGGGTGTACCACTAAAATGAAAAAAAAATTCATCACTGAATTCTTTTGACTATTTGCTTTGAATTTCGATCCGTACAATTCAATAAAATTTTTATTTTCTCCGATGCTTACCGTTTGGTATTTCAACCCTTTTGACATCATCTAACAGTCGAATTATCGAACATTGGTGAAATTGTGGGTCATTCATTTGAGCACCATGATAGGGGATGTCTCGAAATCGGCTGCATGCTGTGAACCTAGTCACCCTCTTGATAGTTGGCCGCATCCATTGTTGCTTAATTTTAGTAATTGGATGAGAACCAACATTTCCAACAATGGACGGCTTTGAACCAGATTTCACGAAATAAAAATCATTTACCTTTTGATGAAAAATGCTGCAGCTTCTTCCAACAGGCAATAAGTCATTTTGATATGTATATCAGTATAGAATCTGCAGCACAGTGGCATAAAGATAACACATTCATGAATCATGTCGTTGATCTGGATTGGATACCAATGGTACCATGGAGCTTGTGCACATATTTTTCTGCCCACTGTAGTCCCAGGTTTGGTTGCCTAAGCAACAGGCTCTGCGGTTCTGTAGAAAACTAGGTTCCAATGCAGCATGACCTTAGATGTTCCTTGCCACAAAATTTAAACAAGGTATCTATTGATTTTACCTTTTCCGAGAAAATTGTGGAAATAGCTTAATGTGCAATCACATGCATTTGCAACAAATTTGCAGCTGCATATTTTTTTGAATGTCCCAGTACAATAGCACAGACTTTATACATAATAAACGTAAAATAGTATTGAAATACATAATGTAGGGCAATCTGTCCATAATGATATTTATTTTTTCTGGGTCGCAACAGATGTATAAATTGTATCATGTGTTTAACCTTGTCTATAGCCATCTTTGTTATAACGATATTATTCCCCGCTCTCTTGAATATCATTGTAAATGGGTCTCACTGTACTGCCCCCGAAAAAGTTTATGAACCCAGGTGTGTTGTAACATCGAAAGAGAAAAAAAGTGGTTTTAATGGAGTAAAAAAACTTACAATTTTACAGTTGCATGCATTTGTTACATTATTTATACCAAAAGAACTCTGTCAAAACTTTTGTATTCCATTTCCCAAAAGAGAGATCTTGAAAATCCTTCGATTGGAGGGAGGGGGAGACATTTGTGCAGAAAATACTTCCACGTTTTAGCATTGATTTTTATACTAAGATTGTCCAGTATTTCATTTTCTAGAGGTGGCTATGGAGCTTTGTCATTCAGGCAGAGAAATGTAGCATTGCCGGAGTTCACGTGGAACCTGGAATTAACGGAAAATTTGAAATCGTCCATAAAGTCAGGGAAAAACAAAATTTTTTTTGGGTGAACCTGGAAAAGTTACAGAAAACCTTGCTGGCCTGTTCAGAGTAGCTAATTTCACACAAGTATGAGTGTATTTGCCCCGAAACCGAAATTTCATATCAAAATTTCTTTTTGCGATCAGTCGGGAATTTTGTCTGAAGAATTGGGGGGGGGATTTTTTTCCATATTGAGTAGAAACCCTGCATTGATTTCATGAGAACAATTTTGGTTCGAATAGGTAAAACAGTGTACCGCACTTTACCTTGTTGGGCACAGAATGAACCCTTACTGTCCTTGCACTATAAAAATTCGATCAACCTACCAAATTGGTTCTAATAGATTTTATTTTAATATGTTGGGTTGTTCGATTTTCCGGTGATCTTATTAAGTAGGATTAACCATATTTAACTTTATTACTGTAATTGTTGTAGTATATGTTTTTTATATCGTGCATTTTATTTACTGTTGTAAATTTTGTTATGAACCTTACGTTATATCTTATTTATTTCCAAACTTTTTTCTGCTTCTTATATTGCACTTGTTTTTTCGATGCCCTACGATCATGCAGTGTGGTAACGCGTTCGCCTAGTGCACCATTAAACCAGGTTCGACTCCCAACAGTGCAAAGAAAGCTTACTCAGAAATCTCGCGAAGATCGTACTGCTCACTGTAGTCTGGGGTTTGGTTCCCAGGGCCTTAAGAGGAATTCGGATTCCTCGGAAAACAGTAGGTTCCGGTGCAGTATGATCATTGTAGTCCTTCAGCCATAGAACCAACGTTTTTTCGATAATGTTTCTTTTTTTTTTCCCCGCCTCCATAATCTTTACTGTTTTAAGGTATAATCACTCCTATTTTCCATGCAACCTGGAAAAGTTAGGGAAACCTCTCTTAACTTCTATTTTAAATAGCTACATCTCCCACGAACATGGAGCCATTTTTTCCATAACTGAAATTTAGTTAAAGGTTTCATAATTGGTTAGGGAATTTTGCTGAAAAGGTCAGAAGAAAACCTCAAAGTCGAGGGATATTTTTCTCCTATGTGAGTTGGAATCCTGTACCAATTTCTTTTTTTTTTTTTAAAAAAAGGCTCCTATCCCTGAAATTATAGTGCATATTATATTGTGTAGCTAAATAAACAAAAAAAAATGATATAAAGGAATTTATACTAGTAGTTATTCCCGAAATAAGCTTTATTTAAAGATCGTCAAAAACTGGCCTATAGTTATTTGATTTGAGGGGAAAAGTCATCAATTGGAGAAAATCAACAGTGAAGAAGGCTCCCATAAGGTAGTCAGCAGTGAAGGGGCAGCTTCCTTCTCAATGGCCGGTATAATAATGTAATCAAATATAATCACTGCTATCATTTGTGTTTTTAATAATTTTTATTCACACTCAAAAGAAAACAAACTTCAAAAATAGAAAAGGTAAAAAAATTAAGTATTAGAGATAACAAAGTTGACTGACTGACATTCTTATAATGATAAAGAATGGAAAACTAGAAACGGATATTTTCACTCGACAATCTCAAGCTTTATATCATGTGGACATGAAAGTATTTATATTTATTCACCTGATCCGCGACAGGTTCTTTAGCAGCATCTCTGCTTATTAAATTTCCATTGTAATATATTTAACACATTAATTGCTTAGACACCAGTGTAATCCATTGAATCAAAAAAAGTCCGTACTATATGTTCTGAAAGGGATAAGGGTTCTTAAAAATTCTTAATGTCAAGTTCTGGACGGTTTTATCATATTTGCCTCAGAAAGACATCCTTCGTCACAGATTTTTATTTATTATTTCTTTAATTATCTACATTTTGTTTGAAACATCTCACCGTTTTATGCTCGTTAAATCCGGGTGTCTGTAAAAAACTTGTTCACTAAAAAAGATTAAACTGTATTACATGCAAGACCGTAGCCAGGGTTTAATTTCAGTGGGGGATTCAAAAATTTGTACGGCATGTATCAATGCAATCATAATATATATATAAAATATTATATATGTAAAATATATATAAAATATTATATATAAAATATATATAAAATATTATATATGTAAAATATATATAAAATATTATATATGTAAAATATATATAAAATATTATATATGTAAAATATATATAAAATATTATATATGTAAAATATATATAAAATATAATGTACTGTAAAATATAGTGAATAAACATTGCATAAGTAACTATATATTTAAAAAGTTTAATATATGATTTGCACAACGCTTGCTAAATAATATATATGTATCTTTGGGGTATGTTAGTTCATTTTGAAATCATATTTTAAACTGATTTAAACTAAAGTTAACGTTTTCGTTAATCCATGTATGGTGTACAGTTCGTGATAGTGCTGTGTTTGGTCTTAAATCATTACTAGTATGTGTACCCAAATGAGGCTGTAGGTGTTGGCTTAATGAGCCATGGGCTGAACAATTCTTGGATATTGGCGGTCCACACCCGTGGATGGCGGTGCAGGTGGCTCTACGTGCCGTGGGCTAGAAACAGTTAGGCGAGGACAATATTTTTCTATTGTCTTCGAATGACTGGCCAAATCCTGCAACCATCTCGCCTCGCTCCCTAGGCGTAGGCTGAATTTGAAGCCATGGGAGTGGAATCAGCCCGAGATCCTTGCCCTCTGACCTCTCCATGACGCACTAAGAACGAACAGTTTATGGTTTGTATATTTGCACCAAGTTTCATTCAGGTAATGTTCTGCACAGCAGGTAATATAGATTGTATTATAACTAAGAAAGTACATACAGTCAAACTTCTACAAGTTAAATTTTTATTTAACTCAAATAAATGTTACGATTTCTGTAAAAATGTAAAATTTTTGATGAATTTTTTTTTATTCTATAAGTTGAATTTCTATAACTCAGTCTTATGGGGAAAGTTGTTTCTTTCAAAACACATACTTTCGGTCACTGCGGAATATCATGCCAAATATAAGACTTGATTGACATTGGAAAAATCCGTAACGTCCCTAATAAAAATCCCTAAATTATAGTTTCTTTCATCGGCAAATGAATGATTGGTCAGGGCTAGTGCCTATAGTAATCCGATTGGTTGAATAGATTTCTATTCAACCAATCGAATGGTTGAATAGATTTCTAAAACATTGTGCAGTTCGTCACCTTCCTGGAGTTCTGTTCATGCGAGTTACCATCATGGTATGAGCCATCATGACAGGAACTGAAGTTACCCCTGTTAATGATAGGCACAGTTAAAAAGTCAAGGTGATTTGCAAATATAAAATGTTTACTTATAAATTACAAGAATAATGAAAAGGCCTGAATGACCTTGTATGAGTCTTGGATTAGGAAATTGACAAGAAAATTTTACGAAAAAGGTTTCAGTGGTTGTTGACAATCGTCCCAATCGCCCAAAGGTTTTTAGTAAAGAATTAAAGGTAATCAATGATTTTTTGCCTCCAAATGCAACATCAAATCTTCAGCCCATGGATCAAGCTATCAAAAAAATTTTGAAACACTTCTATAGGTAACTTATCTCTTCTCTAGATGATAAACAGAGTAACCCAAGGTAATAATTTTGAATTGTGTGTGAAATATTCAGTATGCATGGGAAAGTGCAAAACCATCAACTACTGTGCATCACCTCAGAAAAGTTCGTTTCAACCACGGAAAAATTTTCGAAGAGCGCAAAATTTCATCAAATACTAATTATGCTATTTTAACTTCACATGAGTGGAATTTTTTTGGCGCCTGAATTGAAAAGGTCCGATGAAATAACTTAAGAAAGCAAAGTTGATATCGATGCCAATTTCAACGTATCTACGGATGACAACATTATTCAGTTCAGGAGATACCTATTGATGACGATGACGAGGTACAGAATTCATGTCTTGGTCATACTTTAAGGACACATTTTCTGCAATCTAAACATTAAGATCCTTTGCTGAATACCGTGAATCAATGCCTGAAAACATTTTGAAGACCATAGCTAATTTAGAGGTGTATGTTCTAAATGAAAATTTTGCATCGAAAAAATGACGTGAAAAAAATTAGACGTTTTAATAAAATATCATTTTTGAGGGTGTATACATGTTAAACTTCCTTTTAATCACAGCTTACAGCAATTACAGTATTTTGTATGATTTTTAAAATGTATTATTCATGTGTAGTAATAAATTAATTTTTCTATAACTTGAAGTTTTGCCCGCTCCCATGGAGGTTTGATTTATGGAAGTTCGACTGTATTATGTGTGCAAACTCTCAAAGAAAATTGATATTTCTAATGCTATTCTAGATGCTTATGTAATTGCTTTTCGAGTGTTTGGTGGCTTAAGTATTTACATCTATGGACTGCAAGCTTATGAGCTAAATGACTACAAGCTTGAATTGCTTAACAGTTATTGCGGTGTGTCTCACACTGTGTGTCACAAACTTAACAATTGTAGATTTGTAAGCTTAACTGTTACAGAAACATTTTATGAGCTGATGAGTTTAACACTAGTAGCGTGAATGGCTTTACTGCTAATTACTAGGGTCCGGATTTTCATGCGTAAAATGTAATTCCCAGCCTAATTACCTAGGCCTAATTCTCCCGATTTGAACCCAATGAAGAATCTGCAAGGCCACCTTGATAGTTTTGTTTGCTCCATGAATCCTCCACCATTCATCCTTCAGCTTTCAGATGCACTGCAGTCAGCATGGCTCCAGATACTTAAGACAATCATTCAGTACCTTGTTGTGTCACTCGTAGACTACCTTGTTGCTATCCATGCTGCGTGGGGCAATTTCTCTCAATATTAGCTGGTGGCTATATTAATGTGCCTTGACTGTTTATCATGTACTGCTAGTAGAATAAATCTGCAGCAGCAAACTGTGCTTGCACTGCTGCAAAAGTACTGCATTTCTACTAGTAAAGGCTTGTAATAAATGCAGAGTTCTAAATTTTTGATATATATTTAAGAAAGTAATAAAAGCAAATTGTTTTTGTTGAAATGTAATGTGGTTTTCAAGAGCAAGGTATGTTTATTCCCTAATTGACATATCGCTCCATGTGACATGTCAATGTTTCATAACCCAAAAGCCGAGAACGACAGTCATTACTGAATACATATTTCATCAAATGAAATACTATGAGTAATTGGAAGGGATTTTTACTATTTTATTAAACATGTGACACAAAAAGGTGAATTGGCGCAGTATAGCCCAGATGCTCTTGCACCATAAAATTCCCAACGAACGAAAAGGTGAAACAACCCAATAGGTTATCAGTAAGCTTATAAAAAATTTACTTTCCTTCGAAAGCTCTTGTCTCTATATATATAATATATACACACACACAATACCTGTAGGTATAGCCCCTTAATACTCAATGTATTGGGATATAACGTTTCATTCTGCTTTATGTCAAGAAAGGTAGGCAAATTACGGATCTCACTGTAGCTTTTAAAATTGAGGTATTAGTCAGTATTAAGACAAATTTCCATTCTGTTAATATACAGGGTGCGCCAAAAGTTCATAAAAACTTTAAAAAATCGTAAAAAAAGAACAATTAATGATAAAGAAGTGTGGTTTGCACAGAAATTTTTCTAGGAAAATTGGATTTTTTTTAGTAAAAAAAAACGTTCAGTTAAAAAAAAAATCGCCTATGAACGGCGCTGATAACTCCAGAAGACAATGGGCAGGATAATTGTGCATTCATGGGTTCATTATTTCAACAGTTGTTCAATATGTCCTCCAAAACGTTATATTGCAGACAGTGGCGGATTAAGCGGATTTCCAGTTAAAAACTACCACAACACAAAAAGCGAAAGATGCAATACTTAATATTATTCACGTATTTTACGTATGTAAACACAGAATGTTCTTTTATTAAAGTTAATTAAAAATCATTAATTCAAACATGCACTAGCGCACACACCCACATAGGGGGGCTTGGGCTAACAAAGCAAAAAGTTATTATGCTAACAGACACTGAATATATATATATTTATTTATTTTTTTTAAGTAATAAAATTGAAAGTAGTGACGATTCCAGCGACATTTTCCTGAACTCTTGTGACATTGATGAGACTGCTGTTGAGTAAGGCAACCACAGTGGCTAGGGGCTGTCTTCAAATGCTTTCCAGGAGGTAAAAGTAGACTAAAACAGTTGAAATGGAAATTCTGACTGCAGATATTTCTAATTATGCCAAGATATCTAACCTCACTGATGAAGATAGGATAACAGTGCTAAAAAGTCTTTGGGAATCATATGCAAATTGAAATTTTCCCACGACTATCACTAGTGCTGTATAAAGTCAAGGAAAATCTCACCACAGTCGGAAGTTCTGTCCATCTGAACTGAGTAAGCATAACTTGCCTAAATGCAGAAGACAGTGCCTATAGCAAATTTTGTGTGTTCTCTTTTCACCCCATGAAGTCGGTTTAAGATCAACACAAGCCACAGGTCAACTTGTTTCAAAAGAATTTAATAATTGGAAGAAGACCTTGGAGAAGTTCAGCCAACATAGAACTTTTCTCTATCATAAGGATTCAGTTCACAAAGCCGATGAGTTTTTAAAGGTCGCAAAAGGAAAAAAGGCTTCCGTAGATCAAGTAGTGGACAGAGGGCAAGCAAAAGCAAGTTTTGCACAATAGGATTACTTTTAAATCTATTACTAAAACAGTGATCTTTTGTGGAAAACAAAAGCTGGCCATTGTAAAATTGTACAAAAAAATCCACCATTTTTAATCATTTAAGTATATTGCACTGTCAAATTAGTAGTAATTTAATAATGATAAATGAACACAAAAAACAACCGTAATTGATATGGTCTTTGGCCATTTTTTCCACCAAAAATTCCTTGCACCACTGGGCCTCCCTCGGGGATATTCCGGGTGTGCCACTGCAAAAATGAGCGTAGAATGATTAGATGCTAATTTTAAGAATTTTATTCTCCTCTCATCTGAAAAATTTCACCACAATACTGAAGTTAAACTTTCCTCCTACTGCTTAGCTGAGCGTAAAGGCAATGGAATTTGTAAATGTACACGTTTAATTATGTCCTAGGACGCCAAAATGTTGTCGTAGCTGAATTATAGCCACCATCCATGTTAGGAAAACCAAAGGTGAGCATTACTGTGTTTGACTGGAAATTGATTGAAGGTCAAATTAAAATTCCACATTTTCCCCTTAGTTTATCGATGATAGATGTCCATCACTATCTGTAATAGACAATCCGCAAAAATGTATGTGCTATTCAGTATCTTTCATAGCTCTGAAAAGGACCATTTTGGCCATAAAAATGCTATTATATGATAGAAGATAAAGCTTAACTGCTTAGAACAACGAGAGATACATTGCGATATACAGTCATAGAATTTGTGATATATAAAACATATGATTTAATGTATATCGAGTTTTTCTACTTGGCTGTTAATAAATCTATTTGTTTCAAAATACGGGGTATAAGATTTTCAAGCGTTAAACATTTTTTAAGCACATATTTATTCATTTTAAATGCATGTTTACTCATTTTAAGTGGATATTTTGAGGCTCAGTGCATATTTTGCTGGTTTCTTAGTGCATATAATCCGGGCTCTAGTCATAACTTTAGTTTCACCGTGTATTATGTGCGTCCATATGAGTACTTCTGGGGGTGGGGGATTGAGAAAAATTATTACTTTCTTCTCAAGACTGTCAAAAATTTTAGTGAATGTACAAGATACTAAAATGCTACAAAAATAATTGATACTGCTTGGCAATTAGTAATGAGCTAAAAAGTACCTTATTTTAAAATGTGCTTGTAAAACTTTTGAAAATAAATGCACGACAGAATCAGGCAAATCAAATTTTTGAACGGCTAGAGGGGCCTGAAACCCCCTCTGCCCCCATATGGGCGCCCATGCCATGCCATGTATAATTAAGTAAATGAAATTAGAATTAAATGAAATAAAATCGTAATGGCGGAAACCCTGTTCTCAACAACGCCATTTTTCTCATAAGAAGTTGAGAAGAACAACTTTGATTTAACCTCTGGGCACACACCTTAATACTTAGCCTGTGTGTGTGTGTGTGTCACTTGAGTGTGAGAATGCTGAAAGGTTATTGGACGTCATTGGATCGTTGTTTAAAAAATATTTCCACGCAGCGAAAATCGGATCTTCTGGATAAATCTTTGAGGATGTTTATGTCCTGCTCCGACTGTATTAATTTTTCTAAAACTCCCGTCGAACTATTATTAATATCATTATTTTAAAGAGATAATCCTTATTGTAGAATAAATAAAACTTAGAAATAAAAAAAAAGGGGGAAAGAGAGTATTTGTCTATTATGGGGTGAATGATCAATGCGATTATTGGTGAATTAATATGATTAATGATTATTATTGAAGTATTTATCGCTTGGATATATATACCAGGACATAGTGTCCAATTGAATTGTAAGTACTGTTTATTCTATTTTTGCAGAAGTTACGAAAATTAATAATTATGTAAATTAAAGGTGGTAAAACAATTATGTTTGGAAACCTGATATAATACCTCAAGTGATATTGAAAAGTTACAAATGATAAAGAAGTTTGCAAAGAATGTTAATATGTTATTAAAGAAATAATAAGAACGTGAGAAACTTATAAATAAATAATCAGAAGTGTTGATAAATAAATAGCCAGAAATACTATTGAATAATAGTTCGAAGTGTACAAAGAGAGTGGAACTTTTCCTAATGTAGATATTATTTCGAAAATATTTTTAACAATGCCAATATCAAATGCAACAGGTGAAAGATCTTTTTCAGTTTTAAAATGCGTTAAATGCTATTTAAGGAGTACGATAGGAGAAGACAGATTGAACAACATGGCCATATTATACCTAGAACAAAAAATTTTGGATGAAATAGATACTACAAAAACAATTGATGAATCTGCTAAAGAGAAACCAAGACACAAATTTATATACAAAACATTTTTTAAGCACTAAGGTAATTTATTACTATTAAATTTTTTGAATAAATGTATGGTTTTTCTTGAAACGTTGAGTTTATTATTAGTTACATATTGCCGGTTTAAGGAACTCACTAAAAATTTACTACTGAAATCTTCCCGAAAAAGTCCTCAGTTCCTTACACAATTTTTTTTGTTTTGTTTTGGGGCTTGGGTCTCAGCCTCGAAATTTTTACGGCCAGGGGCCCCCCAATAGGTTTAATCTGCCTCTGATGGCATAACTAAGGTGAACAACACATGACATGTAGCCATTTCTCGTCTTCAGTTGTTTCACTGTACGAAATTTTCGCAACGCAGTGGCTTCTAATTCAACATTCAGGTAGAAGAACTTCATAAGCAACGCTTGATCTGGCAACGATGACATTCGCAAATTATGCAGTACTGTTAGATTCAAATGAACAATCCATGTTCATCCAGGTCTTTCATTGCAAGCCTGCATTGCATGCTTCTGCTGAATACCTTGCACCATCTGCAGGTGACTTTTAAACTAAATATTTTTTGTGACTAAAAAAAATCCAATTTTTCTAGAAATGCTTTCATGCAAACCTCCTTTATCATTAGTTGTTCCTTTTTTATGATTTTTTAAAGGTTTAGGAACTTTTGATGCACCCTGTATGTATTATGTTTAAAAGCGATTATTATAAAATATGCCTACCACCTTTGCGAGAAGCTTGAAAAATGAAGTACATTCAACGTATAACTCACGAATGTCTCACATCCGTTAAGACTACACTAAAAATAATTATTTTAATCAGTTTAAAAAGAATTAGTGGGCTAAGTTTTCTAAAAAGCTAATATAAGCATGCTGGGGGGAAAAAGTTAAAAATAGATGGGACTAGTCGTTTTATGAGAAGTTGCGAAAAGCCCATTGCACAGTATATGTCTGAGTAAAAGTAAAGTTTCTTTTAGAGACTAACGTTTCTTGGAAATTTTAATAATTAAATAGTATTGTATAGATAAAAATTAAATAATGCAATTTAAACAATTCCGCTTAAAAATAGAATGGTTTTCAATTCTGTCCTAGGCCTTTCAGTTGTAACACATTTGCCTGATGCGTGGTGGTCCTGGGTTCATTTCCCCACCAACTGTGTAAAAAATAAAGTTAGTTCTCGAAGCCTTAAGGGGTTTTGATTTCTCCGAAAGTTGTAGGTCCCAGCACAGCATGACCCTTGCACTGCAAAACTTAAACAAATCAATTCTATACTCACCCAATCCACCTCCTAGTCCTGGAGCGGGGAACCTTTTCATGTTGGAAGGCCGCATTAAATTTGCTGTTAATAAATGGTTTAATCGTGACACACTGCACTAATCGATAGAAGCAAAAATATCCAAATTTTTCTGGTGCTGTTATTTTAAAAACATAAAAATAACATCGCTAATAGCTATGTCGATAGCATTAATTGGTTATCATTGTCAGAGCAATAGCAGCTTCTGTTTATGTCCATGATGTTGATCGGTGTTGCCATCACGTCGGTTGGAAACTTGAATGGGTGGAGGAGTTAAGCATGTTTGTGGAGTCTTCTCTAGCCATGAGACTCCACCTGTGAAGTTGTGCATGCCTGCTCTAAAGTTTCCAGGTGACATTCTTTTATAATGAAACTTTTATAAACTTTGGACAAAGTTATTTCTTTTCTACACTTTCTCATCTATGTGTTAGTTATAAAAACGATTGTGTAGAATTTTGCTTGCTCTTCATGTATAATTTAAAATACCGGAGTAAAGTTAGCAACTTGTTTGCATTTTGGCATCCTCTTATTTGAAGATGCCAAAATGCACACTCAAGAATGTCTAATTTTATTCTGTTATCTGTTATAAAAACTTTTTAAAAAATTTTTTTGAAAAAACTTCTGTATTTTTCAATGTCATTTTAGGTTGATACCAATTTGACAGACCAAATGTTCTTATATATTGATCTACCTGTCATCACATTGCTTGCCATTGTCAGTAAGTATTGCTCATGCCTTCATTACCCTGCTATTTGATACCTATATGCTCCGTCTAGAGCATAATGCAGACCCTATATAAACGTGGAAAAATGGCAAAGTGAAAGAAGATAATGGTCCATCTAGAGCAGGGTTGTTAGACATATGACCCACAGGTCACAATCCGTCCATCCTACTGACAATTGTTTGGAATAAAAAATTAAAGACAATTTTTTTTTAACGAGGAAAAATCAAAGCGTCAGCAAGGGTGACCCTTTCATTTTGTATCGCAAGTGAACAAATAGGTAACTGGAAGAAACGCTGAAATGGGGGGGGGCATTTAGTATAGTAAGTTCTTTTTTTTTTATAAAACCGCTGGTTCACGAGATCCGTGAAATTTTTAACTGGTCCACTGCCAAAGAAGTTAGACAACCCTAGTCTAAAGTAATATTTTGGATTGTCATGTGTGAATTTTAAGTGTTTTCGTTTTTTTCCATAGATTTATGCAGTGAACCTTTGGTTCACTGCTTCCACATTCACGTTGCTATCGTGGCATTATTCCCCATACGAGTAGCAATATCTTGGTTCGTAAACCCTCCTTCATACAAGCTAATGATGCATTGTCATTCAAACTCTGTAATTTGCTTGTATAGCATTGTCTGACATTGATAACGCATAGTGACTCCAATCGAACAGTTCACAGCTGTCTGACAATGACACAAGCTCTTGTGCATCCCTCTATTTATACTCCTCGTATGACCGTTCAGAAGACACTACTGAGTCTGGGTATGTACATTCACGCTGAGTTTCTGATCATTTGCATGTCATACCCCGACTTTCATTTCCCATAAATTTCAGTCAACTAGAACAACTCCTTTCTGGTGTTGAAATTTTCATAAACAGGAGTGTCCGTATATACTGTTGTTTTTGCTATAAAATGTGTTTATGTATGCTATTATAAAATGACAATACTGATAAAATAGAATACAATAATAAATTAGTAGCATATAGTATATAATAGCAAAATGTGGATATGATAACCAGATATGAGCTAAATGACTTAGTAAGATGATCCCCATCCTTTACAGATAATTAATACAAGTTACTGTTAATACGAACAGATTTTCTGTTCCCTTTGGTGTTTGTTTTAACGAGGTTTGACTGCATTCATATTTTATCAATGTAACTTCTATTCAAATAATGTAATTACACTAATTGTAATACAATTAGATAACTAAATGACAGGTTCAACTGTGAACCTGCCAGAGGTACATGTTTTTAACAGAATATTTCACCCATATATATATATATATAAACAAAAATTCCTCACAATGAGAATACTCCACAGTGCATCAAAATAATTTTACAATTGTCGAAATATAAATATTGTGTCCTTTTGCACATTAAACACGTTTTTAATATTTTTGAATTGTTCATTTTTAGTGGGATACACTGGCGCCTATGGGAAAATAATTGCCCAGCGACCTCGCAGTAGCCTGATCAGTGTGCCGAATATTGTTTCTTTGCTTATGCAAGTTATCATTGTCGCAGCAGTTCAGATCGGAGCCTTGATTTTCCTACAGGCCCAGCAGTGGTAAAATAAAGTGTTTTACTAATTATCCAATAGATTTGTCATAATAGTTTATTCGACCTGCAATATGTTGCATAATTACATGGTGTGAATAATTGTTATGCATCTTAAATTCTTCGATTTAATACAAAAATATTACGATCCCAATAGATATATTCAAAATGGAAAGAAGGCAGTATAGTTATTGCGAGACTTACATGGTCATAAAAAGTTCTGTTGATCTAATGGCCGCATGAGTGTGGAAGTCATATGCATAGACATTTGTAGATGCCATTTGGAAGTTGCATGAAATAAGTGGATGAATCTAAAAATGGAGTGTTATTGTTAATTCCTTAAATTATTCTTCCTCCCACCCAAACTGGTAGACGTTGCCTTTAACAGCCATGCTTGCTAGCATTCCGTTAACTTAGACTAGACTCCCAACAGTGCTGAAGCACAACGCTTATGGAAAACTACTCACTATAGTTGAAGGGTTGGTTTCGTAGCCAAACAAAAGTTCAAATTCCATCCTGCGGTCACACATTGTGGTAATGGGTTCGCCTAGTGCACCTTTAATACAGGTTCAACTCCCAACGGTGCAAAGAACGCTTACTCAGAGATCTCATGAAAGATCGCACTGTTCACTGATTCCCTAGGCTTGAAGAGGTTCGGATTCCTAGGAAAACAGTAGGTCCCGGCGCAGCATGACCATCTTAGTCGTTGAGCCATAAAACCACAAAGTAAATTCGAATTCCTCAGAAAACCGTGACCTTCTGCTGTAAAACAAACATTGAAAGTGGCCCATAACTCCCTCTCCGTAAAAAATGAATACAAATATACTATCTGGTGTGAAATTGTAAGCCATTAATCCCATGCGAAAAATCACGAGTCTCAATCTCGTGTAAAATCATTGTTATTAATTCTCAAGGGGATTATTGATATTAATCGTATATTAAATTCATAAATTTTGCATAGTGTTTGTTTTCATGTGTCTTCGAATATTCAATAATGATTTAATTTTTTATATAGGTATGTCCCTGTTGTAACTCATAAGGAGATATTCGCATGTTGGGAGAACGCTACGGTTTTCTTGGTATCATGCTATCAATATATTGCTGTGGCCTTATTGGTTTCTGAAGGTCCACCCTATCGGAAACATCTGTTCACCAATGGTAAGTTGCTCGTCTTACTTCCAGAGTACAATATAACAAATATAAATGCAATGTTACGATTATATTTTTTTATATTTCAGTTTATTACCTGATGTCTGTCATTATCTTGTTGGGTTTTACGACTCTTCTTCTCTTTAATCCATTTCCCAAGTTAGCAGATTTCTTTTCGGCAAGTATCTCATTTTTATAAAAACTATTTTTTTTTTTAAGTAACTGCCCTATGGCAGTACACTCATCTATCGAGCCCTTAACCCATATTTAATATCAATGGTATCATAGACCATATGTTTTTCTACCCATCGTAAACTAGGTTTTGGATTTCCCAAGTAGGCCTAATACCTTTAACTGTCCCCGTCCTTTAAAACATTAAAAAAAATACTTAACTTTTAGCTTATAGGGCTGGAAAACAGAAATTTGTCGTTCTGTATTGGGAAGTGTGGCTTCTTCTTCTCTTCCCCCCCCGTACATACCAATCAACTTAAGTAACACCTGAAAGCGTTGCTACGTTGCGGTCAGGAGGGAGGGAGATGTAGCAACGCTGAAGTACAAATAAACAACACCGAATAATTTTAGTGGACCTGTATTATATGTTAGTAAAATATAAGAAACCTACGGATAATCTAATAGTAAGTCAATTTTCATACAAAGCGGTGAAGAAGAGAGGGAGGGACGGGAAAAGGTCTTATTTGTACAATAGGCCTTTATTTCATAACCCCTTTCGTTACCACCTGCGATCAAGCCATTTGTACCATTAAACTGGTCGTTGACTTGTAATACCATTAAACTGGTCGTTGACTTGTGATACCATTAAACTAGTCGTTGACTTGTGAAGAACACGAAAGGGGAAGAAAATCGCTGGGATAGTAGGGTTTACCCCAGTCCCGTTCTTTTAGGAGGTAAATCTACTGGGATACACCCTGTCCCATAAGTGTTGTCATTCATATTTCATTAAACTATCTTAAAACTACATGTACAGTCTCGTCTCGTTTGTCGCAGAATGACCCCCGTTGTCCTTGCGCCATAAAAATACAATCAACCAACATGAAGCTGTTGATCCTGCTGTGACACGGTGGTAATGGTGTTCACTAAGCATGTCATTAACCTGGATTTGTATCCTGATGGTGCCCCCCCCCAAAAAAAAACTTCGGGTATTAATTCCTCTCCGTAGTTCAGGGATTAATTCCTTTGGCATTGACAGGCTGGATTTTCTTGGAAAAATTTAGGTTTATTTCCTTGCAGGGGTAATATATTCTTTTGTGCTATTGACCCAAATTCAGCTCCTAGTGATATCATGTTCCATTTATCTACCCATCGTTTTCTGGGATTTCGTTTACTTGACCTTAGAGTTGGTTCTCCGAAAATTGAAGGTCTTGGCTCACACAGCGTGACTTTTGATATCCTTGTGCCCAAGACCCTAGCCAGAATTTAATTTGGGGGGGGGGTCAAAAATTTTTGCAACATGTATTGCAACATGCAAGGCTGTAGCCAAGTCCCATTAAAAATTTAGTTTTGAGAGGGGGACCGGTCCCTAAAGTCTTACCCTTCTGGATACAGGCTTGCTTGTGCCCTAAAAATGCAGTCTTCATTTTCGAAAAATACCTGTTGAAGTTGTATATTTGGGGATTTAAATTCATGTAATTTTATTGATTTGTTTTCATTCACTTAGATTGTCAAGTGGCAACCCAACGACCACTTTTATTTCCGACTGACATTATTGTTAGCCGTGAGCTGTAATTTCGTTTTGGCAGTAGCTATTGAAGTGAGTATATTTTCATTTCATTCCAATTACAAATTACAGAAGCAATTTCTTTTATGAGAATTAATTTAGTTCCCCCCTTTACAACTAAGTTTGATTCTTTGCCTTTTTTATTGTTCCCACTAGAACCTTTTTTTTAGATCCTAGTGGTCAGAGAAAAGGAAATTTGCCACACATTTAGGCAGGGCTTGAACCATTGACCTCTAAGTGACCACCCCAGTGTCTTTTGTTAACCCATACGTACGAGAAAATGACCTCACGTGGCTATACTCGATGGTCTAGTACTCAAGGCATTGGGGCAGTAACTTAAAGGTCATTAGTTCGAACCCAGTCTGCATATGAATGAAATTTTTTTTTTTTCTCAGATTATCATGATCCAAAATTGATAAAAAGTTGCATGTGCATGACGATTAGTTTGGTGGATGACCTATATGCCAATTTATGCTGTTCTATTCGCATTAACCCTTTGTTTTACCTTGCTTGATGTAGAATGACCTTTGTCATTGAGTGACCTTTGCTAACCAACCTTTACTTTGAGCATTTTATAAATTGCGCTGAACTTTTTTGGACCTCAGTGTATTTTTAATTCATTTCTGTAGAATGAGTTATTTTTACATTCAAAGGGGTAATCACTGGTAAAATTGCAACTGGAACAGATTTTCCAAGCGATCTGGTACATCAGCTATAGTCACTTCATCAAGAGTAAATTCTCACGATGAAGGACTGCTGTTGCCACATTAGAAAGCTTGGGCGATCCATTTCATTCGCTTTATTTTTACTGATGTTTAACCTTTTTGTGTGCAAATTTCTTTTTTGATACTTGTATTTTATTCAATTGAGTTAATTTTATCATGTAAAATTAATTTATAGTGATGTGATGGCCTTGATTGATGGAAGTCTTCATTTTTTTTTTTTTAAATAATAGATGTTTATTTGTAAAAGTGATTGGTTGAGGCATTTGGTCCGTTTCATCAAGAACAAAAAAGAACCCAAAAATGAATACAAATGTATCGAGAACAGTTTAACTAATGACCAAAGATGGCCGCCGATCAACGAGCCAATCGTCGCCTCAGCTTCTTTCCTGCAGGCCCAATGACATCGACTCTGTATTAGGCTCCACTCACTTAACCAATTTTACTCTAGGAAACTCTATGAAAGTTTTATCAATCTTTTTACTGTATTTTCTATAGTATTTTTATATGGAGACTTATTAACCATAACAAAGAAGGAACAGTACATTTCAAAAGCTAAGTTTTATAGTTTTCTAAGATTTGTGTTACCTATAGTAGTTTCGTTCTATCTCTGTCGTGTCAGAAAAAATTTGAAAACATGGTTTGGATGTCGATATGGGTGCTCGCAGATATTGTGAGTGCGTATGAATATCGAGATAGATACTTGTGGATAACGATATGTGTTTATGGATATCGAGATAGATACTTGTGGATAACGATGTGTGTTTATGGATATCGATATAGAGGCTACAACCACAGCTGTTGAATCTACCAGGCTATGCCCTATTCCCCACTAAGTTTGTTGTGGTAGGCCATCGGTTCTGTCGTAAAACGTCAGAATATCAGAAATATCGATATGTATATATACACATGTACACCGATATCAGATACATCAGTGTAATTTGTACATTAAATATATCACTTCGTAAACATGTCTCCCGTGTAAATAAATGTGTCGATATATCACGTTATATACAGTTAACGATATACCAAATGAGTTTGAGTGAGTTTTTTTCACCTTTTTCGTGGTTTATATTTAGTTCTCTAGTAATCTCTTGTTTACATAGTGCAACTTTCCTTGTTTAGAAGGTGGTCGTTCCCTATGTTACCGATGTTTGTATTAAAACAGCATTTGTAGCAATTGATAAGCCTTTGCTGAAAATGTATATTTTTCTGTAAATTATTTTTGCTTATTAGCACTGCTTGTGTATATGTGTACGAAATCTCGTCGCTAAAATATCAGATTCAAAGCTAAAAAAAAAAAAAAATGGTTTATGTACATAACGAGCTTTATACACAATTGTTTATTAATAGTTTGTATCTTTTCTATATAATCGGAAATCATTAACATACGATTGATAATCCAATATATCGGTTAATCGACATTTGGGTTTAATTTTTGTCTGTTTTTTTTTTCTTCTACTCAATCCTAAAAGATTTTCTGTGTTGAGTCATTTGCGTAGAAGGTTCTGTTTCGTGATATTTATGAAGTTCCTTTATGAAATATTCCATTTTAACAATGTTCTGCAATCAACATATATTATTATTACGTAAAAAAAAGTGTAAGCATGTGGAAAATAAGCTGTAATAATGACTCCTAATACAGGAGTGCAAAATTATTTGCTGAACTAATCGGTGAGTGGTTTTGCCCACCTATAATTAACTAACAGGCTCCCTTAAATTCTCACTTGTGTATTTTCAACACTCGGCTCAGTCGTCAAGCAAGAGACACACAATTACTGCAAATATAATGTGTATAACAATCATATTTGATGTAAACACAGGAGCACTTCCAAATGTGGATGTAGGTTCCATAAATTTTTTCTCGGTGTATCGAAACAGCTTCCCTGTGTAATGAATGGAGATTTTAAAGTACTGGGGTTGATCAAAATTTCCATATATCAGAATTCTCTATTATGTGTCGAAGTGTTGCTGTGCACAATATGATCTGTTTATATATTGGCAATATATTTCTAAAATGCAAGAACGATGGGGCTTGGGAAGCTTAAATAAAGTTATGGGGGGTACAACAAGTGGTAGTTCCAGAGTATTAAGACAATTTGGGCCTTTTTTCAGATTTTGATGTCCATGTGTTTTATACATAATATTGGTCTTTAGCTTAACATAAACAATTAAGTGAACAGGTTTTTGAAAATGACTAATTTATTGTCGAAATTTGTTGGAACTGAAGTTTTTTATGCATCCAACTATTATAAACCCCAGGTTGTATCTACCTATCTATAGGAGAGGCTGGAGTCGGACCCCGGCCATTGAAGAATATGGCACGCTTGTCTTTGATGTCGAATTCCAGGATATTTTTAAACATACTTAAGCCTCTCCCCCCAAAAAATTTTTTTGGGGGGCTGCTACGCCCCTTCTGGGTTAAGAACCATACCGGGCTATAACAAAAATTATGGAGGAGTCTGTTTTTCACTATAAACACATGTTTGTCTGATATGCATAGTAACTTTTTACTGCCGTTTTTTATATGTTAATGTATTTATATGTATAATCAAGAAACCGTAGATGGAAATGATTTTAATTTTTTTTTTCGTTTGTCTTTTCAGAATTTTCAATCTAGTTTGAAACTATCATTTTATATTTGATTTAATGTATTGACATTGATTTCTTAGTATAAATTTATATTATTGAGATTGATTTATGCATTTTGTGATATGGATGCGGTTATGTGTTGAAATCTGGGACATCTATAAGCTAGACTATTGACATGTTGAATAGCCAGGACTGCGTGAAATCCGCAAAATCAATACATATATATAAAAGCTCATTCAGTCTCAACAAATGGTTTCTAATAGAGTGTTCAAGTATTACATAAGCAATATTTTGGCCATTTTATACCCCTCTCCCTCCTAAGCAAAAATTTACATGGGCTAACATAGGAAAATAAGCACAACAGCAATTCCATTCCCCCAAAGGTGTTTACGCCATACTTGAACGCTTCCTAATGTGTTATGTCTATTATTATAATAAACTGATCTGGAAATTTTTAACTTTGACATTTTCCTTTAATTTTTTTCACTATCAAATTTGGTGCAACAAGATCCCTAGTTATCCACACGTTACAGAACAAAACTAAATAAAAAATCATTGTGAAATTAAATAATGTTTACATGAATGCCTATGTAACTTCACCTGTCCATTTCACTAGTTTCCACTTGGCACAGCATAGTCATTGTTGTCCTTGCACAATATAATTCAAGTTTTAAGGTTGAAAATATGACAGATATCATACTATATGAAATTGGCGTAGAGTGACTTTGGCAGTCCTCATCTAGTAAAGCAATTTGTACTATTATATTGTTCCTATTACCAATCGATATTTTTGAAAATCTATCTTGCAGAGCATTTTTTTGTTTTCGCATTAAAGAATTGCATAATATCAATGGTGTAACATACGAATGTGGTAAATGTAGTTTTGGGTGAAATTGTGCTAAGTGTATTGGAAGTTGCGTGTTTACGTAACAATCCAATCTACACACATTGGGTGGTAATCATTTAGTTTAGAACTAACAGCGGCATCTGTAAATGTCTTGACTGATTGATTTGATCCTATGAGACAAAGTTTTAAACTGTTTTCTCCAAAGTTAAATTTTTGAACTAGATTTGTGCACTGCATTGTTTGTGTGCTTAAAATAAATTACTTGTCCCAGCACAATCCTTTTACATCCCTTTATGTTGCTTACTTGGTAATTATTTGTTTGTGAAGAACAAGGATTTGTGCACGTTGTAAGTAACTTAGGTCAGTTCTATTTCAAGATAGTTTTCCCCACTGTGGAGACTACTGCGGTGAAACTGATTTATTATCGTTGGTTTGTCTTTTACCAGTGAACCAACGAAAATGCTTCCTATTTTTTTTGTATATGAACCGTCGAATTTTGACTGAAATTCGGTTTGAATTCTCGCTAGTCAAGAATTGTAGTCGAGTGGTGGTTTCAACGTTACAGTGAATAAGACCTATGTAGATGTCGCTGAAACTGATGTGTAAAATGTTGTCATTAAAGAGTGCTGAATGCAATGTGCATGTGTTTTAGTTTTTCTCAATAGTTTGTCATTTCTGCCATACAGTGAAGCCTTCGTGCACGTTTTCACCTTATTTGGTACAGAATGATCCTTGCGCCATAAAAGACAAAACCAACGACAGCCATACAGTGACGAAGATTTAACTTGTTTGTCTGTCGAACCGTTAACCCAGGTTTTATTGCATTGGAACCTGTAGAATGTTGCTCCGTAATCCTCCGAGTGTTTAGTTCCCTAAGTCACAGAAGTTTAGATTCCTTGGAAAGTTGTAGGTATCGATGCAGCATGATCTGGGGTGTCCTTGTGCCTTAAAACGCCAATTGTCAACTACAGTTCTAGCTAACAGACCCTATTTCTTGGCTAGTAAGTGTAACACCACTGCTGGGATTTTAAGGCGGTACTTAGAGATTAATTCTACACGGTGTCATCTAGGGAACGATTAATCTTTTTCATGGGCACCCATGGTCCTTGAATTTAATAGGGGATTGAAATAGGGGCCCTTGAAAAGTAATTGAAAACTGCCAAAAATGTGGTTGGTCTTTGAAAAGTCCTTGAATTTTTCTCAAAAATCTTTTCAAGTTTTGACAAGAGGGGAAAAAAAAAGTATTTCTCCTTATTTCCTGAACAAAGCCAGTAGTACTTTGGACACGCCCCATTCTTTCCTGCCCACTGAGCATGGCTAATATAAGGGATGCAAAAAGGGTAGCTTTTGCTGGCAGTGTGTTAAGTTGAAAAGGAGAAACATAATTAAACACTCTAATTTCAGTGTTATGCTTATAATGTCTTGCATTTTTAATTTTTATGTATATAGCGATTGCCAACGTGAGGTCCTTGAAAGTCATTATTTGGTCCTTGAAAAGTCCTTTAATTTCATCAGGACAAAAGAGCGGGAACCATGTGCTTTTGGGTTGAAGAGGGCTAAAAAAAGGAACAGAATTAAAATATACAATTTCTGCCACCTACGTATATTTAGCTCAATGCTAGAGCTTTTGTTTTTGGAGAAAAATCTCGTCTCGGGGGCTTTTCTGTGTTGACCATTATTTGGCAATTGTGTTATCCCTGTGAAGGGTAATAATATCTTACAACTTAATATACGGAGAAAAATGCGTTTCTTGTCCTCGTTCGTCTAGTAGGTCAAGACACCACGGGCTCAACGTGAGGACCCTGGTTCGAATCCAGGATGAGGACGGCGCCTCTTTTTCTCCAAAAACGAAAAAGCTCTAGCTTGAGCTAAATATACGTGGGTGGCAAACATTATTGTATAATAAATTCCCCCACGAAAAACTCACAAAAATCTCGCCCCGGAGGCTTTTCTGTGTTGACCATTATTTGGCAATTGTGTTATCCCTGTGAAGGGTAATAATACAAAACTAAAATAATTTACTGTTCTGTATCCACAGCGAGGAATCGATTCAATAACAAAATTAAAACAAACAAGCAAGTGAAAGAAAATCGCCTAAGGTCGATATTTAAATTTAGCGGGTTTCAATTAACATTAATTCGCAACTCTCCATAACTCTGTAATTTTCAAAGTTAACAACAGCTATCGTTATTGCACTTACGGAAGACCTTAACCTTTTTATTGCGTACAGACAGAAAACCAAAAGCAATAGCGGGTTCAATATCTATTGAAACCCGTTAATAATGCCCACTTAACAGAAATATAGAACGGTAAATCACAAAATCAGACGGACTTGTAATGCTTCGCTTGAAAAGGCGTAATGCTTCGCTTTTTAAGGGGAGAATAAGGTTCTACGGAAATCGACAACGGCGGAGAACATTCCAGTCGTTTGTGTAAGGAGATTAATGGGAAGGGTGGCCGCCTAAAGTGGCAGCGCTGTATTCCCAGCGTTTCGTAAGCTCTGTGGAAACCATTGGTTAGAACAGATCAATGGGAGGGGAAGGCGTTTAGTTCTATCGCTGTGTCGTATGCACAGCCTATGCGCTCAAATCCACGCATGCGCACACAATACATAACTGCCCCGCTTCTGTAGAAGTATGTCTGATTCAACGGTTCATAATAGGTGGGTTCAAGCTTACACCGAAAATTCACCGTTGTACTTTTAAAAGTAAACACACAGCAGAATAGGGCAGCTCAAATTTTTAAGCAACGACTGGGAACTCCAGCTCCTCTACCACCCCACCCCCCTAATAAACGCAACACTTCGCATTAAAATGCGAATGCAAAAATGACTAAGAAACACAATTGCAGTTATTTGTTTTACGTGTTTTTATCGAAACAATTGTGGTCTTCGTCAGATCAAACGATGTTTGTTCTGTGGACAAACGTGTTTAAATGGAAAACAAAAGGTAGGAATGGATGTTAAGGCTAGTCCACACTGGAAGACCGGGTCTAGCAATTGTCTATAGACATCCAGTAGACCATCAGGCGGTTCTGAGACCAAAATCGCAGAACGTTGGTCTTCTGTTCGAAATGGGAGTCCTAAGACAATCGCTATACAATGTTGCCAACATTACGGAGTGTGTACGCTTGTTATATTGTAGACCTAGAGCGGTCTGCCTCCGAACTTTTTGGTAAACACGTCACCGCCGCGTTCTCGCGTAATATTTAATTTTTCGCCAGGCAACGTGGCCCAAAGGTAAAGTTTTGCAGTTAAGAGAAGATTATCACATGTTAATTCGTTTATGGGACATTACACGTTCACATAACAAAAATTGGCGCAGTATAGCCCAGATGCTCGTGCGCCATGAAACATCCAAACAAACGTTACAAAAATCTTTCCAAAAGAAGAGTAGCAGTGGAAGACCTAGCTAAAAAACACATCGTGTCCGTGGCTGATCTTGAAAAAAAATCCACAATGTGAAAGCGTCTTTCAGTCGGGAATATAAAAAGTTAAGAATAAAAAAAGAGACTCCTTACGTATCTCATTGGTTCGCATACAATAATTTGTTGTTTCTCCTACAAGGAACTGTCTGGGATTACAGCACCGCCTCCCGCGGCCACCCTTCTCAATGAGACCCAGTCTTTCAGTGTGGACTTCACTTTAGACATGGGTTTGACCGAGGCCGAATAACGTCTTGAGGAAATTCTCTTTCCAACAAGGAAAGAATATAGAGTGTTGCATTGTATTTAATTTTATTATATATAATTAACATGAAAACTCGATAATATTTCATATCGTCGAGTCTAAATATGCATGTCAGTCGTATTCCACGTTAGTCGATGTTTCTGAACATGCATCCAGACGCTTTACTTTAATGGCGCACCTCTCCAACGACGCGAATTAAGGCATTGTTACGCGCATATTAAGTATTTTTGCACAACGCATATACTAGCAGAATTTGATTTATGATGCAAATTATTGAAAATTACAGCAATGCGTTTGAACGTGGTGTTTATGTAAATTTCATGAGGAAATATTGTTCACGCACAATGAATAATTCGATAGGAACGCTGTGTTGCAGAGGCGTTTCTGTAGAGTGAAATGGGTTATATATACCGCTACCAGCTTACTAATAGGAACTAACTATTTAGGAATATTTAACACGTTGAAATCTATTTCGCGCCCCCTCTTCCCACTCCGTGGGGAGAGAGTGCATAAAAATATTTGTCTCTACCATCGGATCGTGGTCTGGAGATTTAACTTGTCCCATAGCCACCGCAAAGCACCTAATGACCATTTACACAGTAGTCAGGTACAGATAAAATATTTTTCTTCGACATTGACTCATTTTTGTGAGTTAATTTTT
>QLNU02014802.1:127947814-127981386 GCA_006491805.2 Dysdera silvatica | reverse complement strand
ATATAGATAGATAGATAGATAGATAGATAGATAGATAGATAGATAGATAGATAGATAGATAGATTACACCAATGTTATACTAATATCATATAGTAAAACTTCCTTAACGGACCCTCCTGATTAGCGGACATGCTTAGTTCCCAAAGAGTCCGCTCTTCAGAGGTTTTACTGTATTATTATTATTATTATTATATTACAAGAGCGTGTATAAGGAGTGGTTTTGGGGATTAGGCTCCTCCCCTCCCTGTTTAAACAATATTATTAGCTGTAATATAAAATTCCTCACGAGAGAAAATTTTGCTTCCATCAAAACCTCCCCTTTTTAAAACCTTTGCACGGGCCTGTTATATCATTATTGTTATTGTTGTTGTTACGTTGTTTGATGCTTCAACTCTTGAAACGGATGACGAAAATGTAAAACGTTTTTTTGTTTCTCAGGCTTCAAAACCTTTGATGGAAAAAAGGAGACGAGCTCGGATCAACCATTGCCTCTCCCAATTGAAAAGCCTCGTTGTTGACAAGACCCACACGGAGGTACGTAATTTCTTTCTTATGCCTATTCGTTGTGCTAAATCGCTCGATGACCGACTCAATAAACGAGACTGCTCGTTGTTGTTGACTGTTCAAGAGAGTGTGGGAAAGTTGTCCATTGCTGCGACACTGTTTTCCCAGAGAAGATGGCTGTTCTAATAACAGGGAATAGAAGGTGTAAAGAAAACGTGAAAACAAAGGTGAGACATAGTGAAAACAAAGGTGAGACATAGTGAAAACAATAGTGAAAACAAGTGAAAACAAGTGAAAACATAGTGAAAACAAAGGTGAGAGTCTGCTCGTTTATGATTAGATGGGTAAAATCGTTGGTCTGTTCGTTCAGCGACCGACTTGGCAGCTCTGCAATTTGTTGCATACACTCAGCTTAACCCAAGATGGTGACACGAACTCAAAGTTCGTAAAGTTAAGCGGAAGTAAGAACGTTAAGCTGTTAAATGCCTTTAATCCAGTTCCTAAATCTACGGTAACAACGAAGGTGAGCGTCTGCTCGTTTATGACAGATAGGCAAAAACGTTCAGTAGTTCGTTCAGCGACCGACTTGGTAAATATGAAATTTGTTGCGTACACTCGGCTTAACCCAGGATGGTGATACGTGCTCAAAGTTCGTAAAGTTAAGCGCAAGTGAAAACGTTAAGCTCTTAATTACCTTTGGCCCAGTTCTTAAATCTAGGATAACCCCGAACATGATGTTTTCCCACGTGATCTTATAGCGTAATGTACAAACCATTACGCTATGAGATTAGGCGCGAAATTTCGAAGCGTAATGGTTTGTAAACTAGGCGCCATTAATTTGTAAAGCATTCTTTGATTTCTCGCTTAATTTGAGCTGTGTGTGATAGAACTTGTGGCGGGGGGAGAGCAGGGGCGGCCGCCCGGGGCCCCGTTTGGATGGGGGAGCCAAACTGAAGTCAAGTTAAAATTTTTTTAATGGACCCAATAGTAAAAAATCTCTTTAAAAAGAGACAAGTTTAAAGAATTTTTTAGAGACATTTTTAGAGAAATTCTTTCAGAGACTTTTGGCCACTTTTATAGAGTACATAGCTCACTGCGAAAATCTTCCGTTTTCGACGGAGGGGGGCGCCAAAAAACAATCCATACCAGGCCGCCCTACTTCAAAATCAAACTCCAGCCGCCCCTGTGGGAGTGGTATAGGGGCGATTAATCAGATATTTGTAAAGCCACTCGTTATTGTGACTGAAATATTGTAAATACGCTGTTTTTATTATAATTTTTGTTTTTGTTTTTACAGAGTTCCCGCCAAACTAAGTTAGAGAAAGCCGATATCTTAGAATTGACAGTGCGCCACCTACACGAAATAAAGCGTCACCAACGAACAGGTAATGCAGAATTAGTAATTACACTGGAATTGGCAGGAATGTAATAAAAATTTCTGCATTACTTCTAGACCAGTGAAATTAATGGTAAAATGTCGTCCTCCTTTAAGTGTCTCCCGTTTATTAGGCTGAATTCGCATCCTAGCAAACATAGCTTTAGACGTATTGTTGCTTAATACGTTAAACACCACGCCGGTCCCAATGGCCCGGAATGGCCTGCTTGACGTCTAACTGTGTCGTGAAATGAACGGTATGTAAAACCGTCGTGGCGTTTAACGTGTTAAAGGTTAAGCTGTCACTATAAGCAGTTTATCCAATTCCAAGTGCTACATTGGACAATTCGTTAAGATGGAAACGATTATTTTCATTAACAAGAACTTTTGGGGCCCTTTGAATTCATAAAAATAATACTTAGAAGGGCCCCAAAAATATTCCATCTTTTTTTTTTTTTCAATACTTTTTTATTTATGTTATTATTTAAAGAATAATGTTTGAAGAGTTTTCGGCTCAGAGACTAGAAGGCGGTAGCCCCTGTTTCCACCCCCCCCCCCATTCTATTTCCATTGTAACCTATATATATATTCAAAACTTTTTTATTGCCAGTTTTGATAAACAATAGGGTACTGACCATTTTAAAGAATGACTGGGATCTTCTAATTTATTACACTGAATATTTTGAAGTTTGCTGCATTGAATATTTTCTAATTTATTGCATGGGATATTTTTCGATTTATTACATTAGGTTACCCAAGCTATTACGCTGATTTTGCCCCATTTTTTCATTGGAATAATTTTGTCAGGATAACTGGCTTTTTTAATCATTACTAAGGAATCCATTAAATCATAAGGATAGCCATGGTTCCCTAACATAATATATATATAAATAATATCATAATCTTAATATAATATAATAACTTTTATATAATAATATAATAACCCTAACGTAATATAATAATAATCTTTGCATAATAATATAATATCCTTTCATTCTATTTCTCTTTATTTTATATCACAATATCGTCGTCACTATTCTAAACGAACGCGAATCTGCAAAATTCTAGCTCCATGGAAGCCCCATTTAAACCTGTTCATAGAAAAATGTTTTAAATACACTTACAGGAAGAAGAATGACAGGTTACCTCTAGATTAATGGTATAACACTTGACCGGCAATCAAGAGATGTGGAATCGTATCTGGTTTCCGAAAATCCCTTTTCTTTCTGCGAGTTGTTGTACCATATTACCAATGTAAACATTTATTTCCTATATGCTTTAACACAGATAGATAAAAGCGCATATATATAAGACTATCATCATGTGAGTTACCAGTCAATCACTATCATTCATGCGAGTTAATAGTCATGGGCGCTCATACGCTTACTTCTAAGGGAGCTGAGAAAAATTATTAATAAATATAAATAATATAAATATAATAAATATTAATATTAATAAATATAATAAATATAACATAATAGATATAATAAATATAAATATTAATAAATATAATAAATACAAATATTAATAAATATAATAAATACAAATATTAATAAATATAATAAATACAAATATTAATAAATATAACATTAATAAATATAAATATTAATAAATATAAATATTAATAAATATAATAAATATAAATATTAATAAATATAACAAATATAAATATTAATAAATATAATGTACTATTAAATTATTCTCAAAGCTGTCGAGAATTTTAGTGAATGTACAAGATACCAAAACGCTACAAAAATAATTGATATTGCTTGACAATTAGTAATGAGCTAAAAAGTACCTTATTTTAAAATGTGACTGTAAAACTTTTGAAAGTAAATGCATAGCAGGTTCGGGCAAATCAAATTTTTAAACGGATAGTGCCTGGCACCCCCTCTCCTATGGGCGCCCATGTTTAATAAGTATAACTTCGCATTTGGAGTAGAGTGCAGTATAAAAACAGACAACTTCAAAAAAATATCTGCGGGTTAAAAATAGTTAAATGTTCAGATTATTTAGTTTGGCCTGCTGCTTAATTTTATTACAATAATTATTTTATAGTTGTACTTACACATACATTTAGACTGGATAATTTTATATATACATTTGTACTGACAATTTTATATATACATTTATACTGGATAATTTTATATATGCATTTATAGTGATAATTTTATATATACATTTATACTCGATAATTTTATATATGCATTTATACTGATAATTTTATATATACATTGGCATTGGACAATTTTTATATATACATTTATACTGACAATTTTATATATACATTTATTGAAATTTATATATACATTTATATTGGACAATTTTATATATACATTTATATTGGACAATTTTATATATACATTTATACTGGACAATTTTATATATACATTTATATTGGACAATTTTATATATACATTTATGCTGGATAATTTTATATATACATTTATACTGGATAATTTTATATATACATTTATACTGGATAATTTTATATATACATTTATACTGGATAATTTTATATATGCATTTATACTGAATAATTTTATTCCGGATAAGCGATAACCGGCTGCCTTCTTAAAATAATTTAAATATAATTGTCACGAATATAATGTTCATAGAGTTTCTTAGATTTTAAACCTATTTGAATTCATCACCGCATGGTTTATTATGCAATTTTGTTCCATTCGTGTACTGTGCGTACGTTTGAAAAAGTATACATATATAATTAAAATATATAAGTATAATACATATCATATATATATAAGTATAATACATATCATATATATATATATAAGTATAATGCAAGTACATGCTATTCATAATTATACACGTTATTTTTAACGTACTCATTTTGCGGATTATGCGCTTAATCCTATTTAACATTTATTGGTTTAATATTAAATCGTTTGTGTGTGTGTGTGTGTGTGTGTGTGTGTGATTCCTCCCAAGCGTTATCAACCTAATGATAGATGGTATGGAATCATTATCAACTTAGTGAAAGGTTTCATTGATTATATTCAATCACCATCAGTCCTATGATAAGCTGCTTACGCCTGTCTGATTATATTCAACCGTTATCAACCAATGATTGATTGAATATTTTTTGTTGCAATTGATTTACTGGTTGCGAAAAATCACTGACACACACAAACGCAATTCACCCACTACTTTCTACACTTATTTTTTTTTAGTTCTGCCGTCCACATATTCTCGACCTATAGATACACTAGTTATCTAATAATAATAATAATAATAATAATAATAATAATGGTAGTAAAGGGAGGGAAGAAATGTGCCATTTCTATGCAGCAGTGACACTGAATGCTTGTAATGTATGATGCCTGAAAAAAATTCACTTTGTTTTTAAGGGCGCGTCATCGTTGTCTCACCGGCGTTCGAAAAATGCAATTAATATTGAGGCGATGGGGCAAACCGGGATGATGAATGAGTGCAGGGTAATCGTAACAGGCTTTTTCATTAAATGAGGTGCGAACGCTCTATCTTCACTACGTTTTTTTCTTTGGACATCAAAAAGAAAATTTATTTTCAGCATGGAAAGGAAAATTACCGGTTACAGGCAAACTTTGATGCGAGACATGAAATAACACGCTTAACACTCTGCCTGACAATCCTGTCAATTCCAGGTCAGAAGGGTGGGACTGAAAATCTGGGTAAAGTTGACATTGAATGCGTGGAAATTGACCAAATTCTTGGAAAGGAAATATAAAATAAATAAATAAACGAATGACACAAATTTTGTTTAACAACACAGTGATAGTTACACGTGGTTACAGTTGCTAATTTGTAATGGTGACATGTACAATTTTTATCCAGTAGGAGAAATATTTCATTACTGTGTTTTTTATTCAATCAGTTATTAATGTTTCGTTGCATATATGAAAATATAGTTTGTACGTTTGAATAGCTAATAGAATGATGCAGTGCGAGTGGGATCTCTGTGTAGGCATATATCCAATTCCATGATATGCGAAGGAGCTAAAATGGTTTATACGCTCATTTTTTCAAAATTAGAGTGAAATCTAGAATTAATACACAGGCTGGCCCAAAAGAAGCTTCCTCTAAAATTTAGAGGAAGCTTCGCTAGCGCCTCCATTTAGAGTCTAAATGGAGGCTCTAGCAACCGCCATTTTTGAAACGCTGAAATATTGTTTGATATTTGGACTTTAAAAAATACGGGTTCCAGATGTCTAAAGTGCATTTGGAGAGAGGAATGTTCCATGCTCTGATTGGTTGCTTTTAACCTGAGGGCGTGGCTATGAATGCCACAGGCGTAGAGTTTTCATAATTATTGGGGGTGGAGGGGGGGGGACAAGCAGATATTATGTGATTTATACACTACAATACATGTAAAATTGCAATTAATGTCAAATTATTGGGGGTCCCGGGCCCCACAGGCGCATATAACTCTACACCTATGATGAATGCTATGCTTTTATTCTAAGGATGTGGCCTATATACAAAATTCTTTTATAAGGTTAATATGTTTACTTTTTACAAAATACACACCTGAAAACAAATTACTCTTACCTGAATCAGAGAACGGTTAGTGAGGGAGACCCCTCCACACTCCCCGCTTCGGAGTGAACCCCTCGCTGTCCGTTTGGATGGACTTCATTATGCCTGAATAGTTGAAATGTGATGACGTCATCGCTCTAAGCCACACCTTCATAGATCAGGTTGAAAGCAACCAATCAGAGCATGGAATATTCCTTTCCCAAAACGCTTAAGCTATTTATAGGTAAAACGTAATTTTGCTCTCGCGATTACGGTTACAGCCACCGAATTTCGTCAATTTCCAATGGCAAAACTTATACTCCATTTCGCTGTGATCAGCATGAGTAGAAACTATAAAAACCATTAAGCTATATTGTTTAAGGCTAAAATTAAAGCCACTAAGAAATAGGGCTTTTAAATTTATAAAAATTTGAATAAAGGGAAAATGAAACGAAAAAGCTCTAAATAAACTTTTAATTACTCATTTTCATTACGTTGTTGTAAATGGTGGAATATTTGTTTTAAAAGTTCATTCGTCGATTTTAGTTTTTCACTCGTCGATCTTAGAGTTTCACTCATCGATATTAGTTTTTCACTCATCGATATTAGAGTTTTTCACTCATCGATATTAGAGTTTCGCTCATCGATATCAGAGTTTCACCCATCGATATTAGAGTTTCACTCATCGATATAAAAGTTTCCCTCATCGATCTTAGAGTTTCACTCATCGATCTTAGAGTTTCACTCATCTATATTAGAGTTTCACTCATTGATATTAGAGCTTCACTCATCGATTTTAGAGTTTCATTCATCGATAACTTTTTTTCTGTGTTTGACCCTATTTTTAAATCATCCACCCATCCTCTTTTTTCTACCACCAGGTCCAGGTCTATAGCCAGGATGAAAGGGCAATTGGGGCAAGGCAAAGGACATATGGGGCACAAGGCACTCTGGGATTATTATATATAACTATCTTGATGGGGCAACTGGGGCCACGCCCCTGTTGGAACTGGCTTGGTTACAGGCCTGACAAGGTCCCTCCCCTTCTCTGTGGTGGGTCCCTTTAATGGTGACTTGGAGGGCTCGGCACATCGCGGTGAACCGTGATTGCCAGACAAGATTGATATTCTCCCAGCGGCGCCCTTGGCGAGATTTAAGTGAAATCAATTCACCAAAACCCAAAGTTACCATAAATTTCTTTCTTATTTACTGAATGAGGTAAAAACCAGTTTCTTGGCGAGTATAAACCATAAATTAATGTGTTTTGGTGAATTAGCTTCACGAAGCTTCACCTAAATCTACTCGCCTATTCGAAATCTAATCCTACTCGCCAAATGCAAAACTCTAGTCGCCAATAGCAACCAGGCGACCCGGTTTGTGGAGCTCTGATAACTAGGGTTGTTCATAATCTCCACCTCTGTGTCTACAATATGCTGTATCAGCTTTAATTTACTTGTCCTGTACCATGTTTGGCGCAGTATAGCCCAGATGCTCTTGCGCCATAAAAAAGCCAAACAATCAATCAATCAATCACTTGTCCTGTAACTTCATGCTGTAAACGTTCTTTGAAGTCTACAAATCTTCCAAATTTAAATACATTCTTCTCTATTTTGAAATAGAGAGTGTGTTAACCATCAACAAAGACTGTTCACGTGACTTCGCCGTCCAATATATATGCAGCATGAGTAGGATTAAAAAATGATAGATTCCGCCCTCCCCTCCCTGTTGGTATGTGCAATGTTTTTTAGAATATATTTTATTGAACTTTTTAATTTTGGATCTTGCCGAATGCTTATGACATGCCAATACCATTCAGAATGAAGAAAATAATAAAACTATATTTATTGGTCCATTTAATTACTAATAAACGTTGCTAACAGCCGTTTCGATAGCACGTAGCTACCACCATCAGGATATAGTGTCTTCTATTTGTGTCAGTGATATTGGTCGGAATTGTCATTGCATCGGTTAGAAGCTTCTTTGGGTTGGCGAGAAATTTCGTGCGTTGGTGGTATCGTCTTTGACCCACTCTTTTGCCCACTTGAGAAAAGCTGTTAGGTCTCGTGGCCAGAGACGACACCACCAATAAACTGAATTTCTAGCCAACCCAAGTTTCTAGTCGATGCGATGACAACTCCGATCAACATCACTGGCATAAACAAAATTCACTATTTCCTTACGATGATAGACACGTGCCATCGAAACAAATCCTAACATTTTTTATTAACTGCATCAATAAATTTTGTGTAATTATTTCTTCCACTGGAGTAGTGCAATGTGTCGTCACCAAATTAATCATTCAGAACGTCATGCTTTCTAGTTTTAAGACTCGTATCTTTTTCATTGCAGCCTCTCTTTTGAACGAATCCCAAACGAGAAAGAAATTTGAATTGGGATTTACTGAGTGCGTGAGAGAAGTAGATGCTTTTTTCTCCACGCGTGTGCAGCTTGATGACAGTCTGAAACGGAGGTTGAAGGATCATCTCTTCCACAAAATCAAAGATATGGAAGGTATGAGTGCAACACAAGAAGACCTCCAAGAACCGTCTGCAGTAGCATCTCAAAAGACGAAATACTCTGTATCTGCAACGTCTGAAGATAACCACAATGCTGAAGAAGTCAGTCTTGTTCCCAAGAGGTTGCCCAATGGTGATTTGGCAGTAGTAATTCCTCCTCATCTTTTGTCCCGGTCCTCATCCTGTGTATCTTGTCCTTTAAGCGCTTTCCGATTGATCTGTAGCCCTTGGCCATCTTCGAACTATGGGCATGAAACGATAAAGACGTCAACTTCATCCTCATCTTCTACATCTTTGTCCTCCATTTCTCCTCTTTCCAGTAGCGTATCGGATGTCAGTGAAGAGGAATCTAGCCATCAAGACCTTGGTCATGTGGAAGGCCAGGACCTGATTTCTCATTTAGTTTGGAGACCTTGGTGACAATATCGCATCATCGAAGTTCACATTGTCGAAAATCAAAAGAGACCTACGTGTACAAATGCATTATGGTAACTTGTAGACCTTAGTTCATTTTATGATGTCAATCCGTAACGTTCGCGTCCTGTGCTCTCGTTCAAAAACAAAGAACTGGTTGTTGATAAAGAAATGAATTCCAGTGTATCCATGGAAATAATTACAGGGACAGTGATTCCCAACTTAGTCTTCCAATCAAAAGGAATAAAAATGTGGCTAGGCTATTCATATCTAGATAAAATATATAATTGGCACCGATTAGAAACAGTGTGTTAGTGGGAAAACATACAATTTGTTCCCTTACAAGGAAGAGTAATTTCCTTAGCAGTTTGATATGAACCTGATGGCTTCCTTTCTTTCCAGGGGGATAAAAATCTCGCGCTTATTTATAGTCATCACCATTTGGACAATTTAAACCTCCATGCTTCTTTTCGCATGAGCATACCAGGAACATTCAATCAGCTGGAACCACTGGGCAGTGGTCCAATTCTCATATTTTAACCGATTTGTCGGTCACGAGAATGTAAACTCTCTAAAAGTGCGGAAAATAACTCCACTATGCGGAATATGGCCCGCAAATGTGATAAAAAAATTCATACCACGGTTATCTTATTCTTATAAATTTTACTACAATGACTTTTTTTACCATTAATAAGTGTATTAACGACGTAAGTTTAACCTTAATTTTGTTACAGTTTATTAGTTTGAATACTTGTTGTTGAGTATTGAATAAACATGTAACATAAATACGGGACTTACCTTAAATGTTTTAAAATAGTCTGTAAATTTTTTTTGTGGGAGGGGGTTAAAATCTTCCTAAGCCCCCCTCCCCCTCTTGACTACAAGCTTGGTAAAATGTACAGTCCACAATATTGGCCTTTATAATCATAAATATTATTTTATATATATATATGTACATCAGCGATACCGTAAAACATAAATGTCAAATCAGCGTTGACATGCACAGTATTAATGTATATGAATTTTTTATCAATATTATAATGGAATGGAAATCTTTTAATTAGGTAGAAAGTGTAAATTTTTTATGTCTTCGTCGAGATGTGTGTTGAGGTCGTGGTTACAATGAAGGTTTCCTTGGTTTAGGCTAAGGTGGTGCAGAACCTTTATTTTCCCCCTACACCTTGAAAGTACTTTTTCTGTAATTGTATTAAGCCGTTACCATTGTTGAAATATTTACCTGTGCTTTGAAACTTTCATTGAAAGAATGCCTGCTCATGTTATATTTCAATTTAATTATCTTTTTTATGTATATCAGATAGAGAAGAAATAAAGTATATTTGGTACTATACTATAATGGCGGTTTATGACTAACTGCACGCATGGAATATCTCATTAATTTAAGAAAACAAATATTTCCACTTCTAACGAAATATATACGACCATCTAAAGTTTATAAATCAAAATTTAATATACGACGTCGACGAACTAAGCGAGGTACAATTATATTTCTGTATATTAACAAACATGAGGAAAAACATGTATATACATCAGTGGCGTAGTGTGACTACTAAAATGGGCCTCCTTAAGTGTTCACCATCCCCCTCAAATAAAAAAGTTACAATTCATCTATATGTATATACACACAGGGGCGGACTGGGGCGCCGGCCAGTCGTCCCTCAAACCGGTGCGCCCTCATGGACAATAGAACTCGCGCCTCTGAATACGTAAGGATTCGCGCCCTCCAATTATTCAAGGTATGCGCCCTTTGAGAGCACCCAGTCTGCCCCTGTATATATATATATGTATCACCATAATTATCATCACAATGATGTATATATAAACTGTAACTTTGTTTTAAGGGGAGATAGTGAATATCGGGGAGGACAGAATTTTGAAGTCACACTTAGCCTTTAATATACACAAAAGTGTATAATAAGTGTATCATAAATGATTATATATATATAGTAATATTTACTGTCGATTTGAATATTTTAGTAGTAAAATTAAATTGCAAGAAAATGGAAGTATAAACAAAAGTTAAGAAATAAGGGACTAAGTGAAAATTGAAGGAATTTAAGCATAACACGTTTGAAGCTGAGGTCATATAATAGTTAGAAAAGGTAAAATTAATGCACCATTTTTATCTATTACACATTAGTGGTTAACGAGTGAGATCTTTACCTGTAAGTAAACTTACAAACAAATTATTTTAAATGGCGGAAATCACCGGACCGTACATATTTAAGATCAAATTTGATTATACAGTGTAATTTGTTTATAGTATTATTCATCCCCTGTCCTGATAGATATAGAGTGCAGCATGCAAGGGGGGTGGACTGGGTCTTTTTAAAGAGTGCATACCTTAGATCGGGAGAGGATTGGGCTCTCTCAAAGGGCACATACCTTGGATTATCTGAAGGCGCGAGTCCTTTAGACCATGAGGGTCTACACTCCCGGGGGGCCGGTTGGCCGGCAGCATTGTCCGCCTCTGATAGAATGGTCAATTTTGTCTATAATGGCATCTTTTCTCCGTCTCCTTCCGGAGAGAATCGTCATAGACAGGTTTCACTGTATATATAATTAATAAAATAAAACTTTATTATCTATAAAAACAACGTTCACCATCATTTTATTTTCAAGTTCTTTTGATAGTGGTTGGTCATCAGTGTGTAGAAACCGAAATACAACAAAATCCCGTTCGTTCGAAAGAAAGGGGACAAACCCAGTTTCGGATAATTCGAAAATTCAACTTTTAATACAAAGGTGCAAAGAAACCACAACATTTATTCAAAAAACACGTTTAATTACATTTTGCTACTGTATTAATAATGAAAACTATCATAATGTATACGTATGTGTTAAAATGTTAACTATTTTGGAGATAGTCTGATATCTTTGTACATACCCGATATATACCAATATATGTCCGATATCTACCAATAATTGTACATGTCCGATATCTACCAATAATTGTATATGTCTGATATAGCTACCATTTCTATTAATTTCTTCCTTAAAGCCGAAGTGGGCTAGACAATAAATTCGAACGTTTTTGCCAAAAATATTGCAAGAGTGTCCACTTAAAAAAATAATAAAAAAATAATAGTGTAGCAGGTAATTTTGGTTAACTTACATTTTTGTTAAGTGTTCGAATGGCCGGGAATTAACTGAATTAAGAAGAGAAATCTTATTCGTTTACCATCGAACTGCCTACCACGATAGTTGTCGGCTAGCAGCAGTAAGACGAAGTGCTTAAGAACTTCTAACAATCTTGAAAAAACTATTTTTTTATTACCAAAGTTCGGGTGTCTCGCTATACAGAGACCTAAATGACGTAATATGCTAGAACGACATCCGTATTACGTCGTGTGAAGAATGGCCGTACACCGCACAAAGGGTGTAACAACCAATGAAACGCGATCAAGAAGACGGGATTGATTAAATCGTCCATCTGGACTCGATGCAGGATTTCAGCACATGAGACATCCCTTGTTCGAATGACCTGTTTAATTCAGAAATCACCCGTTCCCAAACTGCGATCAGTATTAAGAGTTCCTTGGCACTACTCTCTATTTCGACGGAACGAAAAGCGAAACAGAGGGTGGAGGACAACAGGTCCTCCATACCAGCAATAACAAGTGGTCGGATGCTCGTGGAACGGTGCTATTGAAAAGACTACTGGAAAAGGTGTTTACCAGTTGTAGGTCGGAGGACAGGTGGGGACCAACCATACGTCCGTCTGCCCCTTTCTGAGTTGCAGACTTTCACCCATCTGAGGAAGAAAGAATGCATTTTTAAATCTCCTTGCCAAAAAATGTTTTGGGATCAGAATGACCTCACCGCTACGACCTTTCCCTTTCTCCGTTTTTTCTCTCTCTCCCATCTCCTCTTTCTGGAGGGGGTCAACGAATCCTCCGGACAAAAGAGGGGGCAGATATTGCCCCCTTGAAGGCGAAAAACGAAACCATAGATAGGTGGGTGGGTGAGCAATGCCTCCAGCTGACAAAAACGGCACTTTCAGGTACCGTTCACATACATCCTTTGGCAACACTTTTTTTTTCAGTATTGGAGCAAAATAAATGGCAGTTTTTTGCAATACATCAAAGTCTTTAAATACATATTTCATTTGTTTGCGGCAGTTTTTCAAAACAGCACTTATGGAGGAAAGAGTAGTGAAGTTGTTTCCTTCTTCTAGGTTTGAATAATCGACGCATGAAAAAATATCAAAATAAATTATGTTGTTTGTAAATGGACAAAATATTTCGAATGTTGTGCAGTTATTTTTTCCCCGTATAATATATAATAGTTTTTAAATCCCTTTTCAGTATAAATATAACGTTATGAAAAATAACAGTTTATTTTAGCACTGTTCTTCTTCTTCTTTGCAGAGTTTTTCAAATTCAGTAACGGCCATTGTCTGCTTGATTGATGGACTTACAGGCCAGTAAAAAATCTTCCGAGTTATTGATATGCAATTTGAGATGCAGTGATTAAAAGCTCCCCAATTAAGATAAACGCATGTTTTAAATAAAAATATAGACTTCTGATAAAAGCACAAACGATCACAATGGCCTAGGTGGATTCGATTCTAGCCGGAGATTTACAGTTTACTGTTAAATGTGTTGTGCGTATCTGCAATTCAAATCTGCTAGGGGTCTCCTTCAAGTTAAAAATCAATACCATTTTGGGGACGATACACACAGAAATAAAAGTGGAATAGGGCAATTTTACAATTTGAATATGCTCTGACCCGATCATTCCTTTGCATCCCTCACTGCCTCCCCTGCCCCCCCCCCAAAAAAAAAATATTTTAATTTGTTTCCGTGAAGTGTCAATGACCGACCGAATCGCTTCATGCTTGACTGATAACTAATAGGGACCATTATTTAAATAAGCTGCATTATTTGATGAAAAATTAGTCCTCATTCACGTGGGACTTTTGAAAAGAAAAATACTAGAAGGGGAAACCACAATTTAAAGGGTATTTATTGTTGTTATTGGCCATGAGATTACGGAGCTTTGAGGGAAGAAAACGAGGGAATAAAGGGAATTTTACCTGACGGCAGCAACAAAAAAAATGTTTACGTCGAAGGGTCGTCTGCGTTTGTTGTGGGGAAGGAAGGAGATTAAGTTGCTGGGACCGCTCGCGTCAAGTCAAGCAGAGAAAACCAAAAGTCAATAATAAATATCCCTTTACTTTGAAAGGTTCAACTAACCGGGCCGAGCATCATCGAACACACACACACACAAAATAAGAGAGAGAAAGAGTTCTGGTGGATTTCTATCGCTAGATACTATATTCGAATGTGCATAAACGATTGGAAGTGGAATTCATGATTTATGCCAAGCCATAAAATTTCTAAAAAAATATTTTGGAGAGATGGCATCACTATTTACGGGATGTCTGGATGGCAACAGATTGAAGCTAATTATTTGACCGAACAAACGATCATGATGCCACAGACAAAAAAAAATGCGGCCGCCATTTTGAAGGGTATTAAAGGGAGGCATCTGCCTAGAGTTAGGTTAAGTAGGAGATTACGGCAGCAACTATCAGCAATAAATTAAAGTAGGAGTTCGTTAAGTAGGACTTAGTGACACCTTAAACTGAAATTACGACTCTAAATTTTTCACCTCTCCCACCTTAAGTAGTAAACACATTTGCGGCAGAGGGAGAATAATATTGGAGAGATTTCAATTTCCAGTCACGACGTATAAAAGGCTTACGGGCGTCAGGAACGAGGCAATAAAAGGCCTGCACAGTGTGATAAAAAGATATACAGTCGAACCTTGATATCTCAAATTTCACAAGAACAGGAAAAAATATCGAAATGCAGAGTTCTCGAGATATCAAGGCACAAACTCTTTATAAGTAAATTTTTGTATCCTCGCCTTAAATCGATGTTTCTCAAAGTGTGGTCTGGAAATTACTGGTGGTACATAGGTTCTTCAAGTAATTTCAGAAAAAATAACAATGAAATAATATATTTAATATCAACGCTAGAAAAATTTTGCTTTCCCAAAGAATGACAATTCCATGCATTTTCTAAACATGACACCCTTGAGAAAATGCACCCCCCAGAATTATGTGTAGGGGGGGGATGCATCCAGGAAAAATTCCAATTGAATAATGTTGTTGGACTGTAGTTTCTTGTGGATTCAGTCCTCTTTTCCCATAAGCCAAGGGAGGTGCAAGTAAACCCCTTTCACACACCCCCCCCCACAGGGCGCTCATCTTAGAGGATGTCTAAATAATTTAAGGCATCCATATTGTGACCGAAAGCGTCTTGACGCATTTGGAAACTGAGTTCAATCATTTTTTGGGGACCCTTTTAATACAATTTTTAAATTTTTGCATTAAGAAAAATATAATATATAATAAACAAATTTGGGGCCCCTGTTTGGGTAGTGTTCCTGAATCCAGACTCCCCCCATTCCATCCATTTATACGCCACTGACTGGGATGTGACCTCCTGATACCGAATGAGATTTTAATGTTTTAACAATGTTGCACAGAACAAAATTATTTAGTGTATAACAGATAATATCCATAGATGTTAAATTACTCGTAAAGAAAAGAATGATTTTCCGGCGCCTGGTGGGACCCGAACTCACGACCTCCTGATTGCCGGTCAGGTGCTCTACCTACTAAGCTACAGGCGCAACCACTCTCTCCCTTACGAGTATATATATATAACTTTGCATGGACAAGTTCGCTATTGGTGTGGCAGTACTGTGACTACCGTTGCCAAAGCGACAAGTTAAAGAAGCAAGAATGTCCGATATGACCATAATAGCCGTAGATAATAGCCTTATTATTAACTTAATATTATTAATTAGAGTTGACAACCCTACGTTCAGAGAGTATATGTTTTAATTTTCTTCCAGAAGGCACTAGACTTCGCAAACTTGTGGTCTGCGACAAGTAAAAGAACGTGTAAAATAATCCATGATCGACCAGTTCAACCATGATATTCTTATTATTTTATTAAGTAATAAAAATTCATACATAAAAATATTTACGAAGAAGAAGAAGAAATCAATAATTTTAATAGCGGATAGTAAATATAGAAGAACAGAGAAGAAAAAATTCCACTGCACATAAGCAGGAAGTTTAAAACGACTCCATATTAAAATACAATACACAATGATGACTTGTCTTGGTCAAGAAGAAACTCGACAAGAGATAAAGGTGGACATAGAAGTATAATTCAAATACGACTGAGTTTTTCTATACTCAACTTTCATATGTGGCTCATATTAGAATCTATGCTTTAGGTAGAGAGTAAACAAGCAAGTGAAAGAAAACCGCCTATGTTCCATATTTAAATTTAGCGGGTTTTAATTAACATTAATCCGAAACTCTCTAATTCGCAACGTTCAAAATCGCAACTCTCCAATTCGGCACTCTCTAAATCGTAACCATCTAATTCTCAAGTAACTCGGTAGGTTTTCAACGTTAACAATAACCATCATTATCGCATTTACGGAAGACCTTTACCTTACCCTTTTTATTGCATAGACAGAAAAACCAAAAGCAATAGCGGGTTCAATATCTATTGAAACCTATTATAAAGAACTATAAATAATCAATAACCTAACAAAGAAGTAATTATCCTCTACCTAAAACCGAAGTTCTATCAGTGCTGAATTAGGGATCTTATGGGCTCAAAGCTAGAACCCTAGGAAGGAAAGAACGGGCCCCTAAAGAATAGGTTCTCCAAGATACTCAGCCAATAAATCAGGAGTTTTTTTTAATTCATCAGCTATAATATTTAGGTTTATCAAACATGAAATTCGGACATTTGTAAATAAGCAAGATTAAAATAACTCTTAAATGATATCAAGAATCATCAAGGTCCATGAGGAGGGCCCCCAAAATCCTGGGGGCCCTAGGTCCGGGCGCACTTGGTCTATATATAAATTCGGAACTACTTTCTACTAGGAACAACATTTCAAAGTGGGTTGCAAATACCTGAATCGTATTTAAGTTACCCTTCCGCAAATTCGTTTGTTTTTTTAAGGACTTTTCCCTTTGGTCAACATATACAGACGAGTGAGCAGTGCTCAGTCACCCAGGAGTCAAGGCATGGGGACGGTGACCAAAAGGTCATGGGTCGGAATCATGCTTTTTTTTTTCTTCCTTTACCTAAAACAAACGTAAGTTCCAATATAAGCTATATAAAAATGGAGTATTAAAAAGTTAATCGTAGATGATTTGTGTTTTAACATAATGAAGGACTGATGATTTTAACATAATGGAGGATTGATGATTTTAACATGATAAAGGATTGGTGATTTTAACATAATGGAAGATTGATGATTTTATCATGATGGAGGATTGATGATTTTAACATAATGGAAGATTGATGATTTTAACATGATGGAGGATTGATGATTTTAACATGATGAAGGATTGATGATTTTAACATAATGGAAGACTGACGATTTTATCATGATAGAGGATTGATGATTTTAACATAATAGAAGATTGATGATTTTAACATGATGGAGGATTGATGATTTTAACATGATTGAGGATTTTAACATGATGGTGTATTGAGGATTTTAACATAATGGAAGATTGATGATTTTAACATGATGGAGGATAGATGATTTTAACATGATGAAGTATTGATGATTTTAACATAATGAAAGACTGATGATTTTATCATGATAGAGGATTGATGATTTTAACATAATGGAAGATTGATGATTTTAACATGATGGGGGATTGATGATTTTAACATGATGGAGGATTGATGATTATAACATGATGGTGGATTGATGATTTTAACATAATGTAGAATTGATGATTTTAACATCTTCGAGGTTCTAGGCATTTTTTGAAATTAAAATAAAGAAACCATAATATTATTCCTATGTGGTCTCCGGAGAGGAATTCAAAATTCTGATGCTATAACCTATTTGTCACTGTAACCGAAGTTGTCATAACTGTGTTCGACTATACATCCCTAATGACATGTCCTCTGGAAAAAAGCACCATGCATGTGATTTTAGAAAAGGCCCCTGATGACGGCTCCGAATTACTTGCATGTATGTATATTAAAACTTAATTTAAGCTATTTTGTGAAAACTGTTTTATACATACAAAGTAAACCACCCCACTAAGCGGACCCCAGCAAAATGTGTCCGTAAAAGAGAGGTAATGTTATGAAAGAATTTCTTGCTAAGAAATTTTTATCCGGCCGTAAAAAAAAAAGAGTGGCCTCATTAAAGGGGTGTCCATAGAGAGGGGTTTTCCCGTATTGTGTTCCTCTTATTAGCAAAACACTTGCCATTAGTAAAAATACCCCAGGAGACCTCATAAACCATTAAATTTATGTACAGACAAGAAATTCGGGGAAACTTATTAAAAAATATTTGATATTAATATAATAAGGTAAAGAAAGATAATGCGCTCCTCTGAGATTTTCTGTTCTCGTATTCGTTTAGGAAAATACTTTGATTGAGATGTATTTTATGTAAAAGAAATTTTCCTTTTTTCAGAGAGCGACATTTTTCTCTATTGCTTCCCAGCTTTTCCGGCATTTGGTGAATTTTTCATTGTAGAGAAACGCATTAATTCTATATATTCCCTTGTCCTCCTGCTTTGACGTAAGCGGCTACCACAGCCATCTAAATAAGACCACACAGAACGACAATAACTTGTTTTACGTAAAAGACAACACATTCTTTATGCGGTGGCCTTCCCAGCCGAAGGAATATATGGGAAGAAAAGAAAAATGGCTTACTTTAGCAAGGTTAATATATATTACGACTGGTTCTTCCATAAGAATATAAAATAAACGTCGTGGCTCATTTTGTATTTTGTACGACAAAATGAGAAGCGTGCAGAACAAAAACATTGGCGGCCCTTCTTGTAAAACCGTTTTAAAATCAGTCGGTCGGAAAGACCCCCCACTGCTGGGTATAAATCAGAAGTCACAGTATACAACAAAGCCTACCGTTATTTTTCTTTGTCCTAAATCAAGCATTCATGTCTGTAGTCACAAATCATGTTCTTCGATTGTGTATCGGGATTTCTGAAAAGACTACGGTCTCGACTAAGGAAAATAAGAATACTACAAGAGTGGTATTTTTTTTTACTTACATACTACTTCTAAATAAAGCCCAAATTCATTCCATCAAAATTCGTGCAAATATGTTAAACATTATCCCAAAATCTGCAGAATACACGCCGAAATATCTTAAGAATACACTGGACAATCTTAAGAATATAATATTTTAAGAATACCTAAAAAATACAGGCTGGACTGCGTAAATATGGTAAAACCATTGCATATAAAGTTGAGCCGCATGCTATCTTCATTAAAACTCGCCGTGTTCTGATGAAGGTAACACGTGGTAACGATCAGGGGCCGACTATGCCTATTAGGAGCCCGGGCCTAACGCATTTGGAGCCCCCTAACGAGCGTATAAAGATTAAAAAATGCATATATCTGAATAAATCTGAAAAATGTGCACACCTTTATTCCCATTTAAAAATGTGGATAAGAATATGTTTTTCGATCACACTGTCACGCCAACATCGTAGTCGTAACAACTGTGATTTTTCTGAATTCGTTTTGGATTGTAAATACGAAGGAGGAAAAAAGAATGAATCGTTTTTTTATCAATTTACTGTATTTTACATTAAATAAAATTGTCAAATAAATTTTTGGGGACCCTCCTTTCGCGGGGCTTATGGGCGGGCCCCGCTAGCCCTTGCCAAAATCTGGCCCCGGTTACAACAGTTGTAAACAAAGCTTTTCTCAATGTAATTGCACTAAATATTTTATGAAATTCTTCTTCCATTATGCTGAAAAACAGTAAAGTATATTGAGTAATAAAACATACTGAAAGTAAAGCCATTTTCATTTAGGACCCTGTGCAAGCCCATGCACAAGGGGGGTAACAACCCCTTCTCTCATTTGAACAATCTTGTTGTCTGTAAAATCAAACCTTCTGTGAGAGAGAGAGAGAGAGAGAGAGAGAAGGAATTTTCTATCAAACCCCACTTTTTGAAATACTATGTACGGATCTGCTGCTATGTAAAAAAAAAAAAAAAAAAGCTTTGTTTTGGGTAAAATACCAATTTTGACTAAATCATTCTTTTATTTTAAATAAATTACTCACTATTTTGATTTAAATGCGAACTCTCTTATTGATCTCCTGAGATTTAAAAAAAAAAAAATGTATTCATTTTTCCAGTTACCTAGATGGCCTGTAGCTTCCGATGAACTAACAAGGTTCGATCATTGTTTAGTTCAGCAGTGGTTCCCAATCTGCAGGTCGCGACCCTGAAAGGAGTCGCAAACAGGTTTCTTGGGGGGGAGGGGGGTTCACCGCAACTATTTCTAACTGAAATTATTTTTATAAGGAATTAATTTCATACCCATAGGCGTACGCAGAAAGTTTATAAGAGGGATTATAGGCTCAATGAGGGGTTACAGAGCTACAACTCATATATTCCTATGTTAAATATACAAAATTTCATTGCAACTCCCCATCAACACTCCCCTGCGTACGCCAATGTGCATACCAAATGTTTCCAAGGCTTTTATATTTCAACATGGCTACACACATTGCAATATTCTACTAATGGTTGTTAATAATACACATTAATATAATTAATATAATATAATTTTATATTTAATGTGTTTTCTTTACTTCGTTAAAAATGCTTTTATTATACATATATATGGCGAAGGCAGACAGAGGGGTTTCGCAGATCTTTTGGTCACTATAAAAGGGGTGGGGGGTCGCGGTTTGGAAAGGGTTGGGAACCATCGGTTTAGTTAGTTGTTGCAGAGATGTGATTTGCCATGTGCTCGCTGGAGGCGCTGACAACATTTTTTTTTTTTAATATTTTTTTTTAAAACAAGGGTCTTTCAAAAACAGGGAAATATGTCCGCATCACCTTTGGATCCGGATTTTAAATCAATTTTGTTTTCATTATATTCTGATGACAAGAAAAATGACATGTAAGTATCAGTTATATATCGATATAACATGTAAATTTCATCTTAATCATCGTAGTAGCCATGTCGCTTTCCACCATTAATTTGAGTTAACATGTGTAGATATTGTTTTTCACATGAGCATGCTAATAACTAGGCTCCTAAATTCAAATTGAAAATATTGCAAATTGCTATCAAAGAGCGGTCGGTAGAGGCAAATAGAGTACATTGACAAGGTGATAAATTGTTGGAACAAGTATTGGTTTCAATATTGGCCAACCTTGTACATGACTTTTTTTCGAAATATTCATCAGTTACTCGGTTTTCTGATCACGATGTCATCTTTTGCCATTCTAAGGCAAGAAAGGGGCAGTGGCGGATAAAGATGAGTGTTGCCAACTTTGAGATCCACCGCTTCCGAATTTATGATCTAAATGATAACCATCACCTACTTAATCTTCATTAAGCCATAATTTAGCAATGCCTTCGCTAATCAATAGTTTTTGGTAACGGATACGTTATTAATGTCCATAAGGGGCGAACCCATCCTCGTGTTAAGACTCCAGCCACTAATTTCAAAGATGGTGGCAAAAGCAGCTTTTCGTCACTGACTTCAATATCACTGTAATTTGGCTTCAGGCCTGGGCAGTATCCGCGAGGCGATGTAACCTGCCAAGAGGGTGTGTCCTTCGCATAGTGCCGACAAAGCACTTGTAGTGGCAAAACACCGTGGCGGCCAGTAAGTCTTGAGATAGAAGGGCAGGTCGAGGCCTAACCAGCAGCAAAGTACTGACTAGACGCTGAGTCATAGACCTCCACACACACGTACGTTATTAAGTCAGGTATCTGCTGTATACTGCAATCAGCGTGCGTCATTAAAGTATATTTCTTTTAGGGTCAGGAACGGGGTGGGTAAAGGGCAAGTGCGCAGCGTATAAGCTTTGATTGTTTGCGATGGTGAAGGTGGTAAAAAATAGAATGAAATTCGTTGGCTTTAGAAAAATGGTTGGCGATGGAAATAGGAATAGATCGACTCCTAGATAGTTTAGCGAATAGGGCCCTTACCCGATTTGCTAAACTGTCTAGGGTTCAGTAAATTCTCTCTCTCTTACCCTGATTCCTTGCACATGCTAAATATATTGACTTATGAGATAAATTACAAATTAACTTTTCATAAGTTATCTTTTTTCCTCCATCTATGTATTTCGTTCCCTTATCTCATAAAATTTCATTTTTGCAGAGAACTACATCTCTGAGTAGAGAAGTACGTCTTGTAAGCTGTGATGGAGTTATTTTACTATAGATTCACCTGAATTTGAAAGTTGAATAGCTTGAATTTGAAAGTTGAATCACCTGACTTTTAAAGTTGAATCGCCTGACTTTTAAAGTTGAATCATCTGTTGCACGTAATTATTTATTTTTGAATGAAAAACATAATTTTACACTAACACACGTGCATTTGCGTGATTATTTGTACTCAAGTTCGAAATTTTGCGCCAATTTTGACTTGCTTAAGCATTGCTTCATCTTTTATTGTCTTTAAGGCTTTCAGCTTATAACATAAACTTTATGTCCATCTGAAAATGGTTACCATAATACGATAACCGGCGACCAATGATTAAGGGCAGACTAATTGATCAAAAATAAAAAGACCCTCACCACTCCCCATTATGAGAAAAATGAAGCGATTGCGCCGACGTGGTAAAGAGAACGCTTGCGAAGACAAAATTTCCTTTGCACTTTTCCCCCCCTTTTTTAAGAACTGATGTTTCATGTTAAGATTGTAGTTTTTATTCGATTATCCGGGAACGGCGCGCAAAGGTTGTTCGTTAAAGCGGAGAAATTTAACATTGATCCTTGTGAAAATCTTTTAGTTCCAACAGATTTTATTCTTATCAGCGGGGTATTCGAATAATCGTGACCGGATTAAACGGGGCCGACTGTACGTGGAAATCTTCTTTCGCTCGATAGTGTTCGTTCCATCCCCAATACTGTACTCGCGGCAAAGCTAACCTGGTGCACTGTTAAGGCTACGGTGACCTATTCACGCCCGTGCAACAAGTATTCATTCGCAAATTGGCGAAAAATGAGATAGCCCTCAATATTATTAGGCTATTTATCGCCTAATTTGGAATGCAGAAAAACGCGGTTGCCAAAATTCCAGGCGCCAAATTTCCCGCCAAGCGAACGAAGTCCTCTGAGTGGTCAGTTACTTGAATGACGTCAGCGCTTGCTATAATGAGTCTTTTTTCTAAATTTAATAAATACCAGATTTTAATTGCACAAATATGCCATGTTATTTTCATTATATCATTTCATATTATCATTTTAATGTTTTATGTACGAAATGTATCTTCTATTAACGTAAGAAAGGGCGAACTATATCGCACTGGCGGAATCATACTGCTCTGCGCCTTGTCAGTGTACCAGGTTAGCTTTGCCTTGAGTATAGGCTGTTACAGTTTGTGGTCAGGATTCGTGCGTTTGGCTTTTTATTTATTATTACATTTAATTTATTATTATTTTTATTATATTTATCTTTTTGGCATGACTCAGTACGAAAACACGAGACAACATACGATGCCAAATTTTGATTACAAGTTTATATTTATTACAAATGTTGTAAGTTTTATTTTCATTTATTTTTTACAAATCAACTGGAGGCGCGATCTAAACCCCGTATTGTTTTCTTAGGCTCGTGTTTTCGCGAAAGTAAACAGCCATTTGTGTTTAGTACTTTACGTTACGTTGTAAATCCCATCCCTTGATAAGCCACTTTGTGCATCATAAAGCAGAAAGGCATAAAATAAATTGAGACACAGGTAATATATTTTCTAAAGTCCATTTGTACTTTTATTATAAACTTATAGGCAGTTATAATTAAACTTATTTTATTATCAATTAATTAATATTTCACCACCAACTAGATTTATTTAAGCATTATTAGTGTCTTTATTAAGCGATTAGTTAAGCTTATTTTTAAAGTAAGCGTAACAGTGTTAAGGTTAAGCTTGTTTATTGTTAGTACTCGTTTTACATTTTTTTTCATGTAACTGTTAATTTGAGTTAATTTTTTATTATTTCCCCATTGTAGCTAGCACCCAATTCCAATAATCTGTGTTGGAACTACTGACTGTGACTGTGTTGGAATTACCGACTGTGACTGTGTTGGAATTACCGACTGTGACTGTGTTGGAATTACTGACTGTGACTGTGTTGGAATTACTGACTGTGACTGTGTTGGAATTACCGAATATATTTTTCATGCTTAATCCGTTGGTGTAGGAAATATCCAGAGCCGACGAGGGGCAGCAAAGCCGCAGCCAGGGGGGTCCGGATGGAATCAAGAGTCCTGCGCTGGCAAGGACCTATGCTGTGGGGGGTGGGGACAAGGCTCTGAAAAAATATCTATGCCACTGCCCAGGGAAGGGGTCATGTGGGGGCCGATGGAAGTGCGCTTGGGGGCCTGCTTTGGTTCTCGGCGCCCCTGGGAATACCAGGGGCGCCGAGAAGGGGGTGGCCCATCTTCTCCCAGAAATGCTTCAGCCCATCCGCCTGAAAAAGTAAAAATTGCAAATAAATGACACGTGCGAAGTAATGGGGTGGCGCCTTCTGAACATTGAAGCTATATACACCAATGATTTTGTATGAGGCCTGGTTCTTCATACCCTCGCTAATTCCAATTAATTGCTTTGTGCTAATTCCGTAATTAAATGTAATTTTAATTATAAAAATAAATAAAAGGGAAATTTCAAAGAAACAAAAGAAGGATGGACAAACAGATCCATATTTTTTTTAAAAAAAACTTTGAATCTCAAAATGCCTTAAAATGGCAGGCGGATTTAAAACCTGACAACGTTCGTGTTTTGTTGATTCTTTCTATGTGGAAGTTATTTTGTATAAGTGCGTTAAGATTAGAACATTGGATAGCATTTCTTTCTTCGAACGAAATGGCACTGTTCTATTCATTCTACTACTATCTGTCAATTTGTGGATTTCAATGTTGCTTTTTAATTCGGGTTACGAGGTTATGAAGTACTTTACGAAGTTGTGGAATGCTTTACGAGGTTGTGAAGTGCTTTACGAAGTTGTGAAGTGCTTTACGAGATATTCAAGGAACAACCATTTCATTTGTAGAAAGTAAACAGGAGGGAATATGCGTGTGTGTGTATATACGAGTATATCGCTCTTTTGTACAATAAAATATAATTATATTGAAATAATTAAATGTAATATAATTAAATAAAAAATTAATAGTTTAAACTAGACATGGAAAGTTAAGTGTAAGCTTTATTCTGCTTTGAACAAGTAGTTTATGCTGGATAAAATTACATTTTGACAGAATGGCAACACTCCATCAAAATTTTCTGACGGCTAGCAATTTACACCCACCCACACACACAAAAAAAAAATTCTCAGGTCCACCATTGTATATATATATATATATATATATAATGAATTAGTTAAAGTAACTAATTTCATTTGTACAGTCGAACCCCTTTAACGTGAACCACCTCACGGTAACAAAAAAATTGTTCCTGTTAAACGTAGTTTTACGGTATCCGTAAAGGGTTTTATTGTTATGGAAATTCACGGAAATTTGAGAAACAGCTCATGTTAAAAGCAGGCCCGTATCTAAACTCTTGTTAGAGAAGACTCAGAAAGCTACAAAATGGCTTAAAATTCGTAAATGTTTTGATATATTTTATTAATATATTTAATGATACCAAATATATAAGGAGAGTAATATATTTAAAATTAATAAATAAATTTCTTAACATAAATTTTGCATTGAAAACTTATAAATTTTAGTATACCTCTCTATAATTTCTCTTATCCTTATTATAAAGTATATGAAAACTTAAATCTCTATGAAAAAAAATTATATTTACAGGATCTACAGTAGAATACCATTTCGAATGCTTTTTTTACGTCAAAGGGCAATTTCCATTGTCACTTAGAATTTCATATAAAACAAAAAATTTAAAATAAAATTCTACAATATTTTATTTTGAGAAAAAATTTCCCAGGGGGGCGGGGGGGGGTTCTGACTACATTTTCAGGCAAGCTCAGCCCCCCTTATAGTTCCAGCCTGGCTAAGGCCCTGGTTAAAAGTAATTCGCGCTGAGCATGTTTACGTTAACGAGTTTCAATTGCATGATAAATACATAGAGTATATATATGTGTGATATTTTTACTCACAGTATTTTCAGACGAAACAGTTTTATAATGCCAGATTCAAATTTTCTGTCTTGAGAAAAAAATACAAAAACAATACTAAATCTTAAAAAGGGGACCCTAGAAAGGCGTAAAAAAAAACCAGGGGTCCAGGAAAATAGGCTCAAAAATTGTTGAGTCTTCGTCTAGGAAACGATCGCCTGGGTTATCTTAAAAGAAACGAAAAAATACTTGCCCCTATAGTTCTGTTTCACTGTATAGATCTTGTACGCAAGGGAAATCAACTTCATAAAAAAGTGCTTTTAACAGACGCGAATCAGAGCGATTACGACGTCGCATAGTCCAAAAACTTGCTCAATATAATTGGAATTTCTTTCTTCACCAGAAGTCCTTATTTAAAATATATCGGGCTGCATATATATTTGATAGACGGTCCAAATATGTCTCTGGTTGGACACATTCTAGTTGTATGTTAAGATACATTGTATCTCAAGAAAGGGCAATAAAATTCGCTTCTTCGAAGTTCAACGCTCGTCATTAAATTACTCCTTCTCATAAACTTGGGGTTCGTGGGGGGAGGGGGGAGCAATTTATTTGCCGAGGGAGGGGATTGCGTACATTTGTCATCTAGTTTTTATATGCGTAGGTACTCCAACAGATACAGTGAAGATGAACACGTTTGACAAACGGCAATAGCATGAGATTTAATCGAGGATGGTAAGTTGGTGACAGGATGTTTTCAGCAGGCGTGTGTTTATAATGACACATTGTCCTCCCTCCAACCCACTTGCCTGCGATATTTTTGCTACATATTTCCCATCACATGCACAAGATTTCCTTCACCGTAATTGGCAACATGTATGCCCGAACGAAACTGCTTTCCCGGCGCATGCGTATTGAGGAAGAACACTTCTGAATTTCCAATTCCACTTTGGAATGTCCGCTCCATGGTTGCAGCCTTCTCGTTAATTAATGGACGATACAACTTAAAGTTTTGCTCGTTATCTCGCGAGTTACGAGTAGACCCACTCAAATACATACCTATGGACACAGGGATAAGAGATACGATGGTGTAAAGTGCGGGAGGGTGAAGTAGGCATCTCATGCACAAGCCCAGAGGCTGTGTATCTCGCGTCCTAACTCCATAGCCCCATCATTCGGCAGAGATTAAATGAAAAACTGATTTACGACCTCCTTGTTTCAGACGATGTCTCCGAGAAGAAGGAGGTAAGGCTCTGAAACATTCAATGAAAATTTATGAGGAATTTTTGTCGTCTGCGGCAGGCCATCGTCTGCAAGGCAGCGGCATCAGAATTGTTTTGAAAAGGCTTGTCATGAGGCGTTAATATTTATTAATTCTAGTCAAGAAAAGACGAATAAATGATTATGATAATGTCATAGGTCCTATGACAGTACTCTGACCTTTTTCGCATACTATGTACAAGACACTCACCCTTGTTCGTTATTTATTTTACGTGTACGATCGTAAACAGTCAAGAAAAATATATAGTACCAAAGCCAAACGATACAATATATCAAAATTTCGTGCATAACCATAAATTAAATCGATTTAGATATACGATATCGAAATCAACTTAACGATAAATTTCGAAGTTTCTTAAACACTGATTGGCAACAGTCTTGTTAGCCACGCCTTAATTTGATGAGAAACGAACCACGCCCCAATAAATTCGTAATTTATGTACGCGCATTTGATCATCGTTTACATTTTAAATTTCGGAATCTGTTCCGCATGCCATATACAACAGTAAATTAATTAAATATTTATAAAAGCTACTTAATAATTATTGCTAATTATTATTAATGTTTCAACTAGGTGTTTAAAATAGTAAAACGTTTTAAAACCAAAAAATATCTGTTGTTTAACTTGTTATTAAAATAGCCAACATGGGGTCACATTGTATCGAAAATATTATTTCCGTTAACTATCAAAAGTTTAACAACTTCACTACTAATCGTAAATTATGAATATACGGTGCAATACTAGATTTTTAAGCTTTTCTACAAATTACATTTTTATTGTATTTTTAGCATATTTATTTTTTAGACTACGTTTTTACATTTATACACAATATGTGTACCCATACAGGCAACACAGCCTATCATAAAGCCAGCATACAGGCACTAACATGTTTTCTTGTGCCATTTAAAAAAATAAATAAATAATAATAATATCGCTCTTACGGGCTACAATTCTGTACGCAGTCATGCATGCACAGGAAGTATTTCCCCTGCACGATAACTTCCTCTGTATACATATATGCATAAAGGGAAAGTATCGCGTAGGGGCGATACTTTCCATGCACGTGCATGACTGCATACAGAAGAAGTAATCCGTAGAGGTGATAATACTTTTTTTCCCCTACACAATAATGATGTGGAACTGTAGAAGCCAAGTAGCTTTCTCATAACAAAGCAAAGTCGGTATCACACTCTATGTGATGTGCCTGGTAGTGAAAGGCAAAACATCATACCATACGTGGTGTGTCTGATAATGAACGGCAAAACATCATACCATACGTGTGATGTGCCTGGTAGTGAAAGGCAAAACATCATACCATACGTGGTGTGTCTGATAATGAACGGCAAAACATCATACCATACGTGGTGTGCCTGGTAGAGAAGGGGGTTAATCAGCATTGGACTGAGTCGTAACCAAGCAAGATTACTACTTGTGAACACTACTGCTGACTACAGGGTGACGATAATTGTTTACCATAAGGTCACTGTTCAGGTTGGACAAATTACTGCTTAATTTCCATTTTTGGATAATAGTGTTACTTTACGCGAGACCAAGTTTCTCTAATCTACCAGTTACGCCAAAGAGCATGAGCATATCGAGCATTCTTCTTATTTTTACACTGTACAGGTTTCGCCTTTTCTTTACTGGATATGCAGAGCCAATATTTCAGTATCAATCTGCACAGAAAATAAAAAAGGACGAGGCAAAGGCAGACGTGAAGTATCCATGGCAAGGTACACTCGCTCTACAGAAATCAGTTACTGAAGCTGTATGGATTCCTTTGCAAGGAATCAGGTCCATACAACTAATATCTCTTAAAAACCGATTATTATTAGCTGATGAAAATTATATTTAGCTGATGATTATTATTAGCTGCTGAAACATCAGCAATTGTTTTCAGAACAATCAGCTTCTTTAACAAGTTCTTCCTTGTGCCTTACCTAGAGTTTATAGCAGCTGTTGGTACTTACTCGCTGTACACGTGCTATTGTGTACAGATTACTACACTTCTTCGCTTTTCATAGACGCCATCATCAATAATTCCTCTGATTACTTGTTGTTACACACATGTTCAATCTATTTAAGCAATTATTTTTACTTGCAAATTTCAACTCCTGCTGAATTTTTATTATAATTTTTAAAAGAGAATTATTCTCCTTTCCTCTCATTTATTTCTATATTTTCACCAGTAATGCACGAAAAGGAGGGCTGCAGGGTGCTCAAGTCCCCCCCCCCTCTCTGATAAGAAAGTTCTGTGTTCGAATCACTTGTGTATGTGTGACTTCCTTTAAATATGCTCGAGCACCTCATAATTTTTAAATTGCTACACTCTTGATTTGTACATGGTTTTTAAGTTCGCCGTTCTTGTGGTACCGCTTGTGGGCATGAATAACTCCGCTGTTCTGGTCAAGAGTTTGGTACATTTTATGATGTAAAGCAAAGGCGACCCTGCGGTGGCGCAGTGTGGTAACGCGTTCTCCTATTGCGCGGCTAATCCGGGTTCGACTCCCAGCAGTGCAAAAAGAACGCTTACTCAGAGATCTCATAAAGATCGCACTGCTCACTGTAGTCCGGGGTTTGGTTCCCTAGGCCTTAAGAGGTTCGGATTCCTCGGAAAACAGTAGGTCCCGGCGCAGCATGACCACTGTAGTCTTTGAGCCGTAAAACCAAAAAGAAAGAAAGAAAGAAAGTAAAGCAAAGGCAGTGCACAAAAGTGGGAGAGTGTCTGGGGATAAACCCCATTTGAAAACTCGTTTAACTCAAAATAGAACAACTTTTGAAGATAGGTTTAATCTGTAGTGAAGCGTTTCAAATTTTATGGCTAAACACTTCCACACTTCCACACTTTGTTGGTCAAGTTAGACAGGTAACCAACGTGTAAACATCCTTTGTTATCATATATACTTTCTTTGGTTCCTTGTCAAGGTGTCAAAAGAGGCAGGTGGTCAACTTAGCAGGTTTCACTGTAAGTAAAAAATGTTCAATCCTTAGTGGCTGCCAACGATCGGAAACCTAATAAACTTTTAGAAGGCACGTATATTTTGTGATGTCTAATTAGTTAGGTGAAAGGATGGTATGAGTGGCCAAAACCTAAGGGTGGCACAGATGCCAAAAGAAAGCTGGCCACCATTGCTTTACACTTTATATACCCCAGCCTTTTAAATTCCTATGTACAGGCCAGGCCTGTAGTCAAGCAGGGGCCAGCAGTGGCATGGTTCCAGTTGCCCCATGCTTATGCCCTAGCTGCCCCATCGAGCTATATATATATAGAGAGAGAGAGAGAAAACCATCACTGAATGCCCTGTGCCCCATATATACTTTGCCTTGCTTCAGTTGCCGCTTCATCTTGGCTACAAGTCTGGATGAAGAGTTTTCGAAACCTGAATCGTACTTTATTATTTAAAAAAAAACAAAAACTGACTTTACGAAGTCTCGTTTTACGACGGTCGTAACGGAATTGAGTCGTGGAAGCGGATCTCTTCTGCGTATATGTCTAAATTTTTAGGACTCCGCTAACTGAATAGTTTTTCAACTCTGGTATTTTTACCCTTATTTGGTAGTATTTCTTTGTCCGATTGTAGTATTTTTTACAGACCATTGTTTTTAGAGTTGGCTTCGATTTTACATCGGCGGCTAAAGCACCCTGTCACCGTAACCGTTCTGATATACAACATGAAACCCTGTCCGCGTGGAGGTCACGGACCGACAGACACACCGACATGCGTAGGTCCGTGATTTACAATTATTGGATGCCATGATCCGTAGATCGCAAACTCAATTACAGGTCTTCGTGGCCGCGACCAAGACACAAATTACGGGGCCAGCGATGTCCCGACGGGGTCGTAAATTTTTTGACTAGTTTTTCGCGAAATGGGTTTGGAATCGTTTTTAGAAAGGATTACAGATGGTGAACGAGGAATCGAATTACGGTAGCGTTGAGAGAATGGGAAAATTAAGTGGAAATTGATTTGTTTCGTAACCTGATGGATGGGGATATATTATCATTTCAGTTTCGTCCGAAATCTTCATTCTGAGCACGTGCGATTCTCCTAACAAAGAAAGCCTTGTGTTATGAAACAGGTTGTAATACGCTGCATTACAGGACTAGACTCCAGGGCCATATATTCACGATATCACTGGCGTGTATTTTTTTTATGCAAAGTGGACAATAAAACTTCGTAAAAAAACGTAAGTATAAAGTTTGCTTTTTGAATTCAATTGTCAAAGCAAAACTTCCCAAATAAAAAGAGACATTGGGAAGGAATTAGTTTCGATGGCCCGCCCCGCACCCCGACCCGCATTTTTCGGACCTGCTGGGTTTGACATCCAATTAAAATCGGTTGTGTATAAACATATCATAGAGTAATATCAGTCGCTTAACGTAGTGCCCCCTAGACAAATATATGTCGTAATCTGACAGTATAACTCCTAGACATGGAATGGTTAATAACCAAAATCGTGAGCGTTGAAAAAAAAAAAAGTGAAAGAAGGAAGGAAGGAAGGAAGGAAAAAATCTTTGACGTTTCTTAAGCCCAGATGAGATTATTTTTAATTTCTAACAATAAAAATCCGGAAAAAAATAAATACCTGATAATGATCTCACCGATCAGTTTGAAATGTACCAAATAGATTCAAACCAGTGTTTAAAGTATAACTCTGCAGGCTTTTCATTCGCAAATTAACAATTGCGAAGTTATTAATGTTATAAGTTGCCGCGAAACAGTTATTTTACTATTATTAGAGGTTAATGCAACGTTTCGACAATTGCGCATGCGCGCAACTCTGATTGTGGAGTCGGCTAAGGGTTGCTTTAAGCCAGTGGTTCCCAACTGGTGGTCCGCCAAAGAGTCCCAAGTGGTCCGCTAGACGGGTCATTATTTAAAAAAACGATTAAAAAAAATACTTATAAAAATTATTTATTAAATATTAAAATTAAATATAAAAATGAAATTGATGGTATATTTGTAGTATTTTACAATCTGATGGAACTTCAGAAAACGGTTCGTATTAAAAGTAATTCGTCTTAATGAGATTTGACTGTATTATCATTAGATTTTATTTTTGTTTTTCTCTTTATTATTTCTTTCTTTCTTTCTTCCTTTTTTTTTTCAAAGAACGATTGAGTTAAAAAGAGTTTATCCAAAAATCCAAAATAACATAAATCCAAAATACATAGAATTGCAGAAATTAATTTTTGCAAATTTAATTCTCAACATCATTTTTAAACATAATTACTAAGTAAGTTTATGTTAAATGTAAGTTTATTACTTTTAATGTAAGTTTATTACTTTTAATTTAAGTTTATTACTTTTAATGTAAGTTTATTACTTTTAATGTAATTTTATTACTTGTAGTGAAGTTTAAGTAAAGTTTAATGGAAGTTAATTTATTTACATTACTGATTTAAATTCTAACACCTTATTTATAAGAAGAATATGTAATCGGGCTAATGAAATAGGATTGCTATTAGATCTTCGAGACAAAAGTCTAATAAAACTTTTTTGGATTGAAAAAGGCGGTTTCGGTTAGTAATAGAGAGATTGCCTCAAATTAGACAATAATAATGTTCCTCAAGGTATTGTAGTTTGGTCTCAACTACCGAGAACCGCGAATCCCATCCATCTTGAAAATCTGAAATTCTAGAATTAATTTCCCTTAAAGTTCGTTTTTCATGACATCAACGGAGTCTGCCCTGGAGTTAGAATGGCTACCAATCTTCAAGTCGATTCTGTCATATAGTGATTTTTTTAAGTATTTAATAATCATGTCTCACCATTTAGGAAGAGTAAGTCAGTCATTGGATGATATACATGTGACACTGTGACATTGTGATGATATACATG
>QLNU02014802.1:127913900-127947714 GCA_006491805.2 Dysdera silvatica | reverse complement strand
TAAGAATTATGCGAACATCGTGGAATTATTCAGATTTTTTTGGCTGATTGAATTTCAATATGTGAAACAAGATAATTTGGCTTCATTATCAATCAATCAGTTTATTTACATGCATGAATGAATTAGATACATTAGAAAAGTTATTAATCAATTATTACCGTTATTAATCAATAATTAACGTTAATTATTACCGTTATTAATCAATAATTAACGTTAATTATTACCGTTATTAATCAATAATTAACGTTAATTATTACCGTTATTAATCAATAATTAACGTTAATTGTTACCGTTATTAACCAAATATAAGCGTTATTCTACCAATTCGTGAAATCGAAAGGAACGTAATATAAAACAGACGGCCCTGAAAAACACAATTTCCTTCTGCAGGACCAAATATAAACAACGTGCGAAATAATTGCAACGGATGAGAAATCTTAGTGGCAAATTCTGATTGTCAAATCTAGTTATTTAACTGCAAAACCATCGACCTAGTAATCATAAAAATACAGAAGTTTAATTTCAAAACTACTGAGTATTCAGATAAAAATGGGAAGTCTCCACATTTTTATATAATTTTTTTTTTTCTCCATAAGGCTTAATTTCGTTTCAAAAATCTCGTGACACACCTGTCCCTTGTTCATGTGACACAGTAGGCGGATTGAAAACCGCTGTAGGAGCGGAACATCCCTTCCATAAAAAAAAATGACACCTTACCGGCAACTTGTTATTATTTTTTTAAAAGGCACCATATTTAAAATGAACTTTTGACGTGATCGGAAATATTCAACGATTCACAGGTGATGGATGGGACCTTCAGAATTTCGCTATGAATTTTAGCAACCTCCCTAACATCTCTAAACACTGCTGCTGCCTAGATGAATTCATTGCCGATGATCAGTCAACGTCAGCGACCAGGTCGTAACAACGGAGTTTAATAAAGACGGATTGAAGATAAATTACCCTCACATTATGCTGCCCTATTTTTGTTCCATTTTTGCTTCCAGTCGACGGATAATTTTAATCTTAATCGACGATGCTATGAGCCGTTACTAGTATGAGCTACGTTATAGTGTATACTACGTAATTATTGCAGAAAGTGTATTAAAGGACGATCTATTAGGAGGTGCAGGAGACCAGTTCCTATGACCGAATTAGTTTCCTCATAATGTTTATAACAAGAACCTCTTTTCAAGGCAATAAGCCTTAGTTTCGTTTTCTGAAACCCGCGTCGTAAAATGGACAATGCAGGTCGTAAGTACGAGGGCGAATCAGAAAGTCTTTGCTCCTATTTTTTATTAGCCAAAATAAGGTACATACAGGTAATTACAAATATACGTACTATTCTACGTACCTTACACTATTTTTCCACATAGTCCCCACACCGGTTCAGACATTTGTCCCATCGCAGCACTAAATTTGAGATGCCCCTGTGGTAGAATTCGTCCGGCTGACTGTGGAACCACCGTCGGACTGCTGTCTTGGCTTCATCGTTGCACGTGAATCGCTGTCCTGCCAGGAACTTCTTCAGCGGACCGAAAACGTGGAAATCACTAGGGGCGAGGTCCGGACTGTATGGTGGGTGGTCCAGACTCTCCCAGTGAAATGACCGGAGCTTGTCGGCGGTTCTGATTGCATACATACAGTATGTATATTTGTAATTACCTGTATGTACCTTATTTTGGCTAATAAAAAATAGGGGCAAAGACTTTCTGATTCGCCCTCGTATGAGGTATTTAGGCAAGTAAGCTGTCGTGTGATGGATTGCTATTCAGGGGCGGACACAGACTTTCATTTGGGGGGTCAAGGACAGAATTTGCCATGGTCTTGGAATAACACCCTTCATTTATCATGAAAGTTGGAATTTTTTACAGTGAAAAAATATATTTTGGGGGTCATGACCCCTGTGACCTCCCCCCCATGTCCGCCCTTGGTTCCATTCATTACGATTGTATTAAATATAACTCGTATTCTTACAATGAATATGAGAATTTTACGCAACTCTTTCTCGGGGGCGTAGCAATTAAAAAATTATAGGGGATTCGAGCGACTTCAAAAAAGGTCAAATGGTTCGACGTAAAGGAGAAGTATGTCCTTTGTTATACAATGGGTGGGCCTTGATCCCCTCCCTTTATTACACCACTGCTCTTTCTATGAAAGTGATAAAGCTCTGAACCATTTATTTCAATCAGAACTTGGACAAACACGAAACTTCGTTTTCATGCTATCATTACCTTACCCAAAGATGCAAAATTACAAAGCGGTTAATACACGAGATCTCCAAAGGTCTAATTAGACAGTTTCGAATTAGAGAGTTGCGGATTAATGCTAATTGAAACCCGCTAGGCGATTTTCTTTCACTTGCTTGTTCTCATTATTCATACGACCCATCAAATCTTGCGATTGTGGTTACTATGAGTTCTAGTTCGAGCATAAAACGTGGATTGTTAAAAACCACACTTCGTAAATTCCCTAACCAGTAGCGCAGCAATTCAAAAACTATGGGGGACTTAAGTAGAATTATTGAGGGGGGCCAAGGTGGTTTTAAAAAAGGGTTATGTGATGAGAGAAATGTGAGAAAATAATGTGTTTCGATATCTAGTGGGAGAAAGCTTGAACCCAAAAGCCCGCCTTTCCAACGCCACTGCCCCTAGACAATTACGAGAACATTCCCACAAAAGCCTCGTAACTATAACCACTTGATAATTGTGCCATTTCTAAGAAGGATGATAATATCTCATGAAAGCATAAAGTACGAAAGTAAAGGCATCGTCTCCTGGGTAGCGGTGATCTAGTCGGCATAGGACTTCGGTTCCCATGAAGTAACCGCATGTTCGAAACCAGTCCAGAACGCGTTTTTTTTTATTCTTTACGATCCATCAGATTTTGTAATGGTAGGCCCTTGGAATTACAGCTTGGATATAAATCGTGGGTTACCGAAACATCAAAGTTGAGCAACTTTGTTAGAGAACATCCACTTTTATTTTAATATCCATATTTTCGTACTGAAAAGAAATAGTTGGAGTGGGGTGGGGGGCAGACACAACATTTCGGTTACTCATGTAACCAAAATTCGCTCACTTGAGCTGAATTATGAACAATGAGACATTTTAGATAGGTCTGAATTCTTGGATTGGTCTGAAATGAACTTGCACGCAAGTAGCACTTCGTTGCAAATTTTCACCCCATTTGTAAGTAAATCGCACGAAATGTTTCAAAATTCCAGATGTACGCAAGTCGCGTATACACAAATAGGACAACACCCCATGTCCTTGTTGTGGGAGATATCATGTTTTTACTCTGGGTGCCACAGCGATGCCGATTATTTAAAACCTCTGATTATTTAGAATTTTAACAGTAGGATAAGCTGAAGGGAATGAAAAGAATTTGTCAAAGTTAGCTTAAAAAATAGATTTTGGTATAAAGTTATACATGTTGAGACAAACAGAGCGCCTTTCTCATTTAATATGCGAGAAATATGAAGACAAGTCCAAGACAAGGTGGATCAGATTTGCATCAGAAATTAAAATTATGAATATATACAATCAAGAGCCAATTACGATAACGGAAATACATCAAGTATATGTGAAAACAAGTATATATGAATAAATATAGCATAGGTTTGGGTCATCGGTTAAAATATAAACAATCAAGAGCTATCAAACAACAATGTCAATCAATCAACGTTTATTGGCGTAGTGATACCAACGCCGATGGTATGGCGTGATTAGATGGTGAAACGTTCGAAAGAAAATAAATATTTCTGCCTTCGGTGGGACCTGAACCCACGACCTTCCACTTGCCGGGCGGAGGCTCTACCCACTGAGCTACGAAGGACAATATATAATCTCTTTACGAACGTATATATATTGTTGCCAGTTATTTCGCAGAATGGTGTAGTACATAGACTACTATTTAAACCAAATTGCAAAGAGACTGGTATTAAATTGATCGAAATGCACGTTGCAGCATATATAGCCCATGTACTACACCATTCTGCGAAATAACTGGCAACAGTATATATAAGTTCGTAAAGAGATTATATGTTGTCGTTCGTAGCTCAGTGGGTAGAGCCTCCGCCCGGCAAGTGGAAGGTCGTGGGTTCAGGTCCCACCAAAGGCAGAAATATTTATTTTCTTTCGAACGTTTCACCATCTATTCATACCATAACATCGGCGCTGGTATCACTACGCCAATAAACGTTGATTGATATTGTTGTTTAATTTAATCTGCATGGTGTTCGATTTATATAAATAAATCAAGAGCTAGTTACTAAATATACAATGCGAATGCAATAACGGAAATGCAAATAAATAAGTGTGAAAATCTTCAAATGTACAGAAACGGTCATGTACAATGCTGTGAAAGGGAATGATAAAATTACAGCAGAAAAAACAGTATATGCAAATATCAATGGTAGAATCAGAGACCAAATAAGGTCAAAGTAAACAGGTCAACGAAATCAGAACACGTACAATAGCAATAGGAAGACACAGTTCGGTAAGACATGGTCAAGAGGCCCAAGGTCTCATGGAGAGAAACTGACTGGTGGGAAGTATGGTAAAGTCGGGTTAGCGTGGTTGTCAATTTTCTGGAAGATTTTGACAAGAAGATAGAGCATGTAATCCATAAGAGGTTTCAAACAGAGGTTTAAATTGATTCATTCCTAACAAACCAAGGAGCTCCGGTGAGTTTACAGAGGAATTTGGATTCCAGTTGTGCAAGTTTGAGTTCCATGTCCTCCCATCTTCGAATTGTTTAATTTCTCCATTGTTGGTAATCTTTCTGCAAAAAAAGCATCATACTCTTGCAGAAGTTGTCTCCCGTCTATGAGCATACACAGAAAAGTTGATCAAGTAGTTTGTACTCTGGACACATACCATGACATCTTTCCTACATCAGCAATCGAAATTTTTAACGTTTCCAATTTTTCCCCCTTACTTTTTCTTGTTTTAACTCAGTCATAATTTTTAATGAATCATCCTTATTCCATCTAGTGTTTAACTCCACATTTGTTGCCCTGATTGGTCAATTTCACATCATGTTTTTAAGCTCCCTTGACAACGTCCACCATCTCTACCTCAAATTTCTGGTCGACTTCTTTTTAAAAAATTTTCTTAATTCTCATTGGTCCCTCCCCCAGTAACTTCATAAAAATTTATGCTAAATTCCTATTACTCATATAGCACCCCCAGACAAGAGCTGATCCAGGATGGTATTACGGGGGAGAGGAGGGGAGTTTCGGAGGCCCTCACCAGGAAAATTTTTAGTTTTGGACTGTTAAATAGTTTAGGTAAATGTTGTTATATTACTAGCCTTCCTTTATCTTCACCAAAATATTTAATTTAAGACAATGAATTAAAGTTGGGCTTTCCTTTAATTAAACTATATGGTTTAGGGTAGATTATAGTCGAGTATGACAGAAGGATAAGCTAGTAAAGGAGACATATACAATAACCAAAAACGATAATTTACAATGTAATTAATAGAACAAGTTTAAATTTAAACTACAAAAACATCGTAATTATTTTACTTTTTTTATAACAAGCAACTTTTTAAAAAATTTGAAGTTTATAGTGCAAAATCAAGCCATCTTGGTTTCTTTGAAAATTTGTCAATCACTTTATTTACATCAATATGAATGTCTCTGTGGGTGTGCGTGCGTGCGTGCGCGCGCGCGCGCGTGTGTGTGTGTGTGTGTGTGTGTGTGTGTTAAAAGTCTCTTTTCCGTCATCCGCGTTCGAAGCCAATTTTGAAGGCTCTTCAACGATGAAAAAAATAAATAAAAACGTTCTGCTGAAGCAATACTTACTGAAAACGTAGTTTGAAAGGCGAATAGCTTGTAGATTCGTGGAAAAACGTCTTGATCGCATTTCTCCAAGACTTAGAGACTTTGGACACCAGTATAAGACTTTTGTTTATTACAGTCATAACAAACAACACATAAGATATTCTTCATCAACTTTATTTTCCTATTTAACCCTAATGGGGGGGGTGGTGATCGCCCCTCCGTCCTCGCTGGATCCCCCTTGCCCCCAAGTGGGCCTACTTTCCTTTCCAGACCCTTTTCGTCTCTCTTTTTCTTTTTTTAATTACTCAAAACAATCCCACTCCAAATTAATCAACTTTTTTCACTTTCTTCCCGCCTTCAATTTATATTCACAAATTCTATCTCGAATTCACACGACAATTGTCGACCACAGGGAGATAAAACACGTGTTGCTTCTCCGTCATCCTTGGTATGTACTAGACTGGATTGGAACATCTTTTGACGTCATCTTTCTACGCAAATGAAATTATTTTAATTAATTAATTTTTTTTAATTAAGATTTCGAAAGTTAAATTAAAATCATGCTTCGAATGTTCATCAGAATCAGCGCTGGACTAGGTTATGGATTAACAGGGCAGCCTTCCAAGGCACAAGATGTGGAAGTGTTGAATCAAAAAAAAAAAATTTTTTTTGATTTAATTTTAAATCTAAAATACGCGGAACCTTGAGTTGATGTTTTTTCCGGGACAGAGGAATATCTCCATCCTGTCCTAGACAAACCACTTTGAAAGCAAACTTCATGACAGCAATGGTAACGGTGATTTTTTTGTGTACTATGGTTCCATTATTTGCATCATGTTAATAGCATAATGGCTTTTATGAAATCCTATTATTGGCTTTACAAATTAATTTTCATCATTTTTACACAGTAAAGGAAAATCAGGTTGGGATGAACAAATTCTTAAACAAGCAGGAAAGAAAGTCGCCTAAGGTCGATATTTAAATTTAGCGGGTTTCAATTAATATTATTTCACGACCCTCTAATTCGCGACCCTCTAATTCTCAAGTAACTCGGTAGGTTTTCAACGTTAACAATAGCCATCATTATTGCATTTACGGAAGACCTTTACCTTACCCTTTTTATTGCGTATAGACAGATAAACCAAAAGCAATGGCGAGTTCAATATGTATTGAAACTCGCTAAAAAATTCACCTTGTTATACCTCAGATTCGGTTTTGGCGTTTTTAATAATAATTTTATAAGAAATTAATTAAAAAATTAATTAAAGAATTATAATTTGTAATAAGCAAAACCGAAGCGTGGAAGTTATTCTTATTAGATTCAGTATAGGATAAGCACACCTCTCTCAGCTTCATACTTTGGTGGAAGAAAGCAGGCCTATGTTTGATACTTGATACGAACCTTTAACTATTTTGCATGTTGTTGTTCTTTTTTTTTTTTTTACAAAAATTTTGATCGGCAGCGATTGCCTGCTTTTAATTGAAATAATTTTAATCTTGGGTGCATTTTATGTATATTTTATTTATTATAATATCGTTTTTAAAACTTTTGTCTGATATTGATTTTTGCACGAATATTTCATTCTATCGCCTATTTGCCCCGAACACTTTCTTATTCATCTATGATCTTGAACTTGTATGCATCTCATGAATAAATGCTGGTCTATGTTTTTTCCACTATTATGTTCTCTATTATGTTCTACTATTACTATTATGTTCTCTGTATTATCCTACAACCAGGATAAGAGTTTACGCAAAACATGGCTATGGACAACAGTTTAACACGTGGATGGTTAGGCAATGCGTCTCGACGGCTACGGTCCAAAATCTGGCCCACTCCCTGCTTTCATTGCTTAGTCGGCCACGGAAGTGCGTGTACAGTAAAAACAAAATAGTAGTAGTGGAAACAGAGCAGTCGGCTAGTAAATAACCTGCCTTCAAATCCACCATCCTATCTCAAGTATTCGAACTAGTTCTGCGACTAGTACCGTTCCAAGAATTTGCGTTAAGACAATAGCTCTCTTTGTCACACCATATAAGCTGGCCACTACCCCGTTTACTATCCGAATGTAAACCCGTCCCTGAAAAACTTACACACACCGTCTAGCCCAACATATCTCTCGCTATCTTATCGCCATTCAAATCCACCTGACTAATAGTAAGGTTTATTAAATATTGCATAAAATCACGTATTTTTAGATGAAAAATGATAACTCTTCTCCACACTAGGAGCGTGGGAAGATTGTGGCAGAAGTTGTTAAATATTTTGTACCACCTATGGCCATGTGATTAATTTTCAGATGGGGAAGAGCCCCACCGATGTCACATAACACGTTTGATCACGTGCTGGTCTTGTCAGGGAGGGTCTCTATTAGTGACAGGTTAGCCATACTTTTGGGGATACGTACCCGATATCGACTCCTGATTAAAAGCATGTAATTAAATTCATCTTTTCCAATCGATTTCCCCGTCACTTTAATGACGATAACCGGTGGATTCTTGTGTGATCGATGCCACCATTAAGTACGTAGTTACAGTAATTACGCTTGCAACAAGTGTCTAACCGTTTATTTGGGCTTCCCGCCGAAAACTTTCCTGGGAAGTTCGGGTAGTTGTGGTGAGTCCTAATAGGGGGCGGTAGATGCAAGTCTTTAATAAGGGAAAATTTTCACATATTTTGGAGATAATTGGGAGATAAGATCCCAGATTGTAAATTACGGTATTAAGATTCCTTTTTTTTTTTTATGATGCAGATGGATATCATTCTATTTAGTTTAGTACCCCGACCTTCATCATAATGTTAATGATGATTTGAATATCGTGACCAAGTGTGGTTTTCACTAATGCCCTACAGGTAGCGTATTTTTCAGGGAAGAATAATAAGATAATTATTTGAAGTGCTTCAAATTGTAATTGACCAAATTTGTCAATTCAGTCCCTATAATTAGCACTTTAGTCACAAATTACTTCATTTAGATCCGCGCATATCTCTTAGAAGAATGACAATAATGATGATGATATAGCAATGTTGATGATGGCATGACCATATTTATGATATATTATATGATACTATTAATTATGATGATAATGATATGACAATATTGATGATGATGTGACAGTGTTAATGATGATTAAAATTTCGTAATCCAAGTAAAATATTTTTTTAATTACATAGTTTTTTTTCAATAAATGAATATCATTATTTCTGTCCTTATTCAAAGTAAAACCCGTCAAATGCTTTACGTCTCGATGCTTAACGCTTTACATGCTATATGTCTCGATGGTCAGTGCTTTACTTAGCACCCTCCTTCATAAATAAAGTTAAATGTGTTAGCTCATTAGATATTGCTTGTATTGTTGTCATGGATAGGCATATGGAATGCTTGTATTAATGACATCAAAAATAAAGAATCTAAAATACTGAACGCACCTGCACCTAACTGCTGAAGAATTATTTTTCATGAGTTTGACGGCGGAAGGACAAAAAAGGTCGTGATGTGCAAGGCTCTGGAGTTTTCTGAAGAATTCAAACCTCCTAAGGCCTCTTGAACCATCCGCCAGACTAGTGTCTGAAGAACTAGGACAGAGTCGTCGATTCCTCAGGCCGTTAGCATAATGAACAATACTTTTTTTTTTTAAAGTAAAACGTTTAATTGAATTAAAATAAATTGAGGTTGAAGATGTTATTTTAATTTTGACGGAGTTTGGAGTGGTGGTGGGGGAGAAAAAGGGGACATCATGAATTTTATAAAAGCAAGCTTGATAACAACGTTTGCAATGTTAATGAGTGCAATAATTATTGAAATACGGTATGAATATCCTGATTTCTTACATTAAACTTGAGTATGCGTGGTCCTGTCGCATAGGCGTATGCAGGATGTTCATAAGGTGGTTATAGGCCCAATGGGGTGTTACAGAGCTCATATATTCTTTTGTTAAATATACAAAAGTTCATTGCAACCGGGGTTACAACCCCCTTCAAAACCCCCTGCGTACGCTAGTGTCCTGTGATGCAACGCTATACAAATAGACACTTGCTAATCCGTCTAGTCTTTGTATAGACAAGTGACGGATTACGGAGAGATTACGAAAAACCCAGTTTAATCCTTTATCTCATCTCTTGACATAAACCTGCCTCTTTTAAGCTAGAATCGGAATCCGGATTAGCTAGAAGTTTCTGTAGAATGAATTGGAAAAGCAGTAATGAAATCTTCACTGGCATTCTCGGAAGATTTCATCTATATCCACAGAGCATAGAATCTACATTATATCCTCAGAAGGATAGAATCTATGTTATATTCACAGTAGGATATAATCTATATGTACAGATGGATATAATCCATGTTATTTCCACAGAAGAAGAATCCACATACCTTACTATACCTAAATCGCTTGAAAGAAGAAAAAGAAAGAATCATTACTTTGATCAAGATTTTTTTCTTTTGTAAGAAACATGGCCTTTGTCAATTACCTGACATATAACGGCTTTATTTCAAAGTCATTTCTATGGATTTATTATGGAATATTCCAGGCGTGTCTACATTTTTTTCATTAGGGTGTGTCTCGGGATGATTAGTGATTGGAAAGTGATTGGAGAAACAGACTACTAGTCACTATGAGACGTAGCGCAGTGATTAGTGATTTTAAAGCGCATGGTAACTGATCACTCGGTGCTTCAAGAAGTTTTTTTTTTCGTTCGACTTGGGTCATAGGAATACTTCCTCACCTTTTCATTTGAAATTGATTATTTCACGTGAGTTATATGCACTGGCGGACCTTTGAAGTAAGAAATATATGTTATAAATAGTTGCCCTGGAAGAAAATATGGAGGCATTCAAAAAGATAACATGTAATTTATCATCTTAAAGTATATAAGCATAATTGAAGCATTAAATTTGAATACAGGCGTACTTAGTTCATATGAAACTTTGCATTTCAGACCAACGATTTGCCAATTCGTCATCGAATAACTGAATGAAACTGACCCATGGGCCCTATTACTGGCAGGGAAAACGGGGCAACTTCCCAGAGGCCCCACGAATTTTAGGGGGCCCAAAATATTTTCTCTTCTTCAGCTTTCCTTCTGTTTGAAATATATATCAACATTAAAATTTTAAAATTTTCTAATTTCCATCAGATTCGGTAACAAAAACTGTACAATAACCACTATCCAACTTCAAATCCTTCCTTTCTTACCTTTACGGTTATATTGCTCTTTGAGTGAGGCCCACATTTTTTGCTTGCCCTGGGCCCGAGATTGTGATGATGGGGCCCTTGTTTGACCGTATGTAAAAGGTGGACAAAATCGCTCGTTGATTTGTTCAAGGAGCGGTTTTACACCCCTACATTTCAAACTACCGTCGTAAAACGAATTTCCTCGTAAAGTGGATTTCGTTGCACAGCGAATTATTATTATTTTCCATTATCTGTAAGAGTGTACTTGTGATGGCTTGATTAGCAGTTATGTATGGCATAATCTGTGTAAATAATTAATTTTCAACTAAAAGAGTTAATTGTATTTTTAAGCAGTAAAGACAGCAAAAATGTGATGCTATGCCAACACAATTAAAATCAATACTGTGCGTTATTTATCTTCAATCTCTTATCGTTTGCTTACAGGATACTCAAAATTTCTTTTGCTCAATCTGAACAATATTTTTTGTATAGCCAAGAATATTAGTTCAGTCAAATTGCATTTAGGTTATTTAATTCCGTATCTCAGGTGTCTTCGCAGGATTGCAAAAGGGGAGGTTAGTTAATATATATTTTTTTAAATATGTACAAAAACAATAGAAAACTTTTAGTAGTTTTTTTATTTTGTGTTACAATTTGGAATTTTTCGCAAATGAGGGCTTTAACTTCCACTCCCTTTGCCACGTCCGTCGTTAAGGGAGTCCGTTCATCCAAAAATGACCAAACTTGAAAAAATTATTTGCTTAAAAAAAATATGAATCTGTACAAATCTAATAAGACCAAATATTGTTTCTAAGTCAAGCGGAACACCATCGTGTCAAAACTGTTACTAATGATATATAATAATAATAAAAATAAGGCATTTTTAACCTTAAGTTATTTACTCGAAATTTCATTTTTATAATCTTTTCAAATTCAAAATGCTAAGGCTTTTAAGCCGTTCAAGATAGGTCCTTGAAATTTGGCAGATATATAATATATATACAGATGTAAACAAACTCTTTGATGAAACAGAATTTTGATATTTTAATTTTAAATACATCTTTCGGCCTGTTTTATATTCCTCACTACAAAATATTCTCAATTAATTTTTTTTCTTAGGTTCTCTGTAAAATAACGAAAAATTCTTCAGATAAATTTTTCTTTACTTAATTTTTAACAAGATAAAATATTAAAAATTACAAAATGTGGAAAACTTAACAAGTATAAAAAATGGTCAACGTCCTTTTTTCAGCACGTTGTAAATTTTTTCTTAAAAAGTAAGTTAGTTGCAAATTATATTTTCTCCTAATGTCAATACTGTATGCCCTATAAACGTACACTCAAAAAATTAAATCATAATTTTAATAAATGAAAAAAAAAATCTGAAGGGGGATGGACTGTCTTAAAATCGCCGTAAATCAGATGATTCATAATCTGTATATTCACACTGCATTGTTCATTTACTAATGTAATCTTTAGGGATTCGTTTACAGACTACTCATCAGAGCGTGCTCGTGCTATAGGAAAATTCATCGATCATTCTATCATAAAACGATATTATAATAAACACATGAACAGAAATTATGATTTAAATCATAAATATGTAGACAGAAATCATGAATCAAGTCAGAAATGAATCAGCAGAAATCATGAATCAAGTCAGAAATGCATCAGCAGAAATCATGAATCAAGTGAAAAATGCATCAGCAGAAATCATGAATCAAGTCAGAAATGAACCAGCAGAAGTCATGAATCAAGTCAGAAATGCATCAGCAGAAATCATGAATCAAGTCAGAAATGCATCAGCAGAAATCATGTGAATCCAATGTATCACGGAATCCTATACAAGAACTTTTTAAGAGGATAGTGCATGCGGACAAACTAATCTCTTGTAAATCTGTTTTCTTTTTTTTTTTAAATCTGAATAGAAAGAAATACACAGGTAGAGCCTACAGTACTATAGCTCTATTTAGGGCGAAGAGATAAACTGCGGAGTACAAAACTCAAGTACAACATGTACTGCTCTTCGAGATTACGAAAGAAATAGAATCCCCTGGAGACGATCCTGTTAAATATCGAGGGCTTTCGGATCTGTAAGCATTGCTTTGCTCATGAGATTTCCTATCCTTTGTAATACAAAGGAAGAAGAGAGCTTCTTTGCTTACATATTTGAGACCAAACTTTAAATTGCTTTTCACAACGTACTTCTGAATTTCTTTCTGAATCGAAGATACTGAGGAAGGAAATGTATAACTTTCATAAGTTCAGGTCTGGGGGAGGTACTTTTAATGAATACGTAAACTGCTTTTATGATGTCTCCAGCTAGCAAAACAAGCACTAACGCTCGTATAGAGGAGGAAATGTTTTGAAACGCAAAATATGGTATGTACAATGCCATGATGGCGAGTGGTATATTATGCTGAAAGTGCACGAAAAATAATGTAATAATATCAGCATCGTAATGTCAGAATCCAGCTAATTTACGAAGGTAAAAAACTCAACAATTCATTCACTCAAACATTTAACGATTCATTTTTGCGAATTTTTACTTTTAGTATTCGTGTCCTTATCACCAGTCACAATTTATTTTAAGACTCTCATGATGAATTCCCTTTTTGTTTACCGGCTATATTTAAACTGGCCTCTTACCCTTCCCTGCACCCAAGGGCGGACACAAGGGGGAGGTCACAGAAGTCATAACCCTCCCCAAAATATATTTTTTCACTGTAAAAAATTCCAACTTTCATGATAAACGAAGGGTGTTATTCCAAGACCATGGCAAATTCTGTGTGTGACCCCTAAAATGGAAGTCTGTGTCCGCCCCTGCTCGTACCATGCATATTTTTCCTTCTCTCTATACAGCCGTGAAGTATATATTTATTTGATGATATTTTATATTTTCTTGAACTTTCTATACTTTATAGTGTATTTTCATTGTATTCTAGTACATGCCATTATATGCTTTCTTTGTATACGTTATAATATACACTTTATAACGTTTTAATAAATACTCTTTACACTATGAGATTGTATTTTGTTTCGTTTGCTTCCCATTGGACAGGATTACTGTTTTCTTTTTCACTAATTAATAATAGAATTAATTAATGTTAGAAAACTATCCATGAAAACCTTGAAAAACAAATTTCAAGGACTATAAAAATCCTTGCAATTTGTTTTTCAAGGTTTTCATGGATAGTTTTCTAATTTTCACTAAATTAACCAAATTATTGTATTATTTTTAAAATTATAAATAAAACTTTACTTTATAATTAGGATAAAATTTGTTGCCATTTGTATTTCATTTGGAAATCCAAAATCTACGTGGTAATAATAGGTAGATTTTCAACCTTTCAACTTCAGATTCTTTTCCCAAAGACAATAAAATACAAAATTTTATTTAGGTGAAATTATATTTCAGTAAGACTTCAATAAACGTCAAATGAATATAATGTGAGGTTATTTCATTATAGTTAGAGGCAGTTGTGTGAAATATGGTTTACTATCAGAAATACCAATCACTATCTAACTATCTGTAGTTAATTTGTAAGTATCTTAACAGCATTCAGAGTTCCAAAGTGATGTCAGAGATTTTTAGGAATTGCTCCAAAAGCCTCTACAACAATAGAAGCTATTGACTTTTCAAAAATTGACTATTTTATCCTGTAAGTCCCTATGTTTTATAATTTTGTCCAACTATTTTTCCATCTCCATTTTTTTTTTTAATTTTCTGATATTGAGATATTAATAAGTCAAATTCGCATTTTTCCAATGACCAAGATGTCAAGCGGCAAGTGTTGATCCCACACAATTTTATTTTTCACATTATTATAATTGATTATACTTTGACACTTGATTGTTAATGGATTTTTCACCTATTTAAAGTGGATCCAGAAAAATTTCTAGGAAGTTGCAAGTGGTTCCTACCACAGGCACCAGCAACTTTCGGAGTCAGTATCCGTATTATAGGATTAGGTATAATAGGAAGATACTTCAGATGTAGAATGCGAGATTGAAAGGCGGCGATTCTTTGTAGCAAAGGCTCTTCTATCCTTTGTGGTTACTCCGGACAATGGGAGGAGAAAGTGGAGAAGATGAAAGGAAAAGCTTCTTTTCTTCCAAAGATTCACACTGTAACAGGTGACAGGCTGCCATTGTGCTATGAGACAAGGTTTCAGGAGCTTCTTTGATCTACCTTCAACGACAATCAAAGTATTATATTTGTGACATTTTCCTTCCTCCGGCAGGCCAACTCTCGGGCGATAAAAAACACAAGTCGATGCTTAACAGCTAACTAAAATTAAAACCATTTTTATTAAATAAAAAATATAATGGACACTTTTAGTCACAAGCAGGCTTTTGATATAAATAATTACTTTTCATTAACAAGAATGAGATGGTGGAAAGTGAAATGGTTGTTGCTTTTTAACAAAAACTTTTCCGTCATTCAACGCACTTCAATGATTTTTATTTTTTTTAAACTGTTAGGACTTTTATTTAAGCTCGGTTTCTTAACCGCAGCCCATTCACTATCTATCTTCAAAGGAAATCTAAAAATTTGTGTAGGTTTGATGGTTCGTAGGTTTGATCCTAAAATATATTGGTATTTTAAAAATAACTACAAAAATATTATAAAATACTACTTGTATTATAATTATAGACTTGCCCGCGCTCTTACTTTTAACTCTTCATCACTGTCTGACATTTTAAATGACCATGCTGACCATACGCACGTTTTTAAATTTTTAAAAAGTACTGGTTTTTACTACAGTCTTTGATTTTACCATGTTTGGCGCAGTATAGCCCAGATGCTCTTGCGCCATAAAAAAGCCAAACAAACAACTTGTATTATAATAATCCTGGTTATAATACCACTCGCTAATACTCGTTGGGTAGCCATATCTGGTATCTGGCGAAGATGACGTCCATGTTTGGTGACATATAAACCAGGCATTGTATTTATAATGAGTGAATATATAATTCATCTTTTATGATCATCATATCAATGGAGATGATGGTTATGATGTAAAACCTGCGTGTTTATATTGCTACGGTAAAAGTTTGTTAGTAGTAGTAGTAATAATAATAATATTTTGCTTGTTTGCGCATGCGCACGCGGTAGAAAAATATTGTTGCAGTTATAGTGAATGAAAAGCAAATCAGGATTTAATTAAAAATCCAAGTTATAAATCTGACATACGGTTAAAATTAAATGATAGCTATCAGGGGCGGACTGGGCCGCCAGGGCTGGTGTGCCCTCTTGGGCTATAGGACTCAAGCCATCCGATAATCCAAGGTACTCGTTTTTTGAGGGGACCCAGTCGGCCCCTGATATCTGCAACCGTTCGATTTAAATATGAATAGAGCTAATAGCGAAGCACTACCTGAGGGATCACACATACACTCACGTGTTCTAAAAAATCCAGAATTAAATTACCAATTGTTTCTATAAATATTTATTATATAAAATTCGAACATGAATTCAATTTGCTTAACAATTAAATAAATTACGACTGGTGTTAGAAACAAATACATTAGCATTTTGAGAAGCAGCCATTAAAGGTACATAGAACAAGTTGAAGGCAAACGTTTCGAACTATCGTAGCTTCATCTTCAGTGCGAAAATTGTTGAAATGAATTCAATTGTTGTCTAAATTGAAAATAATAAAATCCAAATCCCTTTTGCAATTTACCAAAGGCTTAATTGTTGGAATACGCGCGTTTGGAATCTAATCATCTTGAGTCGTTTTATCCTTCTTGAATAATCCAAAATTATACTTAAATAAAAATAATTTAATGCAAGAGCCAAAAGTGGTCCAAAATTATCGTCCGATCCTCAACGTATAAAAAAGTGAAGTCCGCACAGATGTCATATTAGATATATTGGAACCCATATATTCGAAAATAAAACTTCAATAGAAGCAGACGACGCCAAAATGCAATTTCGGGAATAACTACCTCAAAGTCGGTGATTATGGCCGTCTCGTAGAAAGGTTCAATAGTCTGACAAGGATTTCTTTTAGAGATTCCAGAGAGGGAGTCGAGGCCGCCGACGTAAAGTGCTATTGTGTTGACCTCTATGCTCCTCCTATGTTAAAGAACACAAAGTAAAAATCGAAATAATATAGGCTAAGGGATTTTTTTTTTAAAAAAGAAACTGTCCAGAAGTCTCGTGCTGTTCCTTTTCTTCTTCTTCTTCTTCTTTTTTAGAACTTTCGCTATTGCTTGCTACTGGTTGCGCTTTGTAGCAGTGGGTGCATCTGCGGTGAAAAAACATCTTGCATGTCGGGTGGGAGATGGCGCTACAAGAAATATTTTTGGTTACGAGGGTATTTACTTCCTTTCACTTGTGTCCATTAGTCCTTTCCTCCCCTTGTGGTAAAATCATAGAGACCATTGCGCACATTATAGTTCCTCGTGTCCATTGCTAAGAATGCAGGGGCGAGCGGGGCCCACACCCCGGGTCCCACGAAGCGTAATTCTCAAATTTAAAATTTTGGTAATATTGAAAATTTCTCCAAAATATTTTTGCTCCGGCTCTCACATTTCGTGCGATCTAGTAGTCATACATTATTCCATTTTGTTTTTCTCTTACTCGTATATGTATTGGCCGCCGAAATACGTTTTGCCCGGGCTCCGTATGAACTAAGGACAGCCCTGGTTAAGAGTAGTGTTTCTTAACCTCTGGGCCGAGGGCCGATACCGGACTCAGGCATCAATTATACTGGGCCTAGAAAGGGTCACTAAAATTTGATATTTTAGTTTTCTGGACATTTTTTATGAATGAATATTTTATAGTGGAAAAATTATGACGAGAGTAATAAGAGAATAATTTTCGTGAATATGTAGGAAAGCCATAAGGATAAATGCACTAATATTTTTTTTTAAATCATGTCATGATTAATTATTAATATTTATGTTTGCTTAATATGCGAATTTCAAAGATTTCGGAAGGGTATTTACAAGTATATTTGTTGGAACAGGGTTCTAGTTTTATGGAAAAAAAAAAAAAATTACCGGATCGCGGTCGCACGACAGTTGATAAATGCTACGTTAGTGCACGCCAAATTTTTACTGCAACATTTTAGAGTACAGCTATCGATATGAAATAATCGATAATATGTAGAGACATATATGATTAAAATCATAATTTTAATGGTTTAACTTTGACATTCATTGTTTAACCATTATCAATTCAATGCTAGATGGAGATTTCTGCGTGTTTTTCATGGAAGTCTGTAAAGGTATTTTGGACATGCTAACCACAGACTGGCTAATTGGATTAATTAAAGATTTCACTTTTCTGTGTATGTTTAAAATAGAGGGAAATCTTCCGGTCTACCCTTACTTGGAGATGGGATAGAAAAATTGGTCAGTGACCGTACCGATTTTATAGACCTTTATTCTGTGACTCTCCTTCCAGATAAATACCTGTAACCCTTCGCGGAGAGTAAAATATAAGTATTTTGTTGTTGTTGTTGTTGTAGTAGTAGTAGTAGTATTACTACTACTACTTCTTCTTCTTCTTCTTGGTTTAATAAGACTTACAGGCCGTTTACCAAACGACGTTCTTTAACGCAAGAAGAGGTTTCAAAATACCTGTAACGCTTCGCGGAGAGTAAAATATAAGTGTTTTGTTGTTGTTGTAGTAGCAGTAGTAGTACTACTTCTTCTTCCTCCTCCTCCTCTACTTCTTCCTCTTGGTTTACAAACGAGGGAAACCCCAACGTGCCCGACGGGGATTGAAACCAAAGTAGGAGCGTTCGAAGGATCTCAAAAAGTTATTAGACACATGTCCAAGCTTTTTTTAGAATGGTCCTGTATTTCGGGGATATGGTTCCCCAAACTCCGAAAACAGCCCTATTACAGACCTTGATATCTCATGATTCCATGGATGGATTTTAATGATCTGCGGATTTTAAAACAGGTTATCGAAAATCACTTGATACGTGTTCCAGCAATTTTCCAATGTAACTCAAAATTTTGAAATATTATAACCTTCAAATCTTTCGACAAAACGGAAAAATAATCAACCCCTGTTTGGTGGTTTCTCTAGCAAAACCCCGAATTGAAATTATTAAGCTTTAATAGTTTGAAAATGCGATATTTTACTTATTGCGTATAACTACTTATCTTATTAACTTATCTTATTATATTATTATCTTATTATATTATTATTATCTTATTATATTATTATTATCTTATTATATTGTATTATTATCTTATTATATTATTATCTTATATATTATTATTATCTTATTATATTATTTATCTTATATTATTATTATCTTATTATATTATTATTATCTTAGCACCTATCCCTTTCAATAACCCTGAGCTTGGCTATTTGAAACAATGCACGCGCCATGAAGGAGAGGTTGGTTTTTGCATGCCTTGTGAAGATTTTGTTTTTTAATTGAGAGATACACTCGCCCATTGCGATCGATAATTGAAGCGAGTGTTCGTACTAAACATTATTCTGACTTGCAATCCAAGTCTTTGGTTTTCACTTACATTAATCACCGAACATGAAGTGGGGTCCTCAATATCACATTTTGCTTAAACTATTTCCTCGTCCTCAATAACATTGACAGAGGAAACTGACATTTCAGTGGAAGAGGAGACAGAGGAGATTGACATTTCAGATTTGTTAAAAAGCGAGAAGCCAAACATTTTTCTTCTTGATCTATTTCATTTACGTAACTTTCAAAAACTGATTACGAGGAGTTTACAATATGTTAAAAATAGTGATGAACATTGAAGGGATTAATAGTGCTATTCTTAATTTCAACTTACTGAAAATGACAAAAATTTTAAACGTCTGTACAGTGAAAATCGTTTATAACGACGCCGGTTATAACGACCAACCGCATATAACGACGGAATTTTTACAAGAAGTTTGGTTTGCTATTCTACTCCATACTAAATATATCGGTTATAACGACATCGTATATAACGACGAAACCTGCTATAACGACGGCGATTTTGTAGTCTACGTAGATTCTAAGTAGGGAAATTCGTATCGGATATAACGACGCGACTTGACAGTCATAAAGCAGAACAATGTGGGTTAGTTATTAAAATTTAAGTGTTATTCTAATCTTGTTTATTTACAAATGTCTGAGAAAGTTTTATTATTGTTAAACCTGAATATTAAAGATAATAAACTAAAATAAAATGATTTATTAATTGAATATCACGAGGGTCATATTCTTAAGGGGCCCATTCTATTTTTTCGGTGTAGAGCCCACAAAACTCTTAAACCGGCACTGTTCTGAAGTCATTAGTATAATATAATAAATACTATTCATTGCACTTGTTTTCTACATTATATGCCGCCATAATTTTTGCCACCCACGTTTTAATTACAGCTCAAACTAGAGCTTGTGTAATTTTGGAGAAAAAGAGACGCTTTCCCCATCCTGGATGAACCAGGTCCACTCCGTTCGATGGAAAGCGTCTCTTTTTCTCAAAACCCTGGCTGGATGACGATAATTAACTGCATCACTCAACCATTCCCCACGAAAACTCACAAAATTCTCGCCCCGGAGGCTTTCTTGTGTTGACCATATTTGGCAATTGTGTTATCCTGCGGGGGTGGCAATACCTTAACAAACATTATATACTTTAGTAGTATTTTCTACAATTTTTTCAATTTAAAAAACTAAGGAAGTACTATGTTTTTAGTGTGGTTATAAAACATAATATAAACGGAAATTAAATTCATTATAATTATGTTTTTATTTAATTTTGAAACCAAAAAGTTTAATACTTTTTACTATCAAAATAATTTATAAAACTCTAGAGGGCATTGCTATAGGCTACCATGATTTTAAAAAGACATCCTTTATAACGACTATCGGTTATAACGACCGAATTTTCGCGGTCCCTTGAAGGTCGTTATAACCGATTTTCACTGTACTTTCAAAGCCCTATTAACTATCAAATAACAAACTCATCAAATTAATAAAAAATCGTAATTGGTTTAAATCTAATTTGATTTTTGAAATTGATGAACGCATGATTAATTTCTTTCATATCTTAAAATTAATATTAATAATATTTAGGAAGGTGACCCGGTATAATACTCGCAATACGATTGACGATTGACAGAAATCTAAATCAAACAAAATCAGTTTTATTTCTATACTTAATATAATTATTGCTCAAATACGTCTCAACTCGTTTTGCTATATTTTCAAACAATTTTTCTCTTTAAACTTGTTTTGAATTCATTTATCGGAGGGGAAAATAACAATTATTATGCTCGCTTAAACGGCCAGAAAAGCCTACGTGATTTGTTTTAAATGTATTAGTAAAAAATATTATAACATGCTTTATAACTATTTTAAACTTTTAAATTCATTTCTTATTTACAGGCAGCAAAACTGCTCTGTACGTTAATACATATCTAGCAAGCGAACCTATCTGGATTTCGAACTAACTGCGTTGAAGCTTGTATTTTCAATGCGGGTGTTTGCTGAAAAGCCACCAAACAGGGGTTGATTATTTTTCGCTTTGCCGAAAGATTTAAAGGTCAATAATTCAAAATTTTAAGTTTTACTAGAAAATTTCTGAAACACGTATTAAATGATTTTCGATAACATGTCTTAAAAGTCGCAATTCATTAAAATCCACTTACGGAATCATGAGATATCAAGGTCTGTAATATGGCTGCTTTCTGACTTTGGGGGGACAATATCGTCGAAATTTAGGGCCATTCTTAAAAAAGCTTGGATAATAACTTTTGAGACCTTTCTACTTTAGTTCCAATCCCCGTCGGGAAGCGAGATTTGAATTTCCATAACACTTTTAGCATTATGACCGATTTAAGCGATCTGATTGGCTGAGCAGGTGATGTGCGGCCTGGTTTCCAGATCGAAATAATTCCCGTCAATGAGAATTAGCGCTTTTTTTTCTTTGTGAAATTAGGGTTGTATGTGAGTCAAAAGAACCATTAATAATTACAAAAGAACTTGATGTCATTGTCAAAGCCTGAAGCTTCCTGCAGGTGCTCCAATATAAGAAATGTAATTGAGCAAACGTTTTTAAAAGTAATGTATTTTCTAACTATTCAAATCATTTAATGAGTTATTAAATAATGGATTCATATAGACTTAACTTGGATGCAGGGCAAACAGGGTTGGCAAATACCCGGGTTTTTACATGAAAAACACAACCCAGTTGTGTGTGTGTTTTCATGGTTTTTGTGGAATTGCGGTCATCGTGAAAATTGCCGAATATGCATTTTCCATAAATACAAAACAACTCGGAAATAATTTTCAATTACATACAGAAAAACCTCTCTTAACGACTACCTTTTTTGGAAATGGATTTCCTTCCCCCCTCCATAGACCCAATGCTAAATTTAGCTCCATTCGGAGACCACTTCTCTGAGCGACCTCTTTTTCACGGAACCGACAATGGTCGCCTGAGGGAGGTTTTATTGTATTATAAAAATAGTAATTTTCAATTTCAATCAAGGAAAGCAATTCCAGGAATCAAGGGAGATACAAAAACTTTTTTATTTAAATACGGCGTTACTACTCGGCGCACTCGATATGATCTATCCTTTTCTTTAAAATTTCAGCCGCCATCTACTCAAAAATTGAGGCAAAAGATGATTTTTCTATAAAAATATAAGCTAGCAGCACAATATTTCAAAAATTTTGTTTTGTTTTAAAGATTTCTAACCATTTATTACATTTTAAATTTAAATTGGAGAAAAAAAATCAACTCATGGTAATATTAAAAATAAATTGGATGTATTATTGAAGAGTGTCGTTCTAAAATTCCCCCGCGATTAAAATCTGATTTACGCAAACGACGAGTGTGAAGTGGTTGATCTTTTGGTGCCTGTTACATTGGCGGCCAAAATTGCGTAGCAAACCTATAAGTGATGTCATCGTTAGCCAATCAGATTGTTTAAATCGGTCCTAATGCTAAAAGTGTTATGGAAATTCAAATCTCGCCGTCGGAAACGTCGGGGGTTCCGTCGTAAGACTTACAGACCGTTTACCAAACGACGTTCTTTCACGCAAGACGAGATTTCAAAATATCTAAAACATGTTATACTTTTAGAGCAGTAATTTTTAAAAGTGAATATACCCTGCAATTAACTTGTCGTATGATAATCTAAGTCTTATCAAATAATGCAAATATATATAACACATTAATCATCTTGTGTTCAGAAGTGATATATCACCTTTTGATTAATTTTCACTTCCAATTTTCTCTAACGACTTTAGGCTGAGGCCACCGATCCCACTTGGCCATGTTTCAATCCTCGCCTGGGAAAAAAACGCCGCTATTTGTCGCCAATCTTTCCATAAATATGCTTCACAAGAAATACGATGATTAATTTGAAAAATTCTTGCAGAAAATGTATATAAAGTTTATGTCAATAGCAGGCTGGCTACATTTTTGTACGAAAAATATTGTGGATATATTATATTTTGTTAATTTAAATTTTTTCTGCTAGATGCTTTATGCTGTATATATCGCACCCCGGCAACAAGTGTGATATGTCAAAATCTGTTGATTTGCGCTCTGGGTAATTTTAAATTACATAACATGGAATGTACTATTGTGAAACAACCTGTGAGGGTCCTTACGCTTATTGAGAAAACTATCGTAAGATTAGATGTAAATAACAAATAGAAAAACAACATTTTTAAGCGTAGTAGAAATTTTATTAAATTTCAACGCGTTTCGGACGGACTTTGGCCGTCCCTCGTCAGGAATACACATTTGTCTGGCACTGCACAGAAGACGAAGTATTGCCGATTCATCAATGGGTTGTGTTGCCAGTTCGATACCGTTTCCGGCAAAAAGTTACCAAGGTTAGGTAAGTCGTTTCTTCTGAAGATAGATATGACGCTACTTACCTTAATAACTTTTTTAGCTGGAATTTAAAAATTTTCGAGTTGTGTCACTTCTGGAGCGAGGGTGCAATACAGAAATTTTCTGAACAGCATATAATATTTTATTACCCCAAATACGTTGAAAATTACATAAATGAGACATGAAGGAGTGAGAAACACCGTTGCCAAATGCCTTTATAAAAATAAGGAATAAATTTATATTCAACCTGTATACAGTTACTGTTGATACATCTGTTTCAATAGCATTCTAATGTTACAATTAAAATTTAGAGAATATTGACATTATTATATTAGAAATGGAGGTGAGTAAAAAGCAACGGCCTGTTACACAGATTCGTAAGTTAACTCCTCAAGTTGTGTAGCTCATTTCGTAAACTGTAATTTCTTCAATTTCGGTCGCTTCGATTCTTGCAGAATTAATGAATAGGAAAAAAAACAGTAGTTTTATTTTCAGTAGACTATAAAACAAGGCAGTTTGTTTTAATAGATTTGTCACATTTGAGAAACTGTGACACTGCATGGGATGAAGTATTGAGTTGATTCATATATTGATTCATCCATTTAATTCTGACAGAGAAGTCGTAAAAGTCTATGTATCAGAGATTATTGTTTTTTTCCCTTTCACCTGATGTAGCGCGTTAACATGTGTCCTCACTAATAAAAATGAAATATAAAAAAGATGCTAAAATGTCATCTTTAAGAAGACGGTTCCAACCTAACTCGACAACTTTTATTAAAAAATACGCCCCCCCACCTCCGAGCTCGCTATTTAAAGTGACTTTTTTTTTTGACGGGATCGTCCCATTTTTTATTCACTTTTTTCAGTGTATTTGAAGAGGTGTAAGCAAAAAATGTCATACTTGTTATGGAAATTATTTATTCTACATCCATTGTATATGTGCCATGCTTTAAAAATGTAGAATGTCTTGGTCGAGTGATTTCATACAATTTTTTCCTCAATGGAGATGAAAACGTATCGGTATCAAAGGGTTGTTGGAACTAAGCATTATCAGACATACTTTCAGCTGGGAGTGAAGCGACAAAAGGAGGTTGAGTCTGAGAATAAGGGACAAGCTTCCCGCCCTCCAGCGTTGTCCTTCGCCTTTCTTTACCCCTTTCATTTTCCTCAACGAATGACACCGAGAAATAGAGAAAGGGTTTACAAAGAAGCGCCTAGGGCAAACATTTCTCAACAAGAGAACATTTTCTCTCTGCAGTGAGGGATGTGATAGGTCCAAAGTGCCTTTTCCAACACCAAAGATCTTATAATATAGGAGCTTCTTGTCCGCAGATCTCCTGAGGAAGCAGGTGCCTGGTCTCCTAAACAATGCTCCGTGGAGTGTGTTAAAATAGGCTGGTGTCTACGAGACCTACTAATCATGGTAAAAAGGTTTATAACCCACCCAGAACCTGCTCTATGTGTCAAGAATAGAAAGTAGGCAGGGAAAAAAGGAATATAATTATATTTTTTCCTACACAATTTAGGTGATTCCTGCGTCACGAAGTGGAAGTGATTTTCCATTGTTCCGCCGTTTGATAAGCGAGCAACAACCAGACAGTTGTATACTATCATCCATTACTCCGTGGTTTGGTTATTACTTTTTCAAAATTATAACACTTGCTTATTGCCCTTATTAGTTCCGCGTATAATGTAAGGGGTAGCATTTTGTTCTGACATCCATCTGACACAACAATATTAAGTTAGGCCGCGTTACACCTTGAGTTGGGAGCATTAATAGTTAATATAGGCGAGTTAATAGCGTCCTAGATGTGAGGATGTAATTCTTCTACGAATGTAGCATCTTAGTTATTGCTAACACAAGAAGGAAAGAGGGCAACTAGGATAATAAAGAACCCCCCAATAAAAAATTATTTTCTTTTAGAGTGTGTCCAGGACCAGGAACATCAAGGATATCCGGGCCCGTAGGCGGCTTAGGAGATCACCCCTCTCCCAAACTCACTTTTTCAAAGGTTGAAAGCCAACGGATTGCCAAGCCCGTAATTTTTGTAATAATTCTCTTAAAAATTTTTTAAAAGAAAAAAATTGCAAGGTTTCGGCTTGGATTTTGGGCCCCTGGGCATTTGCCCCCTTATCCCCCATCCTGAATGTGTGTGCGCGTATCAGTGCAGCCTTTAAATGATGCGTTATTTAAAATAATAATAAATAAATAAAAGTAAATAACATGGCCAGTCCTTGAATGGAGGATTACTACGCGTGCGTAAAAATAGTTCGCTTGAATATTGTCTCTAGCACGTGACGTCGCACGGAAAAATAACCCCGCCCTTTTTATGACGTCAAAGCCGGGGGCCGGGGGAGGAAAGCATTGTTGATTCTAAAGTTAAATTTTGTGTACAGCCTTTATTAGCAGTTTCTACTTTAATTGTTGTCATGAACGGACATATAATAGTAATTATTATATATAGGTATATTATATTGACTGTTATTGTGAAAACACAAGCGGTTATGTAGAAAAAGAGGGTAATTCTAGAAACAAATCACTTAAGACGCTTTTTCCTAGATGCGCATATTTTGTGGCGCAACAATATAAAACGTCAAGATCTGATGCCAACAACAGTAAATCAATGGAAGTATTTTCCTAGAATGCGCAAAACGCTCCCATTGATTTTTATTGTCTGAATCTGATCTCGACATTTTGTATCGTTGCGACGCAAAATATGCGCATTTAGGAAAACACGCCTTAAGAAAACAATGAAGAATTTCAAATACGGCGTTTATTTGTATGTAATCTTAAACATTGAGCTATTAAGAACATATGCCAGATACATACCCGCCTGCCCATAAAGAAGTATAGGGTGGTATCGTCAATGCATTTGGCAGGTAGGACCAGCTATGTAGGAAAGCGGGGTTCAGGGACTCAGACCAACTTTCAATCAAGGCACATTTTACTCTTTAACGATAAATCATACACTTGTGTATGATTTTTTTTGAAGTTAATTGAGTCCCCCCACCAATATAATTGTTGAATTACTATATCCCTGGGTAGAATATTGGCATTTTTTACATGGTTTACTGGTGTGCTAAGATCTTAGAGGCCGCTGTTCAAAACCAAGACAACTAAATAAAATAAGGTTAAAAAAAAAGTCTAAAGCAGGCCATATTTTTCGAGGCAAGAACGTTGTTTGCAAGAAAAAAACTAATAAGTTGGGCTCCCAAATTGATGTAGTGTAACGTACTAAAAAGTAAATCACTGTGCAAAAGCTATGATTAGCAACAAACAACACGACTAACACGGTTAAATTTAATGTAAAAAGTTGACAATTGTTTCGGAGGCAATGGTCGTCTTTCCTCAAAACTAACGAAAGTCTTTGTGGAGTACGGTATGAGCTCATTCAGATGGCTCAATCTCTGGGTTAGTCCTGTTTTTATTGCTAATCGTAGTGTAATGTGGTTGTTTACCGAACAGCACACCCGGGAAGGCACTAGTAAGAGGTGAAAGTGTAATTCTTTTATTGTTAATGTGTGTTTTTAGATGATAAAGTACTCGGAAAGAATGATTTCTTGGCTTCTGGTGGGAATAACTAGAATAACTAGAATTGCTGACTTTAATAAATATCGGTCTATTTTTTTGGTTTGTCAACTTTCGTTATTATTAGTAAAATGGGCGAAGAAAATGTCCAGCATTCGCACACAACTTTTTTTCCCTTTTTCCCTCTAGGATAAAACTCCAACGCAAACACCAGAGACACTGGTATTTGAAAAGATGATGCTATTATTCATTTGGATGGCTGTCAGAAAAGGGAAAAAAAAGAGCACATTCTTAACGAATTTTGCTACTTGAGGGATTTTCTTTTTTACACATTCTTCCATAATTACGGGTTAGTGTGATTGAAATAGTTTTCAAGAACCCAAAACTTGTTTATCCTTACAATCCCCCCACCCTATAACAATCATTTTGACGAATGATGGTTTCTAGTGGGTCGTATGCTTTTGTACTTTTCCCCACGACTGAGTTTTTTTTTATTAAAATTGACGTGTTTTGAGTTTTGCCGCGAAATAAAAGGCCAGTCGACTTTGTACTGACTCTAAATATTAATTATTAATTTTTTCCATAGTAGGGAAAATTATACCTGCCTGTCAATTTCAGAGGGAAAATTTTTTGAAAGTTTTCCCCCTTTATTTCGCTAAAAAAAAGTATAATTGATATTGTTTTGATCTCCTTATCCCTTTTTTGAAAATAAAGCTCAAGAACGAATACCTCCACTCTAAAACAGGGAACTATTATTAAGAAATATTTTTTAAAGATTTCTTCAATTTTTTAGTTGTACAATTTTTATATGTTTTTTTAATCATTTTATTTAGGCAAGTCTCAATAACATTATACAGATCTTGTTTTACTCTTCTAAGCATCGAAACAAATTATGCTGAAACAACTTAAAAATACAATACATAGCCTATACTGACTAGATAGATATTAACTATCAAAAGATATAATTAAATAAATATGATTAACGAATAAACAGTAATTATTATTATTATTATTATTATTATTATTATTATTCGTTAATGTAATAAATAATGTCAAATGACTTATTTTGTAGTACATTGAAGAGAACATCCGTAAGTCCAAAAATATCGCTAAAAACAACAACCAACAGTGAAAATTCAAAGTTGTTATATATATTTAAATAGCCGACACTCTGCCTAAGCGAAGTTTGATCGGAGGTTGGATCGTTCATAATCTCAGTAAATACTTCTTTTAAAGAATCACATTCTTTATTTATAACACTCAACATTTTAGAGTTAATCTTAAAAAAAATGATAAAGAGTAAAAATTGATTTTGAGAAAAAGAGCGTTCAAGTTGGAACTTGGTAACAAGGTAACATGTAATAGTTATTTTTATTTTATACAATAGTGCAAGAAGTAATTGAAGAATTTTGATGCGGTTTGTTTTAAAACACTGCCAAAAATCCATATTATTTTTTTAAATTAATAAATAAAAAATCGATTTTTTAAAGATTTAAAGGTCCTGTGTCCCCTTAAGAAACAAAAACACAACGAAATTACACGCTTCTACTGTTACCACTCAACGTGCCTCGAAATACTTCAGGGTAATTCAGGCTAACAGATATAACACTAAAGTGTTTATAGTTTGAATCAAAGTTTGGTTCAATTCTTTATTTTTTTTTTCTTTGACAGAAGATTCCACAGAAAATTTTTTACCTCTAGAAACCTCTGTGGCAATCAAAAATCTCAATTTTTATTTCTGATCAAGCCATACCTCTGTTTTGGTAATTTTTATCCTTTTTCCATGCAAAACCTCTAGATTCAGAGGTAAAACCTCTGATCTGGCAATACTAGCTGACATGATGATGCAATAAAAATTTCTCTTCTCTGACAGTACTTGCTTTCGCCGTAAATATTCCATCGCCATGGTAACCATGTTCGCAAAGCATTTCCGTTTTGAAGCGAAGCTCTGAATTTCTATCGTCGCTTCATCCGTCCCTTTTTCTCAGCGGGCAATATTTCGTTGGTGCGTTTAAAGCGCTGACTTAAAAACGTAGCCTTCTGTTCCTGAATGTAATTCCAATTATATTAAAGAAATTAAATTAAAAAAAAAAAAAAAATAGTGGGCTCAAAATAAAATTCTAAATTTTATTTTTCTAATCAAATTTTAAATTCGACAAAAAAATAAAAAGGATTTGGAATTTAAATTAAAAAAACTGTTCAACCGCCCAATTTCTTTAGGTGAAGTGCCTCTTCACTCGCGCCACCCGACGAGCCGCCATTGGTAAATATCATCATTTTTGACAATTATATGTGTAATGCTCCCTTTTCGGGGAATTCTTGGGGGGGGGGGGATAAGAACCTTAGGGGCTGAAATAATTTATGAAAATCTACCTCCATCCCCCAAATAAGGTTTCACAAGACTGGTAATGTTGGCGGTCGATGGTAAAATGAAATAATCGGTTTCTACATATTTCTTCGGGCATATTCCTGCATAAGGTGGTGTTTCTCTTTTTTAGTACTTTCATCTCCAGTCCCCTAAATCATCGTTGCTGCATTCATTTCAAAGAGATGGCACCATCAATTGCCTACTAGGCGGTGACAAATGGGACGTTAAATATAGGCTGCAAGTGTAAATATTGACACGTTCCTCTATATTGAAGTGGACTTCACAGAATCCCAAGTGTTGCCGTCGGCACCTCGACCCAGCAATCAGCGATCGTTACATAGTTTATAGGGGATCTCTTTTGTCCAGTCCCTAACGGAAATACCTCACCCTAGGATTTTTTCCAAGCCTGGGGTCGGTCGCGATAGACCAGCCAAATTACAGGTCTGTCTGCGCCTCGCTCCGTCTAATTTAAGAAGATCAAATGTTGGAATTGTTAATGATGGACACTGTTGCCGTTAGATCATCTAATTCCTATCTAAATTCGAAAATTGACGCGGAATCAGCGTGAGTATCCTTGCCCCTTAAAGAGGATCTTGATATCGTGGTAAGACGATCAAGGGGCACCTACTTCGATCTAAGGGTGAGAATCTCCTCGTATTGCGTGAGCTGCATTTTCGTAGAACCTACACCAGTTAAACCTATCGACAAGGGGCCCCACCTCCAGACGACGTCTTTTTTCTTTCTCAGTCTGACTTCCTTGTGTCGGCGGCATATGAACCTTCATCCTTGACAGATGACAATCCCATTGCAGTGGTACTTATAATCTTTTTTGACCATCATTTTTAATACGCATTTACTGGACTTGATGAAGCGTCAGTGAGAGAGAGAGAGCGCAAGAGGTAGTTTTAACATGTAGTCCACCTTACCGCTGTGGAAGCAATTATAACCTGTTACCAGAGCTACATTTCATATACAATCGAACTCAATTATAACGTACATCAAATAACCGGAGGATTTTTTTTTTCTACATATAACCATCTTGTTCGCTATAACCATTTATCAAACATGCTTTGTATAACCATTAATAAGTAATATGCATAATTTATAAGTGGATGTATATACTCAATCAGCTATTATTATGTTTGAGTTTCTAAAAGAGATTAATATTTAGTAAATAAGTATTTTAAGATGTATTACTTTCGGTATGTAATGGTATACAGACTATGAAAATTATGTATGGATGTAGGAAACGTTCTATACTCACGTTTATTTATCCATATATCTTGTTAATAATGCACGTTTGCTTAAGAAACGCCAGTTTCATATTTTTAATAAACATCAGTGTCATATTTCTAATAAACATCAGTGTCATATTCATAATAAACGTTAGTTTCGTATTTCTAATAAACGTTAGTTTCATATTTCTAATAAACTACAGTGTCGCATTTCTAATAAACGTCAGTTTCGTATTTTTAATAAACGTCAGTTTCATATTTCTAATAAATGTCAGTTTCATATTTCTAATAAACGTCGGTTTCATATTTCTAATAAACATCAGTGTCATATTTCTAATAAATGTCAGTGTTATATTCATAATAAACGTCAGTTTCATATTTCTAATGAAGGTCAGTTCCATATATCTGTCTAAATATCTCTTATGTCAGTTTTATATTTTTAATTGTGTTCAATAATGCTCAAAACACCGAAATCACTGTTGTTTGTATCACTGCTCTTGTAATAAATTCATTTGTGCGTCAACTGCGCCTTGAACGTTAAAGTAAACAGTTCCATTTTCAATGCGAGAAGAATCTTAAGTTTACTTTATAAGCGTTACATAGTAAAATTCTTATTTTTAAGTTAAATAAAACTCTAAACTCTTAGCAAAGAAGGTTAAAAATTAAATCAGGGAAGACAAATTAGCTCTTTATATCCGTGCTATTCCATATAAATTATATTATGCATTAAGTCGAAATCACTGAAGTCATTTTGTGTTATAGTGTTCTTTTGTGTTATTGTGTTATAGTGTTATTTTGTGTTATAGTCTTGGATTCGTTATACCCGTAACCGAATTGAACTGTACTTATATGATTTGAATTGTGAAAACGACTACCACTCTTATTCTCTATTTATTGACGTTTTCTTCTTGTAAAAATAGTTATAAGTTAAAGGACTGAAGGAGTTCATCATAAGTGAAGGAACACAAGGAGTTTATCGTAAGTCAAATAACTCGAAGAGTAAGTTAGGGAAATCAATCATCGTAAGTTAAGAAACTCAAAAAGCTCATAAGTTAAAAAGTTCAAGAAACTCATTGTAAGTTAAAGAATTAAAATCTTACCACAGATTTTAAAGATATTAAGAATTTCACAAACGTCTTTAAAAATGAAACATTGATTTTCATTGCGACAATCACACATTTATTATGGCCATGACTACAAAAAGTAGCCATTAGGAATTATCGTTTTAAGTCTATAATTAAAACGATAGCAGCAAAATTAACGAAATTAAATATTCAACACTCATATTTTGTGGCTAAAGCAGAAGCTTTTGATCCATATATTACAAATTAGGCTATTTTTTCTCTTCATTGGAACATAACAATTAGCATAACAAAAAAATAATTGTAAATATCATCTGAATATAAAGAATTTAAAATTCGAATATATTACTGGGATATTACCTAGTATCTATAGTCGGTAGATTCCAGATTATCTATACAGATCTGAATTTAATCCTAATCAGGGTAGTAGCAAATAAAAAATTAAGGGAGTAAGGGAGTAGCTTTAAAAGAAGCCATGTGATTCTGCATGAAAAGGGAAAATATTCCTAGATATCTAATAGGAGGGATTAAAGCCCCCCCCCAACTTCCTTCCCTACACTACGGGTCATAATACAAACAAATATGCGAGACCATATTCGCACATACTATACTACAAAAGGTAAAATAATAACTGATAATATCTGCAAAATAGAAATCCATTTTTCAGTTCTCCCTCTTAGATAAGGCTATATTCAGCGTTTTGTGGTACGTCTTTATCTCGAAATACGAAGCGTTTATACAAGTCTCCATACTAACCACTTGAATGGCCAAAGCTGGCGATTACAACCGCAATTTTACACTTTTCCTGGGAACGCCTCCTTTAAGAAAAAGTGTAGATACAATTTGCTTGTGTTTCTGGTGGGAATCACGAGCAAGAACCACTATTAGGAGATCTTGCATTATCACCACCTGGATCAGATAATGGTGTTCGTGTTAGGGGAGAATTTTGTATCAAGACCTATTAAGGGTTCACTTGTAAATAATAAACGTTCACTTTCCTGATCTTCAATGAAGCCATGGTTGAAATATCATCCACGAGTCCAAATATTGACATCTGCTGATTTGGGTTCATCCCCTTTTTTACGCCATTTTCCTGTTCTTCGCCTTCATACTGTTATACGCGCAAAGATGATGATATCATCACCATCATATGATATACCGATATCAGAGTGATGATCGATGGACCTCAAGCACATGAGTTAATGAACTGCCATAATCTGATATTAAACATGATATGATGTTTATAGAAAACAGGTAATTGGTCGGTTGATTGTTTTTCAGCTTACCTCTCAAAATTGTGCGTATGGTTATCTGGGAGGTAATACCCGACCGTAGTATCATTAAAAACATCTAAGTGGAGTGGATCCAACTCTGTAAAGGGCGTGCTTATCATTAAGCCAGTGTGGCTCGGAAAGAAAATGAAAGCTTATACATACGTTTTATGTCTGTGCAGATGCTACTAGTTGGCTAGAAATTCATGCTCTAGGTAAAATTCTTATTGTTGTGTACCACTCTTCTATCGGGCAAGGGCCATCCTTATCTTCCTGTGTGGGAGTTAGTTATTCCCATTTCCTCGTGTAGGAGATCTCCTTGTGGAGGAGGATTGTTATGTACCACTCTTCTATTGGGCAAGGGCCATCCTTATCTTCCTGTGTGGGAGTTAGTTATTCCCATTTCCTTGTGTAGGAGATCTCCTTGTGGAGGAGGATTGTTGTGTACCACTCTTCTATCGGGCAAGGGCCATCCTTATCTTCCTATGTGGGAGTTAGTTATTCCCATCTCCTTGTGTAGGAG
>QLNU02014802.1:127899051-127909442 GCA_006491805.2 Dysdera silvatica | reverse complement strand
TCAAATGTAATTGTAAGCAAGTATTTGTGTATTATGATAAAGTAGATAAATGTAAATGAATTTCAAATGTTTTCTTTCAGCATTTTTAATTTTATTTTAACAATTTTAAATAAACTTCCAATGTTGCTTTAATGATTTGAAATAATTTTCCGATTTTAACAATTTCGAAGGTATTTGCTGTATTTTCATGCGTTATCGGGCTATTATTTTTGCTATAGTACAAAGACGAAAGCTGGCGCAGTATAGCTCAGATGCTCTTGCGCCATAAAACACCTAAACAAACAAACAAACAAAGACGAAAGTGTATAGCAAATAACTGCGTAAAAATCAGCTGTCAATTCTTGCCAATGTTTATGATTTAGGGTCCTTAAAGAATGTCACCGACGCGACAAAAGCACTAACATGGGTTTTCCATAGAATATAAGGAACATTTTTTTGAAAAATATGTCTCCTACATACAAAATAATTTTTATGCATGATTATTGAATCCTTTTATATACTTTACATGAGCTTTTAATAATATGTGCTTTCTTAATTCAATTAAAAATATTTATGTTTAACAATATAACAATTTTTGAAAAAAAAAACCTGTATATTATTACAAGCGTTGAACCTTATAAAACGAGCAAAACATAAAAAAATTCAAAAAGCATATGTTATAGTATGTAATACTATGTAATAAAAAGTCTAGAAAATTACAAGTGAATTGATTGACAAATTTGAGAAAAGGTGTTCTTTATGCAGCGATTAGAATCTGGTTCAGCAGCTCGTAAGTAGGAAAACCTTAGTTATAGCCACATTGTATCTAGTACAAAAAATTTTATTTTTGAACCTCGAGTTCATTTTAAGTGTTTTTTTTAAATTTTGACTTAGGGTCATCGGGTGTCAGAATATTCACTCGAGAAGAATTATTTCATAAGATGCAACAACAAAACTTACCTAGTAATAATGAAAAATTGGAGTTTGTCGAAAATTATCTTTTGACTTATGGCGACTACTCAGAAGAGCAAATAAAGGAAATAAAGCACAAATTGGCACAGTTTAAATATGAATAAAAACTATGGTTGGACTGCAGTAAAGAGGACGAAACATGTATTTCTTAAAAAAATTCTAACTGGTTACAGAGAACATTTACAATTCCAAAAGAAATACAGAAATAGGGACGACCACTGAAGTCATTTAAAGAATCTGGTGAGAGAAGCAAGAGAAGAAAAACGGAAAATCTGTGTTTCAATGTCGATGAGGACAACAAATCAACAATGATGATCCGCAACTCTCTAATCTTTATCTTTCTAATCTGCAACTCTCTACTCCACAGCTCTCTAATTCGCCACTCTCTAATCATCAACTCTTTCATTCGCAATTCTCTAACCCGCAACTCTCTAATTCACAGCTCTCTAATTTGCCACTCTCTAATCATCAACGCTTTGATTCGCAATTCTCTAATCCGCAACTCTTTAATCCTCAACTCTAATCCGCAACTCTCTAATTCACAACTCTCTAATTTGCCACTCTCTAATCATCAACTCTTTGATTCGCAATTCTCTAATCCGCAACTCTTTAATTTGTAACTCTCTAATCCTCAACTCTTTAATTTGTAACTCTCTAATCCACAGCTTTCTAATTCACCACTCTCTAATCATCAATTTTTTGATTCGCGAATCTGATTCGCATTTCTCTAATCCGCAACTCTCTAATTCACAACTCTCTAATTCTCAAGTAACTCGGTAGGTTTTCAACGTTAACAACAGCCATCATTATTGCACTTACGGAAGACCTTTACCTTACCCTTTTGCGCGCAGACAGGGCAGGAAGACGGACAGACAGAAAAACCAAAAGCAATAGCGGGTTCAATATCTATTGGTAACCCGCTAATTACTAGGAAAGCATTTTTTGGAAACAGTGAACTACTACTAAATAATTTTGGCTAGCTAGATCGACCAAATACACCTGTGTGCACACCTCACGAAAAAAACCAAGCTGAGTAAAAACGTCAAGCAACTTTTTCACTTGACAAATGAAACAGCCCATAGTCCACGGCTAGCGAGTAACAGCAGAAGTGACAATAACTGTGACAGTGACAACAGCAGTGGTGACAATGATAGCAGTAGTGACAGTGAAAGAGATTTAGAAATTGAATGGTTATTGTAGTTGATCCACATTTACCGTATTATAGAAATCCTCCGTATAAAATATATTATTTCTTTTAGTTAAATACCCGTAATATGCAAATTTCAGACAATAAAAAAAATACTTTTAAGTAAAATAGCGTTATTAGATATTATAAATTAACTAAATTTTATTGAGTGTTTACAAGTTAAATACTTCCAAATGGATTTTCGCAATGGCGAAGACGTAATGGGCAATGCATGATGGCGTATATTACGCAAGTATCAGCTAGTTTTTATAAATTAATCTTAATTATTTATAATTTTATATCTCAGACAAACAATATTAATTGCGTAAATAAGCATTTCAACTGTTAGAATTGCTTTATTTTTTAATCACTGACTTTTGACCCGCTAGATTCACGAAACGTCCCACTGTACACTTGGGGGGGAGGGGTATTTCTTACCCCATTTAAAAAAATATATTGCCTAAAATTAAGGTTGCCAACTATGGTTAATAATATTAAGCCCTACTTAGCCATCATCATACTGATCTCGCCCCCATCCCAAAGAAAGAAATAATAAAAATAATCCTCGATTTATGTGATTTATTAGCAGGCTTATATACGGATATAAGAGATCCGACAGGAGAGATGTATTCATCCCTTGAAATATAAATTATAGATAATTTTAATTTTAAGCTTTTCTAGTTTTTTTTTTTTTAACTTTACAAAGGCACTAGCTTTCGGCAGAAAATCTTTATAATCTCTGACCATGTTCTTAAGATATGGGTTGGTGGCCAAACCCACCTGAAACAAAATACCTATAATGTAATATAATGTGATATAATATAATGTGATGTAATATAATGTGATAAAGAGAATGTGAATTATGATCTCATTTTCTCAAATTTACAATTACAATGACATAAATTTAATTAAATAGTAATATACAATGTAGACAGCATGGGTGTGTTCAGAGAATTTAAACCTTTCACAAAACGCAGATAGGTAAGGTTTATAACAAATAATATCTATGAGAAATTCCCTCAATTTCGACCAAATCTAAATTCTAGCTACTCCGGCAATTTCTAGTTCAGTTTTCGATTTTTTATTGTAATTTGGTGATGATCCTTTGGACCACACTTTGAGAAACACTGATATAAGATGATGAGATTTTTTTTAAATAATTTCTTCTTTTAAGAAATAATCTTTTTTCAATAATTATACGTGAATATCTAAAATTCTGATATTTAATCTACGATATATAAGATATGTAAGTGATAATTTTCGCTGCTCTATGAGGGTTTTTATTTTTTAAAAATAACCCGCTTTTAGCGAAAATCCGAATATAGCTAGTAAGGCTCGTTAGAAACGGGTTTCACTTTAATATACAAATTTTAACTAACCGTGAACGAATCTCGCTATTAGATGGATTTATATTGGACAGATCGTACACTTAACTAAATACGAGTAAATATTGGTGAGATCATACTTTTAAATGAATTAACAAATCATTATTTGATATATGAGAATAAGCAAACAGCATCAAGATTAGAAGATGATTTGTCGTAGGACTACGCAGGTTAAATTTATAAATAGAAGTTATATAAAGTTTATAAGCATAAAGATATTTTACTTTAAGCCTATCACGATGACTTCTGCTGATGCATCAGCATCAGCATTGTAGAAAATAAAACGTTTTTTATGTATGTTTTAATATCACTATTTCTGTAAAAAATATTAGAATTTATTAATTCTTACGCAAGCAACAGAAGAAGACTTAACAGACCATGTGCGTGAGCGAGGAGAAAGGCACTTGATTGGCACTGAAATTACTGACGGAAGCTACGCTAAGTTAATACAATTCATATAACGTGTTCTCATTGGGTAAACTGGAATTGGATTAGTAGCTATGGGGTAATTAACGACCTGATTTTTTCCGTCCTTTGTCATAGAGAATTTTAATCTCCTAGTGGAGACGTTAGCTTTCGTCGATGAAGATTGATTAAACATTTTTCTGAAACCTCATGGATCAACATAAAATTATAACAGAGCAACGTGAGTCAATATGAAATCATGGCATACGTAGATGAACATGTAATCATGCCACACATGGATCAACATGAAATCATGGCGTACATGAATCAACACGAAAGCATGACATGCGTGAATCGACATAAAATCATGTAATACACGGATCAACATGAAATCATGGCGTACATGGATCAACATGAAATCATGACATACATGAATCGACACGAAATCATGACGTACGTGGATCAATGTAAGATCATGACATACATGAATAGACATAAAATCATGGGATACAGGTATCAAAACGAAATCATGATATGTATGGATCATTATGGAATCATAATCACACGAATTCATGACACGTTAAATACTTACTTCACCATAGCAAACAATATATTAAGATTTTAATTAGACAACAGCTGTTGTAAAAGCTGTAATTGTCTGTGTATATAATCAGTGGATCGGATGCATGGGCGCTCATACAAGCTTCAGGAGCGGGGCAAGAAAAATTATTACCTCCTCCTCAAAGCTGTCGAGAATTTTAGTGAATGTACAAGATACCAAAACGCTACAAAAATAATTTATACTGATTGACAATTAGTAATGAGCTAAAAAGTACCTTATTTTAAAATGTGACTGTAAAACTTCTGGAAGTAAATGCGTAGCAGGTTCGGGTGAATCAAATTTTTAAACGGCTTGGGGCTAGAGCCCTCCTTTGCCCCCATATGGGGGGCCGTGATCTGGTGTAGGGTAGGGGGAAAAAGCTTTATGCAACTTAGTAATAAGGACCTCCTTATTTTAACGTTATACAAATATGGAGTGGGGGCAAAGGCCCGCCATTGGCGGAAAACCAAGAAAGGTGTACTAATGATGGTTGATTGGTTGCATTTTTATGGCACAAGGGGTGTATTAATGATAATTCATATCATTTTCCATTATGATAATTCGAATAAGTTTAGTATCCATACATTTTCCCCAAAGAGGGGCAAATGATGATTTTTGCGAGGAACTGTTAAGGATTCTCTTGACCTCTAAGGGGGACTCTTAAAGGTCACGAGGACTATCTGAAAAATTCTCAGAAATGGGGTGAGAGGATTTTTGAAATATTTTTTTTTATTATTATTACCGCGCATAGATATTCGTAGAGAGAGAGAGCATGGGAGGTAAGGCTACTCACTACCTGATGAAAAGCATGTACATTAAACCCCACTTGAAACGTTATGGTAAACTGCCATATGGTTCGTTTGCCGTTCTCTTAGATTTCAAATTATAGGTAAGGTCGGCGACAATCAGTTAGGTAAGCCTAGGTTATCTTCTGGGGTATATTATAATAAAATAGGCAATTTTCTAATAGTCTAGTCTCATGAATAACGCACTCCAATGTTTGGGCGCAAAAAGTCTCATTTTAAGTGCATTAAATCTTTGAGCCAACCTTACTTCTAGAAACACCTATATTTCAGCTATAGGCTGAACACCTAGATTTCAACTAAACATACTATTCGTTTACTATCTAAAACCAATTTAAAAAGTCTATCTATTATGATGGAGATGATCCAAGAAGCTACACCAGGTCCACACTTAGAATTCCAAAATACAGGCCCGTTTCTGGCGAGGGTACAAAAGGTGCCCCGCCCCCGGGGGCTCAAACTAAAGGGCGACCGTAGAATGCTTACTTTATATTATTATGCTGTCTTTAACCTTCGAATCAAAGATAATACGAAGGATCTTCGTTTCATTTTAAAAAAGGAAAATAAAGATTTCTGTTTTGCATGTTCACTGTTTTAAAACTATGCATATATAATATGGATATAAAAGTAAACACTGCTCGTACTAAATCCTCAATTAATATTAAATTTATAATTTAATGGCGATATTGTTTTTCCACCTTCGCTGTCAACCACTCCGGAAACACCCTGTCGAAAGCAAGCAGCAGATTTTGATAGGAAGAGCAAGATTTTACTCCCATAATGCATTTTTTATTTAAGTAGAATGAAATTTGGTTATAACGAACTCACAACTGTAAGGAACAAATGATTTAGGTTAATTTGATTTAATGTATAATATATATATATATATATTATACCGAATGGCGGTTAGAATGAAGAAAATCATACGGTCCCATGATTCTTGTTAGAACTGACTGTACTTATGAAATATCAGAGATATAACGAACCATATCACGGATGTAGCGAACAAATTTTTTCCTTCATAATTTCATTTTTATCCTTACATACAAAGATCTTACGATTTATGTTTACTGTGAAAGTGAAATTTTTACCATGAAAGATTTTCAAAGTGAATTTCAGATTTCAGTAATATTGAGATTGTTCTTGTTTCATAGGAGTTCATAAGAGTTCAGAAAGTTCACAAAGGGGGTTACAGTACTATAACGCTATATATCCATATGTATACACACTGAAGTGCCAGAAAAACTGGTACAGGCGTGCGTATGCAAATAACGGAGCTTTGCAACCAATCAGTGTAACGTGATGCGGTCGGCAGCGCCTATATAAGACAAGAGATGTCTGACAAAGTTGTTAGATCGGTTCTTGCCGCTTTCAAATTGCCGCGGATTTCAATGCTGGGGCATCAACAAGTGTCAGCGTGCGAACTGTTCAACGAACCATCATTGATATGGGCTTTCGGAGCCGAAGGCCCACTCGTGTACCATTGTTGACTGCACGGCACAAAGCTTTACGCCTCGTCTGGGTCCGCCAACACCGCCATTGGACTGTTGATGACTGGAAACACGTTGCCTGGTCTGACGAGTCTCGTTTCCAATTGCATCAGGCGGATGGACGTGTACGGGTATGGAGACAACCTCATGAATCCATGGACCCTACATGTCAACAGGGGACTGTTCAAGCTGGTGGAGCTTCTGTGATGGTATGGGGCGTGTGCAGTTGGCGTGATATGGGACCCCTGATACGTCTAGAGACAACTCTGACAGGTACGTAAGCATCATGTCCGATCACCTACACCCATTCATGTCCATTGTGCATTCCGACGGACTTGGACAATTTCAGCATGATAATGCGACACCCCACACATCGAGAGTTGCTACCGAGTGGCTCCAGGAACACTCTTCTGACTTTAGACACTTCCATTGGCCACCTAAATCGCCAGACATGAACATTATCGAGCATATCTGGGATGCCTTGCAACGTGCTGTTCAGAAGAGATCTCTACCACCTTGCACTCCTATGGATTTGTGGACGGCCCTGCAGGATTCCTGGTGTGAATTGTCTCCAGGATACCTTCAGACATTAGTCGAGTCCATGCCACGTCGTGTTGCGGCACTTTGGCATGCGCACGGAGGGGGGCTGCACGATATTAGGTAGGTGTGCCAATTTTTCTGGCACTTCAGTGTATATACACATGGATATGTATACATATAGATATGTATATATATACAAAATTTCACCTCAGTGAGGGATTATAACCATGGGCGCCCATAGGAGTATTTTTAGGGGCTTTGAAAAATTAACGAGTACTTTTAGGGGGGGAGGGGCTGAGAAAAAATATTACCTCCTTCTCAAAGCTGTCGAGAATTTTAGTGAATGTACAAGATACCAAAACGCTACAAAAATAATTGATACTGCTTGACAATTAGTAATGAGCTAAAAAGTACCTTATTTTAAAATGTGACTGTAAAACTTTTGAAAGTAAATGCATAGCAGGTTAGGGCAAATAAAATTTTTAAACGGCTAGGAGGGGCTCGAGCCCCTCTGCCCAAATACGTGTTATAACTCCCATCAACATCCCTTGCGTGCATCGGTGTCTCGCATTGGAAGCGGAATTCATTCCTATTGATATTCTGCTGCCATGGGGCATTGAAAAGTTTTATAATAGCCAAGATAAAATCATTCAAGTTCTAAAGTATGTATTAATCGCATTTAAAACCTTCAAATAATGGTATTTGACTGAGTGCATTGAGTTATAATTTATGCATATTTATCTGTAAACGGTTATAAAATGAAGTTTTTGATGAATGATTACAACGAATGACAGCTGCAGCAAAGGAAATTCTCTGGCCTCTTGACGTTCCTCGTAAGAGAGGTGGATTATACGTTCAAATATGGGAGTTAATATTGAAGTTCTCCGCCTTGTATGTGGCCTTGGGCTGCACTTCTTCAAAGAAAGCAAGGTGTGAAAAGCAAAGAAAGCGAAACGAATGCAAAGCCTATCGTTATCGAAGGACGTGAGGTTTCGGTAATTAACAGGTAACGGATGCCCAAATAAGATGACAATTCTTTAAATCAACATACCGTCTTCCAAGGCACCCATTAGGTGACTACTACCTTATACTTACCACGGGTCTACAAGGGTTGCCTAGGGACATTTCCCATGCCTGTGGACGTCATTTCGTGCCACGGGAAATCCAGACGCCCCTTTGCGTTTCGCGATTTGTCTTTGTCTTGGGAATGCGGTCTGAAATATAATGAACTCTCACCTATTAGTGTGAAAAGGAGGGATGGAAGAGTCGGATGTGGACTCTTAGATGTTATAAATGAGTTGCCCTTCCTTGCCTGTTGGCCACACGTACAACTTCGGGAGTTGTTGACGGAAGAGGCGGGAAGTGCATTTAACAATGTCATCAAACACATAAATACAACTTGAACATTTCACTTGGCGAAAAGTCTTGGTCAAAACGCGGTTAAAGTTGGTCTGGATTTCAGATGTACTTCGACGTTTTTTAAACTATCTGTATTCGTTAAATTGATCAATACCATTAAACCATCCGAACACTACACTAAATTTCCATGATTGCAGTTTACAAATATGCGTGAACTTGTATTTTGAGTTTGTGAGTTCAGAATATGAAGCCTAGGGATCTCTCTTAGTGGTATTACTGTACTTTTGTGCCCATATGTGTCGCGTGAAGTGCACTTACAGAAAAATAATTAAACAATTGAGAAGGCAACAAATTAACACAGTTGAATAATAAATTTAATCGTTCACAGCTGTTTCAATAGCCCTGGACTATTTTCGTCAGAACGGTAACTGATGCAACACACCGCGTAATACAACCCGTGTTACAAACGGCGGTTACATATTACAAGTATAATAAAATAAACAGTAAAAATAAATCAAGCATATGGATTATGGGAAACGTCTCTGGTAATGGATCTTAAGTTTAAAGAAACGTCTCTGGTAGTAAAACATGAGTTTGAAAAGAAACGTCTCTGGTAGTAGAACGTGAGTTTGAAAAGAAACGTCTCTGGTAATATAAAATTATTCTGTGTGGGAAGATATACGCCGTGAATCAGTAGAAACTTTGAATGAAGAAATATTGTTCGATGTGGGGAGAAAATTCGTCCAAAAGGGAGAAATGAAATTGGACGGTAACTAGTCATTAACGGCGGTATTTGCATTGGCGATTATAAATACGGACCTTAAACGAATTGAGGTCCAGTGGAAAGAAAACTTCCTGTATAAGTTGCGTTTTATAAAATAAAAATTTGTGGCCGGATTCCTACGAGTATTTAGCCAAAACAGATCTGTAGACCTCTTGTTTCCGAACATAAGCGTCATATTTTTTTAAACGAATTCGAAGGGCTCTGTGTGTTTGGCCAATGTTGACATGATCACATTGGCAAGGAATAGAATAAATTCCCCAAAAATGAAGGTCAGGATGACGTCTTTGAATTTGGAAAAACCCGGTTTATTAATGGGAGTGAAGACAACCCGAAAATTGAACTTACGAAGGCTGGAAGCAATCTTGGTAGAGATTTTTGCCACAAAAGGGATACAGACAGCTTTAAGCGCAGGAGAAGAAGAACTAACGAGAGTAGTGGACAGTTTAAGTCGCGTAAGTTTCTTTAGGGATCGATCGATGATGGAAGGTTCGAATCCGCGATCAACTGCAATTATACAAATGTAGTTAACTTCAGTCTTGAGTGCTTCAGCTGTGGATGAACACCTCAGAGCCCGAGAAATCAACCAATAAAACGTGCTGATTTTCTGACCTGAATTATAACTTTTCTAATCTGAATCATATCAAATGCACTTTACAGATTTATAACGTGGGGTATCCGTAGAAGGCCACATTAGTGATGCTTCGATATGTGACACTGTACCCATTAGACTACCATGTACCCAAATTAGACTATTATGTACCCAAATCAACAGTTCGTGATGTCATTAAAAGGTGGGAGGATACCAACATAATTACTAAAAAAACCGCTCTGAACGATTTCGCAAACTCTATGTGTTCACGAGAAGATACTTAGAGTTGTACACCTTT
>QLNU02014802.1:127870057-127884654 GCA_006491805.2 Dysdera silvatica | reverse complement strand
AGTCTCTTGTAATAGTAGTATTTCATAGTCTTAGTCTCTTGTAATAGTAGTATCTCATAGTCTTAGTCCTTTGTAATAGTAATATCTCATAGTCTTAGTCCTTTGTAATAGTAATATCTCATGGCCTTAGTCACAGTAGCATCTCACAGTCTTCGTCTCTTGTAATAGTAATATCTCATAGTCTTAAGTCTCTTGTAAGTGCGGTCTTCACATCAAGGAGTATTTGCTTGCTTTATATGCCAAAGTTCTTGTTGCCAATACTTGCTCATATTTTGTATCAAATCATTGTCATTTGCAAACTTTACGGTTGTGTTCAGTGCTGAAGAAGTTAATCCTGTAGCCATCACAAAGACAAAACGAAAAGTCGATATGGTGAGTGGACAACGAAACGAGCTTAATAAAATAATTAATTTTATTTCGATAGACAAAATAATACTTTATATATATTTTTTTTTTCAATTTCATTCTGTTGGCCGACTTGCCACGCCGCGCCGGGTCGCGTAGGACCCCCAGGCTAGAGCCCTGCCACCCCTTCCTTATGAGGACTATATTACGTCGGTTTACACCATTATACATTCACACCAAAGGTCTTATAGCAGCGGTTCTTCAACTGTGGTTCACGGAACCCTGGGGGTCCTTGGGACCCTATGGGGGTCCGCGAGATCCTCCCAGTGTTCCACGAGGATTCGGAAAAATGCTAAAACAAGAGCGTTTACCCTTTAATGTTAAGAATAAATTATGAAAAACGTGAAATAATATGAAACAATTAATAATTATGAAATATGAAATAATTTATGAAAGAAAAATTCCTTCCTTAAATGGTGAAAATGAGTGATGAAACACTAGAAATAAATATGTATGATGCAAATTCTGGGCTTTAAACTTTGAGTTAATTTTTGGGGGTCCGCGAAGGCGAGTGATCTCCGAAGGGGATCCGCGGTCTAGAAAAGTTAAAGAACAGCTGTCCTATAGGATTGTGAGTTATTTGGTCTCTTCCTGGCTCAGGAACCCCAACTTTAAGGAACCCGGGTTCCTTGGTTAAGAAAAAGGGGGGGAACGGGCCCTTCCGAAATTAATAGATAGTAATCAAATCAATGCAAACTATGGTTAAGATAGAATGATATAACAAATAAAATGTATTAATTGCTATTAGTTTTGTTTTCCCTGTTTCTGCTTGACTCAATTGCTTACAGACGCCGATCCCTATATTTGGGCCCCTACTCCGACTGTAATATGCATTAAATTACGCTTTCTGTCAAAAATACTGCTGCACCCAAAAGGAAAGATCTGTTTCGAGCTGCAACTGTGTTTCTGACAATGTGTCGATCAATCAACAAATTACTGAATTGATGAGTTAAGTACATTACTCAATCACCGAATTACCTAAACAACAAATTACTTCATCGAAAAATTACTTAATCATCATTATTCAACGAACAACGCAAATATGAATTATTGAATAGAGACAGTTTCTCTAATTTTCATGTGATTAATGTCTGCACTTATTATTCGTTCATTAATTACGTTTGAGTAATGCATGAACTACTACTAATCCATTGATTGAGTAAGTCGTTGATTGAATAACTCATTGATGCAACTTAGATGTTCGCACACACAAACACATACATACTTCATTATCTTTCCGAACGGAAGTAAAAATCTTTAAATATTTAATTAAAACGCAGCCAGATTAAAGTTCATAAAATATGTTTAATATGCACTGGTGCAATCAGGGGTGTTGATGGGGTTTTAACCCCCCCATTGCAATGAAATTTTGTGCATTTAACATAGAAATTTGTGAGTTGGCAGCTCTGCTTAACTTCCATGGAGCCTATACACACCTGGCTGCGTACACTTATGCTAATATGTGATGTAGATAATGGTCGAAATTTGAAGTCAAAATATAAATATTCTAAAATTGTCGTGCGTTCTTTACACTATACAGGGAAAATAGAATGGGGTTTTGTTTTTTTTAATTAAAAAAATATATTTTAGTTCTAAGTTTAGCAAATTTACGCAATTTTTAGAAATATTTATATTTTTATAATTTGTATTAACTTGTTTAAAGTTAAATAACTTTTTCCGCTCACATTTACAATTGTTAAGAATATAACGATATCAGTATATGAATACATAATGTAATTATTTTGGAGCAAAATATGTAATTCTCGTTCATGAAATTGACTTCTCGCCGCAGCTATCAAACGCAATGCTAATTGGGTTTAAATATACGTAGGCTATTTCAAATCTGTGTGACTTTCTAAGGTAGACCAAATTAAATTTCAAAGCAAACGAACGCCTTGAAGGCTGTGCCCATCTATGTTCCTGAAACTGCGCATGCGTCAAATTGCAAAATGACAAAATCCGGATTTTTGATGGAAGGCATCATGTCCCATCTCTGATGTTATCAGAAACTGACATGACAACTGACATATGGTCGTCATTTCAAGGCAGGTTATCATTTGCACCTAGACTTTAAGGGTATTATAGGCGACCTCGAAAACGAAGAGGTCTCGAAGATAACGATTTAAAAAAAAAAAACAAAAAAAAACAAAACACTGATTTACGAAGAATAGAGTTTGACACATTGGTCAGAAGATGCTTTTAAATGGTGAAAACGTGTTTCAGGAAGCGGGTATTAATTCACGGATAACGATATACAAGCACATCGGACGTGGTATCTTTAATAAACCTGACATCCTTAAGCGTAAACGATAGTACCCCTTTTTACTGTCTTTTTAACCATCGTTCGAACAAAATGTTCGAGTTCTTTTACGACATTCCATAATTACAGCGATTTACGCGATTTACGATTATTACGGGACAGATATGGGTCGCCTACGATTATTATCGTAAATTCTGCCGTAAAAATACTTCTTTTTGCGACGTACAGCAGAATTTCGCCAATCCGGCTACTTGTATAGAGAAGTGCCGGATTAACGAGAGTACGTAAAAAAACTTAATTTAATTCTTCATTAAATTACTTGCTTGTGACGTCACATGGAAACGCGATCCCGCTCATTTTAAGTCAGAGCCGAAGGCCGTATTAGCGAAGGTGATCTGTATATCGGATGGAGCAGTGTTTCTCAAACTTTGGTCATTCACAGACCAACGGAGGGGGGGAGAGAGAGATTTCTCCCCCATTAAAAAATACATATTGCCTAAAATTAAGGTTGCTAACTATGGTTAATAATATTAAGCCGTATTTAGTTTGTTTGTTTGTTTGTTTGGCTTTTTTATGGCGCAAGAGCATCTGGGCTATACTGCGCCAAAAAGCCGTATTTGGTCAGAATAATAGCCCCTCTCTCCAAAGGAAAGGCATAATCAATGTAACCCTTGAGTTATATGATTTCTTGACAGGCTTATACAGGCATAGAAGAGCTCGGGCAGGAAAGAGTTAGTCATCCCTTGAAATATAATTTGTAGTTAATTTCAACTCCCTCTGTGGTAAATTTTAAGTTTGTTTTTTTTTAAAGCACCAGATTTTGGCAGAAAATCTCTAAAATCTCCGACCATGTTCTTAAAAAAATATGGGTTGGTTGCCAAACCCACCTGAAACAAAATAATTTTTAGAGTAATGCTATTTGATAAAGAGAATGAGTTACGATCTTATTTTGTCAAATTTACAATGAAAACATCATTAATTTAAATAATAATAAGCGAAACGCCGAAATGCAATGTTTCTAACAAGTAATATTTATGAGAAATTCCTTAAATCTCACCCGAACCTAAATTCTAGCCACGGTGGCACTTTCCAGTTCATGCTTCTTCCTAAAATTTGATCCTACGGACCACTTAATAACCGTCGCGGACGACCAGTAGTCCGCAGACTACACTTTGAGAAACACTTGGATAGAGGCACTGTGTACAACTGCACATGACCGAATCAGTGAATGCATTTTCACATTTTTAAGACATAAAATCTTCGATTTCTGTCAGATCTTTAACCTGAGAATTGGGGGTTACGATTTCAGAGGGAGGGAGAAACTGAAGGGTTAAATTGGTAGATCCAAACCATAGTAATACCGAAGCTGCCAGCCAAAATAAATTAGAAATGAGGAAAGAACATCCTGAAACATCATGAAAAGGTTTCATAATGAAATAATGTCGAAAATGTTAGTGTAAAGAACATAACAGAAAGTAACAACGTTTCATAATGCGGAAATCCGCTTTCTGAAATTTACATCTCATTTGGAAAAAAAGCGGACAATTAATAATGAAATTGACAGATGGACATTATAGGCGTACGCAGAAAGTTCATAAGGGGGTTATAGGCTCAATGGGGGGTTACAGAGCTACAACTCACATATTCCTATGTTAAATATACATAATATAATAATAAAATAACATATATAAATATATATACAACGGAGGAGGGGTGATAACCCCCATCAACACCCACTGCACGCCAGTCATTGAAATAAACAATCATTCGGTCATAAACTCTCTATTAATTTGTAACGTTTACAGTTTATCTTTTATTATTTATTGTCATTAATTATCTTATTTTATTGTTGTGTTATGATTTTTTTTTTGCTGCGTTATAGTTATTTTTTTGTTGTGTTACAATTATATAATTTCATCATTGTATTAAAATTATATAATTTCATCGTTGTGTTATAATTATATAATTTCCTCGTTGTGTTATTAATTACGTTATTTAATTGTTGTGTTATTAATCTTGTTGTTTTATTGTAATGTTATCAATTATACTATTTTATTATTGTATTACAATTACTCTTATTTTATTGTATTGTTATATTATTAATTGCGTTAGTTTGTTACCAGTTATGCTATTTTGTTATTCCGTTATTGTTATTTTATTACTTTGTTATTAATTATATTATCTTGTTAATTACGACTTTTTAATGTACTTGTGCGTCATATACCCAGGCCCGGTGGGTTGATGGGCGATCGCCCACTGCGCCCTCTCTCTCCCCCACCCTCTTGCGCCCCATGGAACTAAAGATTTTTTAATTTTTGGATGGCGGGAGAAACATGAATGACGGAAAAGTAAATCAAATATGTAGTATTTCAATCGTTATTATTATTATAATTATGTAGAGTAGATGCAGAGAATTATAAATACATGCCGATCCGACGTAATTTTCGTGGGGGTGGGGGGGATGTACGTTTGAATATTGCAGACTGCAAATTGAAATTTTCCGACTCATTTTGCTAATAATTAGTATTAAACTAATTATAATAAACTAATATATAAAAAATAGGAAAAATCCATTATATACTCAAATTCGTTACGAGAAAGAACACGAGCGATAGGTACGATGTTTGCTCCCCTCCTAAATTTTGGCTCATACGTTTCTAGCAATGGCGGCAAACAGTTTTTTAAAGGGAGGGGCCTAACATTCAATTATATTTCCCATAGAGCTAACGTTATTTTTCAATACGAAAGGAAGGCACCTTGGGCCACCATCATGAATCCCCGCCTGATTTCTGGTTATAATTTTATGCTGAACAGAGAAAAATTTACCCTAAAAATTAGAGGAACAGGAAAGAACAGGTTTATTACTAATAAATTTGACACTCACTATTATTAGTTCAATCTAAAGCTTTTTTTTTTAGGGGAAAAAGCTCTAGATTGAGCTAATAACAATGGGTGTCAAATTTATTAGTAATAAAAAAATCCCCCACGAAAAACTCACAAAATACTCGCACGGAGGTTTTTGTGTATTGACCATTATTTGGCAATTGTGTTATCCCTGTGAAGGGTAATAATATCATACATCCTTATATACGGAGAAAGAGAGCGTTGTTTCCTGTCTTCATTCATCTAGCGGTCTAAGACACTATAGGCTAAACGGAGGGACCCTAGTTTGAATCCAGGATGGGGAAGGCGTCTCCTTTTTTCTTCTCCTAAAACAAAAAGAAAATAAACTCTAAATTAAGCTAAAAATAACGGGTGTCAAATTTATTAGTAATAAAAAATCCCCCACAAAAAACTCGCCCCGGTGGCTTTGTGTGTTGACCATTATTTGGCAATTGTGTTATCCCTGTGAAGGGTAATAATATCTTACAAAAGAACAGGTTTATTGTCAAGCTCATATCTTGAATCTTGTGATGACGGATGCGATTAAATCATGTAAGACCGTTAAAGATTTCCTTGGCCTGATACAAAGCACTGCAGTTTTCCTTTCTGAGTCCCACAAGAGAATGCTTGTTTGAATTGAAATAATAATAAAAAAAAAAATACCTGCTGAAGAACATGTTTTACTACGTCGTCTTCAGAAGGTTTGTGCCACACACTACTGGAGCAAAGATAGAGTATTAGCCAGTTTGTTTTGTTTTGTTTTTTTGATGATATCAATACGCCAGTGCATAAATGCACAAAATTCTCCACATTGATCAAAACTCTATACACCATAGCAAACAGCAATGACTTCAGTTCCGAAGTTTTGTTCAAATCAAGTACCCCTTCTTGAGAATTGGTGCAAATTTAAGAACAAACTTTTGGCATTTGTGCACCATGAGATGTTCAATATCACATCACCTACTTCCTCCTATCTGCAACTTCGGGACATTGACTACCTTGCAGCTTCGAATCCTGTAAAAAAAAATGTACAAAAAAGTCCTCTCAAAAAGCGCAGAATTTGAACAAATTTACGCAAGTTCCAGATGATTTTCCGTCTTCATGCAGGTGAAATTCGTAGATAAGGGACTTGACGTAGATGAGGGACATGACTTGGGCCGGAAGGTGTACTTCACAACTGAAGTAGACCTTCCGGACCAGTCGGGTCCCAATTGTCAAACGACAAGCCGGAGAGTTTGCTCATGATGAAGCACGACAAATATTGGCATCACCTGTAAAAGAGTTTGAAATTGGTGTTTTCAATATGACTTTTGATACAGCACAGCAACCAATATCTGTGAAGTTCCATCATAATGGAGCATTATTAGCTACTATTTTTGGATGGGTTCAGGGAACTTTAATCAGATTAGAGGCAGGAAAGGCAAGTTGCCTGAAGATGATCTTGAAGAGTTATCATCACTGATTGATAATGATAAGCTGAAGCTGCAGCGAGAATTGTGTCAGCTTGCAATGTACTATGATAATTACTGCCGAGGTTGATTCTCAATGTCTTCAGCATCCGATGCCAATTCGGCTTCTGTTCGGATTCAGTGGATTATCACCCAAATGACTCACCTGAGAGTGAAAGAGATCTTGATGATCCTATTCCTGAACTCAGCCAAGAACAACAGCGGTGAACAACCCATCTCAGAAGAGTCTTTTATAACAACTATGATAAGATGATTGAAACTATCCAGACATGTGACTACAAGCAAAAGGGCTAGAAGTGTTTAGTTTGCACACTTGAATTGCTACATGAACTAAAATCAGAATGTCCGGTGTATGATTCATTACATGTGGCATAGAAGTTCATATTAAAAGTACATTATCTTGCAGTCAAGTTTCTTGTGAAATAGTTTTCTCTGCACTCAAGATCGTTACAAATCGCCTACAATCATGACTTGGACAAGAAGTCCTTGAAAGTTTCATGCTGTTCTATGTCTATTTATGAAGATTTGTTGTAGCCAAACTCTGTCTCAGTTGACATAGAGCATGAAACTTTCAAGGACTTCTTGTCCAAGTGATGATTGTAGGCGATTACAACAAAGACAACGTTGTAACATAAGTAAGGTAACCTTACCATGGGCGCCTATATAGGGGGCAGAGGGGTTCGAGGCCCCCCCTAGTCGTTCAAAAATTTTATTTGCCCGGTTCTGCTATGCATTTACTTTAAAAATCTGTACAGTCACATTTTAAAATAAGGTACTTTTTAGCTCATTACTAATTGTCAAACAGTATCAATTATTTTTGTAGCATTTTAGTATCTTGTACATTCACTAAAATGTTTGACAGCCTTGAGAAGAAAGTAATAATTTTTCTCAGCCACTCCCTAGAAGTACTCATATGGGCACCCATGAATTTTACATACCCTTATAATGTTATCTTACTTATAAATCTTATCTGTGTAATGTTACATCCAATTATTTTACATACAATAAAGTTATTGATTTATTAGCGAAGAGTTCTTCAGAATTATCAAGGCAACCTAAATTCTAGTGTTGTGTATGTATATTGTAAATATTTGTCTTAGTTATTAGCTAAATAGGCAAGAAAGAAAACTTGTCGAAGAGTTAAAGTCTTAAATTCAAAATATTTCAGTTCATCTCATGTCATGACTTACTGCCAAAACTAATCTCAAACTGAAGTTACCAGGAGCTTACCATTTATGATTTCTGAAATTAGACAGTTTGGTAGATTATTGTTAATGAGAAAACGGAAATTTTGAAAAGCAAGGTCTAAAAGGTTAGTTGATTCACTGAAAATACTTAAAAATGAACCCAGTGTGCAATCATCCTACATGCATCCACTCCAGCACATTTTAAGGTAGTTGGCGCCCCGTGCAATAATTTTCCCGCCGCGCGTTCTTGCAGCCAGTCCGGCCCTGTATATGCCCTTCAAAGACTGAAAATATGCCCTTTTCTCTCCCAAAATTCGCGAAATTTGCGGAGAGTTGAAAAATTGTAAAATTAATCAAAATGTTGAAATAATATTAAATCAACATTTTTTTCATATCAATCGATGATGTGGCAACAATAGATGTTAAATTACTCGTAAAGAAAAGAATGATTTTCCGGCGCCTGGTGGGACCCGAACCCACGACCGCTTGATTGAAAGTCAAATGTTCTACCAACTAAGCTACGGGCGTCAATCAATGCCTCCCTTCTAATCATATATAAGGCTTTCTATGGACAAGTACGCTATTAGTGTTGAGGTGCTGTGACTACTTTGTAACCAAAGCGACAAATCAAGCAAGCAAGAATGTCCGATAAGACGAACTAGAATTAATATTATTAAATCAAAAATTTTTTCATATTAGCCGATGATGTGGCAATAATAACCAGGGGCGGACTGGGTCCTCTCAAAGGGCACATATCTTGGATTATCGGAGGGTGTAAGTCTGCTATGGCCCATGAGGGCGCACCGGCCCAGGGGAGGGCAGGTTGGCTAGCGGCCCAGTCCGCCCCTGAAAATAACTGTTATATAGGCTCGGAAGGGAGGAATTGATTGACGACTGTAGCTTGGTAGAGCACTTGACCGGCAATCAAGAGATCGTAGTTTCGGATCCCACTAAGCGGCGGAAAATCGTTCTTTTATTTGGGAGTAATTTAACAGCTGATATTGGAATCTTCTACAACAAGTTCTTAATAAGTAGTCAAATTGAAATGTTAAACTTAGTGAATTACTAAATGGATAAAATTAATTGAAATGGAATTTCTAAAATAAATTTTAAAATTTCAATTACGTAGTAAAGATCATTTTGTCCAAAAAAAATTATGACTAAAAACAAGGGATGAGTCTAGAATAATTTTATTTTTTTTGGAAGTTGGCACAAAGCTTTAAAACCAGTTTAAACCTATTCTCAGATCCTTGTTTTGAGCTCTAAATTAGTGTAAATAATACGAAGTAAGAACGTTATTAATCAATCCAGGTTACGAAATATCATTATTAATATTATTTATATTATTAATCCATTTATGTAATCGTTAAGAAAATAGTTTTGCCAATAGATGGCAGCATGTACACACGGTTTTAATTATTTTCATAAAAGATGTTACTATATCCAAGACCCTGCACATGGCAGAGGGTTGGGGACAGTGGCTTACATGGGGGGTTGATGGGGGGGTTGTAACCCCCATCGCAATTAAATTTTGCATATTTAACATAGGAATACGTGTTGTAGTTCTGTAACCCCTCATTTTGCCTATAACCCCCCTTATGAAGTTTCTGCCTACGCCTGTGGTTGGAGAATGCCCGTATCTAGGGAGGGGATCTTAGGACCCCCCCCGAAACTAAATTTGCAACAAGATAACAAAAGCATGTAAATGTATTTATTTGTCAAACTTGTAAAAAGAGGGAGAAAAAGAGCTTCCAAACCTTGAATAATTATCAAAACTCCGACCTCAAGACCTCATTTTGTAGACCACTAATTTGAGAACACTTTAAAGAAAAAATATATATAGAAACCATTTTCTTCAAAAGGGGGACATCATAAAAAGCATAAATTTTGATGGCAAAACTATAAGCAAACATTTATAATGGTGATGGGAAGGCAAAATTGGCATTTTCTAATTTATTTTTATATGATCTAAGGGCATGCCCATATCCAGAAGGGAATCATGAACAGGTCCCCGAAACAAATCCTGGCTAGAGCCTTGTCTACAGGATGTTCATAAAGAAATTATAAAACGTCAAATTTTATTTGCGTGAAATTACGGGGGGCAGAGTCATGAGACATACAAGAAAGTTCATAAAGGGGGGGGGGGTTACAGATCTACAACTCCACGTAATATTAAATATACAAAATTTCATTGCAATGGGGGGTTACAACCCCCATCAACACCCCCTGCGTACGCCAGTGGGCCAAATGCATACTATATACATTTATACATCATGGTATATGCAAAATTGCAATTTATTTCAAATTGTTATAGGTGCCCATAAAACTCTACGCCTATGGTTTGAATGCAGAGATTAAGGTGTACTTACTTTAAGGTTTTCATAGACCATGAATTATTGACTTCTCTCTTTGTCAGCGAAGCTTATGCATGTGAGAGTGTTATTAACTCTTTGAGGCACAGGATTTCAGAGAATAAATAGACCCATGATGACAGAAATTTTGTTGCGTTGATGGTATTATCAACTGCTTTATGTAACTAAGACTAAATATAGACCTGTGCGCATGCAGCTATTGCCATATTACGAGGTAGGTCTAAAAATGTCCCACCATGCATTACTGTACATCAAAAAGGTAGGACATTTTTAATCAAAAGAAGTGCCCCAAAGAGTTAAAGAACATAGTTATTCTGCGATGTATTTGCCTTTTCTGTATTCGCATGTATGTGTCTGGCACAGGGACGGACTGGGCCCCTGCGCCCTCATGGACTTGCGCCCTCCGAAGGTACAAGGTATGCGCCCTTTGGGAGGACACAGTCCGCCCCTGAGCTGGAAACATCTCCTGCATAAAATTCAATAAGACAATCACTCATTTCATGTTGCTTTCTTGTTGCGACGGAGCTTCTCATTTGTATTTAAACTCTTCGAAAGAAGACTTCAAATTTCTTTTGGCTTTGATCGTATAAAGCATGGTTAACATTCGTTTAAAAAACGTGAAAACGAGGCTTCGGTACGAAATTAATTTGGATTTTAGAAGATGGCGAATTATTTCTGTATTTAGAGATAGCGATTTAGGGAGTGCGATACCAAGCAAGATGGTAGCCAGGATTTAATTTGGGAGGGAGGGGTTCAAACATTTTTACATCATGTATCGATACAAGCACAGCAAGCAAGGCCGTTCCAAGTACTATTAAAAATTAAGTTTCGGGGGGGCCGGTCTCTAAGATCCCCCCTCTGCATACGGGCATGCCAAGCAAGTTCGTAGCCAGGATTTAATTTCGTGGGGGGGGGGTCAAATATTTTTACAGCATGTATCGATACAATCAAAGCATGCAAGTCCATAGCCAAGTCCCATTAAAAATTTAGTTTCTGGGGGGGGGCGCTCCCTAAGATCCCCCCCTTTGGATACGGGCCAAAATATTATTCTGTTGATGTGTATATTGTCTTGGATATGAACAACGTTATGATAACTTGGCATGGGCGTACGCAGAAAGTCCGTAAGTGGGGTTATGGGCTCAATGGGGGATTACAAAAGCCCTATGAAAGGGAGCCCTGCGTGTCACCATCCATCTAGGCCAATGGATCTACATTTCCCATAGCAATACGAACCTCTTGGGCCTATGGAGACCAAACATCGAACTACAGTAGGCAATTTTCAGAAAGCACGTTCTTCCTCATTTTGCAACTTTGGGAGTTTAACCCACGCCACTCGGGGTGAATGTGTTCCCATCTCAGCATTTCTTTTTAATGATGGTCCCTTCAAAATAAGAACCTCTAGGTAAATTCAGGGGCAACTTGCACCCAAAATCGCTACATTCAGCAGAGGGGGATTTCATTCTTAAATATGAATACAAAATTTCCCGTTTAAAAGAAAAAAAAAGTACAATATTACTCCCGCCCCCTTAGTTTTTTAAATCGCTTATTTAGAAAAAGATAGGTTCTGAAGATAACGTCACTAAATAAAGGGTCCCCCCCCCCACCTTAACACTTTTTTTCAAGGTATGAGCCCTTTATAGGTATTACATTGTACAGCAGCAAAGTACACCTCGAGGCGGTAAGTACTTCATAGTTTATTCCCCTACCTGCCAATGTTGGGATAATGATAAAAAGGTACCTGTCGCGTGTACAGAATGGACAAAAATGTTTTTCCATTCGACACGTTCAAGCCTTTGACGATGCTTTTAAGGGTTATTCTTCGCAAAATATGTATACTCGGGGCAAATACAAAGACCGGGGTGCGTGCAGCTGCCCTACCCGCAATTTTATGCCGCTTTCGCGGCGTACGGAATATCCCTTTTGCCGCCGCTTTAAACCCTTTGGTCACGGAATACTGATCAAGGACCATGGATGGCTATCGTAGATCACTATACAAGCTTTAAGGACATTGTTATATTTTGATTGTTATACGAATTGTTATATTTTAAATGCCTTGTCAGTTTCACCAGAAGGCTGTTATGATCAGTTTCACCATTTTGCGAGTTTCTTTCTAAATATTTCGAATAATATTTTTTCTAAGCATCCCTATACAGCAGAAAAGCTTTTTTCAAGCTCTGTGGCTCATGGACAACTCTTTAAGCATTCTTTATTATCGCGAACTGCCGGGAAGGGAGGGAGACCGGGGACCCTCCCCGGGGGGGTAAGTGAAAAATATATTGTTTGATGGTTGTGAACGTAAGTCAATAATATTAGACTTTACTGACAACTATAAGTTGCAAGCAGTAATTTTGCTTTCTGCATCACCATCAAGCGTTAAAAAAAGCATCTGGTATCGGGTTTTTAAATCTCAATATATGCATTTCTTAAATCCTAATATACAATTCTTAAATCCCAATGTACATTTCTTAAATCCCAATATACATTTCCGAAATCCCAATACACATTTCTGAAATACCAATGTACATTTCTGAAATCCCAATACACATTTCTGAAATCCCAGTATACATTTCTTAAATTGCTTAAACATTCGCGAGGTTGCCACTTTTAAAAATGTTATTATGTCTATCGATTTTTTTTAACCCGTTGTGGACAGGTGCTTTTTTGAACCTTAATGTTAAATACAGCGTTACCTCCCGTAACGAACACCTCGAAATAAGGGACACCTCTATTTGAGGAACGATCACTCTAGCCCCCAGTGTATGTATCAACATATGTACCTCTATAAAAAGGATATCCATATTTAAGGGACAAAATATCAAGTTCTGTGAGTGTACCTTATTGGGGAGTAACACTGTATGTATTTTATTATTTCTTCTTCTGAAATTCCCTGAAGATTCTGCTGCGCACTTGATGGGCAGTCATGAACCACTTTTAAAAATACTACATCCAGCAATATAAAAATGTCGGAATTATTGGAAGGGGGTGGGGAAATACATATTAAATATACATTTATACATTAAAATTTATGTAAGATTTTGATTTATTTTAAATTATTGGGTTGGGGGGGGCATTAACTCTACACTTACGGCTGCAATTGGGGGGGGGACTTAGGTAATATAGAGTCAAGGCCGTAGCCAGGATTTAATTTTGAGGGCTCAAAATTTTTTAAAGCATTTATTAACACAATCATAACATGCAAAACCGTAGCCAATTCCCATTAAAAAATTACATAATAATAATTTTTTTTATTCAACCCGATATACAATATTTCGTGCTACATAGCTTGAGATGTATAAAAATTATAGCAAGGTAAGAGAAGATCTCTATTAAATTATTTTAAGTTTTAAGATTAGAGATGGAAGAGATTATAAAGCCGTATCTTGTTACTAGATTCTCCTCCAGAATGTGGTGATGTTGACAAGAGAAAAGGTAGATTTCCATATTTCTGAATTATACTTGTTTTAAAAAGTTCCGTTGTTTTATATCTTTAGCAGAAGGACGTGAAAAAACATTGCAATAACTTAAGAGCAGACTGAGCGTTGTTTTGACGAATTAAGCTAGAATTATCATTGTTATTTGGGATTTTTCATGGGCTTCATTTGAGAAAATTGCGATACACACCTGGATAAAGCTTACGAAATTACTTTTTATCAAGATTCAAGTCAGAAGTGTATTTGAGAGTCAGCATATCTAATCAGAAATTTTGATTCAAAAAATGTTAGTACAACAAATATTAATTAATAAGTTAGTTGTACTATTAAGAGTTACATATATGAAATTATACTATTGTATAAGAGATTATATTTTGAAAGTAGTATAAAACTTGGGTCCAAAATACAGAATAGCTTAAGGAGGAAAAAGAGAGTTTCTATCCAGCAGGTGTCACAATTTTTCTTTAGGGAAAAAACGCAAATGCCATCGATTCTTTATGACGCACGTTTTGGAATATGTTTAATTGATAAGTGTTTCAGAAAAAACAAAAGCAATTATTTTGCGGATAAAAAAACCTAAAGAGCCTAAA
>QLNU02014802.1:127843731-127853743 GCA_006491805.2 Dysdera silvatica | reverse complement strand
TGGAAAAATTTCTAAGGATACAGAAATGCCTTCTTCTTCAACGCAATAGAAAACTAACCACAGACAGACAGATAGATAGATAGATAGATGTAGACGGATGGATAAACAGACAGACAGACCAAAGTTAATATGCAGCTATATGGCATGTTAATACAGCAGTTTGTGCGATCTCATTCCCAGCGTGCGCGCGCACACTTTAGCAAATATAGGTGTAGAAATTAAAACATTATATAGGTAGGCTGAAACGGGTTTAAAAGTGATTGTATGGTTCAGCGTTAAAGAGAAACATGTGCTTTAATATTCGATGAGAGAAGCTTGAGCTCTTCACCCCCTTAGCAAGACCGTAGCCAGGATTTAATTTCGGGGGGCGGGGTTCAGATTACACAATTAGAGCATGCAAGACCGTAACGACGTCAATTAAAAATTAAGTTTTCGGGGACCTGTCTCTAAGACCCCAACGAGATACAGTGCCACTTATTAGACCAGAAGTTAGTTGTGTCGCTGTTTACATTTTAAAAAATGGTTTAATTTACTCTGCGCGTGATTACCGGGGCCTTTTATTATAGCTTATTACATTACGTCTAAGGACGCAACCTAAGCGTACGTCAGGCTCAATTTTGCAAACGAAGCACTGTTCAATATTTCGAATAGAGGTGTTTAAGAACAAGAGGGCTTTCTATAGAAACAAATTTTTTTTTCATAAAAGTTTTTATTGCTGGCTAATTTTATTATTCAAATTTGGGGTGTGTATAATTATAAGCGGACGCAGAAAGTTTCATACCGTGGGAGAAGGGTTACGGATCTACAACCGGTGGCGTAATGATGCAATGCAACCAATGCAGTAGCACTGGGGTCTTTGCCCTTGGGGGGAGGGGGGGGGGCTTTGGAAGTCGAGGCTCCTTAGATAGCATAATTGTGGGATCCTGGTAGAGTCGAGGACCCCCTTTACCAGCGATTGCAATGTGGCCCAAATTCTATAACTACGCCACTGGCTACAACTCCAGACATTCGTATGTATATATATAAAATTTAATCTTAATGAGGCGGGGTTACAACCCGTATCAACACACCCTGCATACGCCAGTACATGTACCCTCCAAAACATTTTCTATGTGAACAGTCTTATCTGTACGTATATGTATGTTTAAAAAAAAACATTTAAAAAAGAGAGCTTCCCGGGAGAGACACAACCCAAATTTGTAGCATGGTGCTGCCATCTATCGGAAATAATATATATGAACTTTATTTCCCGAAATAGTGAAATATAAGTCAACGCGGTTTATGTTTATAAACAGCACTGGCGTAGTCGAGGTGGGGGGGAAGGACATATAGGGCACGTACCACCCCCGAAATCTTTGGATAATTGTTTGATAAAGAAAAATATATATAATATTTTTTTTCGAAGAGTGTTGACTACTGAAATCGTCTTATGCCCTCCAAAATATTTATATTCTGAAAAATATTTATGGTGCTTTCTATTCTATAAAGAATTCGATCGCCTATCACTAGCGGATGCAAAGGAGGGGCGATCCCCCCCCACCCCCTTCAGCCGGGATAAAGTGGTGGAAAATTAAATAAAAGAGTACCGGACACTTGGCTAAAAATATGATAGGTTTGTTGATGAAAATGGTATACTTCGGGAAGATTTTCTGGAATTTGTACCCGTATACAATGTGACGAGAGAAGCACTGGCCACCACATTAAGATGCATCTAAGGGCTCTTGGGCTGGATATATCATCACCCATGTGTGGACAAGGATAGGATGGAGAGGGAGCAATAAAGGTTTTTCCATGGCGGTCGAGCCCGAATCAGGCAGGAAAATTCTAAAGCGGTTTACATTCACTGCGTATATCGTATATTACATCTGTGTTTTGTTGACTTTGCTAAACTTTTAACTGCGAGGAATACTTCATCTTTGAGTTTGCAAAAATATTATGAAACGCGATAAGTCGAGCACCATGAGAGTATTTCTATGTTCTGTGAAGCTATCTCTAAAGTGGTACCTTTACTAGAAGAAAATCGCGAAAACAGTTTCAAAGCAGAGCAGCTACATTCTGCTTTATGAAAATTCTTCGTTTTAGTGGTCTTGTGTGTCAGCGATAGAGCAGACGAGAGAGGTGGGAGCTGCAAGGGCTGCAGCTCTTCTGAGAATTGTTCTAACCATTCGAGGAATAAACGTAGAATGTTTGCATACCTTTCCGTTATGTACAGTGCAAGTTTGTTGTGATTATTTTTATTATAATTTTACATTAACCGAAAACCAAGCTGGGTTTATTTATTGGCGATATTTTAAAAATTGCGCCAATGTTTACGTGAGTCGGAAAATCGCGGATTGTTGATTACTTTTATGCCAAAATAGTGGTCGTCGAAAACCTTTACCTCCAAGGTAAACGAAACCGGAAGTTTACAGGAAAATGGCGGCTGATGCGCTGGCCTATAATTCTAGGGGCTGTAGGCTAAACCTTTAGTTAGCATTGATTGGTTAATCAGTCGGGGACTGACTTCATTCCTCAATGCCCCTGTTGTTCTCTGCACTTAACAATTTGTTCGAGTCGTGCCACACGATCATAATTACTTAAATTACCAAGCACGTGAGTTTCGTTTGTGTATCCGGTACCTGTTGGTGAAATTCAGCCTGACTCCGAGAAGAAAGAAGCCTTAATGACGGATTAGCTTGACTCGACTGAAATTGTTAAATGGCGGTTCGCGGAACGGAGAAATAATTCTATTATCCACTTCATTGATTACATCTTGGACTCCAGAATCGCGTGCTGCAAGCCTAATTAAATAAAAATAAATTCTAACCGATGATTTCGGTTGACCCTCCTCCCCTCCCAGCGCACCGGTTCAAATTAAAATTAAAAAGAAAGTCAGAAGACAGACGACTTCAATTCGTCTGCAGAAGGATAAGAAGAAGAAGAAGAAAAAGAAGAAGAAGAAGAAGAAGAAGAGTGGGGAGAAAAGTGTTGCTGTTGCAGAGACGAAAATTCTTCCCATAAACAAAAAACAAATTGAAAATGGATCGTCTGTTTATTACTCAAATATCTAGTATTATGATCGATGAAGTTGAAATGAGACGTTTCGAATTTCATTTTTTCGCAGGTATCGATTCATCGTCATCGCATTAATGATGGGGTAAGTCGGATGGCTTTGGCCATGATTTGATGTTCTGCAGCTGCGAACACAGTTTTGTTTCTTGGAAATTCATATGGATCGAATTTTTGCAAATTCGATTGATCAATTTGTTGTACAAATTACTGTGCGTTTGCCGCTAGAGGGGGCAAATAGTGCAAAGGTTCTTGGAAATTGAGTTTTTCTCTTTAATTCCAAGAAGAACGGATCGATTTAGGTTATAATTTGCATTTCTAAGTATTGTGTTATGATTACCAATGAGGTGAAAAATGTGACAGAAATAAGCACTTACGCAAATTATAAAATCAAATCTATGAGTAATGATCACGAAGGAACTCATAGATCATTCGTATTTTGAAATCTGTAATTATTAATAAGTTCATTATGCGAATATTGAAATAATTGAAGTACAGACAAAGATCTTTCTTTCTAAGCACGTCCTGTTCACCCTTTTCTTTTTAAAATGAAGTATCTAAATTAGGGATCGGCAACCTTTGCGTGAAGTTGTGTCGAAGTCCACGCCAATCACCAAATTATGAATGTTACTTTTTACTTGTTAATAAAGATTTAGTAGATTTTTCGGTACGTTCTCAGTACACATTAAAATAGTTACTGTTCTTAAAAATGATCTTGTATACTTGATGTAGAAGTTACAACAGTTTAACAACGCAAAACGTAAACAGTAAAACCCTTTTGTTGTATAAATCCATAATCTATTCAAGGATTTTGTAATCAACGAATATCCATATTTTGCTTTTCTTCTAGCAGACGTTTCAGCAATATCAATTACTCACAACATTAACCTGGGGTGGGGTAATACCGGCGTACTCGGGGGGCGGTATTGATGGGGTTGTAACCCCCCACTGCAGCGAAATTTTGTGTACTGTATATATATATAATAATATATGGAGTCAAAGCTCTGTTACCCCCTCCTCACATTGAGCCTATAACCCCCCTTATGAACTTTCTGCGTACACCTATGGGGGTGGGGTTTCCACCCTCATCAACCCTTCCTGCGTACGCCTGTGCTGCAGGTCATGGTTTTGTTTTCCAGTATTTTCTAGTACGTGCTCGTGCTTTAAAAGTGCAGATTGTAATACATTCTTGAAATAATGCTCTATTCTCATATCATCATGTAAATGAGATGATCCATATGAAGCGACGTGTTCGTGAGCACATATTTAAAAATAATTATTATCCACATTTACAATATGTAGATGCACATACGCAGTGTTTTAATTTTTGCCAGTTTTTGTAGAGTATGTGAAGGTACTTAAAGAAATTAAATTGCAATTAATATGGTGATTTGACAAATGGGTTTTGTAAAGCTTTTGAATATTTCTTCCCAACAAAAAAATATATATGCGCTGAGCATCAACGTAGAGGTTACAAAAATTATTGGAGGAGGGGGGGGGCAGGCATTTATTTTGTACATTTATACAGTATATGTAAAATTGCAATTTATTTCAAATTATTGGGGTGCTCGGGCCCCACGGGCCCATACGAGCATTTCTAGGGAGGGAGGGAGCTGAGAAACATTAATAGTACTTCTAGGGGCTGAGAAAAATTATTACCTTTCTCAAAGCTGTCGAGGATTTTTAGTGAATATACAATAGAAATAAAATACAGGGTACCAGGGAGGAAATTTACATAAAAAGGTTAAACACTGGTAAAATAGCAATGAAAAAGATCACCCAAGCTTTCGGACGCGTCAGCAGCAGTCCTTCATCAGGAGTAATGATTACTTGAATGAACTCGAATGAACTTGAATATACAAGTTACTAAAACGCTACACAAATAATGATACTGTTTAATAATTAGTAATAAGCTAAAAAGTACCTTATTTTAAAATGTGACGGTGAATTTTTTTAAAGTAAATGCACATCAGAATCAGGGAAATCAAATTTTTGAACGGCTAAGGGGGGACCCGAGCCCCTCCCTGCCCCCCATATGGGCGCCCATGTTCTACGTCTATGGCGCTGCTGCACTGGTATTTCTCCTTTAATGATAACAATGAGTTGCATAATTGTTTAATTTTTAAGATTAAAAAATAAATAAAAATTTATTAATAATTTAATAATATTGTTATAGTATAAATATTCATATTATATTATCATACAAGCATCTTTATCGTATCTACATACAAATATTTGTATTGTATCTGCATTCAAGTGTGCGTGTCTGCACACAAGTAATTGCATTGTATTTACATTCGAGAATTTCTACTGTATCTGCATACAAGTATTTGTACGCAAGTATATGATTTGTGTTCGCATACAAGTATTTTTATTATATTTCATATACTCGTATATTTGTATTGTATTTATATAGTATTTAAATAGAAGTATGTATGTTGTATTACATTTACGTGGTTAGGAAAATGAGATTTCGGTGACTTGTATTTCTTAAAGTTTCCACTAGATGGCGCGTTAACCGCGTCTTTTGGTAAAGTTTTTGTGAACATGTTTTAGAACACAAGCTGTGTGGTACAACATACGCTGTTTTTACTTCATTTATGATTAAAGACGTAAGTTTTCTCCCAAACGCGCCTGTGTTAATTTATCCAATTTCACACCATTCCAACCAGTCCCATGGAAAGGAATAAATAAAAAAGTATTTTTAATGAAAAAGGAAGGTTTATAAAATAAATGATAAAAATGGATAGTTATTAAAATAAATGTTGACCCATTATGAATTTATTTTACAATAATAAATATGTTTCAAATGGGGAGATGAGGTGGCCCCCAAATCCTTTTGTGTCCGACGGATATAGAATGCTCAGCGGAACCTAGTAAACTAACCGACCACCTAGGTAAATTGACCACTTTTTTTAAGAGAGAATTGATAGGGCCTCTGCCATGCCTATATCAAAGCGTATAGTGATCACCTGTCTATGGTGATCATGGGGGGGAGGGGCTGTTGAACCGGGCCTCAGTTTGATAACCATATATGTTAGACGTGTATTTGAAGGGCCTCTAAAATATTTCCCGGGTCTCGTATTTTCTCTGAAAGGTCCTGTTGGCAAACGTTACAGTCCAGTCCAGTCCCAAAGGTGGCCACTTTAGGCAGGTTGTACGATATTGGGTTTAACTCTGTCTATATAACGATAAACTGTCTATTAAGATACCTTTTCCTGGTTCCTAGAGTATCGTTATAGAAAGATTTAACTTTAATAATTTTATTAAGAAGCACTTCTGACGACACTATGCTGCCCCCCACCCCCTCAGTCATAGCAGTGGAGTAGAACTTCCGACGACACTATGCTGCCCCCCCACCCCCCAGTCGTAGCAGTTGGGTAGAACTTCCGACGATATTGCCCCCACCCCCAGTCGTAGCAGTGGGGTGAACTCGACGACACTATGCCCCACCCCAGTCGTAGCAGTGGGGCAGAACTTCCGACGCTGCTCCTCCACTGCTTCGACGTCAACAGTTTCCTTTATTCTCACTATATATCGTATTAGTTGGTAATTGTTTACGAAAGTTACTTTGTAAGCTCTTGTTTATATCTTCATACCTGATGCATGAGGTGTGTCATGATACATTCTAATCTGCTATTCTCTGACTTCAAAAATATTAAAATATGTAATATAAATAAATAATATATAAACCTGTAAACCAATTTCAAATATGTTGGAAAAGTTGTTTTCGGAAAAGAACCGTTTTAAGAAGTGTATAGCCATAGTAAAGATCTGGACCAGATCTTTAGTATGGAACTCCTCACCCTTTCAGAAACCATACGAGCTAGCAATGCGAAAGACCACGATATCAGAGTCGGATATCACGATATCAAAGTCATTTTTCCTGTTAATGATTGTGAATTTTAGAAGTTCAGTTCGCCCCCAAATTTTCCATTAAAAACCGTATCTGGAATACAGCCAGTAAAATAAACAAATAAATAAATAAATACCAACTAACTGCTTAATATAGTAAGCGTGCTGTTTTTCTATTCACCGTAATCCGAGGTTTGATTTTAGTATCCTTGGTACCAATGATTCGGATTTCTTGGAAAGTTATAGATCCCGACGAAGCTTAACCTTTATTGTTCTTGCGTCGTAAAACATACAAATGCACCTCATAATATCACTTAATATCTTGCATTTAGTTTCAACCTCATTGAACAAAACAGAAAAAAAGATATCAGTGGCGTGGCGTGACTTCAAAAGAGGGCCATCTCCAATCTTTCACCATGCCCCCACGAATAGAAATATCATAATTCATATATAATCATCATCGATATCATCAGCACCATGAAACACGTTTAATTCATTCATTCAACTCGAAAGAAGGCCATCTCTAATCTTTCACCATGCCCCCTCGAATAGAAATATCACAATTCATACATATATAATCATCATCGCTATCATCAGCACCATGAAACACGTTTAATTCATTCATTCAACTCAAAAGGAGGCCATCTCCAATCTTTCACCATGCCCCTCGAATTAAAATGTCACAATTCATACATATATCATCATCATCGATATCATCAGTATTATGAAACACGTGTAACTTTTTTATTCGAGGGGGGAATGGTGAATAATTGAAGATGAATCCACTCTTGGAATTGCGCGAAGTCACTGATATAAAAGTATGTGTTTTTTTTTTATGAATACAAACGTCACAACTTACAAGTTGAATTTTTTGTTTCACGAGAATCGAAAATTAGGACTGCTTATGTTTGTAAAAACACGGGAAAGGATATCGTTATAGAAAAGGTTGAACATGATCATGGGCGCACCGAGGGGGATGCAAGGGAGTGCACTTGCACCCCCTTGGCTTATGAAGAAAAGGGGGGAAAAAGGGGGGAAACTATAGTCCAACAACATTATTCAATTGGAATTTTTCCTGGGTGCACCCTCTGCATATAATTCGGGGGCGCCATGAATATAATACACACAATATTGAAGAAATGGATTTTTTTTTAAGCGTAATTGAAATTTTATTAAACAAATTTCAAGGCGTTTAAGACGGACTTTGTCTTTCCCCGTCAGGAATACGCGTTTGTCTGACACTGCAACATACAATGAAGTGTTGCCAATTCTCTATATCTGTCGTGACTGCGGAAAATGTCGCGTGAAAAAAAAAATTCACCGTATTATTAAAACTGTTTATAGTGGCCGCATCGGAAATTATTGGCGACCAATACTGTTAGTGTTCTGGAAAAGACGATACTGCCAGGGGCGGACTGGGTCCTCTCAAAGGGCGCATACCCTGGATTTTCGTAGGGCGCAAGTTTTTCCTATGCAGAGGCGCGAATTCTATCGCTCATGAGGGTGTACCAGCCCGAGGGCAGTGAGTCGGCCGCCCAGTCCGCCCCTGGATACCGCTTTTATTCACTGTATGATTGATGAGACGGGAGGCTTAGCCTCCAGTGGACACACACTTGGTTTTCATGGCTTTTTAGTTGTGCACAAATATGCGCCATGAAAACCAGGTTGTGTACAACATCTGTAAAGGTATTGGGTGGGGACGGGAGAGTAAATGGGGGCCCCCACCATTGATATATTCAGAAAATACATTTCATTATATTTATTTAACCCTATCAATAGAAAAGGGGTTACCATATTTGGATACATAGCTTTTAATGGCCGGATTATATCCTGGCTGGCAATACTAGTTCCTGAGCGTGGCGCATCTACATAAATATGTAGAGAGATTGATGTTTTGCGCCTCTTTGAAAGGCGCATAAAAGGCGCTCTTTTGGGAAAACTGGAAAGGGTGAAGCTAATCTCCGGCTCTACAAATAAACGGGGATTAAGGCTGGAAGTTTTATGCACTTGGGCACAAATCTTCGAACAAAATAGGGTGTTAGAGGTCCAATATTTTCGCCTGTACAGTTGAATAGCCAACGTTTGAAAGAGGACGTGAAGACTGGGCACAAGGGAGTCTGTTGGACAACTCTTGCTTGTATTTATATCCGTCCGCTTTTGGATAACTTTTGTCTGCTTACAAAGCGGACGGCGATGTTAGTTTTTCGCATTAAGCGAGTGAAAAGCAGGATGCGAGACACACGTGAGTAGTTCTCCGGGCCATTGGCGACTGTTAAAATTTTTGGCTTAGCTAGCTTTGGATCTTTCTTTTACGACATGTATTAACAGAGTGATTTGTTCATGTCTTACGAATGAGGAAGATGGTAATGCAACGTTTTGCGCAAGTTTTGACTTTCATTTCGCTAGGGCCCTGCGGTGGCGCAGTGTGGTAACGCGTTCTCCTATTGCGCGGCTAATCCGGGTTCGACTCCCAGCAGTGCAAAAAGAACGCTTACTCAGAGATCTCATAAAAGATCGCACTGCTCACTGTAGTCCGGGGTTTGGTTCCCCAGGCCTTAAGAGGTTCGGATTCCTCGGAAAACAGTAGGTCCCGGCGCAGCATGACCACTGTAGTCTTTGAGCCGTAAAACCAAAAAACAAACGAAACGAATCATTTCGCTAGATACAAATGCTATTTTATATAGAATAAAGGTAATATAACTTAAGCCTCTGGGCCCCCAGGTTTAAAGGGGGGGGGGGGGCGTAGATCCACAATAATTCACAGTAAAAGTAAATGAATGAAACTTATTTTTTGCATAAAAGAAGTTTCTCTGTTTCAAGCTCCGAGGTTCCGAAATGTAAATCTAGAGCTGGCTAGATATTTTAGATAGAATTCTCCGGATTCGTATTGTATATTAACAATTAACAATTAAGGCTCGACGAGTCTGCTCGCCATTGGCCACTAGATTTTTGCATTTAGCGTACAGGAAATACCCTTTTCCTACTAGGTTCCTAGTTTTTTTTTTTAAGGCGGATGAATACCGTTTCTGTCCGGCGAGTACCCAATTTGTTATTGTAATTTGGTACCTAAGAATATTGTAGTTGGACGGCCATTTAAATCGACAGTCAT
>QLNU02014802.1:127820529-127843631 GCA_006491805.2 Dysdera silvatica | reverse complement strand
TAAAAGCCTCAAAGGAAACGATACTTTTTAATTTTTCAAAACGGCCATTTGTTCTTTTGCATCCGATAACCACATAGTTTGTCGATGATAAATACAAGGGTAGAGAAAAAAAATACCATTTTACGGACATATAAAATATAACAAAACACTCTAATACTGAGGAAATTAGATTTTAATGCAACACTAATAAATCCAAGAACGGGAGAAAGAAGAGGATGCCCCCCCCCCCCACCTCTTTCTCTTTGCGAATTATACATTTACATAAAGTAAAAGAAATGGGTATTTAAATGCCCATTATTTAAATTTTTAACTAAATTTGTTGAAAATTTTAATAGAAAAGTAAAGTTGTCCCCCACTCCGCCTGAAAGTTTTCCTCTATACTCCTTTGATATACTCATATAAATGTAAAATCATGGGATAAAAATAGAAAAATTTAATTATCATATACATAGTTTTTTTAAATTTACTTGTTTATTTTTTTTCTATTTATGATTATTTATTACAATAAACGTTTTGGAAATTAGCACTTTAACAGTTCTTAAGTTAAAAGCAGTTCCAAAAGAAAAAAAAAAGTATCATATTTAAAATTTTACCTTTTTTATTCACGACTGGAGACTTCAGCCATGTATCCCTTTTCTATTGTGCTTTAACTTTGAGATTTACAATAGTTAATTTTAGGCAATTATCACATTCATTAGCCTCATTTTTTTTTTCTGAATCATTCGAAAAGACGAGATTTTTTGGGGGGGCTTAAACACTTGATTCTGTGTGAATCATTACTTAGTATTTTCCTTTTTTGTAGCCCTTAACCCGTTTGTGTTAATTCTTATAGATTACCCAAAGGTAAGTTAAGAATCGGCACGGCAGATGATTTTTAAGAGTTTTTCTTTGGCAAACCGAGCAAATGATTCATCATAGCGTCTTGATAATCTGAACTCTTAAAATGTTCAATACAAATTCTAGCGTTTTTTGTATTCAAAGTATCTGTTCTGCGATATCGTTGAATCCAGCATTTAAATTCGGTCAGATTATTCAAAAGGACAGGATGAAATAAAATACTTTTTTTCCTTTCACGCTTTTACCTGTATTCGAACATGTAGCTATAGCGCAAAACGCCATTTAAAAAAAAAAAAAGTTTACTGTACTTACAAAATGATTGAATTGTTTCTTGAAATACGTACCACAATCGTGTATAATTATATACTATTTTTTAATTATGCAATATTTTGTATACAGATTGTGTATGTAACATTATAGGCGTAATCTAGCGGTATCATTTTCTTTAGAACAGAGGAAAATTCGTATTTTTTCCACCCAATTTTAGGGTTTTGTTTTTGCCCCCCCCTCGCCCCTAGTTTGCTCTACATTTAACCCTCAAGCTACGCCTATGTATAACATTATATACACAACTACCTTTAAAAATTCTTCATGAAAAGTGTGCGAAAACAGAAACAAGCAAGCACGCAAATGAATAGCAGGTACTCTGGATTCAGCCAGGAGTCATCCAAGCTACGTCACACAGCGACTTAGCTCCGCCTACTTCGGTGCCAAGGCGGCACGCGTTAGTTCAGAGGAATGAACTCCTGAGCTGAACCTCTCTCTGACCCCATGCAGCAGCTACTTAGAGTCGATTCGTATGGGGGAAGGAAAAGCGGTATTTCCCCTGTATGTAACATTTCAAATTTCTGTTTTCCGGTCCCGTATTCTGGAGTTAATGTTTCTTTTTGAAGTTAAAATTTTAAGTGTTTCCCAAAGAGGGTGTGTGTGTGTGTGTGTGTGTGGGGGTGCTGAAAAAATCCTTCGGGCACTTATAATGTACATTACACGGGGTCGGAAATTTGGTAACCTGATTCCACATATTGTGCTCTGAGTTTATTTTCTCTTAAAACAACATATGCAAATTTAAAGTGTGCGACCCCTAGCACCCCATTCACCTATTTGAAATTTACATCGGAATTTTTTACGGGAAAATATTTAATGATAAGAATCGAGTACTTTACTCAATATTATACTAACATACGCTTTTAATCTTTCTCGTTTTCAGAACAGTTAACTTCAGGCAGGGCCGGCCCTAGGAATTTTGCCGCTGTCCCCTCTAAAAGTTTCCTAGCCAAGGCCAATTTCGCGGCTGCGTCCAAATGCAAGTACTGCACCGTTTGCAGAACCGGTCCTGACCACTGGCGCCGTTAGCGAGGGGGGGATAGGGGAGATCTGTTCTCCCCGATGTTGGTGTTAAGGTCCGCGGTGTCTTGACCTATTAGATGAACGAGAACAAGAACAAATGCTGTTTTCTCCATATATTAATTTGTAAGATATTATTACCCTTTACATGGATAACACAATTGCCAAATATTAGTCAACACACAAAGCCACTGAGGTGAGATTTTTTATTATAAATAAATTTGACACCCACGTATTAGTATTTCAAATTAGAGCTATTTTTGCTTTGGAGAAAAAGAGACGTTGTCCTCATCCCGGATTCGAACCAGGAATCGAAACAAAAATAGCTCTAGTTTGAGCTACTAATACGTGGGTGTCAAATTTATTTGTAATAAAAAAATCCCTCATGAAAAACTCACAAAAATCTCGCCCCGGTGGCTTTGTGTGTTGACCAATATTTGGCAATTATGTTATCCCTATGAAGGGTAGTAATATCTTACAACTTAATATACGGAGAAAAAAGTGTTTGTTCTTTTTCTCATTCATCTAGTAGGCCAAGACACCACAGGCTCAACAGGTGGACCCTGGTTCGAATCCGGGATAAGGAAGGCGTCTCTTTTTCTTCTAAACAAAAATAGCTCTAGTTTGAGTAATTAATACTTGGGAATCAAATTTATTTGCAATAAAAAATCCCCCACGAAAAACTCACAAAAATTTAGCCCCGGTGGCTTTGTGTGTTGACCAATATTTGGAAATTGTGTTATCCCTGTGAAGGGTAATAATATCTTACAACTTAATATATGGAGAAAAAAGCGTTTGTTCTTGTTCTCATTCGTCTAGTAGGTCAAGACACCGCAGGCTCAACGTGGGGACCCTGGTTCGAATCCGGGATGAGGACGGCGTCTCTTTTTCTCCTAAACAAAATTTATTTGTAATATGTCAAGCACTATCATCTCCCATAGGTCTGATCGCAAAGTGCAGTGAACAGCGAAAGGGGTTCCTTTGTAAGTTATTTACAATAAAATAAATAGCTTCAAGAGTAACACTGCATTCATCAAAATCAAGTACATACCGCAGCATTTATTTAGCGTATAATAATTGATATTTTTCTCTTATAGAATATTTTTTAACAATTTCAAGTACTTTCCCAAATCAACAGATTTACTGTAACCTCTAGAACAAGGGTGTACCACGTCATGAGTGTTACAGGTTGAATTGTAGAAGTCTGTACAGCAGGCCACAGGTAGAAGTGAGTATTGCACGCAGAAGGAAATGACAATAATCCCTTATTTGTGGGGAATTATTTAAGTTTTTATTTATATAATATCATTTTGTTAAATAATTTATAGTATATTATTGAATTTTCCATGGAACGTTAATTCCCAGGCCTTCTGGGAAAAGAAAATTGCCTCATTCATATATGTAATGCCTTTTCGGTGTCTTCTTAGAATTCAATTAGACCAGTAGCACAACAAGTCAAAAATCATTTGGAGGGGAGTTCAAGAGACTTTAAAGAAGATTATACGATGTGACATTAGAGAAAATAATGCATTTTGATATCCCATGGGAGGTCTAGAGACCCCCTTCACCATGCCATGGAACTAGGCTATTTATTTTTATCCTTTTTTTCTTCTCGTTTCATTGCCATTTTTATATCTGCTTTTTTGAAAATTCAGCCAACTCATTTCCATTTAAAACCGCTTAAAATTTAAATAATTTTTTCTTGTTAAATATGAGCAGACATGAGATAATTAAAGTCTGCATAGAAGTAGCTTGTATGCTTTGCGTTTCGCCCCTCTGTATACTGGACCATACAAAGACAACCTAGTCAATGAAATTACACATTTCTGAATAAAATTTTGCAAAATGTTTTTGGAAAACTGTAAGTGGTTACATTGGAAAGAAACCATCAATATTGGTAGACTGTTTTTGCATACATAAAAGAAAAGTTTTTTTTATTTCTATTTAATAATATAAAACGAAAACTATATTTTATTTCTTTACCTTTTTCCTTTTCTTTTCTGTTCTAAAAATCAAAAATTAGGCATGGGAGGGGTTTAAATACTTGTTCTGTAAACGGCTTTTGCCATAAAATGAATGGCCAAATTTTATTATGATCAGCCAGATTTTTCTGTAATCAGCATAGACAGCAATGATTTTTTTTAAAATTTTCAAGATCACTTTGTTATGTCTAAAATTTTTAAGGAATACCGATGCCCCTCTAGGTGAATGTGTTATCACAGGGTCCTTAGGAGGTTTACGTTGAACTAATGTGGAAAACAAAGTGCATTAGTATATAGTAGAAATCACTAACCATATATTAACGTGGCAATGGAAGTGCATGAACTAGATCAGATTTCTTTAACCTGTTAACTGGGTATGACGACATTTTTCGTCATGCCCGGAAGACTACCAAAATGCGAATGACGACATTTTTCGTCATTGAAATTAACCGTATTATGTCGAACGCATTATATTTTGTGTAGTTCTTATATATTTAATCCTAGCGTGATGGTGTGATGACATTACTTATCACTGCGAAAAGAAAAGTCCCCAGTGTGAAACGAGTTTCACAAAATTTTATTCCCCGGTTAACAAATTAAATGCGACATGCAATTTTCCATCGAATTTTTACAGTGCTGTATCCTTTATTCGTTTACATATGCATTCCTATTTCTAAGTTTATAAAATATGCACAATATTTATTTTAATAATTATATAGTATCATTAGTTTACCCATAAAGTCAGTATATACAGTAGTACTTAAGAATTGACCTAATAAAACTTACAAATCTTTAATCAAATGCTCTAAATAGGCACTTCTCTCTTTCTATGTGCCATAATTAAACAAGCTAAAAATGTATAAGAAGCAAGGACGTTTTTTGGGATTTAGTCTGTATGTAGCGGAGCTTATAAGAGTTGTAATCTCCTTAAGTTTGGGTTTCTGAAATTTTGTATATTTAAAATTGTAGCTTTGTAATCTCCCCCTACAAATTTTTTGTGCTATTGGATTTATAGAACGATTTTAAATATTTTTAATCTAAATTCAGGTTTGATCGTTGATATTATTGTTTATGATTGTTTGATCTATTTTCGTATTTTTCAGAAAAAGAAATCAAGCTGGTATAAGGGTATCGAGCAAAAATATTTTTCACGGAACACCTGTAACACAAATGAGTGTGTGTGTGTGAATGTAAATTTCGAAGACTGAATTGATTTCATCGTTAATTCACAAAATTGCATTGGTTTCTCCAATTATACAAAATTTAAAACACTAGTTGCATTTTTAAATAAGAAATTTCCATTTTTTTCCTATGAAAATATAATTGTGGTTGTATGGTATTAATATATGGAAATGTATTAGGATGGTGCTTTTATGAAAATACGATGGTACGGTACTAAAACAAAAATGTAATTACACTCTCAAAAGATTCCCATGATTTCTCTCGGTATTGTCTTTTTCTTCAGTACTATGTGAATTTTTCTCTGGCTATTAAAAGCTAAGTGGTAGGTTCATTAAGGCATTCAGCAGAGGTGGGGTTGATGGGGGGACCTGATCCCCCACTGTGATGTAATTTTGTATATGTACATATGAATATATGGATTTGTGTATCTCTATACCACCCACCTTCCACCGCTTATGAACTGTCTGTATAAGTATACCTATGCGTAAGTTCAAGCATGAGCCATGCAAAAGAGAAGAGTCACAGTTTATCTTGATCAGTTTGCTCCTAGGCTTCTTTAAAATTACCGAAGGAGAGCCCTTTACTTAATACTCATAAATAGAAGAAAAAGGCCATGCATGGATATACTCAGTGGATCAGCAGTCAAAAGGCACCGAGATGGCCACTCTGAGATTGCTGGTTAGAGTTCAGCTTAAGTCCAGTAAGCCAAATTTCCTCTAATCTGGCTATTGTAAGCCAAAAGTTAGGTTCTAACACGAAAAGGTGCAGAGTTAGACTCGAGGAGACACTGGACGAGCATTTTTATGATCAAGTCCACCGCTTGTGGTAACTTAACAATTCCATTTCTCTACAATCCTCCTTAAAATGATTTAAGAGGGACCCTTTGACTAAAACACATAAAAGGTTATGATATTTCACATCATAGTAAGATGATTTTAACACTTTTATATGACGTAAATATTAGTTTATATTTGAAGGCTTTTGAAACAAAAAAAGTATCCCCCCCTCACAAATTCTTGTAATTTTTTTGTGCGATTTGCAAAAAATACTTTTTTCCTTTGGTTCTTATAATCTAACATTGACTTCACTATGTTTGACACAATTTTCAATAAAATTTTGTTAATTTTAAATGTACATCGAATTGACACTTATAAAAAACAATCCTAACTCAATTTCAAATTTTTTGGAGGATATAAGTTTTGTTTTCAAAACCTTCATTTGCTATCTAATACAACAGTTCTTTATTGGGAAAATTTCGAATACTAATTTAATTTTGTCTCTGAAAATTTTTATTTTTTATTTTGCAGAAAAAAGAATCAAAGATCTCCAAAGTCAAAATGTGAAAATGCAAAAAAAACATTGGCCTTTGAACAACAATATCCTCTCTACACTTAGAAAGAACGATAACGTCTTCAGTGGAATACTAGCTCCATTGAAAAGGACCAAGCGCTCACTTTCATTAAACGATACAAAGGCACACCCATTAACAAGGATTAGGGAGAATCTGGAGTTAATTTCACAAAACAGAATATCTGGGAATGTGCATAAGACGACAATAAAGCGTTTTCCAGCAAAATGGAAAAACATGCCCTTCCAAGTCACAAAAATTATCAAATTACCTGAGAGATGGAAAAGTATTACAACAAAAGTAGACAAAAAGATTACTAAGATGCTAAAAGAAGAGGTAATTCTAACTTCACTTACATTAGAAAATGATAATGGAACTCCCAATTTTGGTGTTCAAGTGGGCAACGAAACCCATTTTAGAGCACGTGAATCCGGACAGCATAATATTTCGCACCAATCAAGTGAAATGCTCATCAACCCCAGAAATGCAAATACGAGAAAAATAGAAGGTGAGATTTTTATGTCAAATGCAAAAGTACTCGAGGCAAAAACTCCACCTAGAAACGATTTTAAAACAAGAACATTGAAAGAACCCAGTCTTCGAAAGAGGAAATGTGGGAAAAACACATTGGAATGTTTACTAGCCCACCTGAGAAGGAAAAAATCAAGTGCAAATTCAACCAGACAAATAACCATGCACAACTCCTCAATAAATAATCATTCACATAGCGTACAATCAAGTATAATTTCAAATATTTCGGTCTATAGAAACATACCTCATTCATTTCCACCGTCATTGCATTTTGAGAGAATTTCTACAGAAAAACACAATAGTATTCCAAAGGAACCAAGGCTAATTGATGGCAACATGCATAACATACATAAACGAGAAATAATTGTTAACCTCAAGAAGTATGTTATACCAATGGTTAAGCATAAGCGAACGAAGAAGTCAATGAACCACGGAGAAAAACCAAAAAATCAAAGACAGAAACAGGAAATTTTCCAGCAAAATAAATTTCAAGGCGAGGATTATTACTCTATGACAGAATCTCAATACAGGTTTCGGATAAGTAAAAAGGATATTAATGTACCTATGCCATTAAAACTAGGTGATAAATCATTTTCAGATGTAAATTGCACTTGTCTTCAGTGTGAATCTGGAGATGTATGCTCACAATTGCAAGATAGATGCAAAATCATCAAACCTGTCATTATAAAGCCTTTCACACAATGGAAACCTTATAAAGGTAGATGTTCCAAAAAACCAATGACTGCAATTTCAGTAAATTCAATGGGCACAAATACCCCACCAAAAAATGATTATTCTCCAGAACCACAAATTATTACGCCCAAAATTATATATCCCCTGTGGACCCCATATTACTTAAAAGATAAATTCATCATAAAAACAGTATATCCACTCAAGAGTTCGAAGGCACAAAGGAACACAGACCGGAATGGTATCCCTTATACTACAGCCAAGCACGTTTTATGGACAGTACCAACCAGAGAATATACACATACGGGAATAAATGTAATAAGCAGGCCCCCACTAATAAATATTGCAAATTGCGATACAGTTTGTGTTCTGTCATGTACAGGACAAAGAAATCCCCTTGCACAAAACTGCATATGTTGTAACCCTCAAACACAGAACCAAACCAGTACAACACCTGACTGTTCAAAAACCTCTTCAACAACCAAATGTCCACAAACTTATTCAACAACTGACTGTCCAAAAACCTCTTCAACATCCAAATGTCCACAAACTTATTCAACAACTGACTGTCCAAAAACTTATTCTGCAACTGCTACGACAAAGACTCAATTTAAGACCATAACAAGAAAACAAAAAACTGCCTCAAAATTTGAAACTCCAATTTCCTCAACGGGTACAGCTAAAAGTAAATTCAAATCTTTCAAATTTCCTTCGAGTTCTATATCCTACTTCCGCAGTATCCGGCCACGTACAACACTGGGAATTCAGCATGCTATAGCCAGTTCTATGACACCCATGACAAAAATGTGGGGGACGATTGTAACACTGACAACAAAACGCATGAAAGTAACATTGACAAGAAAAAAGTTCACGAAAGAGACATCTGTGGCATATTTTATACGGACAGGAGTCCCAAACTCATATACGTGGAACAAAAATTTCAAACCGACAACTAAGAAAAAAATTGCACCAATGGCTGACAGACTTACAAAAAGGAAATATTTTACATTTCCGTCTCCAGCCCTCATTAGAGCAACACCAGCAATCCAAACTGTTACACATATTTCAAAACCAAGTACCAAAGCCATATTTCAATCCCCCATTCTGAAGAAACGCATGACAGAAAGACTTGGACAAAGAGTTACACATTTCAGGGAGCCACAATTTCAGACCAGGAGTTATGCATCATATGCCACAACAAACATTCAACTGAAGACCATTTCAAGAATACAAAGTGCAGCATCAAAATTCAAAATTCCTTTTCCTTCAACAGTTGCAGCAAAAACTAAACACAAATATTTCGAATCCCCCTCAAGTATAATACATGACTTACATAATGCATCAACCAAGATCCACACGATGGAGAAAATTCAGAGTTCTATACCCATTGGAGTGATACCACGAAGCAACAGGGTCTCCCATATCTCAACACCAAGCACAAAAGCCATATTTCAAGGACTTATTACCAAGAGACACACAATCACAGACCTTGGCACAACTGCAACACACTTCAGAACGCCTAAATTTCTGACACTGAGCCACGCTACATCTGCCACGACAAAGGTTCAATCTAAGACAGTCACAAAAAGACAAAGTGAAGTCTCAGAATCCAAAGTACCACTTTTCTCATCTGCGGTAGCGAAAACCAAGCATGTATCTTTACAATTTCAGCCAAGTAGTGTAGCCAAATTACTTGAGTCTCACTCGACCGTAAAATATACAACTGAGGGAACACTTCGAACTGTGGCTGGTTTTACGGCAGCAAGGACCAAGACATGGGGAACAATTGTGTCCCCAACAACACATACTGTTGAAAAACAATTGACCAGAAAAACAATCACTAAAGCAAGAACAGCTGCATATTTCGAGCGGGTGAAATTTCCAAAATCGAATACATGGAGCTCAAATTTTAAACCGACAACTAAGAAGCCCATTCCAAAAATTGTGGTCAGCCTCACAAAGGGCAAATATTTCACACAGACTTCACCATTTCTCACTGTAGTGAAACCTAGAAGCCGTACGGTTTCCCATGTCTCAACACCTAGTACAAAAGCTACATTTTATCCGCGTATTACAAGAAGGCACACAACCAAAAGCCTTGGCTCCACTGCAACCCACTTCAAAACGCCTAAATTTCTGACACTGAGCCATGATATATCTGCCACAACAAAGGTTCAATCTAAGACAATCACAAAAAAACAAAGTAAAGTCTCAGAATCCAAAGCACCACTTTTCTCATCTGCTGTAGCGAAAACCAAACATGTATCTTTACAATTTCAGCCAAGTAGTGTAGCCAACTTACGTGAGACCCACTCAAGCATAAAATATACAACTGAGGGAACACGTCGAACTGTGGCTGGTTTTATGGCAGCAAGGACTAGAAGATGGGGAACAATTGTGTTTCCAACGAAACATACTGTGGCTCAGAAATTGTCCAGAAAAACAATCACTAAAGCGAGAACAGCCCCATATTTTGAGGCCTCGAAGTTTCCAAAGTCGTATATATGGAGCTCAAATTTTAAACCGACAACTAAGATGCCCATTCCAAAAATTGTGGTCAGCCTCACAAAGGGCAAATATTTCACACAGACTTCACCTTTTCTCACTGTAGTGACACCTAGAAGTCATACGGTTTCCCATGTCTCAAGACCTAGTACAAAAGCTACATTTTTTCCGCGTATTACAAGAAGGCACACAACCAAAAGCCTTGGCTCCACTGCAACCCACTTCAGAACGCCTAAATTTCTGACACTGAGCCATGTTGCATCCGCCACAACAAAGGTCCAATCTAAGACAATCACAAAAAGACAAAGTAAAGTCTCAGAATCCAAAGCACCACTTTTCTCATCTGCTGTAGCGAAAACCAAGCATGTATCTTTACAATTTCAGCCAAGTAGTGTAGCCAAATTACTTGAGTCTCACTCGACCATAAAATATACAACTGCGGGAACACGTCGAACTGTGGCTGGTTTTACGGCAGCAAGGACCAAGAGATGGGGAACAATCGTGTCTCCAACAACACATACTGTGGAACAAAAATTGACCAGAAAAATGTTCACTAAAGTGAGAAGAGCCGCATATTTCGAGCGGGTGAAATTTCCAAAATCGAATATATGGACCTCAAATTTTAAACCGACAACTAAGATGCCCATTCCAAAAATTGTGGTCAGCCTCACAAAGGGCAAATATTTCACACAGACTTCACCATTTCTCACTGTAGTGACACCTAGAAGCCGTACGGTTTCCCATGTCTCGAGACCTAGTACAAAGGCTATATTTTATCCATTTATTACCAGAAGGCACACAACCAAAGGCCTTGGCTCCACTGCAACCCACTTCAGAACGCCTAAATTTTTGACACTGAGCCATGTTGCATCCGCCACAAGAAAGGTCCAATCTAAGACAGTTACAAAAAGACAACATGTAGTCTCAAAATCCAAACAACCATTTTGCTCAACCGCTGCAGCTAAAACTAAACATGCATCTTTGCAATTACCGCAAAGTTTAATATTCGATTTCCGTGCAGTCTTAACCACCAAACATGCAACTGAGAGAAAACGTCAAACTGTGGCTGGTTCTATGGCACCAAGGACTCGAAGATGGGGGACAATTCTGACTCCAACGGTACATAACGTGAAACAAAATTTGACCATAAAAATTTTCACGACAGCGAGAACTGGAGTGCATTCATGGGGAACAAAACTCCCCAAATCTGAGACGTGGAACTCAAATTTTAAGCCAACATCCAAGATGCAGCATTTACCAGTGGCGTTAATATTATAATGGCAAAACATTTTAAGATGCCATCCCCACCCTCTCTTATTAACACCAGCAAGCCGTAGGGCCTTTCCATATATCTCAACAACAAGAACTCTCATCTATTTAAACCCAAATTACGAAGAAACGAAAACTGAAGGACTGCTCAACAGTGACTCATCTGAAACGCCTGAGTTTCGCACATTGGCCGCGTTTCTTCATCCGCCACAACAAAGGTCCAATCTAAGACAATCACAAAAAGACAAAGTAAAGTCTCAGAATCCAAAGCACCACTTTTCTCATCTGCTGTAGCGAAAACCAAGCATGTATCTTTACAATTTCAGCCAAGTAGTGTAGCCAAATTACTTGAGTCTCACTCGACCGTAAAATACACAACTGAGGGAACACGTCGAACTGTGGCTGGTTTCACGGCAGCAAGGACCAAGAGATGGGGAACAATTGTGTCTCCAACGACACATACTGCGGAACAAAAATTGACCAGAAAAACAATCACTAAAGCGAGAACAGCTGCATATTTCGATCGGGTGAAATTTCCAAAATCGAATATATGGAGCTCAAATTTTAAACCGACAACTAAGATACCCAGTCCAAAAATTGTGGTCAGCCTCACAAAGGGCAAATATTTCACACAGACTTCACCATTTCTCACTGTAGTGACACCTAGAAGCCGTACGGTTTCCCATGTCTCAAGACCTAGTACAAAGGCTATATTTTATCCATTTATTACCAGAAGGCACACAACCAAAGGCCTTGGCTCCACTGCAACCCACTTCAGAACGCCTAAATTTCTGACACTGAGCCATGTTGCATCCGCTACAACAAAGGTCCAATCTAAGACAGTTACAAAAAGACAACATGTAGTCTCAAAATCCAAACAACCATTTTTTTCAACCGCTGCAGCTAAAACTAAACATGCATCTTTGCAATTACCGCAAAGTTTAATATTCGATTTCCGTGCAGTCTTAACCACCAAACATGCAACTGAGAGAAAACGTCAAACTGTGGCTGGTTCTATGGCACCAAGGACTCTAAGATGGGGGACAATTTTGACTCCAATGGTACATAGCGTGAAACAAAATTTGACCATAAAAATTTTCACGACAGCGAGAACTGGAGTGCATTCATGGGGAACAAAACTCCCCAAATCTGAGACGTGGAACTCAAATTTTAAGCCAACATCCAAGATGCAGCATTTACCAGTGGCGGTTAATATTATAATGGCAAAACATTTTAAGATGCCATCCCCAATTCCCTCTCTATTAACACCAGCAAGCCGTAGCCTTTTCCATATCTCAACAACAAAAACCTCATCTATATTTAAAACCCAAATTACCAAGAAACGTAAAACTGAAGGACTAGGTTCAACAGTGACTCATCTGAAAACGCCTGAGTTTCGTACATTGGGTCGTTCTTCATCTGCTACTACAATGGTTCAATCTAAGACAATCACAAAAAGACAAAGTGAAGTCTCAGAATCCAAAGTACCACTTTTCTCATCTGCGGTAGCGAAAACCAAGCATGTATCTTTACAATTTCAGCCAAGTAGTGTAGCCAAATTACTTGAGTATCACTCGACCATAAAATATACAACTGAGGGAACACGTCGAACTGTGGCTGGTTTTACGGCAGCAAGGACCAAGAGATGGGGAACAATTGTGTCTCCAACGACACATACTGCGGAACAAAAATTGACCAGAAAAACAATCACTAAAGCGAGAACAGCTGCATATTTCGAGCGGGTGAAATTTCCAAAATCGAGTATATGGAGCTCAAATTTTAAACCGACAACTAAGATGCCCATTCCAAAAATTGTGGTCAGCCTCACAAAGGGCAAATATTTCACACAGACTTCACCTTTTCTCATTGTAGTAACACCTAGAAGCCGTACGGTTTCCCATGTCTCAAGACCTAGTACAAAAGCTACATTTTTTCCACGTATTACAAGAAGGCACACAACCAAAAGCCTTGGCTCCACTGCAACCCACTTCAGAACGCCTAAATTTCTGACACTGAGCCATGCTACATCTGCCACAACAAAGGTTCAATCTAAGACAATCACAAAAAGACAAAGTAAAGTCTCAGAATCCAAAGCACCACTTTTCTCATCTGCTGTAGCGAAAACCAAGCATGTATCTTTACAATTTCAGCCAAGTAGTGTAGCCAAATTACTTGAGTATCACTCGACCATAAAATATACAACTGAGGGAACACGTCGAACTGTGGCTGGTTTTACGGCAGCAAGGACCAAGAGATGGGGAACAATTGTGTCTCCAACGACACATACTGCGGAACAAAAATTGACCAGAAAAACAATCACTAAAGCGAGAACAGCTGCATATTTCGAGCGGGTGAAATTTCCAAAATCGAGTATATGGAGCTCAAATTTTAAACCGACAACTAAGATGCCCATTCCAAAAATTGTGGTCAGCCTCACAAAGGGCAAATATTTCACACAGACTTCACCATTTCTCACTGTAGTGACACCTAGAAGCCGTACGGTTTCCCATGTCTCAAGACCTAGTACAAAGGCTATATTTTATCCATTTATTACCAGAAGGCACACAACCAAAGGCCTTGGCTCCACTGCAACCCACTTCAGAACGCCTAAATTTCTGACACTGAGCCATGTTGCATCCGCTACAACAAAGGTCCAATCTAAGACAGTTACAAAAAGACAACATGTAGTCTCAAAATCCAAACAACCATTTTTTTCAACCGCTGCAGCTAAAACTAAACATGCATCTTTGCAATTACCGCAAAGTTTAATATTCGATTTCCGTGCAGTCTTAACCACCAAACATGCAACTGAGAGAAAACGTCAAACTGTGGCTGGTTCTATGGCACCAAGGACTCTAAGATGGGGGACAATTTTGACTCCAATGGTACATAGCGTGAAACAAAATTTGACCATAAAAATTTTCACGACAGCGAGAACTGGAGTGCATTCATGGGGAACAAAACTCCCCAAATCTGAGACGTGGAACTCAAATTTTAAGCCAACATCCAAGATGCAGCATTTACCAGTGGCGGTTAATATTATAATGGCAAAACATTTTAAGATGCCATCCCCAATTCCCTCTCTATTAACACCAGCAAGCCGTAGCCTTTTCCATATCTCAACAACAAAAACCTCATCTATATTTAAAACCCAAATTACCAAGAAACGTAAAACTGAAGGACTAGGTTCAACAGTGACTCATCTGAAAACGCCTGAGTTTCGTACATTGGGTCGTTCTTCATCTGCTACTACAATGGTTCAATCTAAGACAATCACAAAAAGACAAAGTGAAGTCTCAGAATCCAAAGTACCACTTTTCTCATCTGCGGTAGCGAAAACCAAGCATGTATCTTTACAATTTCAGCCAAGTAGTGTAGCCAAATTACTTGAGTCTCACTCGACCGTAAAATACACAACTGAGGGAACACGTCGAACTGTGGCTGGTTTTACGGCAGCAAGGACCAAGAGATGGGGAACAATTGTGTCTCCAACGACACATACTGCGGAACAAAAATTGACCAGAAAAACAATCACTAAAGCGAGAACAGCTGCATATTTCGAGCGGGTGAAATTTCCAAAATCGAATATATGGAGCTCAAATTTTAAACCGACAACTAAGATGCCCATTCCAAAAATTGTGGTCAGCCTCACAAAGGGCAAATATTTCACACAGACTTCACCATTTCTCACTGTAGTGACACCTAGAAGCCGTACGGTTTCCCATGTCTCGAGACCTAGTACAAAGGCTATATTTTATCCATTTATTACCAGAAGGCACACAACCAAAGGCCTTGGCTCCACTGCAACCCACTTCAGAACGCCTAAATTTTTGACACTGAGCCATGTTGCATCCGCCACAAGAAAGGTCCAATCTAAGACAGTTACAAAAAGACAACATGTAGTCTCAAAATCCAAACAACCATTTTTCTCAACCGCTGCAGCTAAAACTAAACATGCATCTTTGCAATTACCGCAAAGTTTAATATTCGATTTCCGTGCAGTCTTAACCACCAAACATGCAACTGAGAGAAAACGTCAAACTGTGGCTGGTTCTATGGCACCAAGGACTCTAAGATGGGGGACAATTTTGACTCCAATGGTACATAGCGTGAAACAAAATTTGACCATAAAAATTTTCACGACAGCGAGAACTGGAGTGCATTCATGGGGAACAAAACTCCCCAAATCTGAGACGTGGAACTCAAATTTTAAGCCAACATCCAAGATGCAGCATTTACCAGTGGCGGTTAATATTATAATGGCAAAACATTTTATAATGCCATCCCCCATTCCCTCTCTATTAACACCAGGAAGTCAAAGCCTTTTCCGTATCTCAACACCAAAAACCTCAGCTATATTTAAAACCCATATTACCAAGAAACGTAAAACCAAAGGACTCGGCTCAACCGAGACACATCTGAAAACACCTGAGTTTCATACATTGGGTCGTTCTTCATCTGCTACGACAATGGTACAATCTAAGACAATCACAAGAAGAAAAAGTGCAGATTTAAAATCTGAAAACCCAGTTACCTCATCAGTTGCAGTTAAAACTATACCCACTTCTTTCACATTCGCACCAATTTCGGTATTTGATTTTCGTGCCAAGCAAACTACCAAACGTATAACTGAAGGAATTCAGCCTACTGTAGCCAGTTCAGTGGCAGCCAGGACGGAAACATGGTGGAAAACTGGATCGCAGACGACACAAAAGACAGAACAGACGTTAATAAAAAAAACAGTTACGAAAGAGAAATCTGCATCCCATTTTGATAAGACAAAAGGTCCAACGTTGGGGACATGGAGCTCAGATTTTAAATCAACATCCAAAATGCAGCATTTACCTGTGGCGGTTAATATTATAATGGCAAAACATTTTATAATGCCATCCCCCATTCCCTCTCTATTAACACCAGGAAGTCAAAGCCTTTTCCGTATCTCAACACCAAAAACCTCAGCTATATTTAAAACCCATATTACCAAGAAACGTAAAACCAAAGGACTCGGCTCAACCGAGACACATCTGAAAACACCTGAGTTTCATACATTGGGTCGTTCTTCATCTGCTACGACAATGGTACAATCTAAGACAATCACAAGAAGAAAAAGTGCAGATTTAAAATCTGAAAACCCAGTTACCTCATCAGTTGCAGTTAAAACTATACCCACTTCTTTCACATTCGCACCAATTTCGGTATTTGATTTTCGTGCCAAGCAAACTACCAAACGTATAACTGAAGGAATTCAGCATACTGTAGCCAGTTCAGTGGCAGCCAGGACGGAAACATGGCGGAAAACTGGATCGCAAACGACACAAAAGACGGAACAGACGTTAATAAAAAAAAAAGTTTCGAAAGAGAAATCTGCATCCCATTTTGATAAGACAAAAGGTCCAACGTTGGGGACATGGAGCTCAGATTTTAAATCAACATCCAAGATGCAGCATTTACCTGTGGCGGTGAATATTATAATGGCAAAACATTTTATAATGCCATCCCCCATTCCCTCTCTATTAACGCCAGGAAATCAAAGCCTTTTCCGTGTCTCAACACCAAAAACCTCAGCTATATTTAAAACCCATATTACCAAGAAACGCAAAACCAAAGGACTCGGCTCAACCGAGACACATCTGAAAACGCCCGAGTTTCATACATTGAGTCGTTCTTCATCTGCTACGACAATGGTACGATCTAAGACAATTACCAGAAGGAAAAGTGCAGATTTGAAATCTGAAAATCCAGTTGCATCATCAGTTGCAGCTAAAACTATACCCACTTCTCTCACATTTGCACCAATTTCGGTAGCTGATTTTCATGCCAAGCAAACTACCAAACGTATAACTGAAGGAATTCAGCGTACTGTAGCCAGTTCTATGGCAGTCAGGACGCAAACATGGAGGAAAACTGGATTACAGACAACACAAAAGACGCAACAGACGTTAATAAGAAAAACAGACACGAAAAGGAAATCTGCATCCCATTTCGATAAGACAAAAGTTCCAAAATTTGGGACATGGAGCTCAGACTTTAAATCGACATCTAAGATGCAACATTTACCCGTGGCGGTTAATATTATAATGGCAAAACATTTTATAATGCCATCCCCCATTCCCTCTCTATTAACACTAGGAAGTCAAAGTTTTTTCCGTATCTCAACACCAAAAACCTCAGCTATGTTTAAAACCCATATTACTAAAAAACGCAAAAGCAAAGGACTCGGCTCAACAGCGACTCATCTGAAGACACCTCAGTTTCATACGTTGGTTCGTTCTTCATCCCCTATGACAATGTTTCAATCTAAGACAATTACAACAAGAAAAAATGCAGCTTTGAAATCTGGAAATCCAGTTACCTCAGCAGTTGTCGCTAAAACTAAACCCGCTTCTTTTATATTTCAGTCAAGTTTCATATTTAATTTCCGTGAAGTAATGACTAAAAAATGTATTACCGAAGGAAGTCAGCATACTGCACCCATTTCTAAGGCAGCCAAGATAGAAATGTGGAAGACCATTGGATCGCCGACAACACAAAATATGGAACAGACCTTGAAAAGGAAAACCTTCACAATAGCAAAATCTGCATCATATTTTGGTAGGACTAAAGTTCCCAAATTGGGAACGTTAAGTTCAAATCTTATCTCAACACCTAAAATGCAGCATTTGCCTTTGGCAGTCAATATTTTAATGGCCAAACATTTTATAATGCCATTATCTGTAACCTTATCAAAAGTACCTTTCACGGACACGTGGGGCAACAAATTGAATTCTTGGCAAAGACTGGTTTCAAAAATAGTTCAGGGAAATAATTTTGAAGCCTTCAAAATCAGAACAGGGCTTGGATTTTCAAGAACTCCGGAATCTAAACCGACGTCAGCTTTGGTTAATCCAACACATCAAATTGCAGAGTATACAGTGCCTCACAGAAAACAGGCAGCAGTAGAAATCCAGAATCCTATAACAACTCTGAGAGTAGTAAAGACGAAGACATGGAAAGAGCTCTTTCAGCAAACTTCAAAACCGTCTTCGTGGACTGTCCCTAGTAAGAAATATGCAATTATTAGAACAAAATCCTCTGATACGTATTCCTCTGAACCCATGTTGGGACTGTGGAAAGCAAACTTTAATCCGACAACAAAGGCATCGAAATTCGTAAATCCCTCAAGGAGTTTCGCAGATATACATTCAAAGACTCAATTAGCATTATCAAAATTGCCCTATAAGGACATGTGGGGAAACAGATTAAATACTTTGAAAAGACTAGTTTCGAAAATTGTTTGTGACAAAAATCTTGCAGCTTTCAAAATTGGAACAGGGATTGTTTTTTCAAGAACTCCAGAAACTCAACCAACATCTACAATGGTCAAGCCAACATACCAAATGGCAGCATATACAGTGCCTCATAGAAAACATGCGGAAATCGAAATGCAGATGCCTGGAACAACTTTGAGACGAGTAAAGACAAAGACATGGAAAGACCTTTTCCAGCAAACTTCCAAGCCTGCTACATGGACTGTTCCGAGTTTGAAATATGTCATAATAAGGACAAAGTCTTCAGATGCACATTCGATTGAACCCATATTAGGAAGGTGGCAAGAAAACTTCAATCCTACGACAAAGGCATCGACATTTATGAAACCCTCAAAGAGTTTCGCAGAAGTACAATCGAAGACTCGATCTGCGTTATCAAAGAAACCTTGCACAGACATATGGGGAAACAGATTGAATACTTTGCAAAGATTAGTTTCAAGAGTGGTGCTTGGTAAAAACTTCGCGGCTTTCAAAATTGGAACAGGGTTTATATTGTCCAAAAATCCAGAAGCAAAACCAACTTCCATAATGGTTAAGCCAACATACCAGAAAGCAGCATACACGGTGTCTCACAGAAAACATGCAGAAGAAGAGATTCAGCATCCCTTAATAAATCTGAAGGCAATAAGGACCAAAACGTGGCAAAACCTTTTCCTGCAAACTTCGAAACCAGCTACGTGGACCGTCCCTAGTTTGAAATATGTAATAGCAAGGACAAAGTCATCAGATGCACATTCAATAAAACCCAAAGCAGGAAAGTGGAGAGCAAGTTTTGATGTTACAACAAAAATATTGGCATTTACTAAGTCTGCAAAGAATTTTTCAATCTCACACTAAAAGGAACAAATAGCATTATCGAAAACACCCTGCACAGATATCTGGGGAAATACTTTTAACCCTGAAAGGAGATTTGCTTCGATTCATTCCTAAATGGCATTTCCATTTTTTCACCAGAATTTTTCCTTCAAAGATTGAAGAACACGGACACGTGCCTTTCTCCACATCCAGTATTTGAGCATAATAGCAAAATTCAAATAAAGACTGCTCATAATGGAAGCATATTTTCAAGAATAACAGGGATATTGTCCACTAAATTTACACATATAGAAGATCATAAAAAGGCAAATTTCAAACTTTGTATGAAATGTGTGGCACATGAATTATAGACATCTATTCATCAACAGTGAAGCATGTAATACCAAGTGAGTTATAAATGGAGTGTTTATTGCTCTTCTTGTTACGTGCATATTAAATTCGCGTTGTTTACTCTTCTGGCCATTCGCAATGAGAATTTCAGTAACATTCCCCTTTATTTACTCAAAGTTTTATCAAACGTCTTTTAAAAGGTTTGTTTGTAGTGAGCATGCATATAATTTTAGTGCTTAAAAAAAGTATGTATATGTATTTGAATGGTACTTAACTTTAAAGAACCTCAATAAATGATTCTAATGCAGCAGAAGGCAATGTTTTACTGTAGAAATCCATTTCCGTAGATGATGTGTGACTTCCAGCATCAATTCAAATGACGTTAACATCTCTTTAATCTTCAATGAAGTTTAATGTACAAACGGAGCTTATTTGAACACCAAATGGTTGAAAATACTTACAATAATACAACACGTTGAATAATTACAACAGAACAGGTGTGTACTGAGAAAATTAGATTATTTTCACATACGACTGATATACCCAAACAAGCATTTGCATAAAAAATAATATCGTGCAACTGTTTCTGCAGTCAGTCTTCTCGACTTTAAGCATTTTCTAACAATGTCACATCTGCAAGGGAAAAAAATGTCTGATAATTACTCAAATACACAAATATTAATACACTTCTCTGAAACAAAACATGCTTAATAGTATCACATACTGGGTATTCGGAGCAAATTAAATTTTTTTTAGTAATTACATGAGGATACCCTTCAATTTGGCTGTTATCAAATTCATTATAAGTAAGTTTCAATCAGGAATACGCCTTTAAGTATCACATGCCCCAGGCAATGGAAGTCTAGGTTTCTCGGAAAACTGCAATCCTGTGCAGCATGGCCATATCTGTCATTGCATCATAACCCCCTCCCCACAAAAAAAATCTTGCATGAAAACATGTGATCGCTTTGACTCTTGGATTTAGTTACATATGTTGTTGCGCTTTGTGGCACAACGACAGCAAAGGTCATGTTACACTAGGGCCTACAGTTTTCTCCAAGAAATCCAAACCTTTTAAGGTCCAGGAAACCAACCCCGGACTACAGTAAGCAGTTAATTGGAGAACGTTCCCGTTTTTGGAACCGCTAGGAGACAAACCCGAGTTAAACGCATGCCAGGCAAACCTGTTACAACTGCAGGGCCATTTCATGCATTGATGTACCTGATACATGTATTCTAAGGTCATAGGTCATGGCTCTCGAGGTGCGTCACAACCTCCAAGTGGTTATGACTAATATGGTCTTGAAATTTAATTTCTCAATGAACATGTGACAAAGCTACCATCAAACCATAAGATAAAAAAACTACGTCCGAATGGCTCCAATCTGTAATATCTTCGACAAGCATCATATATCTATTGCAGGCTAAAGGCTTCTCCTTGCGCCATCACACATTATAAAGCGAGAACCCCGGAGGAATTGACCTTAAGCTCATCAATAGATAATTTAGTAAGTTGAGGACTAACCTCATTTATACCTTGTTAAACCATGGGCTGACTTGTATTGGGTTGTCCGGAAAGTTCGTGCCGATTTTTGGTAGGTGGCGTAAGGACAGGTCTGAATATATCAGAACGATTAAAAACAAATGGCATGCGTAAACATCGTAAAAGAAGGTACTTCAGGCATATTTGGCAAAAAAATTGTTTACGATACGTTAATTTTTGACAGTTTTATACACCTTTGAAAATGGAAGAAAACAAAGTTCATTTTAGACATTTAATGCTTTCCTTTTACCGGAAAGACAAAAATGCCACACAAGTGGCAAACAAGATATGCGCTGTTTTTGGCGAAGGTGCTGTAGCTGAAAGAATTGTGCGGAAGTGGTTTGCTAGGTTTAAAGCTGGTGATTTCAACCTTAAAGATCAAGATCGCCCGGGTAGGCCCTCCACCACAGATGAAGATCAGATTAAAACACTGCTCGAGAATAACCCACGTTATACGACACGTGAATTAACAGGAATGTTAAATATGTCAAAATCCACCAAATTTAATAAATGTGTACTAAAATTTAAATCTTTTGCGTTTCAATTTTCCTTTAAAATCGACAGAAACTTTTCGGACAACCCAATAGTTTAATTAGGAATCAAAAGAATCGATTCTATGGTACTAGGATCATCCTAAGTAGTCGATCACCCACAAATCAAATTACTTAGCTTTGGTAATTGGACAAGAAACAGTATTTCCAATACGCATGCATGCATTGGCAGGCATACATGCACATATGTGAAATTCTGGCTTTGTGTGTTTTTGGGTACCACTACATGATTTTATATTGGGAAAACGTTGGAAGTAATATCTATTACAGACCATTTGTCAAAATTCCTTTCTTTGTTCTCGAAAGTTCCTAAATATATATATATATTTGTAACCGCACAGTGATTTAGTGAGTATAATCACTACCTTCTCATTTGCTTGATTCGGGTTACACTCCCAAGTAAATTTGGTTGTATGTGTGTCGTGGGATAACGCCAGTTGCTTGTAGGATGTTCCTATGGAAAAACGACTGATGACATTTTGCTTTCAACTAACAGTAAATCACTGTACTGTCAGTAAATATAAATAGTAAAATACTGTACCAATATGGCTAAATATCAACCAGTGATGTACAAGAAGAAAATAATCCTATATTTGTATGGTTCTCAACCCAAAACTGAATCGAATGTAGGTATGCTTTTACCATTACTCTTTTCATGCTTCAGAGGAGCATATATATATAATCATCGATCGTTTGTGATTCCGAAGTCAGAATATTTGGGTCATAATCTACAAAATTGAATCCAAGAGTTTTGGCTTCAACCCTTTGTTTCATTATCCATCAATGGGTCAGTCATTCTATGTGTAGTGATCCAATGGAAAAGCCTTATTCTGCTGGATTTTTTTTTCAAATTTGGCGTATTAGATG
>QLNU02014802.1:127787700-127806759 GCA_006491805.2 Dysdera silvatica | reverse complement strand
CACCACGAAAATGGCAACCTTTTCAATGGGCTTTTGCGCTGTTACTCTGGCAACCTTATTTCTTTCCCAGCAGTGCAAAACGGGGAAAAGCTAACAGAAATGGTTCAAATAGCCTTGATATGTATATATTTTTTTCTCTCTAATGAATCGTACAAGATATACTTTTGCTTTTTTTGGCTATGGAACCACTGAGACGTTCTGCTGTCGATTGACTTTGATTCGTGAATTTTTGTTTCGCATTGATTTTTGTTTATCAACTATTATTTAATGTTGATATTAATTTGTCGCATAATTGCCACCATTTGCATTCTTTGGGCTTTGGAGGTAGCCTTGCTAGCCTGGAGAATATGCTACTTTTCTAAAGTAACATAGTATGAACTGAAATAATGTCCTGTAGACGTACAATCTGATTTGAAGTACTAAAATATGATCGGTTTACATTAGTAATATATTTTTTGAAACATAATAAAATTTGACCTGTGCAAGTAGCATGAGAAAGTGTTGCTTACACATAAATGTAATACATTTTATGAATAATGCAGTTAGTGAACATTACATCATCTTATCGAATTTCATTCTGTAGGATAAAGTTACTAAACAATTTTCAAACAAGGCCTCGGCAATTGTATTTAAAAGCAGTGTTTGAAACTGAATATATTTTTTTCTAATCTTGTAGAATAGAAAAAGCATTTTAATAGGCTATAAAAATTCCAAGAATTAAATTTGTATTATGTTTGGAATTATTTGCTGCCCCCCCCCCCATATTCTTGTCACGGATCTTAGGGTGGGAATCGTTACTATATACAATTAGGGGTGGACATCACAGACTTCTCTCATTTTTAGAGGGGGGTCAAGGGACAGAGTTTGCCATGGTCTTGGAATGGCAGCCTTTTATCATGTAACGGAATTTTACAGTGAAAAAATCTATTTTGTGAGGGTCATGAACCCTGTGACCTCCGCTTTGTGTCCGCCCCTGTATACAATACTTATATAAAACAGGATTGGACTTAATAGTTTTCACACCCGTGTTTGAGTTCTACTAGAGATTTTTTTGGTATAGGTGAAAAATAGACATTGTCCCCAACCAAGATTCAAACTAGGGTCTCTCTGTTGAGCTTGGAATACCTTGATTGCTAGGCTATCGAGGGCAAGAATGAAGCTTCTTTTTTTCCGTATTTAAAGCTGTAAGGTATTATTACCCTTCTCAGGATAATATTATCAGGGTATATTTTCCTCTCTCACTTTCTTTTCAAACGTGGGGTCAAAATTATTAAAAAAATATTGTCCCAGTGGCTTTGTGTGTTGACCATTATTTGGCAATTATGTAATAGATGCTTATATACAGGGTCATCATTTTAAAATGTTCCGCCTTAATAACTTTGGTTTTAAGGTAAATACAATTTTAAGTAATTCCTTATAGTAATAATAAGTAAATCCATATTTTCAGGGGGAAGCCCAAAATTAGTATCAAAGTTTTTTTGTTCAATCTCCCCTCGCCCAGGTCCCTGGCTTCAAATTTTCAAATGGTACCCCCCTATCTTCTGATATATAGAACAGCACAAAAAATAAAAAATAAAATTAGTTCATGCATTCGGGAGAAAGAACTACAAATATAATCGCTATTTGAACCCTTTCAAACAATACTAGAGTGAAAGCGGGTGCTTTGACCATCTTTTGATTGAATGAACTGATTTTCACGCCATCTGCGCAGAAAATCAGGTTTCTTTTGCGTATTGGTCATGCACAGTGATGCTGGTAGGAACAGTGATCGTTATTTCTATCGAGGTATCAGCGCGAATATCACAAAAGAACAATTTTATTTTTAGCTCTTTCTCCCGAATGCATAAACCAATTTATTTTTTTCTGCAGAATTTTTTTTTATTTTTTAAGCCGTTTAAAATGATATATCACAAGATAGGGGGTGCCATTTGAAAATTCAAAGTTTGTGGGATGAACAAAAAATTGCTTAGATCCAAATTTCAGGCTTCCCTCTGGAAATAAAAATCGATGTGATTTTGCTCAAAATTGTACGTACCTTAGAACCAAGGCAGATGGAGCGTTTATAAATGATCACCCTGTATATATTGTGTAAAATATGTCTTTTATAAAATTTTTTGATATTTTGTTTTCTTTTTTTTTTTAGATCCATCGATTGTGATTGCCAGTGTAAAATGTATTTGAAATTTCTGGCTTCCTCAACTCACATTCCTCAGATACTCTGTTAGTGTATTCATCCCATTTGTGATATACTGTTGGTATTCATTTCCTATACAACTATGTTCATCATACCATGTATTTACAAGCATAGATAGCAATAAAGTATATTTAACATATAAATAATGTGGAATATGCATGAAGAAATTATATTGGAAGGAAAATAACATGTTGTTAGGAAGACGTCATTTCTGCCAGATTGCTTTTAATAGGAAATCTAAATAACCAGAGAATAGAAATGTTTGAAAATGTATTTTTAAACAAGAAACTATGTAGATTGTTAGATTACTGGTGTGGTGGCTTTCCAAGAGACAATGAATTCACTGTACAGCATGTGTCGAAGAAAGGTCCGTATAAATAGCAGCTACTAAAGAAAGCTATGAAGGATAGATCATTTTCTTTAGAAAATACTAATTCATAATATCCTTAAATTTTAAAAGCATGCATTCTGAAGAGGTGCTTTTCAAATGCGAAATATGCCCTAATTTTTTTTACAGGGAAGAGGACTTAATTCAACATGCAGGCATGCATTCTGCAGATAAACCTTTTAAATGTAAAGTCTGTGCGCAAACGTTTCCTCGAATTCAGAACTTAACCCAGCATACAAGAACACACACTGGAGAAAAGCCTTTTGAATGTGAAGTGTGTCACAGAAAGTTTACCGGGAAAGGAATGCTATCTCGCCACAGAAGAGTGCACACAGGAGAAAAGCCATTTAAATGTGACCTGTGCCCAAAAGCTTTCAGGGAAAGTGGAAGGTTGACCATTCACAGAAGAACACACACAGGAGAAGCACCTTTTAAATGTGATTTATGTGACAAGATTTTCATTGAATCTGGTAACTTGATCAAGCATAAGTATATGCACACTGGAATAAAACGTTTCGAATGTGAAATATGTCATAAATCGTTTGCACAGCGTAAGAACTTGGTCATACACCGAAGGCTTCACACAGGGGAAAAGCCTTTTGAGTGCGATATTTGCCATAGATTATTTTCTTATAAGAGAGATATGGTTCAGCACAGACGAATCCACACCGGAGAAAAGCCATATCAGTGTGAACTTTGCCATAAGACATTTACTGAAAATGGAAGTTTGGTCTATCATAGGCGGATTCATACTGGCGAAAAACCATTTGTCTGTGAAGTGTGTGGCAAAGCATTTTCCCAACGAAAAACTTTAACTGCACATAGGAAAATTCACTTTGGCAGGAAAGATGCCAATGGAAATGTTTATATTGAAGTGAAACACCTTGAATGTGGCATGTGCCATAAATGGTTTTCTCGAGCTGATTATTTGAAGAGGCACTTGGCAGCTCACACTGGCGAAAAGCCTTTCCAATGCGAAGTATGTTTAAAATCATTTTTGCGAAGGACATCGCTGACCGCTCACGAAAGGATCCATACTGGAGAAAAGCCTTACAAGTGTACCATTTGCCCCAAAGCATTCACCAGTCATTCGCATTTAAACAGACATTTAAAAGCACATTCAGGTGAAAAACCGTCCCAGTGCAATCTCTGCCCAAAAACGTTCACTGTACTCGGAAATCTACAAAGACATATGAAGACACATTCTGGCGAAAAACCTTTCCAATGTGAAGTTTGTCACAGAGCATTTTCCGAACGAGCGAACATGATCAGACATAGAAAAACACATTCGGGTGAGCCATTTTTCAAATGTAAATTGTATTCTAAAGATTTTTTTTAAATTGTTTTGATAATCTTTAAAGCGTGTGTGTGTGTGATATATTAATAAAAGGAAGCTTGCTAGATACAAGTTTTGATTTTCCAAGTTTGTGTACAGATTTTATAATTGCATGTGCTAATGGATGAGTCAGGCATGTTCAAAGTTTGTGTTGTAGCGGAACTTGTTTGAAAGGGGCAGTAACTGACCTAAACATGCCAGTTGCAGATAGTGTTACATTCAACACATGTGCAGCTTTTTTTGCAGCGAAACATTTCTTTAGCCTTCTAATCCTTGCCCCATAACGAAGTATGTCACAAGGTGGCAACCGCTGGTTAGGTTTTGAGATTTAATCTGGCCAACAGACTGTAATATACTCTTTCTTAGAGTATATTACTCTTATTACATTAGAGCATTACACTCTTAGAGTATATTACATCTAATATACTCTAATTTTAAGCTATCCTAGGGCTTTAAGAGGTACCCTACAGCTATTTGTGCCAGGGTTCGAAATTAGTGGGTGCACTGTGCACATGAAATTTTACATATGCATGTAAATTTTTAATTTGGGTGCATGCAGTGCACCTAACTATTCAAAACTATGGCTACTTACTTTTTTTTTTCAAGAACAGTGACCTATGGACTAATTTTATATAATTTTCTCAATGTATCTGCATTTGCTTTGAATTTTTTTTTATTACATACGAATGTTCAATTATTTTGAAAAGTTGCATTTTTTTTAGCTTACATGCTTAAATATAATTATTTCACTTACATTTTACCCGTTTTTAATGTTGAGGTTTACTTTCTATTCCGTTCGTTACTTGTACACTTAACTAGTATTTAGTGCACCTGATTTAAAAAGTTAATTTCGACCCCTGAGTTACGCAGTAGTAACACATTCATCTAGCAAACCGTTAATTATAATTAATGGCCAATTCTATTAATATAATAAATTTTGCCAAATTATTAACAATTTGGGTTCAAATCACAGTAGTGGAAAAAAGTGCTTATACCGACCGTTTACTGTAGTCCACATGGCTGGTTTCCTAGACCAGAGAAATATTGATTCCTCGTGAAGACATAGGTCCACTATCCTATTGTGGCACAGTGGTGATTCATTGATCTATCGTGTCATCTATCCAGGTTCAATTTCCTATGGTATCGTTGAATGCGAGCCATTTTTCCACCCACTGTAGTCCAGAGTTCGTTTCCCTTGGCGGCCAAGGTTCAATTTCCCTAGGAAAGTGTAGGCCTCGACACAGCGTAACCTTTGTCCTTGTGCTGTGAAAACACAAACAAAACCTTTCATCCTAAGCTAATGAGGGTAAAGTTTGGATCGTGATTGCCGTGGCTGTATTTAAAGGTGCATAGCGTCTTGATTATAGACCAAAAGGGGATTCCTCAAGAATTGAAAGGGTGTGTATGTGAAAAGGTTATTTAGTATTATTATGTTTGACAATCTGCATTTTTATGATTCGTATTGGAACCCGACCTTGCAGTGGTAACACAGTTGCCTAACATGCTGTTGATCTGGGTTTGATTCCAGTGGTGTCAAAACAGAAAAAAATGCTTATTGAGTAACCGCATACTGCAGGTCCTGACGTAATATGACCTTTGCTGACCTTGTGTTGTAAAACAAACATGCTAAAACGTACATTTTAATACGAACCAGTGGCATTTCATGACTTAAAAAATGGGCCATCTCTGATGGTTCAACATGCCCCCCCCCCTCTCACAAGTGAAAAAAAAATCCCAATTCATGCATATATCATCATAATTATTACCACCAAGATATATTGGATGTGTGCGAAAGTTCTACCTGTTCTTTTTCAGGCGAAAAAGAAAAGCGAATAAAAAAAGTACACTACCTATATATTAATGTGATTGCCATTATTTAATACAGTGGGTCCCAATCTGGGGGTCACAAATTGGTTTCTTGGGGATGGGGTCACCACAACTACTTTTAGTTGCAATTATTTTTATAAGAAATTTCATACCAAATGTTTCCAAGGCTTTTATATGTCAACATGGCTACACACATTGCAATATTCTACTAATCGTTGTTAACTTTATATCTATAACGCATATATATATAACTATAATATATATATGATTAATAAAATACAAAGTAATATAATATATATAATATGATATAATTATATATTAATGTTTTCTTTACTCTGTTAAAAGTGCTTTTATTATGCAAATGTGATGGCAGAATAGACAGAAGGGGATGACAGATCTTTTGGTTATAATAGAAGGGGGTTGTGAATTGCTTGGCTACTATAACTGTGGGTCACGGTTTGAAGAAGGTTGGGAACCACTGATTTACGAGTGCAGATCAGAAAGTTTTTGCCCCTATTTTTTATTAGCCAAAATAAGGTACATGCAGGTAATTACTATTCTACGTACCTTACACTATTTTTCCACATAGTCCCCACACCGGTTCAGACATTTGTCCCATCGCAGCACTAAATTTGAGATGCCCCTGTGGTAGAATTCGTCCGGCTGACTGTGGAACCACCGTCGGACTGCTGTCTTGGCTTCATCGTTGCACGTGAATCGCTGTCCTGCCAGGAACTTCTTCAGCGGACCGAAAACGTGGAAATCACTAGGGGCGAGGTCCGGACTGTATGGTGGGTGGTCCAGACTCTCCCAGTGAAATGACCGGAGCTTGTCGGCGGTTCTGATTGCATACAGTCCGGACCTCGCCCCCTAGTGATTTCCACGTTTTCGGTCCGCTGAAGAAGTTCCTGGCAGGACAGAGATTCACGTGCAACAATGAAGCCAAGACAGCAGTCCGACGGTGGTTCCACAGTCAGCCGGATGAATTCTACCACAGGGGCATCTCAAATTTAGTGCTGCGATGGGACTATGTGGAAAAATAGTGTAAGGTACGTAGAATAGTACGTATATTTGTAATTACCTGTATGTACCTTATTTTGGCTAATAAAAAATAGGGGCAAAGACTTTCTGATTTACCCTCATAGTATAACCTGTTGCCATATGTCTTGCTGATAGATGTCCGGAACATGGTTGATCTTTACAGCTTCTGTTTTCGTTTCCAAATTTCTAAAACCAGGGATGACATGTTCTATCATCAACTTCATCCTTTCTGCATACTTGACACATATTTTGGCATCCTAGGGCTGCAGTACTGCTTATATCGAACTCATACAACAATTAATGCCAGATATAGAATATATCACTTATCATTTTAAACCACTTGAAATTTTTTTATGAATGGTTTGCTTTTACAACCATGTTGCCCTTATATGCTGTCCGTTAACACATTTCATTGGCCGAAAATTCCAGTCATCGCAGCACCATATATGATATCAAATCCACTAGCATACTTAGCATCTCAAAAAATAGAACATTTACGCATACCCAATATATATAGTAAAACCTCTGAATAAAAGTCATCCATGGGACTCTGTCAAGGTGACCATCCTTCGGAGGTGGCTGTTATTTAGAGGTTCAGTATAAAAAAATCAAAATAAATAAAATTAATAATAAAAAGATTATTTGTTTTGAATACATTGTCTATTTTAATTTGCATTAAAAAATCAGTGATTCGTAATTCTTTTGCCTTTGCATAGCAAGTATTCTTTTCTAAGGAAATAATAATATTTGTAGACTTTTTGTATAAAACTCATCATCATTTTTGAGCAAAGGTTTTGATCTCCCAAAAATTTTCCAAAACATCTGAATATGTTTTGTTGCTTGAATTTTGTGTCAGTTCCACACTCTCTTCCGCGTCCATTTCCTCATCACTTTCTTTCCCTTCCATCATATTTTCTAACAATTCCTGAATAGTATTATGCGTAACAGAAAGTTCTAAATCTTCGTCCACGCAAACAAACTCTTTCGTTTTCATGTTTGTCATTCCTGTAATCTGAGAATGCCATCCAACCTTTCTCCATCATTATCACCATCTATATTTTCGGGTTCATCAGGTGAGGAAAAATTCTGCAATTAAAAAATATTTTAATTGCAAGATTTTTGATTGAAAATTGATCGACAGTTAAAAAGCCACTCTGACAGCACTTTGCCAGATTCTTCATTTCTGGTCTTCCAACTCTTCGTTTTATTATCTAAGTTTACACCTTGAAATGACCGTTATAAATAATCTTCATTATTTTTTAAATCTCTTTTATCTATGACATCCCACAACCTTAAAGCGTTGTTAAGTTTTGTTCACTTACACCTTTTTTTACTGTCTTGGAAAACTGATTTTTTCCTGTAGACCTAAGAATTTTCGTTAAGAACTCATTTTGATTACAGGCTGGCATTCAAACGACAAAGTCATGTTTATACAACATTATTAAATGGTAACAACGCACATAGAACAGGAACTGTCAAAAACTAATTTTTAGTGGACAATGGTTGTTTGTGCAGACCAAATATTGGTGATGATCAGTCATAAATAGTGGCACCGTATTAACTTTAAGGGGTGTATTTATAGCTACAACATTAACATATGGTTCAATGACATACCTTGAAAGGAAGTACCGTCTTTATATCTATCTTGGCATTGCCACAGTTTTCCATAGTTTCCAGCATACTTTGTTACATTAAAAATTTAATTAAATAATATATTTTAATTTTTTTGAGATTATCTTAGGTTTTTTGTTTTAATATAATTTATGTTTATCAATAAGTTGTACATAATAGGGAAAAAATAAAAAAATGTAGTAACCCCCCAATTCAATTTTGGACAGGTTTGACCGCATGCATACATTTCACATGCCCATGCAGACACCTGAAAAACTAAGATTTTCAAAATGGGCATGTTGGCAAGTATGTATACATGTAATATATATATTACATATCTGCATATACTATCAGTGGCATACTGATAACCCCCACAAGGCTGGGGCCCCCCTTTTGTCGTTGATTTTCCATAAAATTTAGAAGTAAAAAATTTTTCTTAGTTGCTAAGGATGTTTTTTTAATCTTTAGGTAAAATATAAAATAAAATGAACGGTTTCCAACTGTGGCAAACTCATTACGCGTATTTACTTTAGCTGTTTTCATTGCCTTTAAAATTGAACTCAACATCCGAAAATTACAAAATCTAGAAGAGTTTTGAAGCTATACGCTTTGCGTCAGAACCCTACGTCATGAAACGGTGACTAATAAACATGTGTTCTGTTTAAAATATTGGAATGCGTCACTGGTCAATTTCTTATAGAAGACACAACACTATTACATATATATACAGTGAAAATCGTTTATAACGACCAACCGCATATAATGACGGAATTTTTACAAGAAGTTTGGTTTGCTATTCTACTCCATACTAAATATATCGGTTATAACGACATCGTATATACTGTTAAGGTATTATTACCCTCCGCAGGGATAACACAATTGCCAAATATGGTCAACACAAGAAAGCCTCCGGGGCGAGATTTTTGTGAGTTTTCGTGGGGGAATTTATTATACTATAATTTTTGCCACCCACGTTTTAATTACAGCTCAAACTAGAGCTTGTGTAATTTTGGAGAAAAAGAGAAAACTCACAAAAATCTCGCCCCGGAGGCTTTTCTGTGTTGACCATATTTGGCAATTGTGTTATCCCTGCGAAGGGTAATAATAGCTCCAACATTGAGAACGAGTTTGTTTCCCTCATTCGTCTAGCGGTCCAAGACACTCCGGGCTAAACGGAGGGACCCTGGTTCGAATCCAGGATGGGGAAAGCGTCTCTTTTTCTCCAAAATTACATAAGCTCTAGTTTGAGCTATAATTAATACGTGGGTGGCAGAAATTATTGTATAATCATATATAATGATGAAACCTGCTATAACGACGGCGATTTTGTAGTCTACGTAGATTCTAAGTAGGGAAATTCGTATCGGATATAACGACGTGACTTGACAGTCATAAATCGGAACCACATAGGTTGGTTATTATAATTTAATCTATCTAATCTTGTTTATTTACATATGTCCGAGAAATTTTTATTGCTACTAAATCTGAATATATAAGATAATGCATCTTAAAAAAAAAGTTATTTATTAATTGAATATTATGAGACGAGGAGGGGGCTTTTCTTAAGGGGGCCCATTCTATTTTTTAAGTATAGGGCCCATAAAACTCTTAAACCGGCACTGTTCGGAAGTCATTAGTATAATAAATATTATTCATTAGATTTGTTTTCTACATTATATACTTTAGTATTTTCTAGAATTTTTTCAATTTTAAAAGTAAAAGTGCGTATTTATATGTATTACAAATATAATTTAATATAAACGGAAATTAAATTCATTATAATTATATTTTTATTTAATTTTGAAACCAAAAAGTTTAATACTTTTTACTATCAAAATAATTTATAAAACTCTAGAGTGTATTATACTATAGGCTACTGTGATTTTAAAAATATATCGTTTATAACGACTATCGGTTATAACGACCAAATTTGCACAGTCCCTTGAAGGTCGTTATAACCGATTTTCACTGTATATTTTTTCAATATATGCTTGTACAAATTAATTTTTGTAAAAAGGGGCCCCCAAAAAATTGTGTGTGTGTGTGGGGGGTGGCTGATATTTTTCATTACGCCGCTGCATACTATATATATGTGTTTGTGTGCATACTGTAGTATTCTTCGTATCTTCTTTACCGAAAAAAATAAAAATATACTAAGTTGATTCAAGAGAAAATGTGCTTATAGATTTCATCTTTTCTGTTAACATGTTTAAAATTGATTTCATGAAGACTTTTTCCATTTTTAATTATAAAACTGTTTGTTACAAAGCTGTGCTATAAGATAAAAGATTTTAATACTTAAAACCTTACTTCCTTTTTGATTTGTCTGTGCGAACCTTCTTCAGAGGATAGGAAGTCAATGATGGGAATTGACTAATGCCACTGTATATGCTTATTATTCAAATGTTCTCTACAAATCACTAAAGGATTCTGCTTTTGTACAGAACATCTGTAAAAACAAAACATAAAACAAAAAGTTGTCACATACTGCAAATTCCTTAAGACAGATAACTAGACAACGGAAATAGTTCATCTCAGAAGGAAAAAATCGTCTTTAAATATAAAATTTTCCTTTTCATGTTTTCTCATCTCCGATCGGGAGTTGAAACCAAGAAGTAAAGATAAGGCTGTCTTACCATTTATTAGCAATATTACTGACCATATTGCCAGAATTTTATTTTAACGTAACATTCATCCAATTTTTTTTCCAACAGAAGATTAACTCTTTGTTTGGCTAGCTGAACAACCAATTGATGCCCATGAAACCCCCAGAATTTATGAAATGCTGTGTTCCTGCAGAAAAGCTTTTATAAAGAGAAGACAAGTTGATCAGTTTTATGCCAAAATCTGTCAGCATAAGAGCCACTTAAGAAATAAACATACGACTATAAATCTGCAATGGCTGATCATGTAATACAGAATAATCACAATATTTTATTTAACCATTCAAGAGTTCTTGTTAAATTTGTGAACTTTTGGCTCCAAAGCTACAGAGAAGCCATAGAAATTTCTAAACATCCAAACAATTGCAATAAAGATGTCAAAATTATTTCCATTGCTTGGTAACCCATCTTAAGAAATTCTAATGTGCGACAATAATTTTTTGTCGTACGTTTCATTGTTTTCTGTTTTGTTTTTTAACTCATGTTCCGTTTTATTGCTGTCCAAAAACTGGATTCTCAATTTTCTAGGAAATTATTGAAACATAAACAAGTACAGTGATCTTAGTCAATTTCTGTCGTTGACTTCCTGCCTTCTGAAGAAAGTGTACACAGACAAGTCAAAACATGAAATTTTAAGTATTAAATTTTTTTATTTTGTAACACAGTGTTGCACTTGAAATTCTTTTATAGTATTTGAAATTATTTTGTAAAATTTTATTTCATGCAACATTTTTCTTTCTTTCAAGGTTTACTACGAGAAGCAAGCACCACATAACTTATAGTCCCTGATGTTACCACTTACCTTGTCTGAGGAATTTCCACATCTGCCATATGATATTTGGAATTTTTCTCATGGCTCAAATGCTGCATGTTTTTTGCCAGCGCAAGAATTAGAATTATTGACTTCTACTGAATTTTATGAAAAATAAGGAAAAGTAGACAGTTCTTCTCAGGAAGCAACAGAAACAAGTTCCAACAAAGAAAAGTTTCACAGAAGGTTATTCCATATTTCCAAAAATCTTATAAACAGAAACTCACCAATTTGCAAGTGGTATGAATATCCATAACATGACATTCAGAAACAAAGTTTAAAATATCTTAATTATATAATTTCTGAGTGCAAAGTATATGATTGGATGTGAAATAATTACAGATGTAAATTGTAGAACATGTCTGTCTGAATTGAAAAATACATCTCTGCAAAAGTAAATTTACATTTTAATGAGATTGCCTTTTTTTTACATTCATGACTCAAAATTCTCAGTTCCAGACCAGAAAAAAAAACAGAATTATGGATGCAAAGAAAGAAATTCCAATTATGTTTTAAAAACTTGCTTAGCTTTTAAGATGTTTATCAATTTTGGACGTTACTGAGATTACTTCAACTCATTTTTCAGTTGAAAGAAGTGCAAAATCGATGATTCTAAATTGACAAGATGACACTGGCCAAGTTAAAAAAATATAATATGATTGATTAGATAAATAAAATTTAATATATTAATAGTAAACAACTGTTAGAGGATAAATTTTTATTTTGCCAAAAGCGCATTGCACGAAAAGGAGAATTGCTTGAATTAAATGCATGAACATTTTGTTACTGGAAGTTAGGGTTTTGCAGTATGATGAGTACATTTTCAGAGCCAGAGAATAACATACATTTTAATTGTAAAGAAGAGAATATATTTTGCAAAGGAACTTTGTATGGATCAACAAGTTGGTGATAATAACGAAAAAGGGGAATCCTTTGTTTGTGAAGTATGTTTTAAAGCTTTTACGAAGAAGGCTACTTTAATTCGTCACGCAAATATACATGCCGATACAAAACCATATCAATGTGAAATTTGTGCAAAATCTTTCATCGAAAAGGGCAGTTTAGTCATCCATATGAGGATACATTCCGGAGAAAAACCATTTGAGTGTGAGATATGCCACAAGTCCTTCACCTCAAATGGCATATTGGTCCGCCATAGAAGGATTCACACCGGAGAAAAACCGTATAAATGCGAGCTCTGTGATAAGAAATTTTCAGATTCTGGAAATTTGGCTAAGCACAAAGATATGCATGCCGGGATCAAGCGTTTTAAATGTGAAGTGTGCTTTAAGTCATTCCCCCAGCACAAAAACTTGATCTCTCACAAACGAATTCATACGGGAGAAAAACCTTATGAATGTGATATTTGTCACAGATGGTTCTCTCAGAAGAGACACTCAGTTCAGCACCGAAGAATGCACACTGGCGAAAAACCGTACGAGTGTGAAATTTGTCATAAGGTTTTCTCGGAAAGCGAGCATTTGAGGTGCCACAGAAGAGCACATACTGGTGAAAAACCATATGTGTGTGAAATATGTTTCAAGGCATTTTCCCGACGGGGAGGGTTGAATGATCACAAAAACATTCATATCAGTGGCAAACGTTTCGAATGTCAGAAATGTCATAAATCTTTTAGCCAAAACCGGGAATTGAATCGGCATATAAGGATTCACACTCGGGAGAAACTTTTCGAGTGTCAGATATGTTTAAAATCTTTTACACGCAAGCTGACTCTGTGCAATCACCAAAGGAAACATTCCGGCGAAAAGCCCTTCGAGTGTGGTGTTTGCCATAAAGCATTCGCCGATACCGGAAATCTCTACAAGCATGAACGAATACATTCAGGTGAAAAACCCTTCCAATGCGGAATTTGTCACAGAATGTTCTCTCAACCTGGTAATTTAAGCAGGCATAAAAAAGTACATTCCGGTATGAAACCTTTCCAGTGTGATATTTGCCAGCGAGCATTCTCTGAACGAGCCAATATGATCAGGCATAGGAAAACACATGCTGGTAAGAAGCTTTGGGAATGTAAAATGTATTGATATTGTTAATATGTTGTACCAACCTCCATTCAAATTTCTCACTGAGCACCATCAAATAGTTGTATAAAAATAGGCTGCTAAGGAATTAAATTTACATGGTTCCCATGGTCCTTAAAAGTCTTGAATTTTTTTGCCAAGTCAGGATCCTTGAAAAGTACTTTAAAACTGTCAAAAATGTGGTTGGTCCTTGAATGTTTCTGAAAACCTTTTTTCAAGTTTTGGCAAAAGGAAAAAAAAAGGGGGTATTTTCAATGTATTGGCAATGTAAGGTCCTTGAAAAAAATTAAAAAAAAAATATTTGGTCCTTGAAAAGTTTTATAATTTTTATGGGAATTGACGACTAACATAATTTTTTGTGATCGTTTTTCTACATAGGTGTTAAAAATTATTAGGCAGTAAATGCTATCGCCACATTGTTTGATAATTTTGTGCACTGACAAATCAGATTACAAGGAATGAAATCAGTACTAACGGAATACCCAAAACACCCACATACTTGCACAGTGCCCGAGAATTCGACTTCTTCATACAATTTTAGGAGAGTCGTTCATTCTCCTGGTAGATAACTTCCCATCCGAAATTTCTATATAGAATTGAGAAGAACAACAAAATGCTTCCATCATTGAAACACAGCACTGGATAGACAGTTCATGGCCCATGTAAACCACTTCTCTGACTAAACTGACATTAACATAGGTTTTCGCTTGCTCTTGTATGAGATGTAGCTTATGTCATGTAGCCTGTTATTAGCAGTTCGAGATGCAGGTTCCTCCTTGAGTTTTCTCCGTTCTTCCTCATCTGCCACGAACGAAGCAAATTGTTATTTCATGACAGTGTGACACAAAATTCAATTTTCTCTGGCAGTAGTTGCTCGATCTGCAGTTGCCGCATCCAGGAATGGTGGATTCAGTACCCTGATAGTGCCCGAGATATGTTCTGGCAGTATACTCATTATCTGCAACATGCCTGATCTATTTCATTCTTTTTCTGATGGATATTCTCACATACCTGCAGTCCTGATCTCTATTTTGTCGTTCGTTTTTCAAGTTTTGTAAAACAGCGCCAGATTTTAGTGGCTTTCATTTGCATATTGTTGACCACCTCAGACACAGAGCAGCAAGGATGTGCATGTTTAGCCTAACGATGTTTGCCAAGAGCATTTAAATTTATTACCATCAAGTTTTAGGAGAAGTAGGGCTTGTAGATATATACTGAAATGTGTATTACAGTATTTGTACCTACTTTTTTTTTTTTTCTTTGTTGTAAGCTGCAGTTTAAGTATTGTACTTTTGTCTAGCTAGGAGGTTTTTTTTCTTAAACATGGTCTTCTTTTCTTACTGTTTGTAACAACTGCGCACAGGGTACACGTAAACTTACTGCCATGGATGAGGTAGTTAACCGTTTGTGTGTGATAATTCGGGTTTTGACTGATTTGGGATTTTGGTGGTAAGATGTGTACAATTATTTTTTTCTTATATTGAAGTTTTTTTAATAAAAACACATTTCTCAAATGGATAAACTACACTTTGTGTATAAGTAAAGGCAAAATCATGTACAACTGAATTTTTTATTCTTGGTTCACTTCGCGAACCACCCTGCAATCAACATTATTGTGAACTTTTAAATTTGAGTCGCTATGAAGTTGAATAACTCTCATCCACACGATTTAGAAATAGTATATATGAATTTAAAAACTCAGCTTTCATCCCATTATGTGATTACCTTCAAAACAAGTTTGTCCCAAATGCCATTAGCCTAGATTCGATTGCAGCAGTACCGTATAATGAATAGGTGCTCTTTGCTCACCATAATCTAAGGTTTGTTCCCTCTAGGTAAGCAGAAGTTTGTATTCCTTTAAAACTGTACAGTTTTCAATGACCTACATAGGTCACAGTACAGTATAACCTTTGCTATCCATGTACTGTACACAAGTACAACATTCTATTAGTTTGCACAAATGTTAACATATTCAGATCTCTGTGTGGCATAATGGTAGCAGTTTTCCAAGGACCCACGTAAGTCCCAATGTAGTATAACCTTTCCTATCCATGTACTGAACACAAGTTCAACATTGTATTAGGTTACACAAATATAAGATGTTAAGATCTCTGTGTGGCATGATGGGAGCAGTTTTCAAAGAACCTGCATAGGTCCCAGTGTAATATAACCTTCGCTATCCATGCACTGTACACGAGTACAACATGCTATTAGGTTACACAAATGTAACATGTTCAGATCTCTGTGTGGCATAATGATAACAGTTTTTCAAGGACCTACATAGGTCCAAGTGCAGTATAACCTTCGCTATCCATGCACTGTATGCAAGTACAACATGCTTTTAGGTTACACAAATGTAACATGTTCAGCTCTCTCTCTGTGGCATAATGATAACAGTTTTTCAAGGACCTACATAGATCCCAGAGCAGTATAACCTTCACTATCCATGTGCTGTACACAAGTACAACATGTGCTATTGGGTTACATGAATATAACATGTTAAGATCTTTGTATGGCATAATGGTAACATGTTAGGTTACCATGCAAATAATTTAAAAGTTAGATTCGATCAAGTATACTGCATGCTTGCTGTCACCCCCTCCTTTACAGATTCATGGTCCAGGGTTTTGCAGAGTTCCCAAGTAACCTGGAATGGTCAGGAAATTTGAAATCGTCTCTGAATGTCAGAAGAAAACAATTTTTTTTTGGACAAACCTGGTAAAGCTGGGGAAAACTTTGACTTCTATTTTGAATTGCTAAACCTTCCACGAACGGGACGGGTCCTACGTTAGGGATTTTTTTCTCTCCAATGTGATTGGGAACCCTGGTTTGATTCCGTAAGCAAAAGAGCAAAAGTGGTTTGGGTTCTTCGAAGACTGGGTCCTGGTACAGCATGATCTCAGTTTTTTTTATGCCATAAAATGTCATATGTGATGTTACATGCATGTTAGGTCAGTGGTGTAGGAAAAGGAGACTGGGGGGGGAGGTCTCAACCCCCCCTTTGATATTAAGGCACATTATTCCCCTTAACTCATCACATGATCTCTGAAACTGCTTGAGGCCCCCCCAAAATAATTTTTAATTTGCTGTACCGCTATTTTAGTTAAACACAATGTGATACAGAATTAGTATGTTTCAATTTTTGCATATTTGGTTTTTAATGCTGAGAGTGCTGAATTTATCAAATATAAAGCTGTAAAAATATGCATGCTTGAGCAAGTGAAATACTTTTTATATGTATATTTACCCATAACTGTGTATTAGTGAATTTAATTTTTTTTTCTAGATCTACCAAGTGACGTTGATACTGCGAGTCTGATAAACTATCTGGCAAGAATTTCTGATCCTGCTAGTTAATTAGTTGCCCCCAAGAAGCTTAACTCTATTAATAAGTGCCATTGTGATATATTCCAAAGCTCTGCAACTACAGTTTGGGCTTGAATCTTGATAAACAGATGTTTGTATTAGTTTTAGCATTTTTGAAGTCACTTGAAGCATCACTGCTGTATGATATATATATATATAGTCCTACTCATAACGACTAATTAACGATGTTAACTGGGCCCTACAGTGGTAAAATGTTTGCCTAGTGTGCGCCATTAACTTGGCTTCAACTCCCAACAGTGCCCAACCAACTGTTAACTGGAGGCTGGTTTCATAGAATTTAAGAGGTTAAGATTTCTCATGAAAACTAAGTTCGGGCACAGCATGACCTGTACTGTCCGTGTGCCATACAATGTAAATTATCAAACCTTAATAGTGTGTGTTACGCACTGTTGATACACACTGTTAATAAACGAATTTACTCGGTAAAGGATGTTGATTTATTTCTTATTCATTGTATATTTGCATAAAATTTATTGGTGTGTGAGAAAAAATTGAAATCATGTGTGCTGTTGTCAATAGACAGAGTATCAGAATGGCTGCTGTTTCGAAGTCAGCCTGAGACACTGCCTTTTTTTCCTCCTTTTCTTTTTTTCTTAATTTTTATAATTTTTTTTTTTAAATCTTCTAATGTAAGTTAGGAATCATAGCTGTACATAAATTAATTCTCAATAAAATTGTCTGTGTGTGAATGCAATAAGAAAGTCTAATTTGAAGATAAAGTATGAATGTTTCTGTATGAATATACATGTAAATATGTGTACATAAGGTATTTGTAACTTATGAATATGTGAAAGTACATATAAGTTTTAAGTTATGAACTGCCTGAATAATCTTTTACATTAATGATGAACTGGTATTTTTTGTTAATTGTTTTTGATTCAAGGAATCGTCTCCCCTTTTTCTAGCTCCTATTAGTCAAAATTCTAGTCTGCACCAAAAATCATGAACATTCTCAAACAAATCAAAGATGGATTTTAAATCTCCCAGTCCTTTTGAAATACCTTTTCTTCTTTTACCTTATTCTTTTTTTATTCTTTTTGAAATTTCTTTTTAAATTATTTTGAATTTTTTTTCTCCCAATCCAAATTAAATTTTCCTTTTAATAATATCGATTATTGTTTATTATTTTGGTTGCATTATAGAACTGATTATTCAGAATTCCAAAGTTCAGGAGTGCTCTAAATTCAGAATTTTTATTCTTTTCATTTTTACATCACAAGTGATGCAAGTTATAATATTCCAGAGATATTCATCAAAGAAAAGGCCAAACATTTAAAACAAAATTTATTTTTATTTTAAAAGAAATATTAGGAAGATCATTGTATACTTAAATATTTTATATACGTAGTATAATATTTATTATAATGTAGTGAAATCTATGACAATTTGTCTATGTGGATATTTTCTCCCAGTCTCAGCGGATGTTGAGTGTATCATGTCCTTTGAGTACCATTATAGGTAAATTGCCCTGTACTTGTAGTCTGCAAGAAATTTATATTTATCCTTCAATAAACGGTGAAATTGTAACGAATAATAATATAAAACATTGTGTTACAAATTGTCTTTAGTAAGTACTGTATTTTTTTTTGTGAAATTCTCCCTCCCTTCTTTTTTTTTTTTGAAGACATATTATATTACAAATTAAAATCACACATTTTGTTATAACGTACTTAAAATCCAAAACGTTGTTGGCTCGGAGATTTCTGGATAATTGGCTTTGCATTGTATTTATAATATGTCAATTAGTTTCAATCAAGGC
>QLNU02014802.1:127735344-127787600 GCA_006491805.2 Dysdera silvatica | reverse complement strand
CCAGAGTACAGAATTAACTTTAGGGAATTAAGAAAATTGTGCAAAAGTGCACAGGATATGAATACTTATCAAAGCTTTGTTTCATAACGGGAGAAGTAGCTCTTGAAATGTTGCACGTCTTTCTGGAGATAATATTTTTACCTCCGTATCTTTCACATTTTGACTAGTGACGAAACCTTTACTAGTTATGGTTAAAATACATATTTGAAGACATTCTTTGAAGCAATCTTAATAGTTAATATCTTTAAATTACCAAAAAAAAAAAGGGGGAGCGGGATTCAGTTCAAGAATGCATAGTCAGTGGCATCATATATTCATATAAGTGTGTTATGTAACTAGTCTATTCGCGAATTAGTTCAAATATCTTTAATTCTTCTTTACTTTTCTTCTTTCTTTATTCTTCTTTTCTTTATATCTTTTCTTGTTCACACAATGTACAGAGTTCCCATTGAAGTCGGAATTCGGCCAGTACCTATTGAACCAAGACATCTTGCAACGAAAGTCAGGTGTTAGTATAGTAAAATAACTGCACTATCAGATGAGATGAACAGCAGCATCGCTGGTGGTGAATTGAGGAAGTTAAAAATTTTATTTTAAAAAATAATGAAGACAAGGAAATATTTTCAATTACAAAGTTGTAGAGTGTCCTTCAGTTAGTAAGAAAAGATATACCACTTACATGCAATATGTACAAGTACTGCTTTAAAGTGAGGTGTTCCGGAAGTTTCAATGCATAGCTTTCAGTTAATGCTTTCTATCACTTTGGCAGTTGAGTTGAAGTTCTTATAATAAAGAATTCATTGTCTGTCTCGTATAAGAACTTCAACTCTACTTTTAAAACACCAGAAAGCATTAACTGAAAGTAATGCATTGAATTTTCCGGAACACCTCATTTTGTGGCGGTACATGATCACATGTGAGCCATTTACCTTTTACTAATTGAAGGATGCTCTACAACTTCCTAATTGAAAATATTTCTCTATCTTTATTATTTTTCGAAAAAAAAATTTAACTTCATCGATTCGCCACCAGGGGCGCTGCTGTTCATCTCATCTGATAGTGCATAGTCATTTTACTATACCAATACCTGACTTCCGTTGCAAAATCTGGTTGGTTCAAAAGTTTCAGGCCTCATTCCGACTTTCCTAGAAACGCCGTGTAAGTGCTATGGTAGGGAAGAGAATACTTGGGCCATTCATACTAACGTAGACTGGGGAAATTATGAACACCATTCCTTACCTATAATCATAGGTAAATGAATTAAAACTTTAAAGATTGCACATCATGAATACATCAATTGAAATAGAGTTGAAGTACACTCTATAACAAAAAAATCGATGCACCAAGAAGGAGTTGTCCGATTGTAATGAAATTTCGTACGCAAAGACATTTTGACCGAACATGCAAATGATTAAAATTTGGTGTCCAATGAATGAATAGCGGGAACTCCAGTGCATCGGAACTGCACATTCAGCAGGTGTATATAGAGTTGTAAAAGATCAGAGAATTTTGGACACATTGGAAACTTTGAATATAGAAACCAAGACAACTAGAATAAAAAAGGTAGTCCCGTCCTCATCTTTCTTCCGATTGGTCGATTGTGTCGAATCGACCAATAAAAAGAAAGGCGCGGACGGGACTACCTCCTTTATTCTAGCTATTTTCGTTTCTATATTCAAAGTTTCCAATGTGCCCAAAATTCCCGGGTTTTTTACAACTCTAGGTATATATAAGGAGCGATTCTCAATATGTGGTCAAAATTTCTGTTGCATTTTGACTGCGGATATCTTACGTCGATTTTAACAATGCCTCGCCGAAAGATTCGTGCTCATTACGAGCATATGTCAGAGTTTGAAAGAAATCGTTCTATCGGATTGAAAGAGGCTGGTTGGACGAATCGAAGAACCGCAGGTCGAAGCGATGCGGCGATTGGACGGTGCTGGCAAGAGGGTCAACAACGGCAGATGTCAGCATCGGGACCGCAGCGGTCGACCTAGGGCCACAACAAAACAGGAAGACAGAGCGATTATCAGAGCAGCTGTCACACAGCAACAGATTCGTCGTTATCAACTATCCCACATGTGGCCCGCACACCTGTGTCCAACGTGACCCTCTGCAGACGACTGAGAGAGCGGAATTTACGCTCGCGCCGACCGTTACGCCGCTTACCTCTCACGCCTTTACACCGTCAAGTCCGATTACAGTGGTGCCGGGCTCAATCAACTTGGAACTGCGCTGACTGGGGACGTATAGTCTTTAGTGACGAGTGCCGTTTCCAACTGTGTCCTGACGACAACCGCAGACGTCCAGGGCAGCATGGGGATCTTTCCCTTACTATCGCACGCCACACATCTCCTTTGATAGCCGGACCCCTTTGGTGGTCATTTCTGGCACACTTACAGCACAGCGGCACGTAGACGACATTCTACGACCGGTTGTGTTACCGTTCCTTTTGCGACACCCTGGACTTACGTTTCAACAAGACAATGCCCGGCCGCACACGGCACGTGTTGCTATAAATTGTCTTCAATCTTGCCCAACACTTCCTTGACAAGCTAGATCTCCTGATCTCCCTTCCATAGAGCACATTTGGGATGCTATGGGAAGGCAATTGCAACCATCCCGGAATGTTGACGATTTAGTCCGACAGTTGGAGACAATTTAGCAAGAAATTCAACAATTTGGCAAGAAATTCCGCAGGACACCATCCGGGATCTTTATCAGTCTATGCCACGCCGGGTGACAGCTTGCATCCAGGCCAGAGGTGGACCAACGCCTTATTGACTTCCTCCCTTTGTAACGGTCAAACTCTGCAATAAATCATTCAATTGTTCTGAAATTTTAATCGTTTCTTTTTCTATGTATGTTCTTCACATCCACCAATTTTTATCGCAATCGGACAACTCCTTCTTGGTGCGTCGATTTTTTTGTTATAGGGTGTATATGACATGTGTTGTTTTTTCACCATAAAATCCAATCGATCAAATTGAGATATAGACTAAAAGTATAGAAATAATACATCATTTACGTTGAATTGAAATATTCTATGAATCTAAAATGCAAAGAAATACCAGCTGTGGTTTCTCCAAAGCAATGAGTACTGTGAAATTGATGTTTGTGTCATGTTAAACGATTAAATGTTACATTTAACTCGGAATTTAAAACACAAAACTTGAATTTGTATTTTTTTCCCCTTTTCCCCTTAAAAATAACGTTAAATTTCTTCATTGACAAACAACTTTTTTTTTTTTATTTGGGGAGAGCGATCGTCAGCAATTCGAGATCACCCATTGTCTAAAATCACGCTACGACATTGATATACAGGGTGTCCCAACACCAGGGTTGCAAACATCTAGGAGGGGTAGGGTACACCTAGACGAACAATATTTGTCATAGAACCTAGGGTCGCAAACCACTCACAGCGCCAGTTCTAAAACCGTCCAGCATGCACAAATAGTGACAACCAGTGCATGAGAAGCGCAAAATGCGATGTCCTAATCATCTATGCACTTGAGCAGCTGACCTGAGTTTTATCTGGCGCTTTTCACGCACTGGTTGTAAATATTTGTGCATGCTGGACGGTTTTAGAACTAGCGCTGTGAGTGGTTTGCGACCCTAGGTTCTATGACAAATATTGTTCGTCTAGGTGTACCCTACCCCTCCTAGATGTTTATAACCCTGGTGCTGAGTTACCCTGTATATGGGTAAAAACGTTTTTTCCTGGAATTAAGACAAGAAATTAGGTTTTTCGCGAAGAGAGAGAAGCCTAAGAAGATACGGTAAAAAAAGCAAACAAACCATCAAATCCCAAAGCGACGGAACAAAGACATCGAAGCCTTTTACGACACGAAGACCAAATTAAGGAAGAAGCGAAAAAGAATTCCCAAAGAATTCACGGCTAATGATTTAGGGTTGTTCCACCTTACGAGACTACGAACCTAATAATGAGGCGAAGATGCATCAAAGAGAAATAGGCTTTTCTTTGTAGAAAGCTAAGGAAGTTCTGGTATAAGCAAGACTATCTTTTTAGACAATATTGAGTTTTATGAGACGCTTTCATGCAAAACTTCTTTAATTAAAATGCTGGGTCAAAGATTACAATCGCTGTATTAGAACTTTCAACGTCATTTCTTTAACTTGAAAATGAAAAAAAGAAACCCCGTATTATGTTCTGGTTTACATTAAAAGGAAACTTAGTTTTTTAACGGGAATAAAAAGTTTTTAATTATTTAAGATTTAGTGAAAACTCTCGAATGTTTATTTCTTATTGACCTTTTCATAATAATTTGCTACCAAAATGTTGGAGTTTAATATTTTATCGAAGCTATAAATGTTTAGAACAATTACGCCAAATCTTAAATAATACAAATAATATTAAAAGAATTCGGCAAGTCCTTTTGGCGAAGTCTCTGATGAAACGCTTGCACAGGTTGATTATAAATGGGGAAACGGATTTTTTTCAGAATTCAAAATACAATTACGTATATTATTGCTACATATTAAAACGTTTAATATCAACTTAAAAGTTAAATAATCTAAGCAGTTACAAAATGTGAAAAGGAAATTTGTATTGTCGCTAATTGCTGAAATTGTAATTGCAAAAACTGCATTGCCAGACTACGTTTACAGCAACGGCTCACGAAGCTTGAAAAGCGAAGAGTTTACAACAAACTCTTAAAGGTTTAACCATCAAAAAGCTGACAACCAACTTTTTAAATATTTGTTTACTGTCAACTCTCAAACACTTGTTTACTATCAACTCTCAAACACTTGTTTACTGTCAACTCTTAAATACTTGTTTACTGTTAGCACTCAAATATTTGTTTACTATAAACTCTTGCGCCCAGTGACGGATTTACAAATGGGCTAAGTAGACTGAAACCTACGGTGGCAAGTTTTGACCCAAAAGTTCACCCCGAGAGGTTTGTAAAAGCAGGGCTGAATTTTTTGGTGGTCAGTTGAATTACTAATATTGAATATTAAGTTCAGAAGCTTAACTAGGCATTGGCAAAGGGAGAGCTGCCATGGACGTCATCTTGAAAGAGGAGCCAAAAGGCACCAAACACTTGAATGCTTGCAAATTTGAAATAACCGCCAGCGACTCCAAATTAATAATTTGGCAAAAGTGATAAAATCTGTTATACTTTTAGTTACATTTGGTAAGATCAAGCGACAAAATCGTAAATTTGTCCTTGCTCAAGCGTCTCAGAAGAAAACTTCCAAATATTGCTTGTTTACTGTCAACCCTCAAATACGTCTCTACTCTCAACTCTAAAATATTTATCTACTGTGCCAACTCTCAAATATATGTTTATTGTAAGCCTAAGTATTTATTTGCCATACCAGAATGCAATTTTCAAATAATTATGCACTGGAAGCAAAAAAGCAATTACAAAAACACATTTCATGCGTAACCGATTTCTTAGTTTCGTAGAATTGAATACAGTGCTAAATTCCTATGAAATGTGTTAAATATTTATGAACGTAAAACACTAATGCAAATAATATAGATTTTCTTCTGTGGTGATCCCTTTTTGACGTGAATACGTCTAGAAGTTTACTTCAATACTGGATGACATTTCAGAAATCTTGATTTAACGTTTGTATGCCGGTACAAAACTGAATAACTCCGAGACTACAAGTCTGACTAGACTAATTTTACTATCATTCTAACCGGCATACAGTCAGTGCATCATTTCCCAATAGGCTATAGAATAGGGCGGCAATATTTGAACGCAGTTTAGCAGATCGGACCTTGCAGCCAATCATGTTTAATGTTAAACTGTGTATTTTTTATCTTTAAAGTTTCGATCCGGACCCTTTAGGATGCCAAATCCCTGCTCATTTGCCCCTTTGTGACGCCCCTATACCCATCATAAGAATATGCGCTTCCAATAAACTACAACTGGTGCCTGATTTCTTTGAATTGATATGTTTTCGATTGTCTGGAAATTTCGATTTACATAGGCTTAAACATATAGGCTCGGCCCGTCACGCTCCCCTATCAGGCTCGGCCCATCACGCTCAGCCCGTCACGCTCGGCTCATTACACTCGGCCCTAATTGATTCAGATGGTAGAGGTGCAACTATATCACGCAGTTGTGCTCAGTAAGTGGGCCAAACATGCTTCTATTCGAAATTTTACGACATTAGTGGGAAAATTAATTTCATGTTAACAGATGCTAATAACAAAAGTTTACTGAAGTTTGTAGGTTAACAAGGCGTCGATAAATTTTCAATTTCAGTTAAATGTTAATGAAAGGGTATAGATATCAACACACCCAAGCTAAAGGAAAGCTGTAACATTAAGAGGTAAAGGTCACAGCAACAGCTAAAGCAAAGTAATATTAACCAGAGGTTAATAATAATTAAATTAAATTTGATAAAGCTTTAACAGAAAGTTAAAGATGAGTTCTAACCGAAAGTTAAAGATGAGTTAAATGACAAAGTTAAAGATAAACACTAATTGGAAATTAAAGACGAATTCTAACTGAAAAACAAGTACGGGCTCTAACCGAGAACTTAAATTAGAAATTGTGATTCCGGAATACGTGCCCGTTAATATGTTTTTCCAAAAAGTAGATTTGATCTTTACAGCTAATTGCCATAAAAATTCAAATTATCAAGGATTATCCAATTTTCCATTAATAATCCACATTGTTAAAGATGTTCAAATTCCCATCAGTACAGTCGATACTATGAAAGATCATCTCATTTTTAAGCAAACTCTAAAATTCCCTGCTTCCTATCGTCGAACTAGGATCGCCGGAGTCGATTTGCATACGATTATTCTGTAGAATTAATTAATTATCTAATCCACGCAATCTCTGCTATCGCTTTGCGTTCTCTCCTAAATATTACGTTTGCTTCAAGCTTCCATTAATTGGCAGTTGGTTCCTCCCTTGAGAAAACTCGGTCGGGGTTTGGTGGTCCCTAATTAACTAATCCAACTTCTGTTTAAATTCCGTGAAGAGGTTTATTCCTCTTCTAATGACCTCACTCGATTTAGAGTACTTTAAACTACAGTTGTAAACTCGGTTAAAGATTCATTTTTCGACTCTACTTAAACGTTTAAATAATCATTAGGTGTGATATTGTCGCAATCTATTGGGTCCTAGTAGCGTACTGAAAAAGTTGGCTACCCTCCCTCCCCGAGTTTGTTTTCATTCTCAAAGGGACAGTGAACACAACTCATTCGTAGCTTTTGAAAATTAATTATTATCATTGCTATTTACGCATGTTTTTAAATTGTGTAATATGCACTACATCGTCAACAGTATTCGGACATTGTACTAAATCAAAAGGATTGAAGTACACGATTCAAGCACCTTTGTGAATTGCATGATTTGAATTAATGGATACGTGTGAACTTGCGCTGTATCAGGACTTGTGTGCGCCAGAATGAAACTAACAAATTAATCAATATATTTATTTTTCCATGACACACGGTTATACATACTTAAGATACTGTAAGTTAGTTTCATATAAATGACTTGACAGGAGGCAGAGGGAAAAGCTAATATAAAAATGACTTGAATAGTCCTAGCCTCCCCTTTTTATATTTAGCAAGCACTTAATATACAGGGTGCGTCAAAAAAATGTATACACACTTTGAAGTGTCATAGAAAATTTATTTTCCGTTCTACAAGGTTAAATTTCTGGGAAAAGTAAGGTTACAGTCCAATTTGAAAAATAAGTGGTACTTTCTGGGCAAACCGAATGTTTATGGCCTTTATGCACATCACACACTGTTCCATGGACTTCGAATTTGTCTCGCAGACGTGTAATTGTTAACCTGGAAGGTGGTTCTGTACCATATTCACTTCTCCATTGTCTTCGAACCGCAGCAACGTTCTCAAACTTCCAGTACCACTTTTGCCAGTACTTCTCCAGTACCTGCTTCCGCGCTTCAAAGCTCAAACGTACGTCCGCCATGTTGAAGTTACTTTCTTGCCACTAACTGGGTTGAGTAGCTAGACCGATGATTCTGCTGCCACTTATTGAAGAAATATAACATAACTTTTCCCAGAAATTTTACCTTGTACAACGGGAAATAAATTTTCTATGACAGTTTCAAGTGTGTATACATTTTTTTGACGCACCCGGTATATATATATATCATATTACATATACCGGTATACATTATACATATTATTATATATTAGGCTGCGCCAAACACAATAAGTGTCATTTGAAGGAGCACAAAATGTAATCCGAATATTATTTAAAAAAATCGTTAATTAGTCAATTATTTTTTTTTTTTAAATTGACCAATATTGTTAATATCCTTGAGGAAAATCAATAAAGAGTCCCAAATTCTTTGATCCACAAAAAATCCATTTGGTGACACATGAAATTACCATTGGAGAGAGTACACAAGAGTTTATAGTCGTGTTTAGACAAGTGTCTATCAGTTCGATAATTATCGACACCCACGTATTTATTAAGTAAAAATAAATTCCTCCATGAAAACTCACAAAAACTTGCCCCAGTGACTTTGCATGTTGACCATTATTTGGCAATTGTGTTATCCCTGTGAAGGGTAATAATATCTTACATCCTTATATACGGAGAAAAAGACCGTTGTTCTTGTCCTCGTTCGTTTAGTGGTCATGACACTCTGGGATAAACGGAGGGTCCCTGATTCGAATCCAGGATAAGGACGGCGTCTCTTTTTTTTTTTCTTAAACAAAAAACAGCTCTAGTTTAAGTTTATTTCTACATGGGTGTTCAAAATTATTACGTGAAACTGAATTTCCCCACGAAAACTCACAAACACTCGCTCCGGCGGCTTTTTGTGTTGACCACTAATTGGCAGTTGTGTTATCCCTTGTGAAGGGTGATAATATCTTACATGGTATATTTCGCCAGTTTTCGTAATAATAGAATACGAAAATGTTTCATGGGTGTCATCCATGGTCCCCACATTATGGGTTTGTAGCTACAAGTAAAACATCCATTCTTCTTCTCAATGTACAGAATGGATCTTCCTTTAGCGGTAGCACTGTACTTTACATCAAAACGCTAAACTAAAATAATATTACAAATTTACAACATGAGTGTGATGAAGCCTGAAAATCTTACTGAGATCACTAACTTTTTAAACTAGGGAATTGTGTATGTCTTGGGGGGCATGTGCATCGGGTGTTTGGAATTCCACACTCCTGGGGGCTGAAATGATGCTAAAGCATTTTTTGTATGTTGTTGAATAAAAATAAGGACATATATTTCAACTTAAACATATGCTGCCACTTTAAGTTTAATGCTCTAATGAGTGCGTCGACATATTTTATTAGGAATTCCTCAAAGTGAACAAGAACACACGTCTTAAAAAATAAATGAGAAGTTTGGCGTTTTCATTATCAGAATTAATTTAAAAATGTCACAACGTGTCAGCGTCAGAGTGACGTTTTTTCATTTGACTGAAGTTAAAAGAAATTTCGCGAAAATAAAAATAAATAACACACGAAAAAATAAAATAATTTTGAACTCTAGGATAAAATATAGAAACTAAATTATAGCTTTTTTTACTAGGTGTAAGTAAAAATCTCCTTGGCGCAGTATAGCCCAGATGCTCTTGCGCCATAAAAAAGCCAAACAAACAAACAAAAGTAAAAATCTCCAGGTATTTAAAAATCTCAAGACCTCCAATATGTACAGAAAATACACAGTGATATTTCTCGTAAGAGACACCAATCTTTAAGAGACAATTCCACTGATTCTCAGTATATGATGTGTGCATCAACATATGTACTTCCGAAGAAGGCACACGTCTATTTAAGGGACAAAACGTCCGGTTCCGTGGGTGTCCTTTCTTGGGAGGTAATTCTGTGTATGCCATGAGCTTTGGAGTTAAAGCAGGGTTGTTTATTGTATTTGTGACATCAGGCATTTTTTTTTTTGTTACGGCACGTGGGAAGAATGACATAGATATTTATGATTTCTCCGAAGAGTTGGGTTTGGATTGTATTTGGGTAGTTTTAGACAAGAGAGATTGGGGAGGTGGGGTGGGGGGCGCATACTTATTTCCCAGGGGAGAGAAACAGAGAATCCCTCTTTTCTAGAAAAACAAGAAAATAGGAGACACCAATTAGTATTTTGTGATGTTTTCCATCCTCCTTTGAATGAAATCGTTCCAGCTACATCAAAACAAACAATTTATAGGGACTTTGAAGCACTTTATTCGTAAGAAAGAGGTTTGTACTTGAAATGCGTTATTTTTTTTATAATATTCTAAGCCTTGGGCGATGGGAGGGGCAGTCTAGCTTTATTACATGAATATCCGTGTCGATAGGTTTGCTAGCTATTTTTACATACTACCATTCTTCCTTGATGAATGATGCCATACGCTTATTTATGCAGATCGAAGATCCTTAACATGAAATATTTGGGACCGAGATCCTGGGATTTTTTACCTTTCCAGATTTTGTGTTAAATACTTGAGTTTTTTTTTAGAAACGACGTTTTTTCATCATAACTATGAATGTATAGAAATTATGGTACTACGACTCGCAGACAGTAAAGAATTTTCGGAAACCTGGTGGGGTACGATCCCATGTGTCTCTTCTTTGCCGGAGAAGTGCTCTAACCGCTAAGATACAGGTGACATGGTATCCTTTTCCTACGAGCGTACTACAGCTTCTCACTGTGCACTAGTTATTCTCAGAAAATGGGCTGTACCTACCGAGTCACCTGTAGCTTAGCGGTTGAAGCACTTCTCCGGCAAAGAAGAGACGTGGGATCGTACCCCACCAGGTTTCCTAAAATTTCTTTTCTTTCTGCGAGTCGTTCTTCCACAATTTCCATATATTCATGGTTATGATGAAAAACACCGGTAAAAAAACAAAAACAAACTCGTTAGTCGCGTTTTTCGACTGTTGCTTATTCAAAAACTGGTTTTGGCTGATGTTTAAATCGCAGTCACAATATAGCCCATTTTCCGAGAATAACCAGTGCACGACGAGAAATTTAAAGACCATGATGGACACTATGGGCGTCAGCAGCATAAGGCAAGGGTGGGCACTTGCCCATCTCCCCCTGGATTTAAAAAAAAAAAAAATTTAAATTCTCTGGTTTTTTCTCAAGAGCAAAAATCAAAAATATACAACCTCTCCTCGAAATTTGTTAATTTTTTAACCATGTGTATGCAGTGAAATCTGTCTAAGGCAGAAACTCACGGGACCGGAAAAAAATTCCGTAGTATGCAGGTTTCCGCCTTATGGAGGTTACATGCAAAATAAATACATACATAGTTAAATTCAGTGGTAAGAGATGACTGCATATACTTTTTTTTTTCTTTGTCTTATCTTGCGAACTTTAAGATTATATTTTCCTTTTGATAAAAATATTTATTTTATCACTGCATTTTATTTTTATTAATTTTAATTTTTGCACTATTTTGTGGTTTTAGTAATTACGATCAATATGATGCAAAATTTCATGCAAACTATACATGCCTATTCCATACAAAAGGTTTTGGGGGGGTCATGGACAGGGTGCCATGGTCTTGGAATAACACCCTTCATTTATCATGAAAGTTGGAATTTTTTACAGTGAAAAAATATATTTTGGGGGTCATGACCCCTGTGACTACCCCCTGTGTTCGCCCTTGGACAAGATGTATGCAGTGTCAATTAAAATTTATGGTTATAAATTATTTAAATATTTTTAACTAAATAGTCACATTAATAATTTAAATAATTATTTAATTAAATAATTTAAATAATTATTTGATTAAATAATTAAAATAATTATTTGATTAAATAATTAAAATACTCATTTAATTAAATAAATTAATTAATTCATCAATTAATCTAATCATGATAATTTTTAATGTATTGTTTTTTATTTCTTCTGAAGTAATCTTCGCCCACTCTTTCAAAAAATTCTGCCGGTGCCCATGATGGATTCAACGGAGTTTGGTCAAAGATAAACCTAAATTAGACTACGGGGTTTAGAGACAGTTCCAAGACTGATTTAGAGATAGTCAATTCTATCTAAAAGTGGCGTGTGATGCAAGAGAAAAGTTATTGATTTTGGATCATTTCAGATTGAGAATATTCAAATTAACTTTTGCGTTTTTGTTTGATATTTTGCCAATAGATGGCGCTATGATCTCATCACCAAGTGTGGTCTTAGCACTTTCCCCTTTGCTGTATTTCGTTAGATAAAAGTACCTCGTTTCTAATTTAAGCATTATTACCGCCATTTTGCACTAATTAATTAACGGGTGAAAACTTCGTTGACGTTTTCAAGAGTTCCATTACTAATTAATTAAAATGCCATAAATGTACAATAAATAGCGCAGTTGACAAGAAGTTTCTCTTCAAAATTTACAGCTTTCTCAAAATCTAAATGAATTTAACTTAAGTAGATGTGTTAAAAAAGGCGGAAAAAAAAAAGGATTTTACACACGCGGACAGCGTGTAAAGAAATGTAGGAAGCAAATGGCTGTTAATCGTGTGCAGGATGATGTAATGAAGGTTGCTCAATATGGCCACTATCTTTTACTTGTAACCATTGACGTAGAATTATATGGGCTCGTGGGGCCTGAGCCCCTAAATAATTTGAAATAAATTGAGATTTTACATATACTGTAATGTATAAATATACATAATATATGCTTGCCTTCAGGGGCGGCCCGAGCATATACCCTCATTGGTTGTGTAGACGCACAAAATTTTCCAAATACCCAGAAGCGTTGGGGAAAAAAAAATTATGTATATATATATAGTAAACCTCCCTTAACAACCATTTTTTCTGGAAACGGATTACTCCCATAGATTGAATGCTAAATTTACCTCCATTCAGAGACCATCTCGCTGAACGACCACTTTTTGCGGAACCGACGGTGGTCGCTTTAGAGAAATTTTACTGTATATATATATTTAAAGATAGCATTTACTGTTAAATAAACAAAAAAATCCATGATAACAGACATTGAAAGCATTTAGCGTTTTACGACCCTAGAGGAACTATTCGAAACTTCTGCCTGCCCGCTGGTCAGATATAGCTACAGGCGGGCCCTCCAGATTCACAGCTAGTTTGAAAGCCCAGAACTATGTTCAGTTGCAAATTGGATTCAATATAAAGAACACCAGAGAAAACGTCCGGATTTCTTCTTTGTGGCAGTTAAAAATGAGGGTTAAATGAGAAGGCCAGTGCTGCATTTCCCAATAGGCTATAGACTAGGGCGGCAAAATTTTGTGTATTAAGTCTGATATAAAAAATTTAATACCATATGATATAATCAGATGTTTTGCCGAGAAGAAAGCTAGACGTCATGCTTTCCATTTAAATACCAGTGTTTAATGGGCTTTTATTTATTTTTTGCTAAAATTAAAATTTATTTCAATAAAATTGAATTTGATTTATTATATACCAAAAAGGAATAATACTTCAATATAAGTTAATATTGTTTAATGTTTATGTTTCAATTTATGAGTTTGTTTTTCAACATTTTTACTGTTAATATAAACTTTTGTAGCGTATATTGAATGTAACAATTTTTATGTTCCTACAACTGATTGGGAGGGGGTAGGAAAAGGTGGTAAAACAATAGCATAAAGACGGTAAAAAATAGTCATGGGGTGGCGCAAAGTAACTTAGGGCGGCAAAAAATGAATAGTCTAGGTGCGGCAAAATGTTAAATCCACCCATGGAGAAAGGGGAGATTCGAAGTCCCTGAATCTGTGGTTCTGGTCAGTGCCGGCCTAACAACCTTTGGGTCCCTGAAGCAAGATAAGCAACGGGGCCCCCTCTGGCCCCTCTCACCCTTTAGTTTGCCTTCCCATTTCTAATCTCAGATTGATGTGCGTGCACGCAAGCGACCAAAAACGAGCATGTGAGATGTATTTATATTTTTGCGCCTGCCTGAAGGTAGAATTTAAACACTTAATACAACTAATTTTGTACTAATTTAGGATTCTCATAGTAAATATTTTTAAAGGGAAAAACATTCACACAACTCAGTGATTAAACACGTTCATAGAAAATTAATGTCTTTTATTTTTTATGTGGCCTATAGGCCATTTACAAAGTCGTTAGTCAACATGAAAAATCAAAGCCATATCATATAATATTGAATTATCCGAAATAAACAAACCGGAAAATAAAACAAAAGTATATAAATATAAAAATTGCATTGAGCCTGTATATCAAAGTAAATTATGATTTTTGCCTGAAGAAAGATTTTATAAAAAAAAACTGTATTTTGTTTACTACTTTCCATAAGAACATGAAAAAAATTTGACCAAAAATTTTGCTTGCTTACTCATCAACGTAAACATTAAAAACCACAAATCCCACAAGTGGTAATGTAATACTTAAAACATGGAGGGGGAATATATATATATATATATAGTCCATTTGTAAAAATAAGAGTCGTCAAATTTTTCAATAACAGAAATGTGGTAGAGTATTACTTACAAATTAAAATTCCTGACTTTCTTTGACACAAAACTACTTAGAACGTCTTCGAACTTTAACTTTTGCAGAACGTCATTTTCACCGGCCATAATGGCGAGTGATGCAAGTCTGTTTTGCACCATTGTAGACCTATGGCAGTTTTTAATAATCTTCATTTTTCAGAATGATGTTTCCCCCAGTAGCATTAGTGATCATCAGTGACAAATATATCTTCAGTGCTGTTGGTACATTGGGAAAAGTAGATTGCAGTTTGTTTTCAAAAATTACATTGTATGACTGTAACTCTAAAGTAACTTCCTTTCCATTGAAATCTTCAAGCTGGGACATGAAGTATTTGAAACGAAACATTTCGTTCCCAAATTCAGCTTTAACATCGTGTGGATAGTTTTGAAGAAGTTTTGAAGCACCCTCTATTATTTGAGTGTCAGTAAGTGTTGGAAAGACGCACAAAACACTAAACACTGAATTAACTGTCTCGTATACTTTCAGATGATGACACAGCTCAGCATTCAGCTTATCCAAAATTCATAGATAAGTTTCAACCTTAAATCTTTCTCCGACTTGCAGTTGAAGAACAACATCCTCGGCGTCACCATCGTCAAAATACCGTTTTATCGTCTGCTTTCATTTTCCCTCATCAGAGTATTGCAACTTACTGGCCTTCTGTTCATAGTAATCAAACTGGTCCCTTTGTGATTTTAAAAATTCTAATAATGGATTTAGAAGACAAAAGCAGTTTGAAGTTCAACCGTTTCACTTTGTAATAACTTGCTGACTGCATTGATTCTCTACAAAATGGTTGCCGAAAACGCAGGCATAATGAAGATTTCTTTTTTTTTTTGACATTTGTGCCAATAAACACATTGCCTCATGGACTGCCTCAAGTTTCTGATTAGTGTCATCGGCAATGGACTGAAAAGCGATTTTGAAGCAGCTGTAACCTTTAAACAAAGCTCTTGTAGCATCAGCTTTACACTCCATCTAGTGCTGGTTACCCTTTTAAGAACTAGAATTCCGTGTTTGGGTCGTTCGAGATCACTATGTTGAACTTCATCTTCACTTAGGCATTTGAGCATAACTTCCCAACGGTGGGTAGAGGCTGACATAAAGTTTTATAGTGTCTGAACAAACCCAAAGAAAGATATCGCTCCAATGCAACTTTCAACAGCACTCACTCCAACTAAATTAAGCGAGTGTGCTGCACACGGAATATAAATGACAAGCTTGTTAATATTAGATATATGTGATTGAAAGCCATTGTAACAACCTGATACATTGGCTGCGTTGTTGTAAGATTGTCCTCTCATGTTTTCAACATCGATGCCAAGCCCATTAAGGAAAGTCAAAACAGTTGTTACAAGGTCTTCTCCAGTGTGACTGATTATGGGTATGAACGTGAGAAAACGTTCATTCACTTTATCATCAGAGGACCTAACATACCTTATCACTATAGTCAACTGACCAATATGAGAGATGTCCGGTGTTGAATCGATGCTTAAAGAGTAATATATTTGGCTTCTTTAATTTCTTCTACAATAGCATTCAAACCCCCTTTCCCCGTTACTTCTATCACTTCTTCACAAATTGTAGAAGATAAACAAAAAGGTTTTCCTTTGCCTTGATTACCATATTTGGCTAGATGAGAGCTCAAAAAAGGATCATACGCCTCAATTAACTCAAAACAAACTCAAAACAAACAAAATCCCCAAGTAGTTGCCATTATTTTGTAAACCTAGGAATTCTGTATCACCTCGGAATGCTAATCCACGTGATGAGAGAAACTCAACCACTGATACTACTCGTCATAGAACTTGCATCTAGTACTCTCGTTCATTATTGAACTGAACCTCCAAAGAGCTGCTAATTTGATCGTAAGGCCGCCGCTTGCTGATTAGTGTCTGCATACACGATCGGTGGTCTGCAGTCTTTTCATGCATTCTCATTCTTTGCGGAACATTCCTCCAATCAGAAAACCCATTTGTGAATCTTGTTTTTCCTCTTTCATGTTCAGTAAAAAGTACACAAGGAAAGCAGTACACGCTTCCACTTGAAGAAGAGTACATAAGCCATTCTCTTTTTATTTGTATCCCACTTACATGTTTACGAAATATCATGGACCGTGTAAAAACTCTGACGTGATCTTCATACTGTCTGGTTGAGGCTGAAAAATCTTCATCCAGATTTTGACGTTCTGATGGATCTCGTGAACACCAAAAGTTCTGGACTTCGTTAGTTACAGTTTTCCATAACCCTATGTCGTTTTCTTACTCAAGTCCCAATGCATTTTTAACTTGGTTCTCTAACTGAAATTCTAGCTCTGTTACAACTTCTTCTTGAACCGAAGTAGAAATATTGTTGGGTGGTTCTTCAGGTCCGAGGGTGACTTCGTCCCTTTCAATTTCAATATCCTAATTTGCTTTATTCTTGGGTATAGTTTCATTAGTAGTAGATTTCCGTGCAAAAGCAAGTTGAAATAAGCTTTGGTTCTTCTTTATTGTTTGCTCCAGCTGTCTGTCTGTTGCCTGTCGCTTTTTATGTTTTTCTGAACCACTCTGACACCTTTTGTTCTTCTTATTCTCTGGTTCTGTCTTCTTCCTTTTCTCTTGCTCTGATACCTTCTTCTCCTCTGGCTCTGCCTTCTTCTTTTCCTCTTGCTGTAATATCTTATTCTCCTCTGGCTCTGACTGTCTGATGTCCTACCGGACGATAAATCCACATCGAAATAAAGCCATGATAATTTATGATTGCATTTACAATCTAGATCTTCTAGCACATCACAAAATCAACCTGAAATTTCACAACACTCAATTTACAGTCACTTTACAACCAAAAAACTTATAATTTAACGCCATATTTAGGACCACAAAGCAATAAAAATGTGAACGTCACAAACTTTAAAGAAAAACAAAACTAGAATCGGAAAAAACCAACAGGAGGGACAGAAATAGAAAGAAAACAAAATAGAAGTTAGTAATTCAACGACCACCTGTCGAAATATGATGTTTATTTACTCGCTAACCGGGTTATGGTTACTGCTTGCTTTTAACTTTCCAAAATAAATTGATAGTGCCCGAGTGGCCGGCGTACCTGCGTTTTGTGCTTCATAAAATTGGGACGTTAAACAAGGTTAGTTCTGAACCAAAAACAAACAATAACATATTGGTGACACTGGAAATAATAATTATTTAGAATTAAACTAAAAAAAATGGATTAAAAATTTAATTTAATCTACGATCTTCATGGGGGGGGGGTAAAATTGACTTTTGGAGGGGGTTTTAACTCCCCTAAACAGGCTTGGATATCATACTGCCTGTTGGCTGGACAATATACCACAGACGTGTAAACGGAAATAACTGTTAACAAAATGGGCAGTTATAATCGCAAAATTTTCCGACCAACGAAAGCAAAAAAGCCTTATCTTTTTCTCCAAGAAACTCTCGATTTTGCCAATGTCAAAAAAAATTCCATTTGTCTAAGGGTGAAGAGTTAGAAAAAGAATATTCCGCCTTTTTCCCCCCGAGAAAATCTAAAATTTTGCCAAGTTGGCAATTGAAATTGCGTGAATTTCCAACTACCCAAAGAATTACTTATTCATTCCCCCCTCCTTTTTTGTCGAGTTTAACCGGAATTTCCTAACTTGGAACTTGATTTTTCCGATTGGGTGAGACCCCCCCCGTCCACCCCCCATAAGGCTGGCCCTGGGCTGGCCAGTATACCACAGACGTGGAAGCAGAAATAACTGTTCACGAAATGGGCAGTTATAATCGCAAATTTTTCTGACCAACAAAAGCATAAAAGGCGGTTTTTTTCTCTAAATAACTCTCGATTTTTCCGATGTAGAAAAATTTCCAATTATTTAGAGGTGAAGAATTAAAAAAAAAAATATTCCACCCATTTCCTCCGAGAAAATCTAAATTTTTGCCAAGTTGGCAATTGAAATTGCATGAATTTCCAACTACCCAATTAATTATTCATCCTTTTTTTTTCCAAGTGTAACCGGATTTTTCCAACTTGGAACTTGATTTTTTTGCTTGGGGGGAGACCCTCCTGTCCCCCTATAAGTCCGGTCTTGCTTGGGGCCCCCCCCCATTAATTCTGAGAACTCTACGTTGATGCTTGTAACGGTTTATGGCTCTGTCACATGTTCTGTGACGGCCTTTCGGAAAAGTGAGTTTCTTTAGACCTGTGGTTCCCAACTCAATTTAAGCCGCGGACCACTTTTCCACTTCAATTGTACCCGCTGACCACTTTGAAAAATTCTCACGAGCTGATTGCAAGACCTTAATAAACAAGAGAGTCCGGGTCTTTTTTGGGGGGGAGGGGGATGTGTTTGAAAAATCGTGCTTTGGTAAAAAAAAGGAATAATAAACAGAAAAAAAAATCTAATGATAATGCAGTCAAACCTCGTTAAGATGAACACTTTTAAGACGAATTACTTTTAATACGAACCGTTTTATGAAATTCCGTCAGATTGTAAAATACTACAAATATGCAATCAATTTCATTTTTATATTTAATTTTAATATTTAATAATAATTTTTATAAGTGTTTTTATTAATTATTATTTCTTTTTAAATAATGACCCGTCTCGCGGACCATTTGGGACTCTTTGGCGGACCACCAGTTGGGAACCACTGATCCAGACATTTGTTTTGCTGCAACTACAGAAACGACAGTGCGTTACATCTACCATTTCAATGCAAGATGGTGCGCACCCACATGTCGCACGATCCGTCAAAACTTTTTGCTCCAGCATCTCACCGATAAGCGTGTTGTGTTATCAGTCGCTCATTTATTAATCCTTGGCACACGTTCGATGGATTTCACTTCATGGGACTTCTAGTTGTGGGATCATTTAAAGAATTTGGTTTATTGTGGAAGTGTTGCTATGTTAGCAGAATCCAAGAATTCCACCACGCTGCATGTGCGAAGCATCACAGAGGATTAGTTGCGATATGAGGTTGAACACACTGTGCATCGGCTTGAATCGTTACAAGTAAATAATGGCTGCCACATTGAGGAACATCCATTACATCGTCCTGTACACGATTGACAGATGCTTGATTGTCACATTTGTTTGCGTGCTGTCTGCGCGAGTAAAATCCTTTTGTCTACAGTACGCTTGCAGCATCGGCGTACTGTTGTTGTTCGCACAACGTTCATTTGAAATGTTTCGATGCAATAAGTGTTACTAAATATTGAAAATGTCATTTGTATTGCGTGTTGGGTATTACGTAAGTTTTTTTTTTCCGCATTACGTTAAAAAGCACCCCTAGCGGACGTTTTTGAAGTAATTTATTTTTGCAAATTTTTTTTCCCCATCCTTTGGATAGTCTATATACCAATTTCCGTGTCAATCCGCTGAACGGCTCAAGCTCCAGAGTGCTTTAAATAAACCAAGTTCAACTACAACCACCCTGTATATATACAAAACTGCATCACAATGCGGGTTATGACTCCCATAACATGTACTGTACTAGGGTTACTCCTATAACGTGTACTATTTACTCCCATAACATGTACTATTTACTCCCATAACATGTGTTTATTTTTCTTAATGATTAACCAAGCTCAGCCTTCATTTTATTTTTGAAACTCACTGAACATTTACAAATCCCTAAATAAACGACGTCGCAAAATAATTGAACGCACATTTACTTCTTCCAAATGGTTACTATGAAAGTATTCTAGATTGAAGACGGAAAATTTTTCTCTTCATAGCTGAGGATGTAGAAATACTAGATGATAAATTGTTTTATATATATATATATATATGAGATGGGTTCGGTTGCCACCAGGCACCGTGAAATCATTTTTTACTTCGCGAGTAATTTGCAGAAAAATACGTCCCGGTGTCTTTGTGTGCCGACCATTTGGCATTAAACAACGAATATTTTGTGTGTGCTTGTTCAATGTGATTATTAGTAATAAGGGCTTAAGGTGGAAATTTTTGTATCAGGAACGCAATCTGGCAATAGTGGACTCATTGACAGATCTCTCTTCAAGAGTAAATGAAACGGAAAAGCACGTATAGGTTTTACCAAAATTTCAATTCGCGAGGGAAAACATCGTTTTAAATTGCCGCCTGCTTTGAAAATATTTCCGTCACGTAGAACCTAATTAAAAATGGTTTTCGTGATGGAATTTTTAAGTTGATTTGCGATGTTTGCAGACGTGTCATGATACTTTAATCAGAATTACGGTTCCCAGATAATCTTATCATTATACATAGATCAATTATAGAACGATTTATGATGTGTAAATATTACACATATGCACGCGTAATTATTACATACAGATGTGCATGTTAACATAGGCCTATATATATATGCATGCGTAATTATTACACATACGTACATATGAGCCGTTTTCTTTGAAATTGGTATAAGTCCATTTTTGACAAAAAGTTAGTTAATGATAACAATGAATGCAATCTGCTATGAGCTTTTTTTATCTATAAACAGTTCCCTAAAAAAATCCTTCAAAATTTTCATCGTTTTGTCAATATAAATTTACGTAGTTAATGAAATTACAAATATAATTACTTTGAAAGTGGTATAAGTCCACTTTTCACAACGACATAATATTTAGTTCAAAAATTATACTACATAATTTCTCTACTTCATTTTTATATGTGTGGCAACACTGTTAATGACATAAAAATTTTCGTTCGTTCACTTCAAAAAATTTTTCATAACGATAAAAATTAAAAATGGCACATATTAATATAAAGTTGTAATTAAAGTAATTCAAATGGCATTACCTGAAGAAATATTGAAATAAAGCTTTTTTATTTCGTTTGACATATTTAATAAAAATTTCACAAAAAAAAATTGATTTGATTCAATTGAAATCCCATATTTAATATTTCATAAATATGTGATTTTCACATTTTGTTGACTTTGAAAGTGGTGTAAGTCCATTTGAATATCAAAAGTATAAATTTCTTTTAACTAATACTTTAAAAACGATCACATTATAAACTTAAATCAAATTAATAATTAAAAAACATAAAATTTTCATTTTAACATATTACAATATTTTTCAAACCAATCAAATACAAGCCCTTAAATATCTCCATATAATATAAAATGGACTTGCACCACTTTCAAAGAAAACGGCTCATATGTACGCGTAATTATTACTACATACACGTGGTATGTATACGTATATATGCACACGCTAAAAGGACAAAGAATTATATGCATACATCTACAACTTCATCATTTACCTCTCTGACAGCAGTAGCAGAAACACACACAACGGGTGTAAAAAGTATTTGTCGAACCAACATTTTCATCATATTCTGCACAAAAGATCCTCAAAACAAAACAAACAGCCTAACAATATTTCACACAAGACCCTAAACTGCTTTGCGAGTAAAAATATAAAATTAGTATTTTTATTCTCAAAAAGATAGCAAGAAACATCATTTGTAGGAAACAAAATGTATTTGCATATCCAGTTTCTCCAAGGAGAATGTGCAAATCAGCGTGTGAAAATGATATAATTTTGAGTTATTATACCATTTCTGTTTCGCGTAGGCCATGGATGTTGTGCACCATCGAACACAGGTTAACTATTTGTGATAACTAGGTTTCCAAAAATATGAGAATTGATGGACGCAGAATGCCAGCATATTATACACTCACTGATAACGAAAGTTATACACCAAGAGGAAAACATTCTACAACTACGAAATTAAGTAAATAGCTAAAGAGCGGGTTGGTTTGCAAATAATCTTTGTAAATAGCTTTGCAATAGTTTGCAAATAGCTTTATGTGATTGAACATGACCGTACACTCGTGAGTGGCGTTGTAAGCATGAGCCAGCGGCTTTATAAACCAGTGGGTAGTGAACATCCCATTAACTTCTACCAACTACCCCCTTCCACTAACAACACGCACTTTTCTGTAAAAAATAAATAAATAAATAAATTAACTAACTAACCTATTAACTATTAATACATTCCGGGAGTTAATCGGGAGATCCTGCTGGGCTCGTAAAAACAGCCAGTAGCCGAAAAAAGGCACTAACTTAAACATCCAATTAATGCTCTAGCTGAGGTTAAACGTCCAATGACGTGGTACTCATGGAAGTCTCAAAAAAGTCATGACTTGCAAGACGTCCCATCAATGCGAGAAGCTTCGGCCGAGGCAAGTACGCAGTGAAAAGGATGATGAGTAGGTGCTAGAAACGTCGATAAACCAACTGACGGATCATCGGACTGAAAACAGCAGGGTGGTCAACGCGCCGGGTAATCGGCCAAATGGATCGTTCGGACTGTACCACTATACCTTCCGACTGTGTTCGCAGCACTGGTTACGCAACGCTATTCAGACGCGGACTGACTGTGGAGGGACCAGCATACCACGAGTAGAGAAATCGAATGATGCCGCATCAGGCATGTATAGAGCCCACAGCGACTTGATCCGCGACACAGGCACAAGAAGGGGCTCGCGTGTGTGTCACGAACCATATCTAGATGTCTCAAGGAAGCAAACCCACGATCCAAGCGTCCCTAAGGCCGCGTCCACACATGCAACAGAACATTGTATCGTAACACCGTCGCGCACCAAGTCTGGACCGCACTCCCTAACAGAACACCGTAACATTTCCGCGTCCCACCGGTTGTCGGTTTCCACTGTCGCTTCAAAGGAATGTTACGGGACCATGTTCGTGTATTTGGACAGGTTTGCGAACAACAGCGTTTTGTCAGTGTAGATTGGATATCGGCGTGAACTGATGGGACGCATTGCCGATACGCGGAGATTTTCCCTCTGTAACATCATCGTGTAACACAGTAGGTTACTTGACCATGTTCTGCGCATGTCTGTACGCACCGTTACGTGTGCTGTCGTTAACACGGAATCATCGGCGTCCCAGTTTCCAGTAGTGTCAGACCAGAGCAACGTGGAATGCCATAGATTGGCAATGTGTAGTGTTTGATGATGAGTGCCGATTCATTTTGTCGACTGATAATTATCGTGTCTGTGTTTGGTGTGAATGTATGTTTTACATGCTTAACGTTTTGTACGGCATTCATGATCAGGATTTTCTTCATTCGGGAGCTCTTGGCTCGGTTATTTCTTGGGGCCCATCTTATATTAACTTTTCTACAGACTTTGTCAATTCAGGGCCCTGCCCCTGGTCCCAGTTAGTACACTCGTCAAGGGGGCATTGTTTATAACTCCAAATTTAAATCGAAACAAAACGAAAAACGCCTTTCTTTTGTATTTTTGCTTCAACCAGCGTTCAAACTATCGTCTGAAAAAGGGTGCAACGTCCAAGCCGAAAAGTAAACCAAGAAAACGAAGCATATCCTGAAAATAATGACTAGTAACGGTTATCTCCATGTAAGTATCGATTTATCGACATAGCATTATAGTATCGATTAACATCGAGCGAAATAATCGATTATTTTTTTCGATAGGGAATCAGAATACATTTTTATTAAAACAGTTTTATTTCTTCTTCCTTTAATTTGCGGATTTCAGCTGCTAATTTTGCGTGTTTGCTAAACAAAATTAAACGTTGCTTCTGCACATATTGGGGTTCCCATTTTGAGGTTTGATATCACCTTTTTAATTAAATTGTCATCTTCTTTTTCTTCTCAGATACTCCAATCAATATGTTAAGGTCTGAATACAGCAAGAATTTTGAAATTAGAACACCCGCCATAATTTTCCAAACTCAAATTAAAAGTTTCGTGTTTTTAATTTAGAGTGCGGAGGACGTGGAAAGAAAAGGAACTAGGAAAGATTGAATTAAAAAGTGAAAGTTATAAACGCAAGGTGGGGATAAGTATTTTAGCAAAGTAGTTTTTCCTTGTACTTGAAAATTAAAAATTTGCTGGCATTTACTTTTTGAAGAATTGATTTGAATGTAGAAAAGGAAGCGAAGAAAATGAAAATTTCGTGTGTATGTGTTCACTTCGCATTGTCCCGCGTCTTTAAAGTTATTATTTGTTTTCTTGTGCCAACGTTTTCCCAAGCCAATTGAAAATTTTGCTAGATATAGTGGGTTTTGTGGGCGCATTTTCCCCAAGCAAATTAAAAATTCGCTAGATATTGCGCTTTTTAATTCCAAGCAAATTAAAATAACTTTTTTAATAAATCCCAGCAATGGATATTCAGTATGAAAAATATTTGAATAACTGGAATTGTTTATTCGTAATTTTTCATTTATTCACCTTTTCTGGAAGGTCTCACGTGGAAAAGTTGGCCCTAATCAGTGGCCTTGCATTCCTAGAAAGATGGGGACGTAGTGCACAGACGAAGAGAGTAGCCATTGCGCTCCTAATGTATTCATTGAGAAAAGTAAGTTGTTTAAAGCAATACTATTTTCCCAGGAAGAAGGACATTATTCAGCCATTTGTTTTGAAAGAACTGGGCTTCTATGGTAGGTAATTGACGTCACTCTATAGGTAATTGACGTCACTCTATAGGTAATAACACTTGATGCCATCACCATCTCCGACCAAGCCTAACACAACTGAGTCCAACCAAGTAAGTTTTTTTCAAGAAGAGCAATTCTTTTAATGAACATATCAAAAGATCTAGTTAAAGTGGATAGTAACATAATGAGTCATAATTTTATGAATGGCACGCGGTGCAATTTGATGAATGGTTCCGCTGACTCGTGGAATGATTCTTCAGTATTATTTTGGCAGAGTATTATTTATGAAAAGGTTGTCGATCTATGATGTAGGGTATATCATAGGTGTCAATGGATTAGATTAACTACCGAAATGGGGTCTTTGATTTTGTAGTTTTTATACACAGGTTTTATATCTATAGTGTAAGATTCCTAAGCGGATGCCTTGTTTCAGGGTTCCATAGCGTACGTTTTGTTGCAGGATTCAATAGCGTATGTCTTAGTGCTGGAGATTCTATATAGAATATACACTCTATAACAAAAAAATCGACGCACCAAGAAGTTGTCCGATTGTAATGAAATTTCGTATGCAAAGACATTTTGACCGAACATGCAAATGATTAAAATTTGGTGTCCAATGAATGAATAGCGGGAACTCCAGCGCATCGGAACTGCGCATTCAGCAGGTGTATATAAGGAGCGATTCTCAATATGTGGTCAAAATTTCTGTTGCATTTTGACTGCGGATATCTTACGTCGACTGTAACAATGCCTCGCCGAAAGATTCGTGCTCATTACGAGCATATGTCAGAGTTTGAAAGAGGTCGTGCTATCGGATTGAAAGAGGCTGGTTGGACGAATCGAAGAATCGCTGGACATGTGGGTCGAAGCGATGCGGCGATTGGACGGTGCTGGCAAGAGTGGGTCAACAACGGCAGATGTCAGCGTCGGGACGGCAGCGGTCGACCTAGGGCCACAACAGAACGGGAAGACAGAGCGATTGTCAGAGCAGCTGTCACAGCACCGGATTCGTCGTTATCAACTATCCAACGTGTGGCCCGCACACATGTGTCCAACATGACCCTCTGCAGATGACTGAGAGAGCGGAATTTACGCTCGCGCCGACCGTTACGCCGCTTACCTCTCACGCCTTTACACCGTCAAGTCCGATTACAGTGGTGCCGGGCTCGATCAACTTGGAACTGCGCTGACTGGGGACGTATAGTCTTTAGTGACGAGTCCCGTTTCCAACTGTGTCCTGACGACAACCGCAGACGTGTCTGGAGACGTCCAGGGCAGCGTGGGGATCCTGCCCTTACTATCGCACGCCACACATGCCCACAACAGGGCGTTATGGTCTGGGGTGCCATCTCCTTTGATAGCCGGACCCCTTTGGTGGTCATTTCTGGCACACTTACAGCACAGCGGTACGTAGACGACATTCTACGACCGGTTGTGTTACCGTTCCTTTTGCGACACCCTGGACTTACGTTTCAACAAGACAATGCCCGGCCGCACACGGCACGTGTTGCTATGAATTGTCTTCAAGCTTGCCCAACACTTCCTTGGCAAGCTAGGTCTCCTGATCTCTCTCCCATAGAGCACATTTGGGACGCTATGGGAAGGCGATTGCAACCATCCCGGAATGTTGACGATTTAGCCCGACAGTTGGAGACAATTTGGCAAGAAATTTCGCAGGACACCATCCGGGATCTTTATCAGTCTATGCCACGCCGTGCGACAGCTTGCATCCAGGCCAGAGGTGGACCAACACTTTATTGACTTCCTCCCTTTGTAACGATCGAACCACAGTCGATCTACATTATAGGCCTGCGCGCTGATTCAAAATGGCGGCAGCTGAAGGCGGTTGTTTACCCAGTTCTACCGAATGCTTTCGTTAACGCAAACGTTTTTTTCCCCCATTTAACAGTGCTTTTTCTAACTGTGTTCACGAATTAGCGTAAATTTCTTTGCTTAAAAATGTTTGATAAGAATCACTTAACCACTTACCCTTTATTTTTATGTTTGAATATGCAGATTCTAGGATAATTTTAATATTTGATTGTCACTTTTTGGTGCTACTTCAATTTTATTATACAATTTCCTTTTTTTTTGAATAAATAGAAAAATAGCAATTAAATAATAAAAAACGAAATTGAAATAAGGTGTTCATTTTACTTACCTGAACTAAAGTGACAAATTTTAAAAATGATATTTTAAGAAAGCTTGAACATATAAGCTTCTATTTAGTATGTAAGGGTAAGCTGTTTCTTGCCAGAATTTCTTCGTTTTCTACTTTTTATAAAAATTAAGCATTACAAAATAAATAATACGTAATGTGTAAACAACGAAAAAATAATTTTTATCATTCCCTTTCATAAGACACTTTTGTTAAATAAGCTTTCGAAAACTTAAAATCATGAAGTGAGTACTCATAGTTTCGGTTGTACCACTAATGATGATTATTGTAACTGACAAATCATGAAACAAAAAATGTATTGATCAGAACATATATAGATAATAGAGAACACTCACAATAAATATGATATGTACAGATATACACTTATATCCGAATTTTAAGCATGATTGAATGTTATTTTAACAAGAAAATAGATATTTGGCTCTGTGATTCATAAAACACACTGTACTTTAAAAATCTCTATGTACAAAATGAAAGAATTTCGAACACTTAATATGTAATACCCATACGTTTATTATATATACAAATACAATCGGATCTCTTTTTATGAGGTAGATACGTTCCTAAGAAAATCGCATATAGAAAGTCATGACAACTAGGAAAAATTAGGCATACATTCGATAATTTGCATTCATCCAAAAAACTGCAGGTTCCCCATATCTGGTATATACAAACCGAAACATACACAGGAATAAGTAGTGATGGAAATCCTCTTCACAACTGGTTAATTTTTTTATTTTTATTTTATCCACATTTAGCACCTTATTTTTTTTCTGTTGCCATTTTAGAGAAATTATTTAAGAGAATTTTACAAATTACAATAAAAACCTTCTTTAAATATTTTGTACAATCATGTATGCAACGTTTTGCACATAAACTGTCATCTAATTCTCTCACAATATTACAAATATAGGGATTGCAGAGTTTGATCATTAAATTGAAATGACTGTTACATTCAATAAATGATTTGTAATAATCTTCTAACAAGGCATTAAATACGTTTATGCAGATACAGGCCACCTTAACAGTAAACATGGTTGGTTTTCTCAGGGCACCTCTATTTAATGCATCTATTAACTTCGATGCTTCATGCTTCGATGCTTCATATAACTTCGATGCTTCATACTGAACTGTATCCTTACGGATTAAAGTTTCAATGCAAAAATCACATTGAATGTTTCTACTGGTTTTTAAGGCTGCATATCCAGAAATGTAATGCATTATAGGAATCATTTCTTTTCTATCGAATCTAGCGGATCAATTTCAAAATCAGAAAATGGCTCTAGAGATAGTTCTATGGTATTTAAATCATTATTTTCTCTTAAATCTCTAATAACAAGCTCAGAGTTTTTAAAAGAAAATATAAGTAAATTTTGGATTCTTATCTTTTTTCACTTTCATACAGCTGTGAAGTGAAATGAAATAGTTACTGCCAGATAATTGTCGGTAGAGACTAAACTTTTCCTCCAAAGGGTCTGTTTGAAATTTTCCCAGTAGAACATATTCCACATTTAATTTTTGCAATGCAAACGAGGTCAAACCATAAAGACCACTGCAAGTCTGCACCATGGCTTCAGATGTTCTTTTCGTTAAACCTTGATACACATGTTCCCTTGAAAGCAATTCCCAGTTTCCTAACCAGGTTGAAACATCCCGTAAATAACTCAATTGTTCTTGACTTACAGAGGTAATTTTTTTAAAATCTTCATTTCGAAATATGATGTCTTTATTTGGGCATTTAACATTTACAATATTCCACCACGTAAGGATTATTTCGAGGAATTTATCTGTCCCTTCAGTAGCATTACCTCCTAATTCACGGAGGGCATTAATATTTTGATAATTAAAAATTTTACACACAAAGCTTACTTTTTGTCGTTCAATGTTAGATGGGAATAAGGCTTTATGATTTAACTTATATCCAAGTTTTAACACTCTCTCCCCTTCTTATCGATACGTAGTTCTCAAGTGATTAAAATCAGCCTTTCTAATGATGTCGAAGTTTTTATAGATAATTAAAAATGAGATCTTTTTGGTTTAGTCAGTTATTTCGAATGTTTTTTAAAAATATGCAGGGTGTCATCAATTTAAAAGAGCGGAGAGTCCTGACATGCAGGATTATATATTGAATTAAAACCACATGGATGCAGCTTAAATTTAGTAAACGTGGATTTGTTTACCTGATTATTGTCAGCAATAACACTTACCAGTTTAACATCACAATTATGTAACTCACATAATATAGTTTTTATTGCTGTTTATAAGAAGTCCCCAGAATTAGGCAAAATTGAAATTACATCTGTGTAGTTACCAAATGCAGAAGTTAGGGGAAACACCTGCACTGTTTTAGCAAGGGTATCTGATTGTGTTATGCAAGATCTAACTAATTTGCCATCCTTAAATGTCAACTCAGGAGAGATATAGATTTCACCCATTAATAAATTTACATACTTTTCAAATGGACTTAGATTGATTAATTTCTTTTCAGAATACTTATTTCGAACATGAAACGTTCCATCACAAATATTTAGCTTGGCAGCCATCTTTCTCAGGTTACTTGGAAGGGGGAGAATTAACAACTTGGTTTTTCTAATTGCACGATAACAAGTAGGTGAAATTAAATACATTTTAAAAGACAATTGCAAAAGGGTCGAAGAAAATCTGTATCTCTCTCTTTGGATAGATTTAAAAGTTGCAATTGCTCAATTAAAATATTTAAAATCGGTAACTTTTTAAGACTTTAATTACGAACCATACTCATTAAGTAAGCACATGGCTTTTGCCAATTTATCATATTCGATTTTCACGTTTTCGAAATTATTACAAGTTTCAAATAACAAATCTATTTCTGATTTCTCATTAATGTGTTCAAAATGCATATTAATTTGTTTGATATCCAATTCTTCATTTTGATAAAATATCTTAAATGATAGATCAGAAAGTACTTTAAAACTAACTATAATTACGGGTAAAAGAGAATTGCTTATCTTTAAAACGGTGATACAGTCCTTGTTCGAAATAAAAGTCCAGTTTTCTTCTTGTGTTAAACGATACTTTATATAATCTTCAACTTCAGACCTGGATTTCAGTCGCGAAGCTTCAAGTTCATTTTTATGTGTTAATACACTTTTTTTAAGAACTGATTGAAGGACGTCGTCCTCTTTCTCATCTCTAGATTTTCGTTTCTTTGGCACTTGTACATTAAAGTGTGGTATTTCCTCATTAATAATGCATGGAAATGTCTCTGGTAACAGACAAGGTTTAGTACGTGGGATTAGGTGGATTATATCATCCTTGTCTTTCCTTTTATCTTCTGTTACAATCATCTCACCAAGAAAATGTTTTATACAGACACGTGCATTTTTCGTATATGCAAAATTTTCTCGACGGATCTGGTTGATCCATAAATTACGCATATTTTCTTCTGCTGGAAATCTAAAGCATGTGATGTGAGGTGCCTTGTAGTTGGATTTGCATCCAGGCACGCTGCATTTGAAAGGCATTTTATGAACCTAAAATCATTGAAAATAATATGTTAATACATTTCAGAAGATCGTAGGATAAAAAAAAAAATCATGTACAGTCAAACACAATACGAACACTAATCAAACAAGCAACCTGTATACAGTCGAACCTCGTTAAGACGAACACCAAGGGGAACAGAAAAACTTTTCGAATTAACAGTTTGTTTGTTTGTGGTTTTACGGCTCAAAGACTACAGTGGTCATGCTGCGCCGGGACCTACTGTTTTCCGAGGAATCCGAACCTCTTAAGGCCTAGGGAACCAAACCCCGGACTACAGTGAGCAGTGCGATCTTTATGAGATCTCTGAGTAAGCGTTCTTTTTGCACTGCTGGGAGTCGAACCCGGATTAGCGGCGCACTAGGAGAACGCGTTACCACACTGCGCCACCGCAGGGCACCGAATTAACAGTAATTCGTCTTATCCAGAAAGGGTAGTACATAACACAATCTGAAATGACTTCAGAAAACGGTTCGTATTAAAAGTAATTCGTCTTAAGCGTGTTCGTCTTAACGAGGCTCGACTGTGTTAAATATGGACATGCATATAACTGCTTAAAGAGTTTCATAAGCGGCAAAGAATTATCTTAACCAACATGAGAGGAAATCTCCGTTCACTGTAGTGCAAATTTCCATACATAGATAGCTGATTCATGCTTCCTCAGATGCTCGTCTTAGAAAATGAGAAAAATTTCTCACAAATGTGAATTAACTGATTTACGATTGCTGATGAAATTAGCATATTATAAGGTGGAATGTAAGTTTAGTTAACTCAGCCAGGAGCGGATACAGACTTCCATTTTGGGGGGTCATGGACAGAATTTCCCATGGTCTTGGAATAACACCTTTCATTTACCATGAAAGTTGGAATTTTTTACAGTGAAAAAATATTTTTGGGGGTCATGACCCCTGTGACCCCCACCCCCCTCGTATCCTCCCTTGAGTTCAACACTCTGCAGAATGGGCCAATCGATTGATTAAATTAGATTTCACCTATAGTATGTGCATTTGTTTACTTATTAGGGAAATTAAATTCACATATGAAAGTTTGAAAATTTCACATTACTTTTTAAAAAAATGGAGTTTACCACGGAGAAAATTACAGAAACTAAGAATTATAATGTGGTGTTATTGTGTTTTGCAATTTTCGTTCCTTTCACAAGTTTTGCCAGTAATGGCTATAAGAATTTTTTAATTTGAGCTTCTCGAATTAACCATATTACCCTGTAGAATTTTTAAACATTATCTTATTAATCATTATATAGCGCACTATATTATAACCCATACAAGAATCACCCGATACCACGTTATTGATATGCTGAATTTTAGGCCTATAATCCACAGCAAATACTTCGATGAAATATTAATATTGAAAAAAATCATATTTATGAATAACCAAAGATGTTTTTACCACCGGCTTTTCACAAAAAAAAAAAAAGTTTCGATCCTTAAAATCATACGAGACGTCAGTCAACCAGCACAGCTTTTTTCATAAACATGTCTTCTGCAAGGCAACTCCAGCGAAAACATCCGCCTACAGTCGATCAGGTGATCCTGTTTTTCGGCAAAGAGCACTCGGGCCAGTATGTAGATTGGCTGTGATCAAACTCTGCAATAAACCAATCAATTATTCTGAAATTTTAATCCTTTCTTTTTCCATATATGTTCTTTACATCCATAAGTTTTTATCACAATCGGACAACTCCTTGGTGCGTCGATTTTTTTGTTATAGAGTGTACCTTAATGTTGGACATCATAGCGGCTACCTTACTGTAAGGTCTCATAGCGGCTATCTTAGTGTAGGGTTCCATAGCGACTATCTTAGTGTAGGGTTCCATAGCGACTACCTTAAAGAATGGATTCTTACCAGGGTTCCACGAATGATCATTACTTCAAAGAATTTACTGATTACGTTAAATTATTGAATATATATATATATATTTATTTATTTTTTAGTAGGATTTCCATGAGTCAAGAAAATTATATCAAGGGTTCCTTTAGTGTAGAAGAGTTACGAAAAGCTGAATTTAGGGAATTATCCGGTGATCTTATTTGTGTCTTGTCGAAAATAGTCAATGCCGCACACATATTGTTAAACACAAAATTTATGGTTGTTCACATATTTATATTCAATTTCTCATCGCAGAGCGCAAAGCCTATCTCCCTTTGAAAGCTTATTGCTAACTATTCCCAGAATTTTCCTCCCAAAATTGCGTTAGATGCTCCTCTGGTAGTACAACGACTACTAAATATAATTTTCTTTAAATAGTTGTAAATATCATTAAAGATTTGGTTTTCTTTTTTAGAAGGTTACGAACCTGGTGACAGAAGTGATATCTTAACTTCGAAATATAGTATTACTTGTCACTCCTGCCACTCTAAAAAAAACCACTGCATCTCGAGAAACCAGGTATGTAGCCAAGCCGAGGCTAGAAGGGGCATTGCTCCAGTTGCCCTTTCGAACTATTCTATATATATAGAGAGAGTAATCCCCGAGTGCCCTTTGCCTTGCCCTAATTGCACCTTTATCTTGGCTACAGGTCTGTAAGAAATCATTGCAATATTAAAGTTTCATACATCTGGTGCACGGTGTAGAGCAGTATTTCTCAGTCTTTTTTGTTTCAAGAGGGACTTTCAAAACACTTTTTGCGTCCTGCGAAGCCATGTGAAAAAAACTTGAATTCTTTTCAATCAATATTTTAAAACGTCAAGAGTTAATTGAATCTTAATAGCGCAAGGATGATGGAGTTAATACTGGCCAAAGAAACATTTAAAAAAAAATTAGGTAGATCAAAACTACAAGCCCAGGGTAAGTTAAACGTTTGAACAGTCAGGAAATCTTATTTTGTAAGTGTTTGCACAAGCAATAAACGATGTTTAATTAAAGAATTTCATCGAATATTTTCTAGATTGGATTATTTTTTGCTTGAAGCTGAAACTAGTTCTACCTTTGGCAATACTTTCGTAAGTGATTTTTCTTTTAGAATTAGATTTCATCGCTGAATTTTTATGTTCCGAACAATGAGTATTCTGTATCAAGTATTAGAAGCTATATTAGGCACGTATATAAATATCATTACAGAAGATGAAATGACAGGAATGGCTGAGAAGTGTGGGGTACGGGATAAGTAGCGTTCAATAGTCTACATCAGTGTTTCTCAAATTTTCATTTTACAGAACCCTTTACGTGGTACATACCTAACCACGAAACTACCATAAACATTACTTAAAAAAAACAACAACAACTAAAGAGCTATTGTTTATCATTACTTGGACACAATATGAAACATACAACAAATCAATACAGAAAGGTAGGTAGTATTTTGCTATTACAGCGGGGTATTGGTTACAATTAGTTAGCTTTATCTGAGGAGCGTAGGCGTACACAGAAAGCTCATGAGGTGGTTACAAAGCTACAACTGCATATAATTATATATATATATATATATATATACAAACTTTGGTGAAAGTGCACAACACGTCACCGTTTCTAAAAGCTAATGGCAACGGGCGTGGCAACATTCCGCCATGTTGGAAAGGTTGTTTCCCGTGGTTTTTTGAACATGGCATTTTCCTCGAATCAGTGATTGTTTTGTGGGGGGTAATCATGGAATCAGAAACTGTTGAATCAGAAATGGTCGCAATCGCAATCAACGCAAAACAAGCAGATAATGGCGCTGAAAATATTGTATAGACGCTGATGTATGACGTCACAAGCCTAAGGCCTGTAAATTTAGAGCAGTTTCAAAAGCAGAGAGAACGCGGTGACGTGTTCTGCATTAGTGCCCAACAGTTCATGATGAACAATTCCCAGTTATCAACCTCCTTGTGTAGGCCAGTATTAAGGAGTCGTTATATGAAAAATTAATTATATATTTGCTTTTAAATTCCTGCCATGTTTTGCAATCGCTCAATCATGTTTTACAATCGCTTGCGGAACAAACTTTAAGAAACACTAATCAACATCTCTAGATAGGGCATCGTAACTAAAGACAGGTCGATGAGTCGGTTCATACACCATTTTGCCTTTTTTTGGCAACTATATATATATATATACGGGGTGTCTCAGCACCAGGGTTACAAACTTCAAGGGGTCATAGTACTCATCAAGGTGAACGATAATATGTCATAGAATCTAAAGTCGCAAACCACCCACAGCGCCATTTCTAAAATCGTCCAGCATGCACAAATATTTACAACCAGTGCATGAGAAGCGCAACATGCGTTGTCCTAATCAGCTATGCACTTGATCAGCTGACCTGAGTAGTATCTGGCGCTCTTCACGCACCGTGTGTAAATATTTGTGAATGCTGGACGGTTTTAGAACTGGTGCTGTGGGTGGTTTGAGACCTTAGGTTCTATGACAAATATCGTTCACCTTGATGAATACTATGACTCCTTGAAATTTGTATGTAACCCTGGTGCTGAGACACCTTGTATATATCTATATATATATTTGCACTTTTTCCTGTACTTCTAGTACGGGGCATAGTACGTTTGAAAAATAATCTCCATTTTCTTTTGAGAGTCTCTTCATTTTTTATCCATGTTTTTATCTCTTCCTCAAGTTAGTTTTCTCAAGTTCTCTTCCACATATAGTGCGTTCGTGCTCAGTTGTCGCCCGATACTCTTACCAGACGGGTTGTTCCATTGCAGTTTAGGGAAGGGCGTCTTGCCCGAACTGGTTTTTCGCGCGGGAAAAACCAGTTCCTCCAAGACGGCCTTCCCTAAACTGCAATGGAACAACCCGTCTGGTAACGGTATTAGGCGTCAGGTCTGCGCGAACGGACTATATGTCTTGGTCTACTTCCACAAACATTGTTGGGTTTCTTGCCAAATGCACACTCTAATCAACAATATTTGCTTTGCTTAATTATCTCTGACGCAGATTTCGGCAAATATTTCCCTGTTAACAAATATTCTGCGGATGTTCCATAGTTAGCAAATATTCCTAAGACCCTTTATAGTAAGCAAATATTCAATAGTTCTATATTTTCCGTTTTTTTGCCAGTGTATGTCCAGTATTCTACAGAAGCAGTTATCCATGAAACTTAAATTTTCTTTGTTATTGATTTGATTACTTTCCATTCTGGACACTTATAAAGCAACACTGATTTTTGGATTAGAGAGAGAGAGAGAGAGAGAGTGTTTCAAAATGTTTTTGTCACTCTATAATATACATATATCTAGGGCAGGGCTTATTATTAAAAGAAAGGCATTAATCCGACATCTAGCAGCTTCACTTTTCGTAAAAGGGGCAACTTCTTTTAAATGATATATGCACCTTATTAAATAAAAAAGATTTACGTTTTAAACTACGAGTCATTCATTAATTCATTTCTCTAGTGAGGAATCTATTATTCATTGAAATAAGGCAATAATCCATGAGAAGAAGAAATAAAATATTCCAAAGATGTGCCGCTAATTAAATTTATGAGGATCGAATAAAACTAATTTTATTGATAAATTGCAAACGACTTTTATTGGGACGTGGTCTCAAAGCTTTTCGCGACAAAATACGGATGGATTTTTTTAATTTTCTTTAAGGAGAAGAATAAAAGTTTCTGCTTAGAAAGTTTTGAATTTTTAGCATCAATAAGAATATTGGTTTTGATTACTTCCATTTTATTATCACCTGCTGTTAATGTTTATCATCAGAATAAATTAATACGCAATCTGACAGTGTAGATGAATGTAATTTCTTCCTATGAAGCCTTTCGAGGTCCATGTCTAAAGGGATATTTTACGTCGTAACTTATGTGGTAAGTTGCGTCTTGATAGCTAAGTCCAAGGGCGAATCCAATGAGGGGTGGAGGGGGCGATTGCCCCCCCCTAGGGTTAAATAGGAAAAAAATAAAGACGATGAAGAATATTTTATGTGTTGTTTGTTACAACTGTAATAAATAAAAGTCTTACACTGGTGTCCAAAGTATCTAAGTCTTGGAGAAATGCGATCCAGACGTTTTTCCACGAATCTTCAAGCTACTCGTCTTTCAAACTACGTTTTCAGTAAGTGTTGCTTCAGCAAAACGTAGTTTTTTATCCTTGAAGCGCCGTTAAACTTGGCTTCGAACGCGGATGACAGAAGAGACTTTTAATACACATCCATAGAGACATTCATATTGATGTAAATAAAGTGATTGACAAATTTTCAAAGAAACCAAGATGGCTTGACTTTGCACTATAAACTTCAAGTTTTTTAAAAAGTCGCTTATTATAAAAAAAGTAAAATAATTACGATGTTTTTGTAGTTTAAATTTAAACTTGTTCTATTAATTACATTGTAAATTATCGTTTTGGTTATTGTATATGTCTCCTTTACTAGCTTATCCTTCTGTCATACTTGACTATAATCTACCCTAAACCATATAGTTTAATTAAAGAAAAGCCCAACTTTAATTCATTGTCATAAATTAAATATTTTGGTGAAGATAAAGGAAGGCTAGTAATATAACAACATTTACCTAAACTATTTAACAGTCAAAAACTAAAATTTTCTTGGCGAGGCCCCGAAATCCTGCCCCCCACCCCACCGGCCATAATTAATAGCATTTGGGATCCGCCTTTGCGTAAGTCGGGGGTCTTCAACATTTTCAGTCCAAGGGCCAATTTTTTTTATTCTTGTTAGCTTGCGGGCCACACTACTGTACTAGCAATATTAGGACTGAACAAATGTGAAGCCCCCCCCCCCCCCGCCGGATCCACTTTTGTTGCCGTTTTCTCTTTGGTCTTCATGTCAGTTTGAGCACCCACTCGAAAATATTTTCGTATCCGCCTCTCGGATGACTATATGTCTATATAATATATGCAATATAAAATACGTAATGAAAGCGAAAAGCAATTCATAATATTTTTAGTTATTAATAAATAAAGCCAAATAAGACTTTTAGTGAGATTTTTGGCACTGCTTATTTTTAACAATCCTGTCAATATCCGGTCTTATTTTTGATATTACAATCTTAAAAGCGTTTTCAAGGTGGACGTCAGTTATTCTGGTCCTAACTTTTGATTTTACTAACTTCATCTTGAAAAGAGTTGTTCGCAGACGTACTGGCGGCGTATGCAAGGGGGAGTGATGTCATTGTAACTTCCATTGCGATGTAATTTTGTATATATACATATAAATATATGAAGTTGTAGCTCTGTAATTCCATCTTGTGACCCTCCTGCGTATGCCTGTGCTCTGATGCAAGTGCTCTCGAATGGTGACACCATTTTCATAAAATTCAGTCGAATAGTTGGGAAGATGCCTTCATCGACATGTTTAGAATATAATTCAGTAGTAAGTCCTAAGGTGGAGTTTTTAAATCACTGTTGCACTGCAAATCAATAAAACTATCCCTCACGCCCATATACACTAGAAAGCTGATGAAACACGATTGATGGGGAAAACCGATGTTATTTTAGTTCTCTAGCGTTTTAAGATATTTACGGTGAAATATTAAAATGTGAACAGAATAAAATACATAGATTTAAGACACAGAGGGAGCAAGGAACGTTATTTTGTATAGAACAGTTTGTAATTTTTCATAAGCTGGCGGGCTGCAAGTGGCCCGCGGATTGAAGACCCCTGTCTTAAATAATGACTTCAGTTATGTCTTAAATAATGATTTTAGTTATGTCTTAAATAATGACTTTAGTTACGTCTTAAATAATGACTGCAGTTATGTCTTAAATAATGACTGCAGTTATGTCTTAAATAATGACTTTAGTTATGTTTTAAATAATGACTTTAGTTATATCTTAAATAATGACTTTAGTTATGTCTTAAATAATGACTTCAGTTATGTCTTAAATAATGACTTCAGTTATGTCCTAAATAATGACTTCAGTTATGTCTTAAATAATGACTTCAGTTATGTCTTAAATAATGACTTCAGTTATGTCTTAAATAATGACTTCAGTTATGTCTTAAATAATGACTTTAGTTATGTCTTAAATAATGACTTTAGTTATGTCTTAAATAATGACTTTAGTTACATCTTAAATAGTAATCTTAGTCACGTCTTTAGTTGTCCACATTTATTTTTGTGCGTATCCGATTCTGAGATCCGCTGGAAGTTGCGGTCTGTCGTTCTACAGCGATTTCAAATTCCTTCATGAGATTTAATTTGAGAAATTTGAGATTTGTGAGTTTAAATTTGTGACGCGTGGTTAAATGACGTCGAGCAATTTAATGATACAATTGATTGATGCGAATTTTAATAAGCATTAATGATTATTTTGAAAATTTTTGACTACCATGTTCGGAATTAAGATGCTGAATAATCGACGTTATTGTCAAACTACAGTGGAACCTGGTAAAGCGACCACCTTGGGAAATTGACCACCTGTATAAAATGAGCACTTTTTATAATAAATATAATAATTTTTTATAATAAATCCCCCGGTAAGGACTTAGTCATGCCTAAACCAAAGTATGTCTTGTATAGTGACACACCTGTTTATGGTGATCATCGCAGTCTACCCCCAAAGGTGGTCGCCTTGGGTAGGTTCTACTGTATTTTAAATACTTTAATTAGTCATCAATCAGTTTCATTTGTTAGTTAAAACAAGATGCAACTTTTGTGTGTATTGTATAGATTTGGTAGTATTCATCTGTTTCACTGATTAAATCGCAAATGAACTCAGAATTTTTTAACAAATGTATATTATGATATTCACTGGAATTACTAATAATATACTTATGATAATTACCTAATTATTTTATAAATATAATTAAATTTAGATTTAATTGAAATTATTGCGTTTTCTCGTTTTCTGTGAACATCAAATTAGCAAAAAAATTACTTACATTATGATGAGATTTAGAAACGAGAGCGAAGTCAGGAAATTTAGCTGAAGGAGGGAGGGCAAAGACTGATTCGCCGGTTTGAGTTTCATAAAACGTATTATAAATAAAAACATTTAAAAAAACAGTAATATATGAAATTTTTTTAATAGTCCGTAAAGCTTTTCTTGGGGCTAGAGATCTTCCTAACCCTATTCTTCATTACTCATAAGTGTAGACATAAAATATTTCAACGAAATATTAATAATTTTTGTTAGAGATTACGGGGAATTGTTTTAAAAAATTGTGTACATTATTTAAATTTTATTAATATAATTTTGTTATAATTTGTTAATATAATTTTTTTTATAATTTTGTTAATTTAAAACTTGTTTAAATTGTTTAAAAAATTGTTTTAAAATTTTTTTTTATCCACCCAAAACCCCATCTCATCTCTCTCCATTCCGTGGGGGATAAAACAAACTTTGTTTGTAGGCGCCCCATATGACAGGATGTGCTTGGCTTTGTGTTTTAAAAACTACGGAATTTCCGTACCGAAAAAGAAAATTGTTTTAATGCATTGCGTTGACGTAGCTTTCTAGCTATGGATTTAGTATTTCATAGCATGACTTACAACGAAAAGTTATGCCTATATCGCTCGTAAGGGGCGCCAATAAATATTGTGAAACATCAACATTGTATCAGCAAATTGCGGCAGCAGACGGCGACAAATTTCCATAAACGTTGCATAGAAAAAAAAAGAAAAAAAGATTTAGCTCCACTAAAACATCGGTTTGAATAAAAAGGCCATCGAATACGCCAATCGGAAACCGAAATTTAAATCTCAAATACGTCGAAGCTCGCTTTTTCGACTGACAAACGGGTTCGCGAATTATCTTTGCGGGTTTCGCCAGTCTCGGAGTTTTTCTTCGATATTTGTTTTTCCGTTTTGGCAACGCAGCGAAAACAAGGATCGAAACGCAGACGACTCCATAGGATCATTCTATTCCCATTTCTAAAAACGACGTCTAATGGCCAAACCGAAATGATTTCTTCGACTACTGATATAAATAGCGAATAAAGAACCGCATTCAGAGGATGCTATTGGAACGATTCAAAGAAGATTTCTACTATAATGGCATCGTAATCGTATGCCGAAGGTAAATAGGAAATATACATGCATCGTTGCTTAAAGTAAAAAGTAGATTTGATGCACATGGGGAGCTTTGCTTTTATTTTATTTATTCAAATTCAGACATACCATACAATATTTATAATATACAATAATGAAACATACAATAAATGTAATTAGAAAAGACATGAAAATAATCATAGAAATACCAGAATGAAAATTGCGACTGTAGATTGGTGGAGTATTTATATGTAATGAATGAATATTTTAGTGATTGAATTAGTATATAAAAAAGAGGGATTGAATCATAGTGATATGATTACTCATGGTTCACTTTGGTAATTACGACGTGAATCTAACTAGCTCGAGCCACCCGGAGGAGGAGGAATTGTGCAAGGGTTTCATTGGGAAGGGTGGCCGCCGGAGGCGGCGCTGTAATCCCAGACAAGATCGAGCCACCCGGGTTCGGACATAAATGGAGAGCAGAGCCAACGATAGTGGAAAGGGGTTGAGGCCCATTGGCCCGGATGAGGTCTAGAGGTCCATACTGGCAAGGACCTATGCTGTGAGTGGCCCGGCCCAGCGAAGGGGCCATGGGGCCAGTCAAAGTGAGCGTGGGGGGCCAGCCTTGACTCTCGGTGCCCCTGATGGAGAGATGTGCAAATGTAAAACTTTTAGTTAATAAATATAGAATGACCGATGCAATGAATGAATGAGAAGACGCTGTATTTCACAAACTATATTAAAACTGGAAGGCTAAATCCACTCAATTTGAAAGGTGGAATTTTTATACCGACGCCCACATAATATTTCTAACCAGTACGAAAGTTACTTGAAAAATATCGGTGCTTTCGAAAAACAATTTTCTATTTCCCTCCCAGCGGCGGATGCAGAAAGCACAAGGGATGAACCTCCAAGAATGAAACATTTACACTTATTATACCTTTATACATCATTTTTTAAGCTTTGCGTCCTCTGAAAATATTTTTTGGGTAAACCCTAGCCACTACCAACCTGCGCAATATACTTTTGTAAATCTTTCTAAAAATAGTTTTTAATTGCATGGGCGATGTATTTATTTATACACACGCACAGAGGTTTTTACACATATTTATAAAGACTTTGATTTTAAATTAAAAAAAAAAACAGCGAACCGGAAAAAATCCGGCAAGACGCTATTACCTGAAAACTGAAAAATCGTTTGCGACTAAAAATTTAGTTTGCGCTGTGAAATGGCGCATGAAAGGAAGCGGTGGCATAAAGGTTATATATATATTTTCCCTTTCCGTAGAGAAATATTCACATCCAATAATTAAAAAACAACGTGAGAAGCATGGTTTTCAAGTTTCAAAGCATAAAATAAGTGATATTATTAATGTAAAATGAAAAAATAGTCAAGCTTTAATGTCAAGAGGAAAAAATCCAAAAGAAATATCCCCAAAAAGTTCGTACTATTTCTAATATTTCTAAAGTGCAGTCTACGGTTTTACAAGAAATCCAAAACCTCAAAGAACAGTTACAAAAGCTGTGCACACATCAGCATCAACTATAAATAAATAAATTAATAAAGATTTGAATTTAATCAAAGCAAAAAAAGTGCAGTTTATCGTCTGCTACCTCGGCATGTTGCTGAGTGGAAGACTAAGTGCAGATTGTTATATGAAAGTGATTTAGCAGGAAATAAATGAAAAACAATTGTTAAAATTGACGAAGCATGGATCTATTTAAATGATTCTAATAAAAGAAGATCGATATATTATTGAAAAAGAGGCCCAAGACACTCTAAAGTTTGGTTCAAAGAGAGCAAAGAAATTTTCAGCAAAGGATTTATGGTTAGCGCTGGCATCTCTTATAACGGAAAACTAAAAATAAGAAAAGTTGAAAAAATCCAAAACTCAACTCTATATATTATCAAAATAATGTTCTGACTCCTATTTTTAAAGGAGATATTCCAAAATTGTATCCTACTGGCTTTCAAAATGTGGAACTCCATCAGGACAAAGCGAGTAGCCACACCTCCAAAAGTACAACCGCATTTCTAGAAAAAATGAGACAAGAAATTGGAATCAAGTCAATATCACTTAGCCCTATTCCTACGAAATTCCCAGATGTAGCACTGATGGATTACATCGTGCATTTGAACTTTTAAAACAGGCTGTTTCTAAATGCCAACCCACTACCTTGGATGGACTGTGGAAAGATGTGGAGGAGGAATTGGAGAAAATCCCGTTTGTGACTTTACGAAAAGTCCTATTATCGTAGAAATCTAGATGTAATATAATAGCTGACAAGGCTATCAGATAGAATACAAAAGAAAATATTTTTTTTTTGCTGTTTGCATTTTATTTACTCTGTCAAAATCGTTATAAATAGGTGTAAACGTTCTCTGTGTGTATGTGTGTGCGTGTGTGTGTGTTCCGTACATTTGCTAAATATTTTTTACCTTGTATTTCGGTGGCAGTAGTGGTGCGGCGCTGCGGTCAGACAGGTTGTGATTCAAAACAGGAAGTTGTCTAGACGCTTCTGATGTGAAAGCGCAGTTGTAGTTTGTCCTCGAAAGAGAACGCATGCACGATTACAGTCCACTTAGAAATAAAGTTTGCTTTATTTCGGCTATTCGTTAATTTATTCTGAGCTTCGACATTTTGGTCCGATCCACCGGAGAAATGAATGTGCGAATCAATGAAAGTATGGAAGTGAGTGTCCTTCAGTTATGAACATTTCGTTGTGGATATTAGTGAAAATATAGAAGTAAGTGTCCGTCTATTGTGAACATTTCGTTGTGGATACTTGTGAGCTGAGAAGTGAGTGCGCCGTCTCTCCTTTGGGTATTTGCAAAGCTTCAAAATTGTTGCAGTCGCATAAGTCGAAATCATTTCAGTTATAATGTCGCACGGATTGAAAGAGTTTCTCGTTAAAAAACGAGTCCAAAAAACGCAACTTACAAAATTGAAACAAAAATTGTCTGAACAAGATTTTGAAGACAGTGATTATGAACTGTTTAAAGACAAACTTAAAAAGCTAGAAGCTGAATTTAATGTATTGTTTCCATTAATATATGCGGTGTGCACTGAGGAAGCTATCGAAAACTATGCGAGTGAAATGAAGAATTAAACTAATTAATCGATGAATTAGATTTTGAGTTAAATAGAAAACTCTCCAAAGTAAAAGTGTTGGAGCAGAACTTTCGGTAAATTCGGACAATGACATGAAATTGCCAGAAATGTCGCTTCCTACGTTTTCGGGAAATCTTCATGAGTGCTTATCATTTAAAGATATTTTTCAAGCTAGCATTCATCAGAATAAATCCTTGTCTGATGCAATGAAATTGCAATTTTTGAAATCATCGTTAAAAGGCGATGCTTTCCGAATTATTCAATCCATTTCAATTGTTGATTCTAATTACGAGTTAGCCTGGTCATCGTTAGAAGAACGCTACTCTAATACCGGGGAACAAGTTGACGCTCATTTAAAAAGATTTTTGAACACTCCCAACATTCAGAATGAGTCCCCAACAGGAATTTTAAACATTATAGATATAACCAGCGAATGCGTGCGATCATTGGAAACGTTGGATCAAAAAATAGAAGGGTTTTCTTCCACAATGCTTGCTTATATGTTGATTCAAAAATTAGATGCTAATACTAAGTTATGGCGGGAGAGACACCTCAAAAAGGATACATTATCGGAGTTGTTAGAATTTTTAAAGGACCACGCGCGAACATTAAATACATCAAGGGTAAATATAAACGATGTGAAAAGAAACTTTCCTACAGTTACGTTCATGGTCTCGAATGTGAAGAAGAGAAACAATCGGAAAATGTGTAGTTTGTAATCAGGAAACTCGTGGCGTTTTTAAATGCTCCAAGTTTAAGAATTTTAGTGTACCTGGAAGGGTAAAATTCATTAAGAAACATAAATTATGTTTTAATTGTTTATCTCATGGCCATTATACTACCTTTTGCAAGTTTACCTTTCATTGCCTAAGATGTCAGAAAAAACACAATTTGCTTCTGTGTTTTGAAAGAGAGAGAAATCAGACTTCGTTTGCTGAAAACCATAATGGCGAGTTAACGACCGGAAGTCCGACGCCAAAACCGTTATCAGACAGACATCATTAAATGACAGACGATCATTAAATGAAGACGCTTCGTCGTTCGTGTTGAAGGACAGTAACCAAACCTTTTCCCGAACGTCACGTGTAAACTGTAATGTTAAACGATCGCTTTTATCAACAGACATTATTTACATAAAGGGTAATGAAGGAAATATAATTCGTGCACGAGCTCTATTAGACAGCGGTTCAATGAGTTGTTTTGCCACGTACAATTTAATCGCCGCTTTACAACTCCGAAGGGAAAAAAATAAATATCTCTGCATCGTATTTATCTGGAGCGTTGACAACAGTGAAGTTTAAAACGAAGGCTACTATTTGCAATTCCTCCGTTAATTATAAACGAGTGTTAAGAATTTCTTATCATTCCATAAATCACAAAGGTTACTCCTGCCATATATGTTAATGTTTCAGATTTTGAATTTCCGCCAATGGTTAAGCTTGCGCATCCTTAGTTTCACGTTCCTGGGAAAATTGACTTATTGCTAGGTGCGAAAATATTCCTTGAATTGTTAAGTTTTGGTCAATTTTGTGTGCCAAATTCGAGCTTAGTTTTACAAAATACTGACTTTGGACATATTGTGAGTGGGAGTATTATTTATGTTTCATTTACACAGGATACAATACACTGCGGATTAATTAGTGAACTCGGAGATTTAAATAACGAAATTAGAAAATTCTGGGAAATTGAAAACGCTGAGGAAGAGACGCCTGTTCCAGGAAATGAAGAAAAACTTTGTGAAAAACATTTTCTTAGAACTCATTCCAGGGATCCAGAGGGAAGATGTATTGTACAAATGCCAATGAGGGAAGGTGATAACATTGCTTTGAGAAGATTTAAGGAAATGGCGGTGAAAAGACTGAATACATTGTGGAAACGTCTTGATCAGGATCTTAAAATGGTCGTACTTTACAAGAATTTTATCCAAGAATACGAAGAGCTGGGCCATATGGAAGAGGTACATGAAGTTAAGGAGTCTGAACTCAATTATTATTTACCCCATCATGGTATCCACCATCCTGAGAAAAGCATAACAAAATTACAAGTGATTTTCGATGCGCCAGTAGCTACTTCATCGGGACATTCTTTAAATGAGCAATCACTCAGTGGAGGTATTGTACAGGAAGAGCTATTTTCTGCACTCATTAGATTTCAAAAATACCGTTACACATTCAACGCCGATATAAAGATGATGTTTCGGCAAATACTAATAGATCCTACTCAAAGAGATTATCTGAGAATCCTTTGAAAAACAATATCAACGATCCGATAAAGGTTCATAGGCTTTCAACTGTTACATACGGAACAGCTTGTGCTCCCTTTCTGGCTACCCGAACACTTAAACGACTCTCACTTGACGAAAGCGAGGACTTTCCTTTGGCTTCAGCGGCTACGTTAACAGACTTCTACATGGATGACATTCTTTCCGGAGCTGATGATTTGAGAACAGCTAAAGAACTACAACATCAGCTAGTACAACTACTTAAACGTGCTGGCATGCACCTTCATTAATGGTGTATCAACGAAGCAGAACTCTTACACAATGTCAATAGTGATAATGAATACTCGTTTACTAATACGAGTGAAGTCAAGGCTTTGGGCATGTTGTGGAAGCCCCGTGATGATTACATTGGGTGCAAGGTTACCATAAAACAACATACGGTTTATATATACCAAACGTTCAGTAGTGTCAGATATAGGAAGAATATTCCACCCTCCAGGATTGCTTGGTTCTTTAATAACGAAGGCCAAGATTTTCATGCAAAAACTGTGGCTTTTAAAGACTGGTTGGAACAAGTTCCTTCCAAGGCAAGAAGAGCAAAAATGGAAAAGATTTACAATTACTATACAAGCAACTGATGTCATTAAGGTCAAGAGATACATTTTGGATGAAAATTACTCGCAGATTGAACTCCATGGATTTGCAGACATTTCCAAAAAGGCACGTGGAGCTACAATTTACGTTAAATGCGTCATGCATTCCAATGTTACTACGGTACAGCTGTTGTGCAGTAAGTCAAGAGTGTTACCACTCAAATCAGTCACTATTCCGCGGTTAGAGCTTTGTGCATCTGTGTTACTCTCCCGTTTGATGTCTAAGGTTATAAGCTCATTAAAATCCGGATTGGAACAACATTTATGGTCTGACTCTACGATTGTTTCGTCTTGAATTCCGAGCTCACTACATTTATTAAAGACGTTTGTAGCAAATAGAGTGAGTGTTATTCAAGAGCTGATTATATAGAGTCAAGAGCTGATGAAATAGAGTGAGTGTTATTCAGACCATTTTCAGTGGCATCATATACGATCTGAAGACAACCCCGCTGATTTGGTGTCACGAGGTTTGGATCCAGATGGATTTTCTCAGCAAGACCTCTGATGGAAGGGTCCATTTCTTCTATATCAGGACAATTTGTTATCCCCTTACGCTATGTCGCATATAAAGGAAAATGAAGATTACTTTCGTAAACTAAAGAAACAATCAGAAACCAATCTGGTTGTGATTGATAAAACTGAGACTGATTCTAATTCTATAGAACCATTAGATAGTTCATGCGTTGCAATGAATTCAGATTGCTTGTTTGATACTATACTTAGACATATTAAAAACGTGAGGGTTTTAGCTTTTATATTTAGGTTCGCATTCAGTAGCAGACATCCAAGGGAGAAAAGAGTAGGTCATCTGACATCGGAAGAGTTGATTCAGGCTGAGCAATATTTGTGGAGATCAGCTCAGCAAACCGAGTTTAGAGCAGAGATAAATAAGCTAGCCAAGTAGCTTATAATAGCAATCTAAAATCTTTGAATCCGTTTCTAGATGAAAACAATATCTTGAGAGTAGGGGGTAGATTGAATAATGTCAATTTAAGTTTTGAGCAGAGACATCCAGTAGTGTTACCCAAAGGTCATATGTTGACTCTATCAATTTTTGAGGACTATCATTTGAAAAAATTGCATGTCGGTTCCTAAACACTTCTGTACTGTGTTCGCCAAAGATTTTGGCCGTTAAATGGCAAGAACATGGCTAGAAAGGTTATACATGACTGCATTGCCGGCTTCCGCAATAAGTCTGTTCTTACTCAACAAATTATGGGACCTCTTTCGGGGGAAAGAATAATTCCAAGGAACCATTCTGAGTTATGTAGTGTTGACTTTTGTGGCCCATTTTACATCAAAATTAAAAACCAACGAAGGGTAGTCTTCTCAAAGGTCTACGTGGCTGTTTTTATATGCTTTGCAACAAAGGGCATACTTTTAGAAGTGGTGTCTGATTTGACTTCAGCAGCCTTTATTGCATATTTAAAACGATTCTTTGCACGGCGGGGAAAAAGTTCGGCGATTTACAGTGACAATGCTACCAATTTAGTTGGTGCTAATGCAGAGTTGAAGCGATTGCATTCTGCATTTGTTCATCCCAATGCAAATTTTGTTAATTACCTTGCTGGTGAAGGAATTGTCTGGAAATTTATTCCGCCTGGATCACGATTTTAGGGGATTATGGGAGGCTGGCGTGAAGTCGTTCAAGTACCATCCGAAGCGGACAATTGGAATGTCTAAACTCACCTATGAAGAATTTATCATTATAACTACACAGATCGAAGGCATCCTCAATTCTGAACCGCTCACCCCTTGTCAAATGATCCGGAGAACTATGAGGTTCTCACGCATGGATACTTTCTAATTGGCCGAGCACTAAATGCGATCATCGAGACTAATCTGGTGGAGACATCAGATAATAGGTTTTCTCAGTGGCAAAGAACAACCAAAATAGTTCAATCGATATGGAAACGCTGGCAAAGAGACTATCTGAACAACTTGCAACAAAGAACAAAGTGGTTCTTTCGTAAGGACAATGTTCAAAGGCAGGCATTAGTTCTTGTCAAAGATGACAACTTGCCTCCTTGTAAATGGTTACTTGGTCGCATTGAAGAGATTGTTCTTGGTGCCGATGGTAATGTTCGTGTGGTAATTGTAAAGACAAGAACTGGTAATCTAAAGCGACCCATCTCGAAGATTTGTGTATTACCTATGAGCAAGGAGTAGATTTTGTTTATACTTGCAAATATTTTTTTGTAATTTTGACGTAAATTTTTTGTGTGTTTTTTGTTTGCTGAAATTTTGCATTTCAACGCGCGGCGGAATGTTCCATCCATTTGCTAAATATTTTTTATTTTGTATTTCGGTGGTAGCAGTGGCGCTGCGGCTCATCACTGGAGCAGTTAGAACCACCCCCCATTGCTGCAATGCAACTTCTTGTGGGCATTGTTCCCATCGAAAATGAAATCAAGGAAAATGCAGTTACATTGTTTGAGAAATTGAGAAGACTTCCTAATAATAATTACTGGAGGGACTATGACGTTAAACGCATTAGAAATTTAAAAACACAGTCCGGTTTTATACAATATGGGGCCAGAATTGCAAATGAGCTAAATCTAAATCACAATTTTTCGGTTATCGAAGGCCCTGTTTGCTCTCTTGACTATATTGTCGCTCATATCAATTTGAACTTAGTCACAGAGATCAATAAAATGCGGATGCCTTGCTCACAGATCCATGCTGTTACACTGGAAACTATCCACAGCAGATACCCTGAGGAGGAAAATTGGCTTCACGTCTATACAGACGGGTCTCTGTTTGATAGAGCTTGTGGTGCTGGTGCTGGAGTTTTCTGTAATCTTTTCTCATTTTATATTCCTGTAGGATTTTTACTTATCTCTTTGATAGCGAAGTTGAAGCTATATTTATCACACTTAATCAACTCCTTTTCCGTAAGAACCCCTTCAATAATGCTGCCATTCTCTCCGATTCTAAAGCGGCACTTGAGGTCATTTCCAACAATAAAAAACACTTTTGCAACCGCATTTATGGCTGTAGGTCCATATTGAAAGATTTGAAGGACAAGATCAGCCTACAATGGGTCCCTGCACATATTGGGTTGGAAGGAAACAAAATTGCTGATCAGCTGGCCAAGAAAGACACATCTATCTTGCAGAGACCACAAGGGACCATGACATTTCACTCATCGAAACTATTTATACGTCACTATTTTAGTAAAAGCAACGATCTGGAGATTTCAAACAAAGCTTTAAATAAACCCTGGGACGTACTACTCCGTCCTTAAGCAATTATTCCGGCTACTCCCAGAACTGCAGCCGTAAGTGTAAATTTCGATGTTAAATTGGCTAAATAAAAGTTTCAAAAGAGAGCACCAGAAGGTCAATTATAATAGGTGATTTTAACATAAGTATAAACAAGGAAAATGGAAATAGTAACTTATTACTAAACTCAATGAAATCACTAGGAAAGTAGGATTTAAAAACTTTGTAAAGTAGCGTACACGAATAATGACTCAGTCGTCATCTACTATTGATTTATGCTTCGCAAATATGAATGAAATTTGCTGAGGTTAACGATTATCAAATAAGTGACCATAAAACAATAATAATTGATTATGAGGAAGAGGAAATAAAAAAAATTAGGAAAAAAGTAAGGGTAAGAAACTATTTTCAAACAAACATGGAAAAATTTAAAGATGCTTTAAAAAAATAATGTTCAGATGAATTTAAGGGAGAGAGGAGTAAGTAAAACATTTTTATAACAAGAATTAAAGAAATAATCAATGAAGTATTTAAATGGATAACAATTAAAGATAAAATCCACAAAAAGGGATGGACAGACAAAAAATTGATTAAAGAAATTAAAAAAGAAAGAGCATGTATTGTAGATATGTTCGTACAAAAAAAACCTATTTACATGAGTAGATTTAGAGAAATGAGACACAAAATAAACAAATTAAACTTAAAAAGAAAACAGGACTATTATAATAATTGCTTCAAAGATAAAAACGCTAGAAATAAATGGAGGGTGGTGAATAAAATAATTGGTAAATCTAAAACAAAGAATAAAAATCTAGAGAGATTACGTGAAAATGATGAAACAATAATTGAAGAATAACAAATGGCTAACAAATTAAACGAGTATAGTAGATACTGAATTAAATCGAAACGAATATAACGAAGTGGACTATAATTTGTACTTAAAAAATGATTAAGACAACACGATGTTTGTTAAAGACATACATGAATTCGAACTATTAAAAATCATGCAAACATAAAATGTTAAAAAGGGAACGGGTATAGATGAAATAAGACTAAAATTGGTAAAAGAAAACGCTGAGATTTTCCTCGAGCCATTGCTGAAAGCTTACAATGAAATCATTGAGTTGGAATGATTCCGGAAGAATTAAAAATAGCAAAAATAATCCCAATATTTAAAAAAGGTAAAAAGGATTTAAAATCAAATTATCGACCAAGTTCAATCTTGTCAGTATTTGCCAAAATCTTCGAACGACTAATATATAACAGACTAGCCGAATTTATCAAAAGATTTAATATTTTGGATAATTGTCAACATGGTTTCATGAAAGGCAAATCAACAGAAATCGCATTGTTAAATGTGGCAACGGAAATACAAAGATCTTTAGACACCAGTTATATAGGCATGGAAATATTTTTCGACTTAAATAAAGCGTTTGACATAATTAACAGAAAACTGCTGCTAAAAAAATTAAATCAGTACGGTTTTAAAGAAAAGATAAATAATATATTAAAACACTACCTTCAGGGAAGACAACAATTTGTCCTTGTAAATAACATAAAATCTGATTCATTGGAAAGCAAACATGGAGTTCCCCAGCAATCAATCCTTGCTCCCCTATTGTTTTTACTGTATGTAAATGATATTATGCATGTATCAGACAAAGGTACATTAACATTATGTGCAGACAACACTAGTGTATTTGTAAGAGGAAGTAACATTGAAAAATTGATAAAAACTGGACAGGAAGAAATTGGAAAATATGAACTTTGGTTTAGAAGTAATCACATGAAAATAAATGACACTAAAATAAAAATATTAATTTTAAAACGAGGAACAAAAAAATTGGTAAATTGAGGGATATAGATAGAATTTATATTAATGGAAAAGAAGTTGAAATTGTCAAAGAAATTGATTCCTTAGGAGTAACATTAACGAACGATTTATATTGGAATAAACAAATTGAAAAAAAAAAAAAAAATCAGTTCGGGAACAGGAATTATAAAGAAATTGTCACGTGAAGTTAATAAGAATGTGTTACTGAGTCTGTACTATCTTTTTCTATATAGTCACCTGATTTATTGCAATTGTATATAGGAAAATTTGAATAAGAACAACATGAAGGTAATTAAATCCGTACAGAATAAATTTTTAAAAACCATCGAACGAAACACCAGCTTAAGTTACATTACATTATTTGTAAAATATGGTATATTACCAATTGATAAAATCAATGAATATTGTACGCTAGAACTAATGTATGAAAGGATAATAGAAGGAAAACATTTTGGATAATATTGATATCCAATATCACGAAAACAATAGAAATTTAAGAAGAAGCAATCAAATTATGCTACCGAAGATTGGAACATAAATGCGCAGAAAGGGAATTGAATATATGGGAATAAAGCTTTGGAATGAATTACCAAATAATCTTAAAAATATTAATAATATAAAATTGTTTAAAAAGAAATTAATTGTATACTTATTAAACGGAGTTTGTGCGCCAGCGGATTAATAGGGTCCTCAACCGGTTAAATTTTATAATTTAAACTGGGGACCCATCACGGGGAAATGCAAATTGTATTGTCTGTTCTAAACTGTGTGAAATTTGTTA